>CP136069.1:94540783-95740783 GCA_032622095.1 Siphonodentalium dalli
CAAAAGGATTGAACACTCTCATAGTGGTGAACATCCATACCAAATTTTAATTGAGATCCGACAACCTGTGGCTGAGATATCTGATCAGACAGACGGGTTGATCAGATCGGATGTATGTAATCCAGTATACACACCATTTCCTTCGGTCATGTATATAATAAGTATTTCCACACCGGGAGACCTTCCTGTGACTTTTTCTAATATATTATTGAAAAAGTCCTCAAAAACATTGACTATAATCTCATTTAACAGAAGGGGAGACCAAGATAACTGCATAATATGTAGCAATATTTATGGTACACACCATTCTGGACTCTTAGACCACTGGGGGGGGGGGGGGGTGGATAAAAAAAATTGCAGGAAGGTATGCCGTTTTTTTTGCATCTGGCATTTTTCGGGGACACACCACCCTCCCCCCCCCCCCCCCCCCCCCCCCCCCCCCCCCCCCCCCCCCCCCCAAACCTGCAAAAAAAAAAATTTAATCCCAATTTTTTACACCCACCCCCCAAAATTCACTAAAATTGCTCTAAAATCGCATAAAACTCTACTGATATCACTCATATGACTGGGAATTATCTTAATTAGTTCAAATAACAGTTTAACTTGTTTCAGAAGTGGTTTTAATTGAAAAAAAAAAGTATTATAAATTGCTGATCATCTGTAAACCTAGGTCATTGTGCAGAATACACAAAATTTCATAATTTCTAACTATTTCCTGATTAGTCTGTCAACCTGCCATTATCTAACATATTCCATACCACTTATGTTAGTCTAGAGGAGCAACTTACTTCTATTATACTAAACTAGCTGAAACAGGCTCCCTTTAGGAGCCTATATTCAGCGTCGGAGATACCTGTGGGACTTCGCACACATTTTGATCTTAGATCTTAGACAGAGCCTTCATTTAGCGGTGGCCCCTTTGTGCGCTTCAAGCACATTTGGTCATTGAAACATTTTGATATATATATATTGTTTTAATATTTTTGTTTAAGATTTAATTCCTTGCTCAATATAACAAAACCAATTTTATTTTATTTTGTTTAATTAAAAATTTTGAAAATTCGGGTTTTACATACAAGTTATGACCACTTACCTCACAGTTACATCTCCATAAAAACAGTCCACATGACAGTTAATCCTTATATTTATATACATTTAGCGAAATAGCCACTTTTGTAAATGTATTTAAATCAACGAGAGGCCGATCACGATCGGCAGATGTTTAACCCATACCTTGGCGATACCGATTAGCTATTTTAACTAGAGGTGTGACTGTCCCAATGGGACTACGGATACCCCCCCTGTTTTTAAAATACTAAGATGTTTCACATGTCAGTAAACATTTAGTTAAAATAATCAAATAACAGTTCCCATTGCAGGTGTACAACCATAATCCTAATCTTAAACCTATTGACCAAAAAATGTAGGAATAAAATCTTGGACAAAATTATGCATGTTGCGAAAAAAATTATAAGTCGAAAAAGGGGAATAACTCCACACAAAATATGTCGGACAGACGTCATAATCGCAGGTGCACAGGTTCCCATGGTACTAAATATCAGTGCCAAGATTAAAAAACATTGACCGAAAATTGTAGGAATAAAAGCTCGGACAAAATTATGCATGTTGCAAAAAAAGTTTCTAAGTCGAAAAATGGGGATAACTCCACCAAAAAATGTCGGACAGATGTCATAATCGCAGGTGCACAAGTTCCCATGGTACTAAATATCTGTGCCATGTTTTAAAAAAATTGAACGAAAAATGTAGGAATAAAAGCTCGGACAAACGTATACATGTTGCGAAAAATTTCTAAGTCGAAATAGGGGGGGATAACTCCACCAAAAAAAGTCCGACAGAGTTCATAATCGCAGGTGCACAGGTTCCCATGGTGGTTGATGTCTGTGCCAAGTTTCACGGAAATTGATCAAAAAACGACTGAGAAAAACTCCGGACAAATTTGTGTCCACGGACGGACGACGGACGACGGATGGACAAGCTGACTCCAGTATACCCCCCCCTAACTTCGTTGCGGGGGGTATAATAAATCCTTACACCAACCTTTTCATGAGTGAAAATGTTTCAACAATTCACACCTTACTATTGAGGTCACAAGTGGAATCAGACTTTACTGGGCACATTGCTCACATAAGCACAATAGGAACATGGATGTGGCATTCGATTTCGACCAGATATGTCTTATAGAGTGATAAAGCTAATTAAGCTAAATCCATAGTCAGAAAGATGCACCATAGCAGTTAAAGACAAAATAGTTAAGATATTAAGTAGATAAACATCATAGCAACTCCATTTATTTGCTTATCACATTGGAATGTGAGACATAACATATTATGTTTTTTTTTATTATTGTTAATTTTTTATTATGTTTTTGTTAGCTGCATATTAAAAATTCATGGGATCATTTAGATGGGAGAAAAGGGTTAATATTTCCCATTAAAAAAAATCAATACATGAACAACTATACAAGTGAGGGATGTATAGACCTGGATATAAAATTATTGATAATGATTGGATATAAAATATTTTAATGCTGAATTTTTACTAGTATGAGATTGGTCAGATAGAAAATAGATTCATTACATTGGATAGCATAATGTATGACCATGGAATGGGTAGGGTTAATTTTCTTCTAAGCTGAACATTGTAAAGATATAATGTATGTAAACAGCGGAAATATAATTAAAGTTATGGTTATTATCTTCAAACCAATCGATACCAGAATCTATACAGGTGAAGAATGTATCATCATTAGCATGGATGCAATTATATATATAGTGATCATGTGAAGAATATCTAGTTATCACATTGTGTCAACAAGATTGGTGGAGGATGTTAATATTTTTAAGCAAAAAAACCAAGTGACCCTCACTATGCAAGTTAGGGGTGTGTTATCATAAACTATGCCAAGAACTATAAACATAATCAATGGAAATATTTTAGTTATGAAATCGGATAGAATGAGGTTAATATTATCCAAACTAATGAACTGATAAACACAAAAAAGTCTATAAAAAGCATGTCATTGGATTTAGCAAAAGGGATATAATAAGTCAGTCCATAATGTCATGAACCTATTACAACAAGTCTATAGACAGCAGAGACCTACAGTAATGCCCTAAGTAATCGACTCTTTAACTACAGCAGAATTATGGGTAACTTTTCAGGATTTAGTCGGAAATATGGCTTGTTGCCATTCATCGGAAAGCTCTCCCCGAGAACTTTCCGATGAATGGCAACAAGCCATATTTCCGACTAAATCCTGAAAAGTTACCCATAATTCTGCTGTAGTTAAAGAGTCGATTACATAGGGCATTACTGTATGTGGGAGTTACCGTATTCTCGCGGGTATAAGCCCACTTTCGGGCATAAGACCACCCCAGTATTTTCACTAGAAGTAAGTTTTCTGGGGTATAAGACCAACCCCTCCCTAGACCTAATCATAACCCCTCCAAAACGGCTTAAACTCAGATATGGGCCTTTGCAAACCAAAAATCGGGGTAAAACTGATGAAATAGATGAAAGCCGAGTATTGGGGAATATCCCCGGCTTCCAGATTAAGTAAAGGTAAATAGGCCTATAAGTTACTTTAAGTAAGTGATTTTTCAATTAAATATGAATATTAAAATATTATAATAACACTTGTCTTGTTGTTTTATTGCCCAACATTCCCATAATTCACGCCATAAATGACACTATTAAATTTTGTAAGCAGTGTGGGTAAATCCCGCATCTATAGTCTATAGTAGTCTATAGTTTATATCAATGTTCAGACTTAATCCGATTAGGAAACTAATAAACGCAACGCTTTATTCGTGACCCGTTGTCCACATAGAGGATGTTACAATAGCAACCAATTGCATGTTTAACAAAAGCCAGTTAGTCTAATTATTTAACACTAACAGTACTGACAAAAGACAGTTATATTTCTGCTAAAAAAGCACGTGTTTTAATAAATAGAGTTATCGCTCCTAAACTGTTTATACTGTAAAACGTGAACAAAATGCAGGTTAAAAATGTTAATGTCAATAACCTTTATTTTGGTCATAACGTTGACGTAGTCTGGAAGACATTGTTGTTCAATGACAAGTTCCCCTTCTGCTTCATTATTATACCCACTGTGTGTTTACATAACCAGGAAGCCAGTTCTCTGTGTTTGGTTACATGAAGGAACACACCGACGTTGTCACTGAACGCGAAAAATATGTTTTTACAGTACTGTAGTTGGACAGACACCTGTGGCTTTGCACGCGCATGGCTTTTGAACTTGAAGCTACAAAAATACGCCGTTAGCGACTCGGTTCTTTTGTATTTGGTGTCTGTTAATGATTTGTTTCCCTGGGAAGTATAATTTAATAAACAAATAAGATTTTAAGATTCACTTGATTTTATTTTATTGAATATTCTCGAATATGCCTACAAAGTTTTCTTTTCCGTTTTGAATATAAATATTAAATTTCTCGAGTTCGTCAATCTTTTTTTCTGTCTACAAGCTGATATCAAATACTTACCACCGCTGAAATTGAACAAAATTTGGGGTGGGCCTAAACTTTTCCGGGGTATAAGACCACCCATGCCTTTTCAAGCTATTTATACCTGCGAGAATACGGTAATGACCTCTGGCCATCACTGTCATTTCATTTCTGCAGTAGGGTGAGATCAGATTATAGGAATGTGAGACTTTATATAAACAAACACCCACACAACCCAGATGCTGACAGGCTTCTCCAGAGTACAGCTCACTATTCACTTGTTAATAAACAATTATCCCCAGTGTTATTTGTCTGTCTCCAACTAGCATTGGCTAGTGAAATGACATAAAGAGGGAATGTTATCATTATATTTCTTACTAGCAGGGTTACCCGGCATTGCCCAGGTTAATGTATGCTGTGGATATTTGTTGGGAATAGAGAATGTTCTTGCTTAAAGTGTTATACGCTTTCTCATAAATTGTATATTCAAATAGCATCACAAAACATGATTATTACAGTCATGGAATATAAGTAGTGGCTCACCTTGTCAATTGTCATTCTGTTTATCGCGATTAATCCGTTCCACCAATAATGAAGTATTTATTTATTTACAACTGCGTATACATTAGACGTTATAATATGTTACATGAACACCATAAACACATTAGTTCGATAAAAGATGAAAAGTGGGTTTTACATATTGAGATGTATCAATCAATCTAGTGGGTTGGACTAAGATCTCGAGGACACCAGTCCTGGCTATCATATCTCCATGAAGATACAGATGTTTCAAAGAAATTTCCAGGTGCTCCTCTGTTCATGGTGCTATATATTGGCTAAATATTCTTAGTTTAAACGAAAAGTTCCTGCGCATATATATCAGCTACATGTGCCAGGCACAGAGCGAGATTTTTAGTTGTTTATGTCAGTCGATGAGTCTGTACTAAAACCCTTGTCAGATGTCAGTATTGGTAGGATCCTGAAAAGTCTTGTGCTACTAACTGCATTTTCTTGTATATCAGAAGAAATTTTAATTGTCTGCACACTGTGGCCCACTATTTTTGAACAGGCCTTCCATATCTCTTGACAAATTGTCACTTTTTGTGGAAACTGTAGTGAATGGAACAGACTAATTTTTTTAATTATATATATGCAATCCTCTGACGGTTCGAGGTCTCTCAGTTTGCACGAATATATGTATCTCTTCAATAGAATGATAAATATACGTTTAATGCTTCTTCTAGTTATCTCTTTTTTCTAGCTCATTGTGTGAATGCCTTGATTGCCATTCCCATATAAATATGACTGTTAAGAAGATACAATTGTTCAAGTGACTTATGTGGGTCACCATATGTCGGGATTGTGAAATGTGAACGCCCAACTACTTAAAATGATATGGAGATGGCCTGGTGACTGTATATAACTTATATGTGGATATCGGTGAATAGCAATCTTATCAATGATAGTGCATATCCGCTCGCCATCCGTGACGCAAACGACACCAAATGTGATTTAATTCATGGTATATCATTAGAGAAAAACGTGTATGAATTTGGTGGAATTTGGTTTATTAAAACAATTGTTGATGCAACGCTGACTCGAACAACGCCATATTGCGAAGGTGATTATGTATTCGTTTGGTGGAAATCAGCGACAAAACTATTTCACCATATTTTTTTAATTCCCCCCCCCCCCCCCCCCCCACCAACAGCGTCATTTTAGAAAATTTTAACCCGCACCATTTTTCCTTGTAAAAAGTTACCCCTCTTAGAATGCCTTGGTGCCATCTCGATTGTACCGCGTGAAGTTATATATAGAACGCACACAGACAGACAAAAAGACAGACAGACAGCACGATTTTATTTCTTGTATCATTTGAGAAGAACGTGTCTGAATTTGATGGTAATTGGTACTAAAAATATGTTTTATCAATTTTGGTGACCCTCCCGTCCCTATTTCGGACTCAAGCTGCACACACTAAGATTCATTAGAGATTAGAGATGCATATATATGAAATTGGTGAAAATTGGCGAGTATACAAATTCGTATCAAATTTAAGGTCCCATATCTCTCACCCATAGGGCACCAATTTGGTGTATCTAAACCACACGATAAGATTCCTCGTATCACGGAGAAGAATATGTATCAATCTGATGGAAATCGGCACTAAACATATAGATATAATTTTTTGTGTCCCTCTCATCTCTATACACCACTGACTCGAATAGCCCCACTTGTGACATCCTTAAACCACACGATTACACTCCTGATATCATGGAGATGATTGTTTATAAGTTTGGTGATAATCGGCGACTAAACAATTTTTTTTATCAAATTTGGTGCCAATCCCTCCCCTCACCATCTCTAACCCAAACAGCACCACTATGGCGTCTTTAAATCACGATTAGATTCCTCGTATCATGGATAAGAACGTGTATCAATTTGGTGGAAATTGGCGCTAAAAAAAAAAGTGCATCAATTTTGGTGTCCCTTTCAATGCAACCCTGGCTCGAATGAGGCCCGCATTTGACAGATAAAAGCCACACCATTAGACTCCTCATACCATGGGGATGATTTTGTATAAGTGTGGTGGCAATCGGCGACTTATTATCAAATTTAGTGCCCACCCCTCCCAATCTCTCATTCAAAAACAACAATTTGGCGTTGTTAAATCGCACAATTAGATTCCTTGTATCATGAAGAAGAATATATATAAATTTGGTGGAAATCGGCGCTAAAATAAGTTTTATAAATTTTGGTGCCCCTCTCCCCTTCCGTTCATCCCCGTTGGATTCTTCATATCATGGGGATGCTTATATGTAAGTTTCGTGGCAATCGACGACAGAAAAAAAATCTGCCCCCACCCCTTCCGGGCACCCCTGACGCGAACGGCGCGACTTTTGCCATATTTAAACCACGCCATTAGATTCCTCATATTATGGGGATGATTATATATAAGTTTGGTGGCAATCGGCGACAAATTATTTTTCTGCCCCTCACCCCTTTTCTGCCCCTGACAACAACGGCGTCACTTTAGAAAATTCTAACCCCGACCATTATCTTTCTCGTGAAAAGCTACTCCTAGTAGACCCCTTTGGCATCATCTAGATGGTCCCCTGTGATTTCTATAGAACACAGACAGACAGACAGACAGACAGACAGACATTCGCAAATATAGATATAGATAGAGTTGTCCACCACTAATGGCTTTGGGCTTACATGTATATGTAAAACAAATGTAGTTTCAACTTTATATATTGGATACTCACATGATAATTTATTGATAGCATTATATTAAATTGCAACTATTACAATAAGATCTTCATACAGGACATCACACATAATTAATGTACATGTATACACCTATCAAATTGTGTTCATTGAATAACCCTGGTTCAAGAGTATAAGGGTTAATTAATCAAAACCAAAATTCATACAGATGAAGAGAGTGCTAAGGAAAATCTAGGTACATTAAGAAATATGAGGTAAATCAGAAGAAACATATTTTACTTATTGCTTTGGATGGCATGTTTGTGAAAGGATTAATTATTTTCTAAACCAATCAACCAATCAATACCAAAAACTATACAGGTGAGCCATGTGTCATCATAAACCTGCATATAAAATATGAACACAATCGGACAAAAAATACATGAGTTATGGCATCGGATAGAACATGACCAGGTATGGATGGAAAGTGTTAATCATTTCTAAACCGATCAACCGATCAATACCAAAGACTATACAGGTGAGGGGTGTGTCATTGTAAACATGCACATGAAATTTGAACATGATCCGATAAAATATACTCGCGTAACCGAATCAGATAGCAAGTGTCTACGTACAGATGGACGGATGGACGGACGGACGGACGAACGACGGATGGTTGATCCGGACGTCGGCATTATGTGTACCATACATAGTATGGGTACACATAAAAAGTGTATCGTGACAAAACCAGCCCAAAATATCCCATAGCACCCTTGGCAAAAGTTAACAGGAACAATTGAAACCCGATGATTTATTAAGTCAATCCTGCGCGAATCCAAATGCGCCCAAAACATTACGCGTTCGTCTTTCCAAACCCAAATGACGTATTGATGTTGTTATGAGCTTGCAGTTATAAGCCATTGCGCATTCACCGAGAAATAATTGCAACTAGCCAAGTGGGCGCCGACCAATCAGAATGCTGGATTTAGTGATGACAACACTTAGTATGTAAATATACCATTATAACATCCGCCAGGGTACCCTGAGTCACCACACCAAATTTGGTTGAACTCGGTCCAGGGGTCTGAGAGAGAAATCTGGACAGATCCTACTCGTTTATATATATAGATGACAAGCAGTCATAGCACAATACCAGACTTGGATACTTTAGGTCTTGTGAGAGATCATCTGAGTTGAAAGACATGTAAATAATTCACTGATTGGCTTGATGCACTGATGACAGATAGTTTCTACCCATTGATAGCTCACATTAATGTTTGAGACAGTTGCTCGCTCTTTTTCCATGCACACAATGATCTAGGCATTAGTTACATCAGGACAAGTTTACTTATATATGCAAACTTAGGTCATTGTACAGGATACACACAATTCCATAATTTCTAACAATTTACCGATTAGTCTGTGAGCCAGCCCATTATCTAGCATTATGCCTTAACACTTTTGTTAGTCTACTGGAGCAACCTCTGTTATAATAAATGACAAACAGTCACTATGCCAGACTTGGATATTTTAGGTGTTGTAAGAGTAACCGATCATATATGAGTTGATAGACATGCAAATATTTCACTGATTGGCTTGAAGCACTGATGAACAGTGTGATGACAGTTATATTCTAGCCATTGATAGTCACATTAATGTTTGAGACAGTTGCTCGTTCTTTTTCCATGCAAACAATGATCTAGACTTTAGTTACATCAAGACAAGTTTATTTCAGTTTTACATTTCTCTAAGCTTCTTTCCAAAGGGTGTCGGGAAGGAAATTTTTCACCCACCGCCCCATATGAAACATGCCATAGCTTAATGTCATCTCCACTAAGGCCAATATGAGGTCCCAGTAACATAAATATGGTGTTTTTGCAGTTATAAATTCTTATAATATGTTTTAAACTGTTACAAATGTCAAATAAGGGCACAAAAGGTCTTCAGTAAAAAATTTGCATGAGGTTGTAAAAAACGTGTTTTTTGCCCCTTGGGCCACCCACCACCCCGGCATACCTTCCTGCAAATCAACTAGAATTGCTTTATTATGCACCAAAACAGATATGTGCTCTGAGAGATTGGGGAGCAAATACGCCACAAAAATGGCGTGTCGAATATGTAACATCACTTATAACCTGGTTTACTAACGCATCTTCAACTTTTTGCTCTTTTCAAAATTCATTAGCAGTTTCTGTGTTTGTTGGGGTGGTATTATATTTAAATGAATATTCTTTTCCTCACAGAATATACTCTTTCCTGAACCTAAATGATTGTTAACCAGTCCATAATAATGGTAAGAAGCCTTATCAACCTTTTCAGTCTCAAATCAAGTTTGAGGTCTATGACACTAACCCATAACTCAACACTTTTGTGAGTTGCCAAAATGTGGGTGATCATGTATTTAATTTCTTATTTTTTTAATTCCAAACTTTTCCCAATGTTAGTTATCTTTGACCTGCGATAGCGTGTCTCACTTCAGAGATTATGGATTACAAAAATGCAAAGAGGAGTTTTAATCCATTTTTTATAAAACTTAAATTACCATAGTAAAGACTACAGAAAAGCATCAATAATCATACCTGCATGCAAATTGTAGTTCTGACCAATCACAGTCTTTAGGCCTGAGATCATCAAGTGTTTTCTTCCTAAATATTGAATAGCTCTCACTTATTTTCTTCTTCAGTTCATCTGTAAAATCATCATGCAATACATGGGTATATCTGGCTAAATTATGGCACAAGAGATGTACAATTATACAATATACACATTTTAGCTGAATATTGATTGATTATAGAAACCGAATGTATTAATTTGTTGAGAAATTAAGAATACAAATGTTACAAACACATAATGAAACTTGACCAGGAAAGATCATAAGAAGAAATCGAGAAACCAAAGTTTCTTCAGGAAAGTTGCCCACCTATGGCTATCCTGCACCATAAGCGGACAACTTCCCTCAGGGATCAGCCTAGACCTGATTTTCATGGCGAAGTGACTTCTCCCTGTCACAAAAATTAGGCAAAGTGGGTGTTCTCTAGAGCAAAATGGACTGAACAAAATTTGAAATCGACCAGCACAGTAGTCGCCTATAAAATGAAAATAGGATAAATGTAATATTTATAAAAAATGATGAAACAATGGTTCAAATATGGAATCTTCACCCGGCTGCAAAATTAGGGCGAAGTGAGCAAGAATAGTGAGACTTCTTCACACATGTCGCCCTCTCGGCTGGTCTCTGATTCCCTGGAGTTTCTTGTTTTCTTGAACGTTTGATTCCTTAACCTGCCTTTTGGCTATGGCCAACCCAGCAGGTGTGGGTGGTTTCATCATATGGTTGATACCACTCGGCATGAACAGGAAGGACTTTTTTGGTCATTTCCTAATTTTTCAGGAAAGATCATAGAAAAGGGAGACGTGCGGTATGATCTCTCTCACTGTATTCCATAATTGGCAATATACCGACATCTATGTTTCTGCATATCAAATTCAAATCCACACTTGTAAAACATATGGTTCGGTTCCTGCAGTTGAAAGACAAATCACTCATTTGCTTTTTGTCTGATAAGTAATCATGAGATTCCATAGCAACAGCATTGCCAAAAATGCTTGTTCATTGTATTGTGGGTAGGCTGACACACATTAGGTCCTCACAACAGCCACTTAAAAGTTAATGAACCATACATATAATATGAGAATTTACCTGCACATGATACTGTTGGTCTCGATTTATAATTTCCCATTTTAACATGGTCTGGTGTCTACATTTGTGGATTCTGCGGATCCAATCAAATTGCGGGAGCAACTATTGCACTGCTGTGGTTGTCAGTTTGCTAAGTCTGTGTTATCAATAGACGCAGGACCCCAAATTCAATGACACTCATTTTAGAAAAGCTATATTCGGATCCAAATCAGCACACAGCAGAGGATCAGTAGTGGCATATTTTTATGGTATGGTCAAGGAGAACACCAAATATACGTCTTCAACCTGAAATCATAAAAAAAAAATAATAATCAGCATAAAGTTTATGTTTCATTTCTTTCAGGACAAAAGCAACCACATTCATTATAGAGAGTGTGTTAAGAAACTCCCTTGATGTCACCAGTATATAATATCTTACTTGGTAACAACTGACATCAAACATTCATATAAAAGTTGTGCTTCTAGATTTCATATGCCAATGAATCAGATATATTTTTACTTCTTTTATACTTCTTCAGCACTGCCTGCATCCGGTCGTAACGAGCAATCTGATTGGCACCAGCACCATGTTCAAATCACCATGTCTCCCATCACCCAGGGCAGCTGGTTTGAAGAGAATGTGCATGAAACATCAGGTATGGGATGCATCGGGGGTACATGAACAGTGTTCATGCTGGGACGAAAAATCATTTGGCCAATTGAATCCTCATTTTCTGGTCTCACAAATTCACAATTAATGAATATTTTCTTTTATTTAACAAACAACATTCTATATAATTATGTCCATACCTTCAAAGATGGTTCCTAGACTTCGATAAACCTATTGTTACTTGACAATATACCACTACCCACCATCTACCATTCAGCCTCATGACAGGCAAAGGATTCATTAGTGTTAATCCTCATTACTGTTTTATTACATTGTTTGATAGTGCACTGCCATCAGTGCCTTTTGTTACCCATTAAGCTGCATCACATAATCAATTAACAGATGATCATACTATGAATTTTATTCTCATGTTGCTCTCGTTACAAAATAAATTTGAGTTTTTTTAATTAGAAACTTTGACTAAATGAAATTTTTATTGGCCATTTTCGAAAAAAAAATCTATGACAGCGTGACCCCTGTAAATGAATGACCTTTTGGACTAGCATGATGATGTTGCTCTAGAATGCCTTGATAACTTGTATGATGTCACCTTACCGCCGACCAATAAGATGACTACTGAAATCTTTATATTGGTGTGAACAAAACTTACTGGAGATAACTTTTATAATGTTCACATGTTACATTTAATCAATTTTATAATTAATGATTTCTAGAGACTGTGAGTGTGATCTCAATTTTGAGACTGAAGTTTGAGTTTTAAGCAGGTGAGTGACTCACTTTTGGGCAATAAATAGATTCTGATAACTGAAGCGGCATTTCAAAAAATATTGTTGTTGTTAGAATATGATGATATGGGGACCATCAAATCTGATTGAGTACCTTTAATATAAAATACTATAATACCACTTGTTTTGTTCCTAAATGACGTTTAATTTTCAGAAACACAATTTAAGTAACGGTGATAGTGCCGATCACAAACCCTGTGTCCCCTTCAGCTCATTTTCAAACCCTGTGTACACTTCAGAATTTTTGTTGGTGAAAGTGACCCCTTCAGGAATACTATTTGCTTTTGATAAGAGCGCTCCGTGAAGAGTCTATTCCTGGTATGGTATAAATAAAGAGCGTTTGTTTCACTAATGTGAGAACATTTTACACCCAATAATATTTGCTTTTGAAAAAAGCGCTCCATGAAGGGTCTATTCCTGATATGGTATAAATAAAGAGCATTTGTAAAGTTCCCAAGACTGAAGAGCTAAACAATACATTTTTAATACATGTATGCAAATATTTTTTATTCAATAAAATATTCCCAACGAATGCCCCATTATCTTGATTTTTCCCCATCCCCACCTGCCAATGTAGGCCAATATATAATTTATTCTAATAAACTTTTCTTTCAGCTCACTGCTATATATGTATATTTATAAAACTATGGTCTATTTTTCTTTCGTTGCTGTTCTACTATTCTTGTTTGAATTATACCAATTTTTTTTTTTTTTAATTCCAACTCTTAATTTTATCATTCAGTCCCACAACTAAGTCCAATTCCATTCAATAATCTATCAGTATAACGATCAAATTAACCCTTTCAGTGCCAAGTCCAATTTTTGTATCAACCCATATTTCCTTGATCATTTTTCAAATTTATTGATTATAATAATGTGATACATTGATGGAAAGAGCTCAAAGAGCTCTTTCCATCAATGTATCACATTATTATAATCAATAAATTTGAAAAATGATCAAGGAAATATGGGTTGATAAAAAAATTGGACTTGGCACTGAATGGGTTAAAGCCCTTTGTAATCAGCACCTCCACTGATTAAACAATATCATTGTGTAAATATGCATGACTAATCCGCCATAATCCACCCTTGGCTGAAGGACTTGCTGTATTTCTGGGGACTTGCTGCATTTCTAGGGACTTGCTGCAATTAGTGTAACCATTGTGTTAGTACACTTAGATGAATACAAGAGAAGTCGGCCCCGTACGAAGTGAGGCCCAGCTATTAACATTTAGCATTACATCTATGTATATATCCATCAATTGTCTTGTCATTAATGTTAAAATGCAGTTGCTACCAATTATGAAATCTTATAATCGCTGGACATACCTGTTTCTATATCATATACTATAATAGTTAGTGATGCTTTTACTCAATTGAGTAACATATATCAGGTGTCACGGAAACCTCGTTTAACACTATATGAATTAATTTTTATCTTTATCGCTGACTGCTTCTGTGTGGCAATCCCTCTGGTGCAATGCCCATTATAATTATGACAGGACATTGTTTAGGCCAAGAGATTAATTGGCTGACTAAGTGTGAGGGTTCGTATCTGGTCCAATATCTTGTGTCGTATATATGGCTATTTTTTACGGTACAGATTTGTATTTCAATTTCAACAAGCAGTTGCAGACGACGGTATCCCCCGCCGAATTGTGCAGTTGGGGGAAGTGAATTCTCAACAATGTTTGCATTCTCAGTATGTGCTAAACAAGAGGTGGGATTTTGTCAAAAAGCCTGGCTTGCGAACTCATTTTAGGTACTGGTCATGTGAACTCATATACCAAAAATCTGTAAAATCTGTTGACATTTGTGGAAATTAGCCATGTGACGTCATCCATTTGCACCAAAAATAATAAACAAAGTCCAATAACTCTGCTGAAAATATCCGGCCGGACCTGGTTTGCGAACTCGTTCTAGATAATGGTCATGTGAACTCATATACCAAATATCTTTGAAATCCATTGAGATTTGTGGAAATGAGCCCTGTGACGTCGTCTATTTGCTATTTGGTAAATTCGACAAAAATAATAAACAAAGTCCAATAACTCCGGTAAAAATATCTGGCCAGACCTGGCTTGCGAACTCATTCTAGGTAATGGTCAGGTGAACTCATATACCACAAATCTTTTAAATGCGTTCATTACGTGTACATCTGCTTTAAACTGCATACCCAGGATTATAGAAGAAAGTCGGGGTCCCAACCTCACTAAATTAATTAAGCCAATATAGCCAGCAAATTACCCATATATCACGTTTTGACATGACTCTTGTAAAAGTAGACATTTGTAAGACTTGCTACATCAGACGTTTGATGTTCTAAACTTGTTTAAATTGAATTATATTAAATTAAATAAATTTTTTTTAAATCATCTAAAATCTATAAATCACATGCATGTTCATTGAATTTCCTCATCGTGTGGTCATATGTTGTTTATGGGGTAATCTGACTACCATGCACATTGAGATATTCATTATAAATAGAGAAGTTAAGGTAATAGCATGTAACGTCAACATCAATGTATGAGAGTAGTCCTGTCTGGTGCATCGAAACTTCATGCAGCTATGTTTGAGGTTGCATATCGATATTCATGTCTATATGATATTCATTATAAATAGAGCGGTTAAAGTAATAAGGTGTAACGTGAAGTTACGGAGTTATTTCTAATGTTTGTAAAGGAATTGTTCATTAATTTTTATAGCGTTTCTTCGCCACATATCAACAGGTAAATTATACAATATTCCGAGATGATGTAAGGCACCTGAGTGAATTTTGAAGTTTGTAAGTTTGCATTATCCTGACAACGTTCCTTTACAAAATATCAAGATTAAGCATGACAAATAAACAGCATTCGTTTAAATGCATTGCAGGGTATGGATACAGAGTGTTTGTCCATTTCATGCACAAGGACTTTAATAGAATATAGCCATCGGACAGGGGAACATTCCCTCTGTATAACTAGATATTTCCCGAGCCCCCCCCCTTCTGGAGAAATTGCCGAGATATTAAAAAACAAAAGACGGGGTCTCAACCTCACTAAATTTACAGAGTGCATATGCTATAGATAATATTCGATGAATCTGCCGAATTTATTACTTGAAACGCTGAGATATTTCCACGCTGTGGGCAGAACCGGGGAATTAATTTTGATGCCATCGGACAGGGGAACATTCCCTGTGTAACTAGATATTTCCCGAGCCCCTCCCTTCTGGATAAGTTGCCGAGATATTAAGAAACAAAAGTCGGGGTCCCAACCTCACTAAATTTACAGAGTGCATCTGTTATAGATAATATCCGATGAATCTGCCAAATTTATCACTTGAAACGCTGGGATATTTCCACGCTGTGGGAAGAACCTGGGAGTTAATTTTGATGTCATCGGAAAGGGAAACATTCCCTCTGTATAACTAGATATTTCCCGAGCCCCTCCCTTCTGGATAAATGCCGAAATATTGAGAAACAAAAGTCGGGGTCCCACCTCACTAAATTTATCTATTAAATTCTTGATATGTTTGTATAGAAACGCTAACAAAATTAAGAAACAATTTCTTTACAATGATAGTCAGAAATCTCTCGGGTATAACCTTTCACGTCTGTGGCAGACAGCGGCAATTAACATTGCTGGTATGTGTGATTCCCAATACACTCCCGAATACACTGTGTATTAGGGTATTATGGGCGCGGTATGGATGTTTATTGATAGTGTATTGATAGTCTAGACTGACAGGGGTCATATATGGTCACATGTAGCTAATGACCGCAACATGCATGCATTGTTTATTTGTAGTTTATTGCAACTGAAGTCTATGATACATTGTTGGTTATATGACAATTATTGTTGTATATTACATGTATAGCCAATATATATGCTATTTAAAAGCTGTTAACCGTTTGCAAACTGCAATCATCATATCAGTCTAACTAAGCGTAACTGGGAATTAATTTTGATGTCATCAGAAAGGGGAACATTCCCTCTGTGTAACTAGATATTTCCAGAGCCCCTCCCTTCTGGATAAGTTGCCGAAATATTAAGAAACAAAAGTCGGGGTCCCAACCTCACTAAATTACAGAGTGCATCTGTTATAGATAATATCTGATGAATCTGCTGAATTTATAACTTGAAATGCTGGGATATTTCCACGCGTTTCAAGTGATAAATTCGGCAGATTCATCGGATATTATCTATAACAGATACACTCTGTAAATTTAGTGAGGTTGGGACCCAGACTTTTGTATCTTATTATCTCGGCAACTTATCCAGAAGGGAGGGGCTCGGGAAATATCTAGTTACACAGAGGGAATGTTCCTCTATCCGATGGCATCAAATAAATTCCCAGGTTCTGCCCACAGCGTGGAAATATCTCAGCGTTTCAAGTAATAAATTCAACAAACATATTCTGTAACAGATGCACTGTGTAAATTTAGTGAGGTTGGGACCCCAACTTTTGTTTCTTAATATATCGGCAACTTATCCAGAAGGGAGGGGCTTGAGAAATATCTAGTTATACAGAGGGAATGTTCCCCTTTCCGATGACATCAAAATAACTCCCAGGTTCTTCCCACAGCGGGGAAATATCCCAGCGTTTCAAGTGATAAATTCTGCAGATTCATCGGATATTATCTATAACAGATGCACTCTGTAATTTAGTGAGGTTTGGACCCCGACTTATGTTTCTCAATATCTCGGCAACTTATCCAGAAGGGAGGGGCTCGGGAAATATCTAGTTACACAGAGGGTATGTTCCCCTTTCCGATGGCATCAAAACTAAGTCCCAGGTTCTGCCCACAGCGTGGAAATATCTCAGCGTTTCAAGTAATAAATTCGGCAGATTCAACAAACATTTTCTGTAACAGATGCACTCAGTAAATTTAGTGAGGTTGGGACCCAGACTTTTGTTTCTTAATATCTCTGCAACTTATCCAGCAGGGAGGGGCTCGGGAATTATCTAGTTACACAGAGGGAATGTTCCCCTTTCCGATGGCATCAAATTAATTCCCAGCTTCTGCCCACAGCGTGGAAATATTCCAGGGTTTCAAGTGCTAAATTCGACAGATTCATTGAATATTATCTATAGCATATGCACTCTGTAAATTTAGTGAGGTTGGGACCCCCGTCTTTTGTTTCTTAATATCTCGGCAACTTATTCAGAAGGGGGGATCTCGGGAAATATCTAGTTATACAGAGGGAATGTTCCCCTGTCCGATGCAGGGCTGGCGGTCTAGAAAATCCAGGGGTGCTATGAATAGCCCTCCTAGATTTGCCTAGGGGTGCTATAGCCCTCCTCAACTGTTACCGTTATGATTTAAGTCTATTTGCAGAGTAACATACATGTAATTGGGCATGCTGATGGTTGCTGAGGAGCTGCAGTGCATTTTGACTATTATATCATTGGAAGAGTGAAGACAGGAGTGGGACAATGATATATGGATAATATAATTATTATCTAAACCATTTTGTGAAGTATAATAAACTTATTATTAAAGAATTTGAAATTTAATAAAATCAATGTGCATTCCTTGCCATAAAAATAAAGGAAGGTTATTGTCTATAGACATGTTGAAAATAACTCCACAATTTGTGACAAATGGCACAATGTTAACACGAAACAGGGTCAATTGGCTCAAGTTGTGAATCACCAGAGTCTGAGCTGGAATAATCCTCGGTATCGCTGTCCATATGCCAGTCACTTACACTATCGGCGTCACTATCACTGTCTGAAGACTGAAGAACCGGAACTGACATTGCTGGTCGCAGCAGACAAAGATGAATTGGCTGATACTATTAACTTTTGTTTCTTACGGGCACGCCGGTAACGACCACGTGCCCCCGAATGAATGCTATAGCCCATTTCATCAGTCACTATCAGTCATTTTAGATTTCCTGTTTGATGAAAGGTACTTTAGTCCGGCCGCCAGGTCACGGATCGTGTTTTGGCGTAATAAAGTTTTTTTCTCTGCGGATTTTGTAAATTCAGGTATCCGACATCAAGATTTTATCGGCTGGCCATCTGTCAGCCTTGAGCAATTTTTTTTATAGCGCCCTAAAAAGTATACCCCCCCCCCAATTTTTTTCACAGACGTAAAACCAGTTACTTGGAATTTATTGCAAACTCACATGACTAATCTAGTAAAATATATATATTTTCATGAAGCTAAGGTATAATGACACTATTTTGGCCCAAAATTGAAACTCACCATCCAAGATGGCCACCAAAATGGCCGCCGGAAGTTGAAAATATATCATTTTTTAACAATTATCTTCTAGATCAGTTCATGATGTTTGGAACTGGTTGAGTAATATGACTTTATTTTGTATTTTTTATATTAACTGATCATTGGAGCAATTATATATGCCATTATTGGGATCCTATCCGCTTGTGATCCCTCAAAAATTCGATTTTACAGAAAGCGGTATAAAATTTCACAAAAAATCACAACTGGGATTCTAGTCATATTTCAACAAGACATGAACAGAAGGTTGCAATTATGTGAGGCATACCATTACATATGAATATTCCAACTCACTGGAACCAAAATTCTTACTTTGGCTCAAAATGGCCGCCAAAATATGGAAAATGGTAAATATTGCCCTAGGGTGTCCCGCAATCGCTTACAAGTTGTGGTTGATGTACAAAATTGGCTATTCTGCCTTCTATACATTGAATACTAACATGTCTAAATTGTTACTGTTATCGCCACTGACATCACCAAAAATATTGGACTTTTCTCTCAAAAACTTGACATAAATATCGGCAAAAATTTACTTTTCAGGTTTGGATCATTTTTTCTAGTAATATGTAACTATCTTTAGATTGAAAGGTGTTTATTGTATTGGTCTATCTTAAATGTGTCACACTACGGTGTTTATAGACCAAATTGCTCAAAATGGCTTCCAAAATGGCAATCAAATTGGTAAAAGTTATTTTTTAACATATATCATTATAACATTATATATATAACATTATTCTCTGCGTTATCCGAAAATGTAGCAAATTGTGACTCACTTGGTTATTATACGTGTTAGGTAATTAACTGACAACTAAATGTTCTATTATGGTTGTCCCAGTTCCAAATGGGGCATGACAAATTCATTTTAAAGTATGGAAATTTGCGGAGAACCTCTTTTGTGATTCTGACCATATTATTGAAAGGAAATGGGCAGAACTTTGAGACGGAACTGAGATGAACCATAATATGTGGCTCTTCTGGTCCATTGTGATAAACCAATATCAACTGGATACAGGATGGTTGCCAAGATGATAGCCAGGGAGTTACTCCATGTGAGGTGAATAGGTATACATGGAGTTAATGTATGTCATGAATGATGTGAATAATTATACAATGAGTGACTATATGGTTATGAGTGTGTTGTCCATAGTGAGATGTATGGGTATACAGGGAGAGGTCATGGTCATGTGTGGGGTGAATCGGTATGAATGGTGTGACTGCATGGTGTATGGTTGTGTGTGTCATGTATGGGTGCACCTTGTGTGCCTGTATGGACATTGATGTGGTGTATGGATGTAACTACATGGTCATCTATGTATTGATTATGTATATATGGAGTGACTGTAAGGGCATGGGTGGGATGTACATGTGTTTCTGTATGCTCACGAATGGGGTGTGTGGATAAATAGTGAGTGATTTTATGGTCAGGGGTAATGTGTATGATTTACATATTCACCTCACCATTGGCCATATCACTCACTGTATCCTTATTTGTCACACCATAGCCGAATAGCCACGAAAGATATACTAATACACCCCAGCCATGTCAGTATAGTCACTCCATGTGAGCATATGCACATCATCCGTGGCCATATAGCCACTCGCTATATACACATACACCTCGCCCATGACCATATAGCAACACGATTGTATATCCGCATAACCTACACATGACCATACCGCCACGAGTTGCCAAGCAGGAACACCAGGTATACTCACACACCTGACAATTTAGTCACTTCCTGCATATATATTCATCACATTGATGATCATACAGTCACTCCTTGTATACCTACTCATCACACCATTGACCATACAGTCACTACCTGTATACATATTCCACACACAGTCATATAACCACTCGATATATACATATGAAGCTCACCCTAGACCATAGAGTCACTCCAGGTATACATATACACCTCACCGCTGGCCATTCATTCCTTCCAGATATACAAAATCCCGCACACACGACCACTCATACCATCCATACTTGCATATACACCTCACACATGACAATTCAGCAATGCACTGTATAATCATACATGCCATCCATGATCATACAGCTAATCCCTACACACCCACCAATGATAATACATCCACGATATATATACATATACATCCCATCCATTACTACAAGGACACTTCCTATATACCCACACGATAATGTCCACCCAGCTTACTCCAGTTATGCATATAGACTTCAATCATGACAGTACAGTCATTCCATGTATACCACACATTACCTGTAACCATAAAATCACTCACTATTTATTCACACACCCCATCCATGATCATACAGAAAACACATGTACATCCCACCCATGACCTTACAGTTAGTGCTGGGCGGTATTTAAGCATAAAAATACCGCGGTAATCCTAAAATAATACCGCGGTATACGGTATTACCGATTATTTAAACTAATCCCTTAAAACCCCCGTTTAGTAGCATTCGTTTGGTGCACAGATCGACTGTTTATGGAGGAAAATCTAATCGCTACAGATTACATAAAATAAGGAAATGTATGCTCCGTTTTATTAAATTATGGATTGCAATCAATGAATGTATCATTATCTGCAAGCATGGATTCATGAGCTGATCTTAAATACAGGTAATAATTGCGATTTATGCAACTTAATGCAAGCATCATTCAGCGAAGCCGGATACACCCAAGAGCTTTGAAACAATCCCCCACTGACAGTGCCGACTTGCAGAGCACGTGCTGTGATGTTGATATTGGAATGTTCCGCCGGGTGTGAATAACTTAAGAATAAGTACAATGCTTTTATTAAATACCGGGAAATAAAGTGTATTACTTCCAAAGTATTTAACTTCTAGAACTATTATTGACTTCCCGTTGAATTATTATAATCATACTTTTAAATCCCGGTTTATGAATGTGATCAATTATTCCCACTCGATAACACCCTTGAAATAATGAGCTGCCCCATAAATTCGGTCGATAAAAAATAGCGCAGAATGATGCAATCATACCTTGCAATATAATGTTGGGCTGGGTTTTGTCCCAGGTAGCGAAGGAATACATTTTGTTTGGAAATGACATGGGGAAAGAAGTGACATGAGTGAAGATTGAACAGTTTTTTCCAACTAAAAGATAATGCAACATGGGATGAATACACATAAAGGGCGTTGCATAAACTTGCACACGCCAATCAATGAAACGGACTAGTCATTTTAAAATTGTCGATGAGCACGTGCATGAGGTACACAACGTAAATCTTGAAATATATTCGCGGATGACTTGGTAAACAGAATCCGCAACACTAGTAGCTACCTCAGCCCAATTTACAGCAACGCTGTCTCCTGACACAAACTCGCTACCTCTTAATTATGATTTCGATGAAATACGGTGTATAGAAACGAAGTAATTTCTTTGTATCCCGACAAAGGAAAACCACAATATACTCCGTAATGTGCCTGTATGACATGTAACCGCGATAATACCGTCTTCAAGGTTTACCGATTATGGAAAAGAATGACGATAACGGTAACGGTATTGAAAATCTTACCGATTATAATCGGTAAACCGAAATACCGCCCAGCACTACTTACAGTCACTCCATATATACATAATCAATACATAGATGACCATGTAGCTATATCCATACACCACACCAATGTCCATACAGGTACACTGGATGCACCCGTACGGGATAGACACAACCATACACCATACAGTGACTCCATGCATACCGATACACCCCACACCTGACCATGACCTCTCCCTGTATACCTATAAATATCACTATGGACAACACAAGCATAACCATAGAGTCACTCATTGTATACATATTCACATCATTCATGACATACACTAACTCCATGTATACCTATTCACCTCACCTCTGATCATAGAGTAACTCCATGTCTACCATCTTGGCATCAATCCTGTATCCAGTTGATATTGGTTTATCATAATTGACCAGAAGAGCCATCTATTATGTTTCATCTCAGTTCCGTCTCAAAGTTCTGCCCATTTTCTTTCAATAATATGGTCAGAATCACAAAAGAGGTTCTCCGCAAATTGCCATACTTTAAAATGAATTTGTCATGCCCCATACGGAACTGGGACAACCATAATAGAACATTTAGTTGTCAGTTAATTACCTATCACGTATAATAACCAAGTGAGTCACAATTTGCTACATTTTCGGATAACGCAGAGAATAATGTTATATATATAATATTATAATGATATATGTAAAAAAATAAATTTTACCAATTTGGTTGCCATCTTGAGCAATTTGGTCTTTAAACACCATAGTGTGACACATTCAAGATAAACCAATACAATAAACACCTTTTAATCCAAAGATAGTTACATATTACAAGACAAAATGGTCCAAACCTAAAAAGTAAATTTTTGCCGATATTTATGTCAAGTTTTTGAGAGAAAAGTCCAATATTTTTGGTGATGTCAGTGGTGGCAACAGTAACAATTAACCATGGTGCAGCAGACATGTTAGTATTCAATGTATAGAAGGCATAATAGCGAATTTTGTACATCAACCACAACTTGTAAGCGATTGCAGGGCACCCTAGGGCAATATTTATCATTTTCCATATTTTGGCGGCCATTTTGGCAGCCATTTTGAGCCAAAGTAAGAATTTTGGTTCCAGTGAGTTGGAATATTTATAAGTAATGGTATGCCTCACTTAATTGCAACCTTCTGTTCATTTCTTGTTGAAATATGACTAGAATCCCAGTTTTTTTTGTGAAATTTTATACCGCGTTTTATAAAATTGAATTTTTGAGGGATCACAAGTGGATAGGACCCCAATAATTGCATGTTTAATTGCTCCAATGATCAGTTAATATACAAAATACAAAATAAAGTCATATTACTCAACCAGTTCCAAACAGCATGAACTGATCTAGAAGATATTTGAGAAAAAATGCCATATTTTCAACTTCCGGTGGCCATTTTGGTGGCCATCTTGGATTGTGAGTTTCAATTTTGGCCCAAAATAGTGTCATTATGTCTTAGCTTCATAAAAATATATACATTTTACTAGATTAGTCATATGAATTTGCAACAAATTCCAAGTAACTTGTTTTATGTCTGGGGAAATCTGGGGGGGGGGGTATACTTTTTAGGGCGCTATAAAAAAATTTGCTCAAGGCTGACAGATGGCAGCTGATAAAATCTTGTTGTCGGATACCTGAATTTACAAAATCCGCAGAGAAAAAAACTTTATACGCGAAAACAACCATTCGTGAATTCCGGGTGTTTGGCGACCAGACTACTTCTCTCCGGACATATCTTAGATATCTATAATACTATGGGAGGCCAAATTCACATTTAATAATTAATTGTGCTTAAGCGCAATCAATTGCGCTTAAGTGCAAATAATTGTGCTTAAGTGCAATCAATTGCGCTTAAGCGCAATTCATGGTTATATGTAACAAAACATCCCTGGCTAACAACTTAGCATTAACTCCTATTGACATGTCACTTCTTGGTTTCATTGGTTTGGATGGGTAGGGAGCTAGCCCAACTTCTTTATCAAAATGGCTGACTCGCAATAGTATCACCTTCTGTTTTAGTTGGAGCGATTCGTGATAGCATTATATTATCTTCGGTATATATTAGTTGGGGCTACTTGCAATAGCATTACTTTCTGTATTAGTCGGGGCGACATTGATTTTCTTCAATTTTCGAGTATACAGGCACACCATATGAGGGAAGCAAGCCCTCGGTGACACCACATTCACACTATATGATCCTGGAAATACTATAGATTTGTGCAAGAGCTGCTGATTTAATAAGAAAAACTAGAGCTTCAGGACTGAGACACCAAAGCTCCAGTAATTACACACCATTTTTTGGACAGGGATGCTGATAATATGAAAATAGGGTTTTTTCCCCCTGATTTAAGTCAATAAGTAAACCATACAGTAATGCTCTAATTAATCGACTCCTTAACCACAGCAGAATTATGGATAACTTTTCAGGATTTAGTCGGAAATATGGCTTGTTGCCATTCATTGGAAAGCTCTCGAGAGCTTTTTGATGAATGGCAACAAGCCATATTTCCGACTAAATCCTGAAAAGTTACCCATAATTCTGCTGTGGTTAAGAAGTCGATTAAATAGAGCATTACTGTATGAGGTAAGAAAGCCCTCATGCAGTGACACCGCATGCATGTATAGGATATTACCATAGTAAAGGCTAAAATCTGTGCAAAATACATTAAAAACATCATACAAAACATTACTAGAGTTCCGGGAAGGCGACATCAATTCTTTGGATAGAGGGATGCTGATAAATGTAATTAGGGGATTCTCCTTGTTGAACACATACTCAGTTTGACTGTTGAGTACAGGTCAAAATTAGCCCAATGCTCTTCTTGTGTTACTAGGTGATACACCAGGTCATGCTAATAGTTTATGGGTAGGTTAGATAGTAGTCACAATTACGCTTAAGCGCAATTCACTATTAAATGTGAATTTGGCCTCCCATATAATACTTTCCCTCTGACTATGTGACCGTTATAAAACCAACTGTCTAAAAACAGAATTATCGCTGACTCGCGGAAAATGACATGTCCCAGAATGACACAATGCGGAAATAAATATGACCGCAGGTACTTCAAGGAGCCGCTGCCGTCGGTATAAAAGAATATCCCCGACACAGTTTGGCAGCTTGCCAATAATTTAACACATCGTGCACTCTGGCACGTGGCCGACGTCATCACTCTTGATAGAGCATTTCAACTTGACACAATGTTATATTTGCAATCAAAGCATATTTTATCTATCGGGACGTCGAGGCGGGCTATTAAAGCCCGCCTTGGAAAATTCTAGGCGGGCTGTAGGCGGGCAGCCCGCTAGCCCGCCTTGGGATTTCCAGGCCTGCCGATGGCTATATTCTATTAAAGTCCTTGTGCATGAATTGGACAAACGCTCTTTATCCATACCCTGCAATACATTTAAACGAATGCTGTTTATTTGTCATGCTTAATCTTGATATTTTGTAAAGGAACGTTGTCAGGATAATGCAAACTTACAAACTTCAAAATTCACTCAGGTGCCTTACATCATCTCGGAAAATTGTATATTTACCTGTTGATATGTGGCGAACAAACGCTATAAAAATTAATGAACAATTCCTTTACAAACATCAGAAATAACTCCGGTGCCCAACCTCACCTCGCAAAATGGTATATTTATCTATTAAATTCTTGATATATTTGTAAAGAAACGCTAACAAAATTAAGAAACAATTTCTTTACAATGATAGTCAGAAATCACTCGGGTATAACCTTTCACCTCTGTGGCAGACAGTGGCAATTAACATTGCTGGTATGTGTGATTCCCAATACACTCCCGAATACACTGTGTATTAGGGGATTATGGGTGGATGTTTATTGATAGTGTATTGATAGTCTAGACTGACAGGGGTCATACATGGCCACATGTAGCAACTGAAGTCTATGATACATTATTTGTTATACGACAATTATTGTTGTATATTACATGTATATCCAATATATATGCTATTTAAAAGCTGTTAACCATTTGCAAACTGCAATCATCATATCAGTCTAACTAAGCATATTGTCGTGGCTATGCCCTGCTAGTCTTGAAACAATTTTCCTGGCGTGTACCCGAATATTCAGTGTATACGAAAACCGTCATCATGTTTGTGTGTTATCGTATTGGGAGAGGGGCTTTATAAGTTGCAAAACTTGTGCCCCAATCCCTTTCGTATTTTTTTGTAAATAAAATTTGTTTCAAGTCAAGTATTCAGTGTACTCTACCCGACCGCTCAATACATGCTTTGAAGAAATATTTGATAACAGAACAGGGTCTTGACCTTCAAGTTCGCGTGTTTGAATTATTATATAGCTTATAAAAGCAACTAGAAAAGACGTTAGTCGATGAATTGTCCAAAGTTTCCAACTACAACTTTTAAATATTCACTAGCCTATATATACCGACGACTGTAAAATAAGCAAATATCATATAAAGAGACATGAATATCGATATGCAACCTCAAACAAAACTGCATGAAGTTTCGATGCACCAGACAGGACTACTCCTATACATTGATGTTCACGTTACACCTTATTACCTTAACCTCTCTATTCATAATGAATATCATATAGACATGAATATTGATATGCAACCTCAAACAAAGCTGCATGAAGCATATATTAGGCCTAAAAAAAAAGACATTTGTTTCCACTAACCCGACCGACCCTATTTTAAACCCCCGACCCTAAACTTTTTATTGCCATTGCAAAACAAAAACAAAAAAATTGACAAAAAGAATTTTTTTTTTTATTTTAAATTTTTTTTTCTTTCAATTTAGGTACTAATTCATATCATAACAAGATACAAAACATTTATATATATTGACATAAGAAATTTTTGTTTACAAAAAGATTTAAGTTGGAATCATACTGTAAAGTACATGTACCCGGTATGTAGGCTCCTGCGAATATTCGATATTCGATTCGAGATTCGATTCGAAAGTCAAATTCGATTCGAATTCGAGTCGAAATTTCCAACTCGAAATTTCGAATACACTATGACGGAAAAGTAGGCTGTTTCAGGACAAGTACACATGTCGATCTTAGCTGTTTGTGGCATTTAATTCCAGAAAATTATGTATATATGCACATTATAATTTTTATTGTACATAGCCAACAATTAGCCACGATAGGACGACTAAATACGTCTGAATTATATAGCTTTAAAATGGTAGCAAAAGCTAGCAGATATATAGCCAATGGACCGACGACTCGGTAAATTATAATAGCTATGAGACTGGGCTACCGATAGCGTTATCCATCGTCTATTCGATTCCGCGTTATGTAATATGGGTGAGAATGTAAACAACACATGTTCCTGGTGTCGAAAAGTGCATTTTGGCACTGTTCTCTTTTGAAGTTGACTTTCAGTTTCGGAGTTTTCTTTTACAATGGACAAAATGTCGTCCATCATTCATGTTTATTTTAAAGATGATAAAGCTGCAGGCACGTGTGATGAATGCAACATGCATGGTGTATAACTCGCAAGCATCTGGGACAATGACCCATCTATGGAATCATCTGTTCAAGAAGCATCAACCAACACATGTAGAGGCTACACTGCGACTGCTGTTGCGTCTTCAAGTTTATAACAATGGGTGTTTCCGAATGCCGATTTGCAATTTTGCATGTACATGCAAACTGTAAAAATTTCGTGTGATTTTAGTTTGATAATCCGTTTAGTGGTAATATATTAATCGTTGTGATGGCCGCATGGACGTTTTAATCTGCTTTGTTTTCTTGACAATTATAAATTGAAGTTAATAGTATATCAAACGACGGTTTATCGCCACATAAGTTCTGATGGAACTTCATGCATGTAGTTCATAGAACGTTTCACAAATAATCTAATCGTTAACAAAACATACCTAATTGAGAATGCAACACACAGATATGATTCGATTCGATATTCGATTCGATATTCGATTCGATATTCGATTCAATTTCGTGAATTCGATCAAAATATCCATTTCGCAGGACCCTACCGGTATGTTTGGCTTTATCTACCGGTAGCTTTCATCTGTGAAAACTTCAAATAGTTTCAGTTCAGGTTTGTAATGATTCAGCCTTCAGACTTCAGTATTTCAATCAAATACAGTACAGGAACATTAACTATTTGATCGAATCAACCTGGTTATCAGGTGGGATCTCATAATACCAAATGAAAAATTAACATAGAGATTAGTACTATAAATAGTAAGTACTAACTAAATAGACATTGTTTCTGTACTACATGTAGTATAGTATGTATGTGTCTAACTTGAATTTTATAAAATAGCCTATTATATGAATTAGAGTGATAATGGTAAGTCTCATTTCAAGCATCATAAGCATAATCCATTGAACCAAAAGATATCTGACAATAAGTTATAAGCATTTCCAATCCATACATATATAAAAATTTCCAAAGTTATGCTTGAGAAACTTGATCAAATTGACCTCTCAGTAAAATTCAAAATACTGACTCAAAGTGCTCTAGATTAGCTCTAAATGCAATGGACTTTCAACATTTCCAGGGGGAGAACCCCCACCATCAGTAGGGGTCACCCCTCCCAAACCTTCCTCCGCTCAGGCTTTCAGGTTATGTCTTTGGCATATCATTGCCCAAAAACAGGTGTCCCCAAAAAATACCTTGATCCTTCACCGAAATGCGGAGGAGACAGTGGGGTTGTGAAGCCATCATTAAGAGATCGGTACAAGACGGTCACTCCAATATGTGACAGTGCAGTGGTGCTGGACTGACTCCAGTTGTCGCCAGGCCATATGGGAAATATTAGGATTATCAAAGACTATATTAGTATATAGACTAGTATTTATGTAAATATTGAAGCATATGTAAGATTGAATTGGAGTTTTTAGTTCCTCTGTCATTTGGGTTAACCTGATTGGGGCTAAGAAGTGCGCAGTTTGGGTTATTGACAAGTATTATACAGTTATTTTTAAAGATACTGAAAAAAAAAAGTTAACAAAAAAGTTAAGCCTACCTACCTACCCTAATTTTTTTCAGCTCGTTAGCGGAAACAAATGTATTTTTTTTTTAGGCCTTAAAATAACAAGGCTTGATCCAAGTTTAAAGAGTTTATATCAAACTTTCAGTTTTGTTTTTATATAAAGAGCGTTTATTATTTAGTACCCGCGATTCTGATTGCTGATCACCAAGTGGTAACATTCTCGACACATGCACACACTCAAGTCGATTAGATTGATGAATTAGTAGTGTTAAACAAAAACACAGACCCAGGGTGTGGACTCCGGGGTTCCAAACCGCACCTAGCATTTGCCGGTAGAATGAGAACCCAAATGACGCCAGTTTGAATACCTATGTCATGATGATATACCCCACAAGAAATATTTGTTGACAGAACACACCGATGATTCATTTTGCGAGCATAATTTTTGTCCGAAAATATGGCGTAAAACACAGAATACTGATTCAGACCTAAGTCCGCCGAACAGACATCGGATGGACGTATATAGACCCTGAAGCCACGACAAATAGTTTTCACGGCTGGCTCAACCAATTTTGGTGGCTGGTTATCTAGCTAAGCCGGCTCAGTCGCGACGTTCGTGGCTGACGAAATATGGCGGCTCAGCCGGCTGAGACGTTATCATTCTGCGTATTTCGCTTCCGAAATTTTCCCAATCCCGGTTATAGACACCCGCTTGTTTTTGGCGTTTGTTGTGAACCAGTATAATTCCAGACCATGCGTATTCTTTTGGTGTTGGGCTTTTCCATTATGGCGAAATACACGAAGGACTCAGTAAAGGACTCGCAGTGATGTACTATGTAGTTTCCCATCTATCTAATCGGTATAAGTTACATTGGGACTTCTGTCGACTTCAGACGGCTATATCATCACTGGCATCTTGCGATATATGCATGCATCATTGAATGCTGAATCCGATAGTATTGATATATAATATTTCAAACTATTTTCTATTCTCTTCTACAGGTTATGTGCATATATTGACAAATGTCAGCGATGTCTGAGACTGAGATCGTGTTGAAATAAATAATTTATACGTTAAACCCTTTCAATACTGAATGGATGTTCCCACTCCGTTATATGAAAGCATGCATTGAAATAGTCTATTCCACAATGAGAGGCCCTGGGTATTCTGATAGTGTAACAACCATACCGTGTCCATACGAGTATGCCAATATTAGGCAATGCGGGTTAGTTATTTGCGATTCGCAGTACAGTTGTCCTTAATAACATATAAGTCCATGCACATGGCTCAGCCATTTTACAATTCCGGCGGCGGAGATTTTTTCATGCGGCTGGCGTTAGAGATAATATGGCTGGCGGCGGCTTGTGGCCAATATGGCTGGCGGCGGCGGCGTGCGATGGCGGCTTCGGGCTCTAGACGTATACATAGATGCATGGATGGACACACGGCTAGATGGACATACAGGTTGACAGACGGGCAGAGGTGCGCCAGTATAACCTATTCCCAGTTGAAATCGACTACAATAATCCATTCATAGTACAATCTCATTCTACAGGTTTTCAGTCCCCCTTCCCAAACAATTACCCCGCGCGCCCCTGAGCCACTCCACTTTGACTTAATGAATACTGCAAACCATCTATGCAAGTTAGTCCAATAAATCTTTCTGATATCCCAACAACCATATATAACAAGATAATATATAAGCAGCAACTGCTTTCAATTTACTTGGTTAGATATGACGTCAAAATGGCGTCTGCGTGTGGCTAACGTCGTGAATATCGTATATAGTATGTCAAATTATATTCTTTGATATTCATTGACTTGTTTCACAGTAATAAAACCCCATTGGAACTGATATTATGACCCACAATAGCTCAGTACATTTGGTGAGGTACCCCCGAATCATTTTTTAAAGCCAGTGTACACGTAATGTTTACATTTGTTCAAGTTATGACTCTTACAAATTCGGGATGGACAGACGGTCTGACAGACGGACGGACAGACGGATGGATCATGGAACCCATTACTATATCCCCCGCAAATTTTAAATTTGGCGGGGGATAATAATTTTTTAGTCCCAATTTTTTAACACCCACCCCCAAATTTCACTAAAATTGGTCTAAAATCGCATAAAACTCTACTGATATCACGCATATGACTGGGAATTATCTCATTAGTTCAAATAACAGTTTAACCTGTTTCATAAGCTGTTTTAATTGAAAAAAAAATGTTTCTTATAACTCCCCTGATAATCTCTAAGTGAACCTTCAGACGACCACGATTCAATCGTAAGTGGAAGGATTTTCGTCGTAGGAAGTAACAGGAAGATGGAGTGCGCATGCTCACGTCTAAATCGTAGAATAAAAAATAATATCAGACAGTGTTTGATTTTAGATGCGATATCGTGGCGTATCCTTGGTTACATCCAGTTGCGACGTAATCGCAGCCGTGTGTATGTAAAAATCGTAGCTGGAAATGGTCGTAGGGTAGTCAATCACATGCTTTAGAACAACCTACGATAGAATAATGCACGTGACATCGCAATCGTCTGAACAAACTATCCACGATCTCGTCGGGCCCGATCACTCCATTTACGATGTGTATCGTGGTCGTCTGAAGGTACACTAAAAGTGGCATAAACATGATATTGATAAATGATAAAATCAGTGATTGAACCGATTCCAACTTCTGAAAGTTCTGTGGCACTGGCAGGAACATGGAAATCGACCATGAAAGTAAATCAATCATTCAATCGGTAAAATATAGGATCTGAAATCGAGGTTTACAGTTTGTATACGTCGTTTGAATTAATTTCATAGCTTAATTACCCGTGACATATGAAGTTTGGTGTTGTTTACCGAAGAAATGTTGATATTCTATTTTTAGAATAGCCTCTAATGCCAGTAATGGCTCTATGGTCGAAAGTCAGATTAAAATATGTCATATAATTACGCAAATCACAAAAACTAGAATAATACAGGTTTGAGAATATTGTATTATTCTAAAATCATATAGCCTATAGAAACAAATTTATAGCGAGGTAAATACTGTATTCCCCTGAAAACATTCATAGTTTACGACGGATTATTTTTTGGAAAAGGCTGAAAGGAATCAGGATAGGCAGGTCCGGTCTACGCATGCGTCATTTTTTGCCGCGAACGACAAGAGGATCGAACACTCCCACAACTGTTCATAGTTTGGTCAAACACGCACAATGCGTTGTCAAGGTGATCAAATTGAACGTTTGGTTTTTACGAACTTTAGTTAAGTCGTTCCGCTCAGTTTTATTCCACAAATTGTTAAATAAAAAGGCATGGGGGTTGTTTTGCAGAATGTATACCGATCTCTGTAACAAGATTTGTAGCAAAATAAAACGTTAATGGGTGAATTTCAATTTGGTCTTACGATGTCAAATGATACTGATAGTGAGTCAGTGAGCCTACTGAGTGAGGCCTGAGGGTGAGACAACTTTGATAAGCAGACGACACTGCACTGTGGTCAGCGTTGATCACAAGATGTTTTATTTATCAAAACAAGATGCGTTAGACGCGATAATAAACTTTGAAAAAGAAACCGGGATAACTTATCCCGTAGTAAAAGTCGAAAAAAAATTTGGAAGCACAGGTGTTTATAAATTATATTTATACTATAGTCACATACTGACATAGGTCTACAGTACACAGTTCACTGTATAGACTATAGTAGTTAGTACTTATTAGTAGTCTTATCAACTATTACCGGTGGTCCCCTATTAGCATTACCGGTGTTTATCGTATTTTTCTGGATGATACTATTTATTAGTAACATTAACACTGTGCAGCTTAAGTGTGTTGTCTGTTGAAATGAAATTGATTCAAAATAGCAATACAAAATTTGTCAAATTTAATGCGTTTATAACTTTGACCTCGAAACTGGCAATATATCCGTTTGGTAACCTACTTGACTACAACAGACAAGACGGGAAGCCACAACACTAACTAGGCAAATGGATAGTTAAACAGGGAGCTAATGATTAGTTAAACTTAGTTTTAAAAAGTGGTTATGTGCTCTTTGTACCATTAACTGAGTCTTGATTCATAAGTACTAATACTACTACTACTAGGCCACCATTGACATTACCAGATCATGGATCTGGACACTGGGTAGTACTACTAGCAGTACTGGTAAGGATACCAAGCAATATTGCAATGACCTAGGCCTACTGACTACCTCATCATATATTACATGACCACCATCAAACTAATATTTACTATTAGTATTACTAGTATTACACAGTACCGGTACTATCAGTAGGCCTACTAGTATTACTACTAATAATACTAGGCCTACCTTACATTACAAACAACCTGATAATCACTTTCCAAATTCCATATATATTTGTAGGCCTAAAGGTAGTTATATATAGGGCCTTTAAAGCTGAATTTTTTTTCACTTTTTATAGGCCCTATACAGAGTGTAGGCATACCTGTACTATTATCTCAATATCTGGGCCTGTAGTATTAATCAATTATATGAGAAATTATCCACACTGGTTTTTATTTGGATCCCGAAAGAATACTACATGTAGTAGTAATTTATTTGGGGAAAAAATGGCAATATGTTGTTATTTAATTTTATTTCACACAATAATTATCATATCATACAAGTTATCATTGATATCAATCAATACTCTTGTTTTTTATACAAATCAGCACCATAACAAATTAAACAATACATGTATCGTAGGCCTACTAGTAAGTATGCAACATCAAGATTAACAATCACATTTTATTACCATTGTCATTGAAGTATTTTATATCATACTTCAGATTGTGCATACTGTTCTTTGTTATTTTACTCAATTGTATATAATGTATGCTGAATAAATAATTGAACTCAATGGAATTGAATTGAATTTTAAATGTAGCCCCACACCTGGACAATTGATACATGATGCTGTTAAGAAAACATTTTGCTGTCAAGAACTACTATTATATTTATTCCCAAATGATCACTGTTATTTGGCATTGAAACACAAGTGAAAATGCCATCACTGTTATTAATTGTAGCCTAAATGCCCATGCATAAGTGATCACTATTATTAGACCATCCCAATAATTACGCACTTGAAACTAAAATTTGAATGATCAATGAAAAGCTATAGTGTCTGGTACTTTTCCTCAATGAGTAATTTTCTTAAGAGCATCATAAAAGTATCAATTCAAACCAGAGCATTATCAGTTGCAGAGGCCAAATAATATGCCCCAAGATCCATATATTATATGCCCAAAATCCAAAGGTATAGCCCCATACACATTATCTATGAAGAGCCATTAAAAGTTTGAACCCCAAACTGGAGCCCGTGCGGGGAAAACCTTAGCCAGCTAAACCCGAGGCATGTCCAGATGCATGAGGGTGAGGATGTGCCCCAAGATCCATTTCATATGCTCTAAATCCAAAGGTATAGCCCCATACACATCATCTATGGAGGGCCCTTAAAAGTTTGAACCCCAAATTGGAGCCCGTGCGGGGAAAACCTTAGCCAGCTATACATGAGTCATGTCCAGATGCATGAGGGTGCGGATATGCCCCAAGATCGATTTTATATGCTCTAAGTCTGAAGGTATAGCCCCATACACATTATCTATGAAGAGCCCTTAAAAGTTTGAACCCCAAATTGGAGCCCGTGCGGGGAAAACCTTAGCCAGCTAAACCCGAGGCATGTCCAGATGCATGAGGGTGAGGATATGCCCCAAGATCCATTTCATATGCTCTAAATCCAAAGGTATAGCCCCATACACATTATCTATGGAGGGCCCTTAAAAGTTTGAACCCCAAATTGGAGCCCGTGCGGGGAAAACCGTAGCCAGCTATACATGAGTCATGTCCAGATGCATGAGGGTGCGGATATGCCCCAAGATCGATTTTATATGCTCTAAGTCTGAAGGTATAGCCCCATACACATTATCTATGAAGAGCCCTTAAAAGTTTGAACCCCAAATTGGAGCCCGTGCGGGGAAAACCTTAGTCAGCTAAACCCAAGGCATGTGCAGATGTATGAGGGTGAGAAAATGCCCCAAGATCCATTTCATATGCTCTAAATCCAAAGGTATAGCCCCATACACATTATCTATGGAGGGCCCTTAAAAGTTTGAACCCCAAATTGGAGCCCGTGCGGGGAAAACCTTAGCCAGCTATACATGAGTCATGTCCAGATGCATGAGGGTGCGGATATGCCCCATGACCCATTTTATATGATTTAAATCCGAAGGTATAGCCCCATACACATTATCTATGGAGGGCCCTTAAAAGTTTGAACCCCAAATTGGAGCCCGTGCGGGGAAAACCTTAGTCAGCTAAACCCAAGGCATGTGCAGATGTATGAGGGTGAGAAAATGCCCCAAGATCCATTTCATATGCTCTAAATCCAAAGGTATAGCCCCATACACATTATCTATGGAGGGCCCTTAAAAGTTTGAACCCCAAATTGGAGCCCGTGCGGGGAAAACCTTAGCCAGCTATACATGAGTCATGTCCAGATGCATGAGGGTGCGGATATGCCCCATGACCCATTTTATATGATTTAAATCCGAAGGTATAGCCCCATACACATTATCTATGGAGGGCCCTTAAAAGTTTGAACCCCAAATTGGAGCCCGTGCGGGGAAAACCTTAGTCAGCTAAACCCAAGGCATGTGCAGATGTATGAGGGTGAGAAAATGCCCCAAGATCCATTTCATATGCTCTAAATCCAAAGGTATAGCCCCATACACATTATCTATGGAGGGCCCTTAAAAGTTTGAACCCCAAATTGGAGCCCGTGCGGGGAAAACCTTAGCCAGCTATACATGAGTCATGTCCAGATGCATGAGGGTGCGGATATGCCCCAAGATCGATTTTATATGCTCTAAGTCTGAAGGTATAGCCCCATACACATTATCTATGAAGAGCCCTTAAAAGTTTGAACCCCAAATTGGAGCCCGTGCGGGGAAAACCTTAGCCAGCTAAACCCGAGGCATGTCCAGATGCATGAGGGTGAGGATATGCCCCAAGATCCATTTCATATGCTCTAAATCCAAAGGTATAGCCCCATACACATTATCTATGGAGGGCCCTTAAAAGTTTGAACCCCAAATTGGAGCCCGTGCGGGGAAAACCGTAGCCAGCTATACATGAGTCATGTCCAGATGCATGAGGGTGCGGATATGCCCCAAGATCGATTTTATATGCTCTAAGTCTGAAGGTATAGCCCCATACACATTATCTATGAAGAGCCCTTAAAAGTTTGAACCCCAAATTGGAGCCCGTGCGGGGAAAACCTTAGTCAGCTAAACCCAAGGCATGTGCAGATGTATGAGGGTGAGAAAATGCCCCAAGATCCATTTCATATGCTCTAAATCCAAAGGTATAGCCCCATACACATTATCTATGGAGGGCCCTTAAAAGTTTGAACCCCAAATTGGAGCCCGTGCGGGGAAAACCTTAGCCAGCTATACATGAGTCATGTCCAGATGCATGAGGGTGCGGATATGCCCCATGACCCATTTTATATGATTTAAATCCGAAGGTATAGCCCCATACACATTATCTATGGAGGGCCCTTAAAAGTTTGAACCCCAAATTGGAGCCCGTGCGGGGAAAACCTTAGTCAGCTAAACCCAAGGCATGTGCAGATGTATGAGGGTGAGAAAATGCCCCAAGATCCATTTCATATGCTCTAAATCCAAAGGTATAGCCCCATACACATTATCTATGGAGGGCCCTTAAAAGTTTGAACCCCAAATTGGAGCCCGTGCGGGGAAAACCTTAGCCAGCTATACATGAGTCATGTCCAGATGCATGAGGGTGCGGATATGCCCCATGACCCATTTTATATGATTTAAATCCGAAGGTATAGCCCCATACACATTATCTATGGAGGGCCCTTAAAAGTTTGAACCCCAAATTGGAGCCCGTGCGGGGAAAACCTTAGTCAGCTAAACCCAAGGCATGTGCAGATGTATGAGGGTGAGAAAATGCCCCAAGATCCATTTCATATGCTCTAAATCCAAAGGTATAGCCCCATACACATTATCTATGGAGGGCCCTTAAAAGTTTGAACCCCAAATTGGAGCCCGTGCGGGGAAAACCTTAGCCAGCTATACATGAGTCATGTCCAGATGCATGAGGGTGCGGACATGCCCCAAGATCCATTTCATATGCTCTAAATCCGAAGGCATAGCCCCATACACATTATCTATGGAGGTCCCTTAAAACTTTGAACCCCAAATTGAAGCCCGTGCGGGGAAAACCGTAGCCAGCTAAACCCGAGTTATGTCCAGATGCATGAGGGTGAGGATGTGCCCCATGATCCATTTTATATGATTTAAATCCAAAGGTATAGCCCCATACACATTATCTATGGAGGGCCCTTAAAAGTTTGAACCCCAAATTGGAGCCCGTGCGGGGAAAACCTTAGCCAGCTATACATGAGTCATGTCCAGATGCATGAGGGTGCGGATATGCCCCATGATCCATTTTATATGATTTAAATCCAAAGGTATAGCCCCATACACATTATCTATGAAGAGCCATTAAAAGTTTGAACCCCAAACTGGAGCCCGTGCGGGGAAAACCTTAGCCAGCTAAACCCGAGGCATGTCCAGATGCATGAGGGTGAGGATGTGCCCCAAGATCCATTTCATATGCTCTAAATCCAAAGGTATAGCCCCATACACATCATCTATGGAGGGCCCTTAAAAGTTTGAACCCCAAATTGGAGCCCGTGCGGGGAAAACCTTAGCCAGCTATACATGAGTCATGTCCAGATGCATGAGGGTGCGGATATGCCCCAAGATCGATTTTATATGCTCTAAGTCTGAAGGTATAGCCCCATACACATTATCTATGAAGAGCCCTTAAAAGTTTGAACCCCAAATTGGAGCCCGTGCGGGGAAAACCTTAGCCAGCTAAACCCGAGGCATGTCCAGATGCATGAGGGTGAGGATATGCCCCAAGATCCATTTCATATGCTCTAAATCCAAAGGTATAGCCCCATACACATTATCTATGGAGGGCCCTTAAAAGTTTGAACCCCAAATTGGAGCCCGTGCGGGGAAAACCGTAGCCAGCTATACATGAGTCATGTCCAGATGCATGAGGGTGCGGATATGCCCCAAGATCGATTTTATATGCTCTAAGTCTGAAGGTATAGCCCCATACACATTATCTATGAAGAGCCCTTAAAAGTTTGAACCCCAAATTGGAGCCCGTGCGGGGAAAACCTTAGCCAGCTAAACCCGAGGCATGTCCAGATGCATGAGGGTGCGGACATGCCCCAAGATCCATTTCATATGCTCTAAATCCGAAGGCATAGCCCCATACACATTATCTATGGAGGTCCCTTAAAACTTTGAACCCCAAATTGAAGCCCGTGCGGGGAAAACCGTAGCCAGCTAAACCCGAGTTATGTCCAGATGCATGAGGGTGAGGATGTGCCCCATGATCCATTTTATATGATTTAAATCCAAAGGTATAGCCCCATACACATTATCTATGGAGGGCCCTTAAAAGTTTGAACCCCAAATTGGAGCCCGTGCGGGGAAAACCTTAGCCAGCTATACATGAGTCATGTCCAGATGCATGAGGGTGCGGATATGCCCCATGATCCATTTTATATGATTTAAATCCAAAGGTATAGCCCCATACACATTATCTATGAAGAGCCCTTAAAAGTTTGAACCCCAAACTGGAGCCCGTGCGGGGAAAACCTTAGCCAGCTAAAGCCGAGGCATGTCCAGATGCATGAGGGTGCGGATATGCCCCAAGATCCATTTCATATGCTCTAAATCCGAAGGCATAGCCCCATACACATTATCTATGGAGGGCCCTTAAAAGTTTGAACCCCAAATTGGAGCCCGTGCGGGGAAAACCTTAGCCAGCTATACATGAGTCATGTCCAGATGCATGAGGGTGCGGATATGCCCCAAGATCGATTTTATATGCTCTAAGTCTGAAGGTATAGCCCCATACACATTATCTATGAAGAGCCCTTAAAAGTTTGAACCCCAAATTGGAGCCCGTGCGGGGAAAACCTTAGCCAGCTAAACCCGAGGCATGTCCAGATGCATGAGGGTGAGGATATGCCCCAAGATCCATTTCATATGCTCTAAATCCAAAGGTATAGCCCCATACACATTATCTATGGAGGGCCCTTAAAAGTTTGAACCCCAAATTGGAGCCCGTGCGGGGAAAACCTTAGCCAGCTATACATGAGTCATGTCCAGATGCATGAGGGTGCGGATATGCCCCATGACCCATTTTATATGATTTAAATCTGAAGGTATAGCCCCATACACATTATCTATGGAGGGCCCTTAAAAGTTTGAACCCCAAATTGGAGCCCGTGCGGGGAAAACCTTAGCCAGCTATACATGAGTCATGTCCAGATGCATGAGGGTGCGGATATGCCCCAAGATCCATTTCATATGCTCTAAATCCGAAGGCATAGCCCCATACACATTATCTATGGAGGTCCCTTAAAACTTTGAACCCCAAATTGAAGCCCGTGCGGGGAAAACCGTAGCCAGCTAAACCCGAGTTATGTCCAGATGCATGAGGGTGAGGATATGCCCCATGATCCATTTTATATGATTTAAATCCAAAGGTATAGCCCCATACACATTATCTATGGAGGGCCCTTAAAAGTTTGAACCCCAAATTGGAGCCCGTGCGGGGAAAACCTTAGCCAGCTATACATGAGTCATGTCCAGATGCATGAGGGTGAGGATGTGCCCCAAGATCCATTTCATATGCTCTAAATCCAAAGGTATAGCCCCATACACATTATCTATGAAGAGCCCTTAAAAGTTTGAACCCCAAACTGGAGCCCGTGCGGGGAAAACCTTAGCCAGCTAAACCCGAGGCATGTCCAGATGCATGAGGGTGAGGATGTGCCCCAAGATCCATTTCATATGCTCTAAATCCAAAGGTATAGCCCCATACACATTATCTATGAAGAGCCCTTAAAAGTTTGAACCCCAAACTGGAGCCCGTGCAGGGAAAACCTTAGCCAGCTAAACCCGAGGCATGTGCAGATGTATGAGGGTGAGAAAATGCCCCAAGATCCATTTCATATGCTCTAAATCCAAATTGGAGCCCGTGCGGGGAAAACCTTAGCCAGCTATACATGAGTCATGTCCAGATGCATGAGGGTGCGGATATGCCCCATGACCCATTTTATATGATTTAAATCTGAAGGTATAGCCCCATACACATTATCTATGGAGGGCCCTTAAAAGTTTGAACCCCAAATTGGAGCCCGTGCGGGGAAAACCTTAGCCAGCTATACATGAGTCATGTCCAGATGCATGAGGGTGCGGATATGCCCCAAGATCCATTTCATATGCTCTAAATCCAAAGGTATAGCCCCATACACATTATCTATGAAGAGCCCTTAAAAGTTTGAACCCCAAATTGAAGCCCGTGCAGGGAAAACCTTAGCCAGGTAAACCCAAGGCATGTGCAGATGTATGAGGGTGAGAAAATGCCCCAAGATCGATTTTATATGCTCTAAGTCTGAAGGTATAGCCCCATACACATTATCTATGGAGGGCCCTTAAAAGTTTGAACCCCAAATTGGAGCCCGTGCGGGGAAAACCTTAGCCAGCTATACATGAGTCATGTCCAGATGCATGAGGGTGCGGACATGCCCCAAGATCCATTTCATATGCTCTAAATCCGAAGGCATAGCCCCATACACATTATCTATGGAGGTCCCTTAAAACTTTGAACCCCAAATTGAAGCCCGTGCGGGGAAAACCGTAGCCAGCTAAACCCGAGTTATGTCCAGATGCATGAGGGTGAGGATGTGCCCCATGATCCATTTTATATGATTTAAATCCAAAGGTATAGCCCCATACACATTATCTATGGAGGGCCCTTAAAAGTTTGAACCCCAAATTGGAGCCCGTGCGGGGAAAACCTTAGCCAGCTATACATGAGTCATGTCCAGATGCATGAGGGTGCGGATATGCCCCATGATCCATTTTATATGATTTAAATCCAAAGGTATAGCCCCATACACATTATCTATGAAGAGCCATTAAAAGTTTGAACCCCAAACTGGAGCCCGTGCGGGGAAAACCTTAGCCAGCTAAACCCGAGGCATGTCCAGATGCATGAGGGTGAGGATGTGCCCCAAGATCCATTTCATATGCTCTAAATCCAAAGGTATAGCCCCATACACATCATCTATGGAGGGCCCTTAAAAGTTTGAACCCCAAATTGGAGCCCGTGCGGGGAAAACCTTAGCCAGCTATACATGAGTCATGTCCAGATGCATGAGGGTGCGGATATGCCCCAAGATCGATTTTATATGCTCTAAGTCTGAAGGTATAGCCCCATACACATTATCTATGAAGAGCCCTTAAAAGTTTGAACCCCAAATTGGAGCCCGTGCGGGGAAAACCTTAGCCAGCTAAACCCGAGGCATGTCCAGATGCATGAGGGTGAGGATATGCCCCAAGATCCATTTCATATGCTCTAAATCCAAAGGTATAGCCCCATACACATTATCTATGGAGGGCCCTTAAAAGTTTGAACCCCAAATTGGAGCCCGTGCGGGGAAAACCGTAGCCAGCTATACATGAGTCATGTCCAGATGCATGAGGGTGCGGATATGCCCCAAGATCGATTTTATATGCTCTAAGTCTGAAGGTATAGCCCCATACACATTATCTATGAAGAGCCCTTAAAAGTTTGAACCCCAAATTGGAGCCCGTGCGGGGAAAACCTTAGCCAGCTAAACCCGAGGCATGTCCAGATGCATGAGGGTGCGGACATGCCCCAAGATCCATTTCATATGCTCTAAATCCGAAGGCATAGCCCCATACACATTATCTATGGAGGTCCCTTAAAACTTTGAACCCCAAATTGAAGCCCGTGCGGGGAAAACCGTAGCCAGCTAAACCCGAGTTATGTCCAGATGCATGAGGGTGAGGATGTGCCCCATGATCCATTTTATATGATTTAAATCCAAAGGTATAGCCCCATACACATTATCTATGGAGGGCCCTTAAAAGTTTGAACCCCAAATTGGAGCCCGTGCGGGGAAAACCTTAGCCAGCTATACATGAGTCATGTCCAGATGCATGAGGGTGCGGATATGCCCCATGATCCATTTTATATGATTTAAATCCAAAGGTATAGCCCCATACACATTATCTATGAAGAGCCCTTAAAAGTTTGAACCCCAAACTGGAGCCCGTGCGGGGAAAACCTTAGCCAGCTAAAGCCGAGGCATGTCCAGATGCATGAGGGTGCGGATATGCCCCAAGATCCATTTCATATGCTCTAAATCCGAAGGCATAGCCCCATACACATTATCTATGGAGGGCCCTTAAAAGTTTGAACCCCAAATTGGAGCCCGTGCGGGGAAAACCTTAGCCAGCTATACATGAGTCATGTCCAGATGCATGAGGGTGCGGATATGCCCCAAGATCGATTTTATATGCTCTAAGTCTGAAGGTATAGCCCCATACACATTATCTATGAAGAGCCCTTAAAAGTTTGAACCCCAAATTGGAGCCCGTGCGGGGAAAACCTTAGCCAGCTAAACCCGAGGCATGTCCAGATGCATGAGGGTGAGGATATGCCCCAAGATCCATTTCATATGCTCTAAATCCAAAGGTATAGCCCCATACACATTATCTATGGAGGGCCCTTAAAAGTTTGAACCCCAAATTGGAGCCCGTGCGGGGAAAACCTTAGCCAGCTATACATGAGTCATGTCCAGATGCATGAGGGTGCGGATATGCCCCATGACCCATTTTATATGATTTAAATCTGAAGGTATAGCCCCATACACATTATCTATGGAGGGCCCTTAAAAGTTTGAACCCCAAATTGGAGCCCGTGCGGGGAAAACCTTAGCCAGCTATACATGAGTCATGTCCAGATGCATGAGGGTGCGGATATGCCCCAAGATCCATTTCATATGCTCTAAATCCGAAGGCATAGCCCCATACACATTATCTATGGAGGTCCCTTAAAACTTTGAACCCCAAATTGAAGCCCGTGCGGGGAAAACCGTAGCCAGCTAAACCCGAGTTATGTCCAGATGCATGAGGGTGAGGATATGCCCCATGATCCATTTTATATGATTTAAATCCAAAGGTATAGCCCCATACACATTATCTATGGAGGGCCCTTAAAAGTTTGAACCCCAAATTGGAGCCCGTGCGGGGAAAACCTTAGCCAGCTATACATGAGTCATGTCCAGATGCATGAGGGTGAGGATGTGCCCCAAGATCCATTTCATATGCTCTAAATCCAAAGGTATAGCCCCATACACATTATCTATGAAGAGCCCTTAAAAGTTTGAACCCCAAACTGGAGCCCGTGCGGGGAAAACCTTAGCCAGCTAAACCCGAGGCATGTCCAGATGCATGAGGGTGAGGATGTGCCCCAAGATCCATTTCATATGCTCTAAATCCAAAGGTATAGCCCCATACACATTATCTATGAAGAGCCCTTAAAAGTTTGAACCCCAAACTGGAGCCCGTGCAGGGAAAACCTTAGCCAGCTAAACCCGAGGCATGTGCAGATGTATGAGGGTGAGAAAATGCCCCAAGATCCATTTCATATGCTCTAAATCCAAATTGGAGCCCGTGCGGGGAAAACCTTAGCCAGCTATACATGAGTCATGTCCAGATGCATGAGGGTGCGGATATGCCCCATGACCCATTTTATATGATTTAAATCTGAAGGTATAGCCCCATACACATTATCTATGGAGGGCCCTTAAAAGTTTGAACCCCAAATTGGAGCCCGTGCGGGGAAAACCTTAGCCAGCTATACATGAGTCATGTCCAGATGCATGAGGGTGCGGATATGCCCCAAGATCCATTTCATATGCTCTAAATCCAAAGGTATAGCCCCATACACATTATCTATGAAGAGCCCTTAAAAGTTTGAACCCCAAATTGAAGCCCGTGCAGGGAAAACCTTAGCCAGGTAAACCCAAGGCATGTGCAGATGTATGAGGGTGAGAAAATGCCCCAAGATCGATTTTATATGCTCTAAGTCTGAAGGTATAGCCCCATACACATTATCTATGGAGGGCCCTTAAAAGTTTGAACCCCAAATTGGAGCCCGTGCGGGGAAAACCTTAGCCAGCTAAACCCGAGGCATGTCCAGATGCATGAGGGTGAGGATATGCCCCAAGATCCATTTCATATGCTCTAAATCCAAAGGTATAGCCCCATACACATTATCTATGGAGGGCCCTTAAAAGTTTGAACCCCAAATTGGAGCCCGTGCGGGGAAAACCGTAGCCAGCTATACATGAGTCATGTCCAGATGCATGAGGGTGCGGATATGCCCCAAGATCGATTTTATATGCTCTAAGTCTGAAGGTATAGCCCCATACACATTATCTATGAAGAGCCCTTAAAAGTTTGAACCCCAAATTGGAGCCCGTGCGGGGAAAACCTTAGCCAGCTAAACCCGAGGCATGTCCAGATGCATGAGGGTGCGGACATGCCCCAAGATCCATTTCATATGCTCTAAATCCGAAGGCATAGCCCCATACACATTATCTATGGAGGTCCCTTAAAACTTTGAACCCCAAATTGAAGCCCGTGCGGGGAAAACCGTAGCCAGCTAAACCCGAGTTATGTCCAGATGCATGAGGGTGAGGATGTGCCCCATGATCCATTTTATATGATTTAAATCCAAAGGTATAGCCCCATACACATTATCTATGGAGGGCCCTTAAAAGTTTGAACCCCAAATTGGAGCCCGTGCGGGGAAAACCTTAGCCAGCTATACATGAGTCATGTCCAGATGCATGAGGGTGCGGATATGCCCCATGATCCATTTTATATGATTTAAATCCAAAGGTATAGCCCCATACACATTATCTATGAAGAGCCCTTAAAAGTTTGAACCCCAAACTGGAGCCCGTGCGGGGAAAACCTTAGCCAGCTAAAGCCGAGGCATGTCCAGATGCATGAGGGTGCGGATATGCCCCAAGATCCATTTCATATGCTCTAAATCCGAAGGCATAGCCCCATACACATTATCTATGGAGGGCCCTTAAAAGTTTGAACCCCAAATTGGAGCCCGTGCGGGGAAAACCTTAGCCAGCTATACATGAGTCATGTCCAGATGCATGAGGGTGCGGATATGCCCCAAGATCGATTTTATATGCTCTAAGTCTGAAGGTATAGCCCCATACACATTATCTATGAAGAGCCCTTAAAAGTTTGAACCCCAAATTGGAGCCCGTGCGGGGAAAACCTTAGCCAGCTAAACCCGAGGCATGTCCAGATGCATGAGGGTGAGGATATGCCCCAAGATCCATTTCATATGCTCTAAATCCAAAGGTATAGCCCCATACACATTATCTATGGAGGGCCCTTAAAAGTTTGAACCCCAAATTGGAGCCCGTGCGGGGAAAACCTTAGCCAGCTATACATGAGTCATGTCCAGATGCATGAGGGTGCGGATATGCCCCATGACCCATTTTATATGATTTAAATCTGAAGGTATAGCCCCATACACATTATCTATGGAGGGCCCTTAAAAGTTTGAACCCCAAATTGGAGCCCGTGCGGGGAAAACCTTAGCCAGCTATACATGAGTCATGTCCAGATGCATGAGGGTGCGGATATGCCCCAAGATCCATTTCATATGCTCTAAATCCGAAGGCATAGCCCCATACACATTATCTATGGAGGTCCCTTAAAACTTTGAACCCCAAATTGAAGCCCGTGCGGGGAAAACCGTAGCCAGCTAAACCCGAGTTATGTCCAGATGCATGAGGGTGAGGATATGCCCCATGATCCATTTTATATGATTTAAATCCAAAGGTATAGCCCCATACACATTATCTATGGAGGGCCCTTAAAAGTTTGAACCCCAAATTGGAGCCCGTGCGGGGAAAACCTTAGCCAGCTATACATGAGTCATGTCCAGATGCATGAGGGTGAGGATGTGCCCCAAGATCCATTTCATATGCTCTAAATCCAAAGGTATAGCCCCATACACATTATCTATGAAGAGCCCTTAAAAGTTTGAACCCCAAACTGGAGCCCGTGCGGGGAAAACCTTAGCCAGCTAAACCCGAGGCATGTCCAGATGCATGAGGGTGAGGATGTGCCCCAAGATCCATTTCATATGCTCTAAATCCAAAGGTATAGCCCCATACACATTATCTATGAAGAGCCCTTAAAAGTTTGAACCCCAAACTGGAGCCCGTGCAGGGAAAACCTTAGCCAGCTAAACCCGAGGCATGTGCAGATGTATGAGGGTGAGAAAATGCCCCAAGATCCATTTCATATGCTCTAAATCCAAATTGGAGCCCGTGCGGGGAAAACCTTAGCCAGCTATACATGAGTCATGTCCAGATGCATGAGGGTGCGGATATGCCCCATGACCCATTTTATATGATTTAAATCTGAAGGTATAGCCCCATACACATTATCTATGGAGGGCCCTTAAAAGTTTGAACCCCAAATTGGAGCCCGTGCGGGGAAAACCTTAGCCAGCTATACATGAGTCATGTCCAGATGCATGAGGGTGCGGATATGCCCCAAGATCCATTTCATATGCTCTAAATCCAAAGGTATAGCCCCATACACATTATCTATGAAGAGCCCTTAAAAGTTTGAACCCCAAATTGAAGCCCGTGCAGGGAAAACCTTAGCCAGGTAAACCCAAGGCATGTGCAGATGTATGAGGGTGAGAAAATGCCCCAAGATCGATTTTATATGCTCTAAGTCTGAAGGTATAGCCCCATACACATTATCTATGGAGGGCCCTTAAAAGTTTGAACCCCAAATTGGAGCCCGTGCGGGGAAAACCTTAGCCAGCTAAACCCGAGGCATGTCCAGATGCATGAGGGTGAGGATATGCCCCAAGATCCATTTCATATGCTCTAAATCCAAAGGTATAGCCCCATACACATTATCTATGGAGGGCCCTTAAAAGTTTGAACCCCAAATTGGAGCCCGTGCGGGGAAAACCTTAGCCAGCTATACATGAGTCATGTCCAGATGCATGAGGGTGCGGATATGCCCCATGACCCATTTTATATGATTTAAATCTGAAGGTATAGCCCCATACACATTATCTATGGAGGGCCCTTAAAAGTTTGAACCCCAAATTGGAGCCCGTGCGGGGAAAACCTTAGCGAGCTATACATGAGTCATGTCCAGATGCATGAGGGTGCGGATATGCCCCATGACCCATTTTATATGATTTAAATCCAAAGGTATAGCCCCATACACATTATCTATGAAGAGCCCTTAAAAGTTTGAACCCCAAATTGAAGCCCGTGCAGGGTAAACCTTAGCCAGCTAAACCCGAGGGTCATGTCCAGATGCATGAGGGTGCGGATATGCCCCAAGATCGATTTTATATGCTCTAAGTCTGAAGGTATAGCCCCATACACATTATCTATTATTAAGGCCCTTAAAAGTTTGAACCCCAAATTGAAGCCCGTAAGCATGTCTGAAAATATGAGACAATTCAGACAACTGTGACAAGGCTTGAAACGAGTCTGAAAATAACTGAAATATTTAACATTACAGAAATTGATGATAACATGAAGCACAAAATCAGATGGCAAGACACAAACCACAGAAATTCAAGGGAACACAGCTTAGAATTTGATGGCTATCCTTTTGTGATTGGAGGAACGATGTTCAGAGAGTGTCAGTTTGGTCCTGACCATCACAAGACTGACAAACAAAAGTTTAAGGATAAAAGGCAGCTACAGGTAAGTTTCAATATAAAAAAACAATTGGCCAACATTTGACCCACAAACTCCGGTTCAGAACTAACTCTATCACATAATTTGTCCATAAAAGCAGTTTCATAATTATCGGTAAGACAATCGTTTAAAATCAGTGCGTGCGATGACGTCACAACGTTCTTCAAATAACTTGCGATCGCTATAGTTTATGATTGTTGTTTTCGATGAATATTTCGCGTTGCTTCGGGTTTATTTGATCATGTGATAAAAGGTATCTCACACTCTTCCTATTTTATACGTAATTTATCAACCTCGTCCTCTAAATTTTACTTGAGCATCGGTAAACCTCAGCTCAAATAATTTCCGTATAAAATAGAAACTCGTTTGAGATCCTCTATGTATTCATTGATTTGTCTTGAAATAAATGATTACAAAAATATAATGGATGTTGCTTTGCAGGAGATCCATAAAGCCTGAATAATGGTTGGGTCTGATAATTTGGGTGGAAAGTAATAGACCAACATGTGTCCACACTCTATGGAATGCAACAATAGCAACATAATATGTTAAAGACACAGATGGCCTTCATTATATGTTTTATATAGAAATAACAGTCAGCAAGTTACGAAAATTTCCTCAAAAATATAGTAATAGTATACAGTATAATGATAGTATGAATGTCATATTATCCACAGAAGACACTTTGTGTTTATATACATCACATAAATAATGAGCTATAAGCAAACACTCAACACTGCTGCAACTTTTTTAGGAGATTGATTCACGGTGACCCATTGAATATCTAAATCTTGAGGCAAAGATAGCAAGTTATACCAGTATGTTGAAAACAATTTGGTGGCATTTTGAACCAAGTTCACTAAGTGGGGTCTCCCGAACTTGAGTGTTTTGCTTATCGGATACTCTTTACGCTTTACTTTTATGATAATCCGTCGGCTCATTGCAAATTGTTTTATTACAATATGAAAACAAGTGTTTTATTGACCACAGGAAAATATGACAGACAACACTGGGGGACACAACTACACACAAAAGCATAGGTTCTTGATGCAAAATACTATGAAGATGGGGTGCAATGCAAGATTGACTGTCCGAGAAATAATAAAATTTCCAGAATACAAGGTATGTTAAAATCTTGAGAAATGTTCTAAAATATAGTACCCAGATAGCAGGGCTTCACTGTTTTTCGGTATTTATTGAAACAGCGGTTTTAATTTGAACACTATTTAGTCTATATTGGATTACTTGAATAGTCTGTATATCGCGGCAAACTATATTTTCTTCTTTTAGTAGGTTTTACGACAGCAGACGTCAATAGAAGTCACATACGAATTATGAATTAAATGCTTATTTTTTTTCATCAGCGACATCATTAGGAGGCCACACATTGTTAAGATCACAAGCAAGACATACTGCATGTTCCAAAGGATCTTGACCAGCAAAATAATTGGGACAATATTCTTGATAGTATTTAGTCATACCGTGATATTTCATTTAATATCGTAGTCGGTATTGTGAAGCCCTAATAGCGAGGTAATAAAAGATTGATTGGCATCTACATTTATTTGACACTAGAACAATAAGTAATTTGTAAATCTCAAATGTGAGTACTCTCAGGTGCCTAACCATTGTCAGCACGATTATCAATTTTGGAGAAAATTTCCAACAATCACTGTTATTTGGTATTGGGACATAGTGAAATAGCAATCACTATTAATTTCAGCCTATATCCTCACCCCTCACTATTTATATATTAGGCATTCACGATTATTAGGCAACTGAGAGTATCTCGCTTGGCAATGATTGAATCAGACAAAAATTCAACTAATTTTGTGTGATTAATCCTCATACCAAATGTTAAAGCAATCGTGTAACTATAAAAGTGATATTCAGCATAACAACAAAAATATAAACCAACAAATTTGGGGTTAAAAAGGGGCACAACTCTGACAATATTAATCAAACCCATAAATCAAATGTGACCTTTATTTACATGTGATTGAGCGACACGTGATATCTGAGAGCAATTTACAATAAGTAAATTGTGAAATGTTATTATTAGTAGGTTCACACTAAAGATCTAGTAAACAATTTTTAAGACTGATTATGTTTCATTAACTTCTAAACAATTTCTTGAACTCACAGATCAACATGGATACAAAACATGCAAGACAGACAGCCTCAGCAAAACTGCGACAACACCAACAGGAGGCAGAGATAGAAAGAAGGTTTTATGTACATTTACCAAATGAGAGCAGTCACATGGACCACATTACTGGAGAGGTAAGGGCAAGTCTTTTATTTGACACCCATTGACGCGAGTCGCATATTTTCAACGGAATCCCGGCCATTGAATACATATTAGTGTATAACTCTAGTGGAATACAAGCCGGAACTCATTCAATAAAAGATTCTCCATTAAGATGCGCATTGTGTTCTGTCTTTGCATATACCAAATATTAACAAATTCATTTTATTGGCTTGGTGACATGTTTAAACGAATGTTGGTTGTGATCTTAATTAGCATCTCATATATTCTGATGCGCTATCAAAATTTATGAGTCATGGGTAAAATGCGGGTATTATTCGTATTTCTGGTAAATCAGATGTTTATAGTGGAATATAATAAACACAATGATCAGTGATCACATGATTGAACTGGTGATGTGAAATAAATCATTTGCGTCAGTGACTATTTTATAAAACACTTTTCTCAAGATTGTACAACATCACTGCTTCTCATGAATTAATTCACATCACCAGTTTAATTAAGTGATTACTTAGTGTTACAATTTTTGAGGTTTTATTACATTTATTATGTATGTGCCAAGTATTCAAATATTTTGAAATTGAAAAAAAGTTTTCCTTCCTCCATTTTAGGACTGCAAGATAGTTCAACACATGGACAAAAGGATATCATATTTGATAGAGCAACAGGTTGAAGATGGTATCATAAATGTTCGAGAGATCATCAGTTATATAGATTTTTATGTTCGACACATCCTGTATCCAGGTACTACTGATAAACCAGATAAGTTGGATAGACGTTTTCACCCAACGAAAAAGGATATCAGATCACATATTGGCTACGTGAGACAAAAACTGGTTGGAGATGCAAACGACCAGGAAATATTGAAAAGAAAGGTAAGTGAGCAATCCAAATTTATGCGTGTAAACCTACTACATATCAAATTTCAATCATCTGAGTTGCGACGATCTCAAGTTATCGTCCAGAAACCAAAAGCGAACAAACAAGCTGATACAGATACACTCCATCACCATACCGAAGGACACTGAAATCTTATTATAAACACCCAAGTTACAAGGTATGTTCGGACGGACACAAATTTCACAAGTCAACAACGGCCATAACTCTGGTAAAAATTAATGAATGAAATGCATAGTGTGGATATCGTGTCCCCCAGCCTATTATTGCAGCCATTTTTATATGAAATCTTACTTAATCTCCATGTCCAATTAATTCCAACATTAACTAAAGTTTTCAGCACTCATCCAAATCAACAAAATAAAAAATGGTCATGACGTCACACACTGTTGTAAAATTTAAAACAACAAGAGGTGTGCACTCGAGTGCTAGCATACCCCCACCGTGGCAAATTCAACCCGCATTATCCGTCAACCCAAAAAAAAAGATTTTTAACTTTAAAGAAAAATTCGGACTAATAATATCGACATGGTGTCACAAGAAGCTTGTACAGAAAAAGTTATTCAAATTGGTTCATATTTGTTAAAGTTATTAAGTCGGACAGAATTAAAAATATAAACAATATTTTTGGGTTAAATTGAGCAATAAGTTAAATCGGAAAAAAAAATCAGATTTATGTCCATAGCCCCACCCACATTTGACCCAGTGACCTCATTTGAACACATCTGAACCACAGTCACCCAAGGTACCCTCATACCAAATATGAACCCATTCGGCCCGACAACTTCATAAAAGAGTCGTTTTAAGAATTACTATGTGGAAAACTAGTTATGGTCCTGACATCAAAACTATTTGACTTGGTGACCTCATTTGAACAAATCTGAACAAGAGTCACCTAGGGAACATGCACACCGAATATAAACCCAATCGGTCTGATGGTTTCAGAGGAGAAGATGTTTAAAGAATTGTTGACGGACGGATGGATGGATGGACGGACGAGTAGTGACGACTATAGCTCCACCGGAGACTTCGTCTCAGGTGAGCTAAAAAAGTCGGACCGAACCACAATTAGCATCATGCGAGAGGCAGTCCTAAGGAGATTGCATACAAAAAATTATTGAAATCTGTTCATAGTTGTTCGAGTTATGAGGTTGGACGGACGGACAGACGGAGGGAGAAAGACGGAAGAAGTCAATCCAGTATACCCCCCATTTTCTTAGAAAGTGGGGGTATAATAATATTCCACTTAATAAACTGTAATTTGATTATGTTACAGGTGGATGCATGGTCTGAAGATAGAAATCAAAGAATCTATTTCCGCCCAGCTCTCAGCAATGAGGACGGTGAGGGCACAAACTTGTTGTTCATACATCAAACTAAGTGGCAGCAGGAAATAATGCAGCAGTTTGGAAACGAACTGGTGCACCTTGACGCAACCTACAGGACAACAAAGTACACTGTGCCTTTATTTTTCTTGGTGGTCAAAACAAACGTTAACTACACGGTGGTTGCTTCATTCATAACCGAAAATGAGACAACAAGTTCCATTGCAGAGGCCTTGGAAAAGTTGAAGGAATGGAATATGAACTGGCGGCCTTCCACATTCATGGTTGATTTCTGCGATGAAGAGATAAACGCAATCGAAGAAGTTTTCAAAGGTAGGGAAAATACTATTGAATTGATAAAAATATTGTCTTCTTTTTTTATGCCAGCAGCTGTTTTTTGATAAAACATAATTGAAAAGGTTACTCTGACATGGATTACTTGGGTTAAAAAGAGTTCAATTTAAGTTCACAATGATAATGTATCTAATTACCAACAACACGCCATCTAACTGCTGACCCATTAATATCAATTATATAGCAGAGCTGTCAACTAATCACTGACATCTCTATTAAACCTATAACATTTATAATGACCTAAGACCATCTGTTATATTTCTAACCTAATACTGATGTTTCAATTTTCTAGACTACAAAACTAGAACTCTGCTTTGCGGCTTCCACAGATGCCAGGCATGGGACAGGTGGTTGAAAAAAGCCTCAAACAAAATCAGTGACAAGGAAGAGGTGTTGCAGGAGCTACGCAGCATTGCAGGAAGCTTAACAGAAGAGGAAGCCGATGAAAGGATTCAACTGTTGGAGGAGTCCAGCTTGTGGAATGAAAATGAAGAATTCAGAAAGTGGTTTGGTGGTACATGGTTGCCAGTAAAAGAGGTTAGTAGATATCTATTTGCACCCCTCAATGTTTTGTCAGGCATGAGGACCGCCAGGCAATGCTTAATATGCCCGTTAGCAAAGTAAATAGTTTACCCAATCTCATCCAAAAGGTAAAAATGTTCCAAATTTTCTAAGTCGAAAACCCCCCAAAAAATATGGAAAATATAATATTTTTGATTAGCTATATAGATGTTGCAAATCACCAACATGTTAGGAACAATATCCCAGAGTTTCAAATCTCTACGTTTAAAACTGTAGGAGGAGTTTATTACACCATGAAGGTACCCAATCTCGGATGCATGGACGGACGGACGAGGGTCATTTCTATAGTCCTCCGACGGAAACGTTGGGGGACAAAAACATTGACCTAAAAATGCAGAAATACAAGCTCTGACAAAATTAGGCATGTTGCAAAAATTCTTAGTCGAAAAAGGGAGATAACTCCACCAAAAAATGATGGACAGACGTCATAATCGCAGGTGCACAGGTTCCCATGGTGGTTGATGCCTGTGCCCAGTTTCACGGAGATTGATCTAAAAACGACTGAGAAAAGCTCCGGACAAATTTGTGTCCACGGACGGACGTACGTCAGACGACGGACTGACTCCAGTATATCCCCCCTAACTTCGTTAAGGGGGGTATAATTAAGCCCAACTTAACTCCAGCTAAAATCCAAGATGGTTACTGGTTATCATGTTTTTTTTAAACAAAATTTGGAAAATATCATTGGCTCCCATCTAGTGGTCATGCTGAAGATCCTTATTAAGCTTGGTGATGATCGGATGAGGGATGTGGCCCATAGGTTGTGCCGAAGAATTTAGTCAAGATTGCCACTGGCTGCCAGGTTTTTTAACTCATTTCGGAAAACATTGTGGGCTCCTATCTAGAGTTCACTGCGAATATCTTTAAATATGAAGTTTAGTTATGATTGGATGAGGGATGCTGCCTGTGAGGTGAGCCAAAGGAAATTGCTGATAGATGGATGCACGGCTAGACCAATGCACGGGCGATAAGACGCCAATCCACATAAATAGCTCAAACTTTACAAAGTAAACAAACTTCAGCTAAAAAAGGCAGGGGTTAATTATAAAATGTATGTTTTTATTTCCAGAAATGGATATCTGCTTACCGCCAACATCGGCTCTTGATTAACGTCAATACCAACAATGGTATAGAGCGCCAGAACAAAGAGTTCAAATACTACCATTTGGGAAACTGTAAGAGTTACAGATTAAGTGATATGGTGACTAAGCTTATTGATGAATTCCATCCACAAAGCTACAAGACGTAAGTATATTAAACTGCTTAGGTGGGGAAAACCGCCATATATTGATATGAAAAATTATTAAATTTGATATGAACAGCATTTTGACCACTTATAAAGTAGATGTTGTAATTTGTCTTTAAAAAGGTAAATATTCTAGTGGAATAAATAGTATCCACTAATAATTTGGGACAATGGCTTGAAGTTTGAGCGCCCAAATCTGCAGCAGCTAGTGAGTCACGTAATTTCTCGAACCCACCTACACATACTTCAGTTTAAGCTTCAAGTTATCATCTAGATATAGATAATTGAGCTAGATTGTCAAGCAAAGACCACAAAATACCAAGCTTCACTGATTTTAATATAAATAATTCCATTCCATTTTGATTGTCAACTCTAATATTAAATAGATTGATGCTGAAATTTGCCATTCAATTAGTCTAAACAAGATCCCTTCAAATAATGAACATCCTTCAATACAACGGTACCCTTATTCAGAAATCCAGTTATTACTCCCTTTAATAGCAACCATTTGATGACACTGATATGATGCTGTGTGTTAACACAAGTGTAGCACATGCAGATAAAGTGCTCAACTCATCTAGCATTTAGTTTATATTTTTGACTGGATTTCTTGTGACATACACCATTAAGTTACGTCAACGACATATTTGTGAAATAATCGTCCATAAAATTACTTATAACAGTTTTCAAAATATTGTTTGAAAAACTCGTTCCTTTGTCAATCAACCATGAGACGAGGTTCGACTAATCGACTTGTAATCAACTTCTGAAAACCCCTAATCATTTCAACACAAGTCAACTGTCATGGAAGCTTTTCATTAAACAGTTTATATAGCTGCTGATTTAAATTTAAGGTACAGGCTGGAGAACATTCTACGTTCATCGGGCTACAAATTGCCAAACAGTATTATACCAACGGACCTGCAAGATCGACCAAGGCATGTCGTAAAGCATTGCATTGACAATGAAAGAACATCACACCAGTTTGACAGGTTTGTATACATTGGAACTAATCTTTATTCATGTGCAGGGGTGATTTAACAAGAGATGGACTGTCATCCAGTGCATACCCCCCTCATGGCATACCGCCTAGTGTGGGCATATCTATAACTTATGATGGCTATACTCAGATAGATGGACCCAAAATCAGCATTTTCATATAAACAAAGATGAATAACTATAGAACAAAAAACCAAAACAAACAGTTGAATGTGCCATGCCCTCATAGTGGTAGACATCCATACAAAATTTCATTGAGATCCGAACATTACTGTTCAAGTTATGAGCTGAACAGACATCGGATGGACCAAACAGCCAACATTTTCAGATAAACAAAGTTGAATAAACTCTAGAATGAAAAAGCGAAACAGAACAATGGAACCCTCTATTGAATGTCCTCATAGTAGTAAAAATCCATACCAAATTCCATTGAGATCCCAGCACAACTGTTGAAGTTACGACATGACAGACACCAGACAGACCAAAAGACCAACATTTCGAAACAAACAAAGATATAAAGGTATAATAACACATGAAACTTGGGTAAGACGGAAGCCAAAACTAATACAGAATGGAAAAGTGAATGAGTGGATTACAATGGTTAATATTTTTCAGGAACTTCTCTTGTGAACTTGTATTTCAAAAATCATTCAAATACGTTTGTATTGAATTGTTCAAAAATTAACCTGGACAACTTTTCCTCGCATATAAAAAATCTCTGAAATCCCTGGAAATACCTTGATAACGTTCCAAAAAACCCTATATTTTCACATGGATAAATACTAGAGTTGGAAAAGTAGGTCAACACCCTCAAAATAAATTCTTTGCAAAAATTATTAATATAGTTAACATATGACCAGGTAAATGCAAAATGACAAACGCAAATTAGAACATAATTATAAATATTTAATAATGGCCCGTTCTATATTTTACAGTTCGGATATTGAGAAGATATCGGAAAATGAATTCCAAGTTAAGTCTACATATGGCCACAAGAATTACAAAATCATTCTGAATGACCAAGGAAAGATTCCAGCATGCGAATGTCATCAATGGAGGTCAACTGGTCTGCCCTGCAAACATATGTTTGGAATTATGCGGATATACAACTTAACCTATGAAGACTTGGGAGGCAACTATTGGAACAACCCATTTCTAAAACTTGATGTCAAAAGCAGAATGAAACAAATACAGCTACAAAGTAAGAAAAATTACTTATTACTTATTTAAGTTGTATTTCGCATCAAGAAAAGTGTTACAATATTATGTAATATGGTGGACAAAACACAGGCCTTAAGATTCAAAAAGAATAACAGAATCGATTATGGTAATTATTCTCTCGCAAAAATTTCGATCTTCAGTGCTTTATGACTAACTTGATGCAGCATTTGATTCTCGTCAAATTAAATGTATTTTGTGCCCTGAAAAATACTGTAAAATAGTAAATATCCCCCCCTCATTATTATTATTTGATCAGGACCGATGAAAAATGGCAGCCATAATCTAACTTGACCTGTATTTCCATGGGATTGATTAACATACAAAATTTGAAAACAATCAGATTACTATTATCCCGAAAACAAATAAAAGACCACTGGGACAAATAAAATACCACTGGGCCAATTATATCGGGACTTTCCCATATGAAGGCCACATACCAAGTTTCATCAAATTCTGTCAAAAATTCCGAAAAATGTAGGAATAAAAGCTCGGTCAAAATTATACACGTTACGAAAAATAATTCCACAAAATAATGTCCGAAAAGACGTCATAATCGCAGGTGCCCAGGTTCCCATGGTACTAAATATCTCTGCCATCAAAAACATTGACCTAAAAAAATGCAGGAATAAACGTTTGGACAAATTTATACAAATTTAAGTTGAAAAAGGGGGTTAACTCCACTAAAAAAAGTCTTCACATACCATAACACAATGCCTATAATCCACTATTACAGCTTCACCAGATGAGAGCGACACCAGTGGCATCATGAATTGCAAAGAAGATGATGAATCAGAAAATGTTACTTCTACGTATGATAACCTTCCTCTCCCATGCCACGACAGCAATAAGGTCGCAAATCAATGTCGCGACCTTTTGAAAAGGCTAAACAATGCAACATACCACTGCAATGTAGCAGTGTTAACAGAAATGAAAGAGGTGCTGCAGACAATGGTGATACAGACAGAGAGCAGTTTAATCAAAGTTAGCAACCTGACATTGGATAAATCAAAAGAAACACAGGTGTGTATTCAATAGTTATGATGATCGCAATGGAATTTGTAATAAAATAATATTTCGTTTGATGATAACTAGTGGAATAATATTCCCAAGTCTTCATCTGCGATTTCTTTTACGAGAACAATTATAGGGCCTACGCAAAATACGGACATGACTAATAAATAACACCACATCGCCCCCTTTTTTATGAAACATTGAACTGTCCAGAATTTCCACTTTGTTTGTGAAAAACAAGAGGTGTGCACACAAGGGCTAGCATACCCCCACCGTGGCAAATTCAACCCGTAAACCAAACAAAAAAGATTTTTAACTTTAAAGAAAAATTCGGACTAATAATATTGATATGGTGTCACAAGAAGCTTGTCCAGAAAAAATTATTCAAATTGGTTCATATCTGTTAAAGTTACTAAGTCGGACAGAATTTTCTAAGTCAAAATAAGTCGAAAATGAGGAGTAACTTAAATAAAAAAGTCTGACAGAATCGCAATTCGCATCATAAGGAGAGGCAGTCATAAGGTTATTGCATACAAAAAATTATTGAAATCGGTTCATAGTTATGAGGTCGGACAGACGGACGGACATGCGGAGGGTGAAAGCGTGACGGACGAACGGACGGACAGAAGCAGTCAATCCAGTATACCCCCCATTTTCTTCGAAAGTGGGGGTATAAAAATGCATGTCTTCAGTGGCATGTCGCATCAACATCCAGTTTACGATACAAACATGGAAGGTCCTCAAAAGTTATTTCATCCAATGACAGACTGACAGTGATAGGTTAAAAATAATTTCGTTTGAAACATCTGAAATTTTTCAACTAATTGTAGCATAGACTGGTTTATATTTATAAGTGCATTTTTTTCCAGACCAAACCAGCAAAGACTGGTATTAAATACAGAAACGTCAAGAAGGCGATAAAAAGGCGTCATCCTTACTCAAAAAGAGTTGGAAAAGAGGCTTCGATGATGCACAAGCATTTCAAGGTTATTAGTTACTGTTCAGACATATTCTGGAATCATAACATTTCAATAGATATGCAGGAAGTCCACTTTAACCCTTTTGATACTAAATGGATTCTCCCATTTAGTTATAGAAGTCTATATTGGAATGATTTATTATTCTTAAAGAAACTCAATCCGATCGGACAGTCCCCCCATATCATCAAGATACAACATTCCTTCAAAATGCTATCCACTGTCAAATATGATTTAAATTTTCTCAAAACTTGTTATATATCAACATTTTGTTCAGCAAAATATGGCTGTATTATCACTTATGTATCACAAACTTTGGACGTAGAGTTATCCATCTTCAGCCGCAATTTTGTCCGAAACCTTCCAAATGACCACGTGTTTTGGCCCACGTATTACGTATTACACATCGAGAAAAAACAAACTTAAAAAATGGTTATTGACGGGTGGGTTCCTTGACTCTAAATCAAATACACACCCCCCCCCAAGCCAAAGAAAGAGTAATATTGGAGCGTCGGATCTGATTGAGTACATTTAATCAAGGGAAAACACTTTTCAAAGTACTGCTATCTAATTGATATTAATGGATCAGCAGAGTATACCTATTTAAGTTTTTGCGGTGCACATCCATTGTCCAACTCTCCATTTTTCAGTTTATATATTTGTGCACGTTTCTTTATATTTTTGTTTCAGATTCTGTTTGTTGATGAATCCATATTTTGGTAATTCAATTTGGCCCAACTTTCTGAAAAATGGCCGCCAAAAAATTGACCAAAACAATTTCCCCACCAGTCTAAAAACCTGTGCATCAATCACATGATAAATAAAAATTAAGTTGTGCAATATTATTGGCTTTGAGTATGAGAACTTGAGCAAATTCACTACAACATGAAATGTAAATATAATTAAAATACAAATTCAATAACTGATGGCACATAGAATGTTCATTACAAGTATCGATTTCTAATTTTCAGGTTGATGTCCCACTTGAAACAGCCAGCCAAACAGCAGCGAAAAAAATAAGTGAGTATACATTATGATGGACCATTTAAAGGTTTAATACCAGCCATTGAATAAGTAGTATTGTATAGCTCTGATGGAATATAAGCCGGAACTATTCTTGTTGTCATCAAGAAAGATGTTGTAAATTACTTTACCGATATGCTTCATGCGATTCCCTGATCATTAATGGTAATGGTATTCATCAGACATGAATAGCGATAAAGGTAGCTATAGTATAAATGAAGTTGACAGTTCTGGATTGAACAACGGTGTAGAATATATACAGAACACAACTTGCAACATAATCTCAAATCTTTTATGAACCTCGTTGCTACACTCACAAAATATATCCTTGCGCCATGTGCAACTTATTCGATAAATGATTTTCCTTTAAGATGCATAATGTGTTCTGTCTATTTCCAAAATTGTTTTTTTCTGATATCAATATACATGTATGATAATTTGTTTACATGAATTGTGTGCCTCTAAAATACTCGTGCCAAGATTTCTAATCACGCCTTCTGTCTGAACATGGTTGGTCTTTCCGTTGGAATCTGGTTGACCTTCAACATCAGCACATGTTATGTCATGGATTCATCTTGTGGAAACATCAGTTGCATCTTGCACATAACCCTAGAAACCGAAACAAATTATGATCAACAGCTACATCAGATTCCATTAAATTGACTACAATTATACATTAACATGATCTGGAAATTAAAATTAGATTCAATAAACAAAAATATTAATTTAATCATAGCTACATGTAATTTAATGGGTACTGAACTATCAATGTGAAAACTGATAACTCCATACAAGTTATTTTCTAAAATATAAACTTTCTTTCTCATTTGCAGTAAAGAAAGCACTGAGTGTGAAACAAAAACCACAGATACAGACAGTTGCACGACATGAAACTGTGACAAGTAAGTAGTCTAGGGTTGAAACGATTGATCGACTAACTGTAGTCCAGTCCTTCCCAGGAGACGGGAGTGATTGCTCTCGCACCCGTACGCACTCGTAATTTTCAAATCACGGGTGCTAAAATTCGCACCCGTCCCTCATCTCAAAATACTAATGGAGACTGTAATTGTTGGTTCAATAGTGAACTATTTTAATGTTTATTGAGATCCTTTACCATCTCAGTACAACAATGGCATATTAAAGTGTAACTAGACATAGGTCTATTCCACAATGACTTTTTGTTTGAGAAAAACCCAACTGACAATTATGGTATGGGTGCAATTAGTTCAGTCATGAACGTAGTGCGTATCCTTCTACAAAATCTGCGAAAGCGGTCATGTTGACCTAGGCTGCAATATGACACCCGTCTTCTGAAGTACGGGAGCAAATAAATGTTCTCGCAGTGTTTTCCTCGTGGGAAGGACTGGTAGTCGATGCTGAAATGTCAGAACGTCAACTCTTAATTTTGCCGTCGACTAGTCGGAACATAGTGTATTAGTTACATGTATAATGTTTTCAAGATCGATTCCGGCGTAAACGGTGTTAATTGTGCATAAGTTACGGTAAGAATAACGTTTGGTGAAAATTTAATGAAAAATGTAGTAATAAAAGCTTGGACAAAGTGGGTGGACAGAAAAGCCAATTCCTACATTGTCATCTACAGATGGACAGAATAGCGGGGTGGGGGGTGTGGTTTTTGTGCATTAAAAAACTTACATGAAATGCGCCAAAGGTTTCAGCCTGACAATAGATCTGTTTTTTCAGTGATTGGATGTAGTTCATCTTTCCTCATCAATCTTTATAAATCTGCCGAAGATGGTAACAGGCAACATGCAACTGTTGGAGGAATTACAATTATACCATTACAATTTCAGCAAGTGAATTCATAGACACAACAACAAACAGTGACAAAGTAATTCTGAGGAATAAAGATGGAGGTAAGGATGAATTTAAAGCAATTTGATTTGACACCATAAAATTATTACTGTTGGGATATTTTAAAATTTCAATACCCGAATATACAAACTTAGCAAGTCCATCCATCCATGAATCGTACAGGGTACACTGGCAGATCCATATAAAATTACATGTACCCGGTACAACATATTTGCTATACTAGTAAATAGTTTATTGTAAATGTTAAGAGATAGAATACTGGTAAATATAAAGATAAGTATGTACCCATGAACTGCAGTATATACTTTTGAGCAGTTCATACTGAAAATTTAACAATCAAAGAATTAGGCAGGTGAACCCCAGGTTCGCATATTGGAAATGGCGAAAATCAATAAACATACAGGGCCAAATAAGTATTGTATAGGTGAGAAATTCATCAGGAAACAAATAAACATACATGTATGACTATAAGGCACTTGAGGGTACATGACCAAGTCTTATTTTCATTGTAATAATTCACATGCTTCTACAAATTAAATTATATCGCATATGTTTAAACATGTGTCCAACTAGGGTTCTATTAAACTCAGGCAGATACCTTGAGAGTGAACACTATTAATAGCATTGTTCTTTTATTTTGTAGTTGTAGTTCATATGCCAGAACACTGGGTTCCTATCCACGAAGAAATGAAGGCCAACCTACAAAAAAAAACTGAAGTCATCAGGATCAAGGCAAAGAAGCCAGAAATTTCAAGGGGGGCACTGATAGTTGCAATAGCTAAAGAAAGAGCAGCAGGTACACAAAATACAAAAAACACTATTTTACACCTGCACATTTAGAAATCCTGTGTCATTGGCAATTAGTAGAGAGGTTTAGTTTAAAACTTATAACTACTCCCATCAAGAAATATCAGATATTTCTCATGATATAGCGGTCAATCTTGACCAATCGTAAAACTAAAGCTTGTCGATGCTACCGAGTAGCGGCCCTATGTGATGTTATCTTTTTGTTGGCATGTCTCACATCTTATTAACATGTACACCTAACTAAATTGCTGTTATGTTGCACAGACTTGCGTTTGGAAATAGAACATAGTTGTCTGACTACTGCATAATATTTTCAAGTAATGAGAACTATGGTACATGTACTATGTTTAATATTAATTGGTTGTTTCCATATTGGCCGAGTTACATGTATGAGGCCGAGGTAAGTCATACAGGCCTGAGGCCAAAGGCTGTGAAGAACCTTGACTTTTTGGCAGCGTTTTTAACTTAGTGGCCGCGTTTGCTACTTTAATATTGGCCGACTTTTTGTTACTTATGACATAGGCAGCATTCTCAGTCCTTCGAATTTGGAAAACATAGGTGAGCAATATATCGCTCGGAGCTTTTGGGATTTGATGCCATGTGACAGACATAGTTTCGATGGATAGCCAGGTGTGTGAATCTACAGTGTGCTGATCAGTGATCACTGTTAACAATCAGAGTTCATTTATCTATGAATAACACAATTTCAGATTGGTGAATTATTTCTTTTGGTTAATTTAATAAACGTACAGGACCAAAAACGATCGTACAGGTGGGAATTTTACCTCGATTTTAATAATCGTATACTCTTGAGTGCCTAATAAACATACATGTACGATTATTAAAATCGAGGTAAAATTCCCACAAGTACGATCGTTATTAGGTCCTGTACGTTTATTAAATTAACCAAAAGAAATAATTCACCAATCTTAAATTGTGTTATTCAAAGATAAATGAACTCTGATTGTTGACAGTGATCAGCACACTGTAGATTCACAGACCTGGCTATCCATCGAAACTATTTCTGTCCCATGGCATCAGTGAACCAGTCAGATGGTGCGTTTTGTTGGGATGTATGGTACTAATATTTCCAGTCTGTACGTTTATTCCGCCCTGTACTATTATTCCACCCTGTACTTTTATTAGGCACTCAAGAGTATGTATGTTTATAAGGCACTCAAGAGTATGTTTGAGTGCCAAGATTTTACAATATAAACATCACCAATACCATATCATAAACTGGTCAGAAGCAATATGGTTAACTTTTCATAAATACATTCCAATATTGCAGGACATTGAAGAAATCTTTCAAAAATTGGAGACAGACTGCTTAATTCGTTACCATCTCCATCAATCATGATATGTATTTGACAAAGATACTAGTATAAGGATTAACACCAAGATTGTTCCGTGCCCACTAGTGTAAAAAGCCTACTATGCACATCTTTTGTACTGTAATACTATAAATAGTAGAATACTATAAATAGTATTTGTTTAAATTCTAAACTGATGATAAATTGAGTTCATAAAATTTTAATCATTTACAGATATTCAGCAAGATTCTACTATTATAAAAGAACGACCCTGCCACCTATGTGGATATGCATGCAACATAGACTACGTGGAATGCGACACATGTCTAAAGCCATTTCACTACAGTTGTGTCGAGTTGGAAGGCAATGAAGAATGCTTAAAAAAAAATTGGTATTGTGGCCTTGTCTATAACAAGAATGTCTATATGTGCACTGCACAGTTTGATATCTGCTAATTCAGGTGTTTGAAAACCTTGAATTTACATGAACATGACTTGGTCCTTTTTTAAGTTGGGTCCTTGAAAAGTGACAAAGTCCTTGTTTATATCCAATCACAGCAATATTTAATTTCCATATATGACCTTATATTAATTATTTATAATTTAATACTATGAAAGACTAAGTTTGTTGAATTGAAAGTATACACTCAATGTGTGAATTTATTGGGTATAAAGATGAGATGTACAAGGTCATTATTTATCAGCCAGAGGCTCTCAAATCATATTCCACAAAAAACTAATGTAGAAGTACTGATAGTATGCATATCGATTTCACCTACCTAATACCTATAAGCCTGGGACAAGCCAATTCTCTATGGAAATCATCAGACGCATGATTGCAGCAGCTTCCAAGTCATTCCTATGGTTCAGGGTTTTCATATACTGAAATAGTAAAGAAAATTACTTGAAACATTGATATAATTTACTGTTATCTGTATTTGTTTACATGTAATTTTGCCATACTGTGTCATTTTAATTTTTAATGAAAATCAGTAAAAAAAATATGTATGGCACTGCTTTGTTTGTGTTTTTCTTTAAAAAAAAAATAAGTTCTGACAGGTTGTGAACAGTTTGTCCCAGTTGTGAATCATGATGTGATATGATTTATCTTATCACATTTGAAAAACCATCTTATGTTGACAAAAGTGGTTTAATGTAACAATGTAGCAATTAGGCAGAAAATCAGATCAATGATACTATAAATCACAATATATCAACAGAAAATATAAGATCAAGTTAGCAAAATAAAATAGTTTACCACCAGTAGGCTACTAGTAACACTATGGATACGACAAAACACATTGTTCTTCAAAAACTAAGTTACAGCGAAACTAAATATTGAATACCAGCAGAAGTAGTTATACACTACAACATACTATATTTTACCTTTTACAAGACACATGTAGTTATTATTTTTCACAAAATTTGCTACATCAAATTAGAAAATTATTTAATAAATGTGTTCACACTCCATCATGTCAAACCGAGAAGACACTACAAAGTTACAAACCGAGTAAAAGCAAAGTTAATCAATTACTACTGTATGCCAATACGCTGTACATGTACATACATGTAAGTAAAACAAGATCGCTGCTTGATATTGATTACAATTGCTTAATTATATGTCAGTTAATGCATACTAGTATGTCATTTAAAAACTTTTCTCAGTCAATAGTATCACCATGGGATAGACATGTCCAGTTACCATTCCACATGCCCATAAATTATTGAATGGAGACTGTACATGAATTGAATTGGCATTTGCAGCCACCATAAGACACTGGCATAAGACAGGTGTGGAAAATGTGAGAATAAAGCTGTAATAGCTCTATTCAGCTAACCCAGCTATATATTCTACTACCGAACCAGCTGTTTTTTTTAAATAAACTAGAAGCGCTAATTTGGGCATCAAATTAAGGTCACTTCAAATAAATAAAAAAATTGTGACAAAAAAGTGTTGGGAAGCCAATAGCCAAGAGGTAGCGTATTGGTCTCTCGTGCTAGCAAACAGGGAATCGCAACCTGGACAGCGTACTCTGACAAAAATCAGAACTTAATCAGATAACAAGTTTGTCAGGCTAAAAAGTCTCATTCGAGATCAGGGAATAAAGATCTGAATGCAAAATACTGACTCCCCCCCCCCCCCTTCATTACAACACTTGCTCAGGTATGTTGTCGTGGGTGCAGTGGCAATATCATACGACATCCCCGTCATCGCCCAATGTTTTTAGTTTTTCCAATATTCCCGTTATTTAGTAAAATCTTACCTTTGTTAAATAACGGGCACACCAAAAGAACACCACAAAGAGAAGCGTTTCAAAAACACTAGATAGGAAAAAAACACTTATAGGGTGGGTGGGCTTGGGGGAGGTCGGCGGCACTTTAAAACAAACTTCAGCCCAAAATTTACTTGACTGGGAAGTGGTGTGAGATTGCCGGTGCAGTATGCTGTCCAATCGGGTGCGAACATTAATGGCTAACCCGTGTACATGCCTCGGTGTGCACGTTAAAGAAAGCTACTCGAGAGTCACCACAGGGTTAAGAATAAAGAAGTATATTCCCCGCAGTATTTTTCGACTTTAAAAAAGTTTTGTGCTGGTGGAATATGATCTCTACGGCCGTCAGAGTAGAGATTCATGGCATGATCTAAATATTTCTTTGAATTCAGCTAGGTTAGCTGAATACATCTATTGTAGCTGTATTCTCACATTTTCCAGACACATGAATAATTTAAACATGACTCGAGTCAAATTTTACTCTCAAAAGGGTAAAGTTCAATTTTTAGAAACAGTGAATTGAGAATTGCGAGCAGATAATGGTGCGTCAGCAATCGCGCCCGTCTCTGGAGTATTCCGTCTCATGGGAGGGACTCAGTTTGGTAAGAAATTAGAATACGCACCAGTGACGTTGTTCCACCGTGTCCAACTTTTCAAAACCACTCCACTTGAGACGGACAAATTTGTATTAATAACGCATGTCATTTCTATAACATTTACGAAAATGCGACGAAACCTGCTTGTGATCTTTTCGTGTATGTTTGGGTAGTGCATCTTTACGATTTAGTCTCAAAATCGCTCCATAAATCGCTCCATAAAATGACAAAATCGAAATATTTTTCCCAAGTATACACGAGGCGTCCTCCGTGAAATTGAAATGGCAGTAAGTCGAATTTGATTGGCTGATAATGAAGGATGCTATTTGCTCTAGGAGCGGTGAACGGAACTGTACATTAAAAACTGCGCATGCGCAGACCGGACCTGCCTATCCTGATTCCCTTCAGTGCCCACCATTTTAGCGATCACACTTCCGGCCAATTCTATTTTTGTCGGGGCCCCGTGAAGATTCGGCCGAGGGAAGATTCGGCTGGGAAGATTCGGCTGGGAAGATTCGGCTGGTTTTATCGACCGAATCTTCCTAGGTTTATACCTATATATTGAGACGGGAGTTTCATGTTTTGTTATGAATTATGTGGACATATTTTACATGAATAAATCGTTATTACTTACAAATTGGTTACTTTTATTATGTTTGTAAAACATATTAAAAAATTTAAATTTCTCGGAGTAACTATTAATCATGATCAATCATCTGTATTTGCCTCACTCTAAGAACATTTTGTTTCCTAATTATTCATTGGATGGCTCGATCAATAGTCCGTGGACTATCTTGTAATAGCTACAATATTCGATTGCGTTCATTTGTCCTATACAAATAAAGTAATGATGCTTGATTTTGGCAGTTAACATGCTTTCGCCTATATGTCTTCGCATCCCAATAAATAATTAATATGGCCTAATTACGTGCACTCGCGCAACAGTATGGCGATCAGACAGATTTGTAGGTTGGTGTCACCCTACTCCGTTTCACTCCATGACGTCACCAAAAACGACGTGAAACCTCGTGGCGTTCTGACATTTTTACTGTGCCGCGTTTTTGCTATGTTTATTTTATGTGTTGTTTTCGATTATTTGTTTGTCGCCGATATCGCCATTTGTCGGGATTCCCTGTTTCTATATTTAAAACTGGCATGCTCGTAGTGAGCCTCGATTTCGATTTTTTTCTCCCAGGTCAAAATACGTCAGAGTTATGACAAAAATAGATCGACCTACATTTTCTCCATCAGAACTCTACATCAAAGAGTCTATAGACTCCTTCGGGACCTACATAGACTCCTTCATTTGGGTATTTTTACTTATAATTGGGAAGTTTTATCATTTTTGGTTCGTGCGAAGACCTCTTTTTGTCGTGCGGGGAAAGAGAGACATTCAAAACGCGATTTCGTAATTCGACGCAATAGGCTGAATAGCCTAACCTTCAGCCGAGTTCCGGGTCAAATACGACGAATGACGTAACACAAAACAAAACGCATTTGTTGACACAAACACCGTTTGAAGAGTTTATTATAACATAAAATGATCGTTATTGATTAATTATTGATATTTATTGTTGCATATTGGCTGCTATCAATATTTACACAAATAGTATTAATTATTTCTTATAATTGCTCCTTTGGTCAACTTTGACTATCGGAAAATGAAAATGAAAATATGCCGCTTGAAAAAGTGTAATCGATATTAAAGTCTCATCCTTTCGGCAACATGGAAATGGTTTTAATTACTTAAATGATTAATATAGTAATTTGCATTTATCTGTGATGAAATGAGAAATGGTAATTTTTCTAACATTAAATTAAATTAAATAAATTAAGTAAAATGTCCACGGATAGAGAATCGTCACTTGCTGTGAAATACTCTCATGATATCTACCAAATGATGTTATGTATACTTGATGAGAAAATTGAACATATTGCTGACGTCCTCACTGCACCAAAAGTGAAAATCAACAGTCAGGCTATAAATGTTGTGCCCCTCTACAAAGAGAATTTCGAGACGCCAAAAGAAATGTTGGATACCATAGATGACACAAATAAATTCGGACCGATTCACAGTTTGGCAGACTTGTACAAAACAGTTCACGAGATGAAGGAACAGAATATGAACTACTCGGAAAAACTAGCCGCGACGATAAATAAACTTGTAGATAGAATGAATAATAACGACCAGATAATAAATCAGATGTCGGAAAAAATGGACAGAATTGAAGAAAAAATCGAGACAATGGAGCTAGACATAGACCGCACAGCCGACGAGAGATGTTCTGGCGTCTCAAAACTCAAAAACGATATTCGTGGAATTAAAATGGACAATGAATCAACGAAAGACGACGTCAAATCACTGAGAAAAGTTGTCAATTCAAACACGGGTTATATTGGAACTCTGAAAGCAAAAGGAAAACCCAAAAAGCAGATAAAAATGAACAAGAACAACTCTGAAATAACGAAAGAACCCAGTGAAACAACAAATAAAACCAACGACACACCAAATGAAAATGAACATTTAAGTAATGAACCAGATAATATGGAAAATGCCACCGACGAGCCAATATCGGAAAGTAATGAATCTGATGACTGTAACAAGATAAAATGCATTGACAAACTAAATAACAAACTTAATATGTTCTCGCGAGAATTCGCATGCAGTTTCCAGCAGTTCACCTCACAAGCTCTTAATGGAATAAACTCTAGCTTTAATCAACTATGTGCTCACCAACAACAGTGGTTCAACCAGAACATAATCGACACAAGCTCACAGAAATATCCTACCAGTAGTCCGATACCTGATAAAAACAGTTCCTATAACTCTATTCCAGTAGACGACTTGAATGACTCTGATCAGATTGATCGATATAATCGACATGACACAAAAAACCAAGACACAACACAACGGAGTGAACGTGAAACAAAACGAGCAAATACATTACCTGAACATTCAAATCAAGGAAGTTACTATAAGGCCCAAAACAACTATTGGAATGATCGTGAAAATTCACACCATTTCCATTCTGTCCTAAGTGACATGCTGGTACGAAACGTCCGTATGGGTATCGTTGGAATCGGCATCAAATTCCGCGTCTAACGGTACCGGCCCCTAAGCGGTATCTGGTTTTTTCGCGGTGATATTAGCTATTCTTTTATGTCCGTTCTGCATAAAAACACTATTTCTTAGAACCATTATGTCCTATAAATAAAACATACTTATAAAGCCAGTTATATCCTGTCATTTAAAAACAAAGATGAATTCTATCTTGAGTTTCAGACACAACAGATAATTATTCAGATCGATGTTGTTCTATGTGCAGTTCGGTTTTACGAACTGTCACTTACTACAGGATGGAACTGAAATATTTTGCTAAATTCTCTCACATCGAACAGGTTGGAACTCAAGTTGCGATCGAACAGAGAAATTTTTCCCGCGAAAAGAAACACACATAGTCGAGGAGATATTGGTCGACCTCTGCACCCCAGGACTCAACTTCACCCCACTATTTTTTTTTCTTAATGTCTCCTCTAATTTTTTTTGGTTGTTAACAAGAACAAAAAGTGGCCACAGAGACTCCAGACAAGATGACGTCCATCATGGCGTCCATTTTTTGTATATGCACCAGGTCTCTTTGATCGCCGTTATAGTAAAGATTATATCTAATGCGGTCTTGTTTTTTGCTCGATTCGTTATGCCAATATATAACCCTTACCAATTAGCCAAAAGTCCGACACCATAATCTAATATGGCGGCCAAGATGGCCGCCGAAATGTGAAAATATGCTATTTTTCTGACATTTCACCACTTTTTGTTTGTCTCTATGGGAATATATTGGCATCTTGGCGTGAATTTATACATTGACGAACACAATGGGATCATAATACATATTAATTGTGGGATATTTTTGTCAAATATCACGTTTTCCCAAATGCCGAGATAATAGGTCAAAGCCGAATCGATGCTAATAACGCGATGTAATGTTTCGAATCAATGAAATTTATTGCTATCATAACAACACCCATGCATATATGTGCAGGAGATACTCGAGCTATGATTCCTCTTATACCTGAGTTGAGGAATATTCACTCAAATCCAAGATGGCGGCCAAAATGGCCACCAAAATAGAAAAATCGCTGATTTTATCATCAGTGAGCGTTATTGTCACGACAACTCCACACCTGCTTATTATTGTGAATTGGGAACACTTAGACGAAGAACTGTCATTTTACCATATCCAAATAAAAGTTTCCAAAATGGCGCCACAATGGCACCGAAATGCCCTCATATTCACATCATTGGATACTATTGTCGAGACAACTCCATCCATGCTTACAGTTGAGTTGGAAATACTGAGGTACAAGAAGAAAAAAAATCCAAATCGAACATGGCGGCCAAAATGGCCATCGAAATTTTAAAACACGCCTACATTCCTTAATTTCCTATACTTTCTTACGATGGGCGTTAATGTTTCGCGATTTCTACCCTCCATTACATGTTGAAATGGAATATTGATACGAAGTATTCATTTGAGTTTGGCAATTGATACTCACAGTCAAGATGGCGGCTAAATTGGCGGCCAGAAATTGAAAAGAAATCGATATTTTCACATACTAATTTCAACTTTTTGTCATAATATCAATATGTGTGGACGAAACTGTACATAAACAATCTATTAGTTTAACTTAATATGTATCAAAATGCATAAAATGGCTCGTATCCTTCTGGAAAGTCGAAAACCCACCATTAATATCGCGATGTGGCATTTCGAAATCCATTCTCCACTTAACACCGATAATGGCCGTAACCGTAGGTGCGCCGAATAGTAATATTAGAACAATTACCTGATAACAGATTCTGATTTGCCACATCACGTCCATAATTATCTGGACCAGCTTCCATTTCTTTGTCTGGTAAATCTGGGTCGCTCACATAGACAAAGTATTCAACACATCCTGGGAGAAGGGTCCCTCTAATCATAACGTTTCAAACAATTCATTCTCCGGTGTCTAGCTTACGATTTTAAATATGCTAAATATGGGATTTGTGCGTCATCTTGAACTAGAAAGGCATATGGTCGATGAGTATACAAGCTTGCATAATGTCATCTCTATGTATGTGTCTCATACCCCATGGGGATAACGACATGTACACCTGGCGAACCAATTAGCTAGTCACTTCTCAATAGATGGTTCGTCAACTCACAAACTTAGCGAACGCATTGGCATATGTGGACAACTTCGGCATTGTTTCGAAGGTTGCTAGCTGTCTCATTCCCTTGGACAGATGTATATCTGCTGAGGAGAAGACCATAATGTACCGACTACCCACAATTCTTGACCATGATCCCAAGGAAACTGTGTGATGTCCCGCAGTCGTCTCGTTGAATAGCTCCCAGCAGAGAAGAACAATACTCGCGGTGTTAGTTTGTGGACATACGCCATGATAGTGGGAATGAAATAAATTGGCCATGGTAAAATGGTCGGAATGGTGATGTTGCCAAGATATCACTTTGTTTACCCAACGTATGTTGAACTGAATGCAAGATATCATCAACGTAACATTCCTCTAGATGTTCTTCGCGTTGAACATTTCACCCTTGTGTTGGTGGCATTTGTACTTTCTTGAACCATACCGACCACCACCCAGTGTGTGTATGACATATCAACCAACTATGAAAGGCATCGTCTTTAAGACTATACCCTAGTCTGGGTGTGTCTTATATAGTAGTAGCCAGTGGTACACTCCTGGTCCAGTTGATTGTGAACGGCTTCCAAACGGATGGGAACAATATTAGCATACAAGGAAAGCAAAGCCACACATGAGATCATGTCTGAATCTAAAACATACCCAAAGAAGGGCGGTGCAGTCATGGTCCAATTTCATTTCCGCTATCATGACACATGCCCACAAACTAGCACCGTGCGTATTGTTATTATCTGCTTGAATTTGTTCAGTGAGACAATTGCTGTACGCAACAAGATTTTTCTTTTGTTCATGGTCAAGACGTGTGGGTATGTTATGCATTATGGTCTTCTACGACTTAGCGGAAAGACATCCATCAAATGTCTGGCTTTCAACATTCGAAGCCATATACATAAGTTGTCCGGGTACGTCAGTGCATTAGTATGTGAATTGATGAACCATATATTGAGAAGTGGCTGTTTGGTAAGGTCACCAGGTGTATATGTTGTTATCCCCATTAGGTCACCAAAGCTGAAAATACGCAGATAGCGAGGTCCTTCTGAAAGCTAGTATATGCATCGACCACATTCCTTTCTAGTTTATCGCACAAAATAACGCTCAGATCCCATATGTAGCATCTGAATTATACCATAAGCTATACCACGAATGAAGATCGCCAAGAATAAGGATAAGAATTCCCAGCTTTCGAGACAAACACGTGAGCTGGGCACCGGCATATGTATTGTTTGAAATATTCCGATTAGTGGGACCTTTCTAAAAAGAAGTGTAGAAAACTGTGATGGTGTGAGAGAGATAGATTAATCTGACGAAGAGACGGAAACTGGTCCATGCAGATAATGCTGAATGTGGCACATCAGAATAAGCTCAGGTACTATTGTTATGATTTTTGGAGGCCATACTATGGCTATTTGGCGCACCTAAACGGTCATTATGGGCGCTTATGGTGGACAATGGATTTCGAAATGCCACATCGTGATAATTAATTGTGGGTTTTCATCTTTCCAGAGGCTACGACTTATGTTGAAACTAATAAATGGCCAAAAGTATGTACAGTGTCGACCATATGTATCGATATAATGACAAAAAGTTGGAATTAGTATGTGATAATATCGACTTCTTTTCAATTTCTGGCCGCCAGTTTGGCCACCATCTTGACTGTGAGAGTTTGCCAAACACAAATGAATACTTCCTATCAATGTTCCATATGAACATGTAATTGTGGGCAGAATTCGCATAACAATAACGACCATCGTAAGAAAGTAAAGGAATGTGAGCTTGATTTCAAATTTCGGTCTCCATTTTGGCCGCTATCTTTGATTTGGAAAACAATTTATTGTATGAGATGCAAGGTAATTACTTCACCTCAGTATTTCCAAATCAACTGTCCGCGTGTGTGCAGTTGTCTCGAAAATAATGCCCAATGATGTGAATATGAGGGAATTTCGGTGATTTTTCAAAATCTTTCCGCCATTGTGGGTGCCATTTTAGATCTGGGGAACTTTTATTTGGATATGGTATAATGAAAGTACTTCGCCTAAGTGTTCCCAACTCACAATAGTTAACAGGTGTGGAGTTGTCGTGACAATAACGCTCACTGATGTTAAAATCAGCGATTTTTGGCGATTTTTCTATTTCTGGTGGCCATTTTGGCCGCCGTCTTGGATTTGAATGAATATTCCACAACTCGGGTATAAGAGGAATCATAGCTCGAGTATCTCCTGCACATATATATGCATGGGTGTTGTTATGATAGCAATAACTTTTATTGATTCGAAACATTACATCGCGTTATTAGTGTTGATTCGGCTTTGACCTATTATACCGGCATTTGGGAAACGTGTTATTGGACAAAACTATCCCGCTATGAATGTATATTATGATCCCATTGTGTTCGTCAATGACTCTTCTATACGATAAATGTATAAATTCACGCCAAGATGCCAATATTTTCCCATAGAGACAAACGAAAGGTGGTAAAATGTAAGAAAAATAGCATATATTCACATTTCGGCGGCCATCTTGGCCGCCATATTGAATTCTGGTGTCGGACTTCTGGCTAATTTATGAGGGTTGTATATTAGCATAACGAATCGAGCGGAAAACAAGACCGCTTTTTATATCATCTTTACTATAACGGCGATCAAAGAGACCTGATGCATATAAACAAAATGGCCGCCACGATGGACGCCATCTTGTCTGGAGTCTCTGCGGCCACTTTTTTTTCTTGTTAACAACCGAAACAAATTAGAGGAGACATTAAGAAAGAAAATTAGTGGGGTGAAGTTGAGTCCTGGGGAGGGGGGTGCAGATGTCGACCAATATCTCCTGGACATATACCATGATATACGCGTCAAATTCGCAATGTAACATTAACGAAGAGTACATTCCGTGAAGCCATATCAACATTACGTATGCAATATATCATCAAGAGTCGTTTGCTTTCCATACAATACCAATTCAAAATACTTGTTTCTATGTCGATGTGCTGGCTAACTGTTCCAAAGAGCGCACATATCACACTCTGCTCACATTGTAATCTCTAATTCTATCATGTTATCCGGTAAATTGAGACTAAATATTTCTTCATGTTGTCCCAAGTGCGTATTATCTCTTTTATAATCACCACTTGGAACAGACCGGTCCTGAAAAAAATTCCGTTTCCATAGTGTCCCACGAAAAATATTCTACTAAGACTGAGTCCATATTGTGCTAAATGCAAAAAATCGCACCACACCTCCCGAATCTGGTCGAAATATCATATAAGAAAGAGCATCTCCTTATCGAAGTTGATGGTTATTGGCAGAATGAATACTGATTTCTCGGCAGATACCAGGATATCCACCATAAGTCTAATAACAACCAATTGCCAGAACTTTGAAATTTAAAAATCGATTTACTCGAAAACACAAAAAATGCACTTAGGACAGAATGGAAATCAGGTCGCGAGGTGATAGGCCCAAAAACACACAACACACAAGTAGCAATACACGACGACAGTGTAACACGCCTATAAACACTATTCGCGTATTCGTGAGTAATTTGATGTACGATGTTACTGACAATGCTATTGAAAACTTTCTCACGAAAGCTGGAGTTCGATTCTCGATTCTGCGTTTGATGAAAAGTAAGAAGGAGCATACAATATCTGCCAGAATCAACATTCACGAGGACGATATCTCGACGGTAACCGATGAACATTTCTGGCCTCGCGGTGTGCACAGTCGCCTATGGTTATCTCAAGGTGACTTTGACAGGCGACAATTCCAGTATAACAAAAGCTTCTAATTTTTTGTAATTGTATTATCTACTTTAGCAGATATGTCTTACGCTCAGGTGTCAATCTCCACTTGGAATTGTACAAATATTACCTCTTCAGACTCATTAGCAGGTGGATACTTGAATAAAATGGTGCACGAAAGAAATATAGATATATGCGGTATAAGTGAGCACTGGCTCCATACACATAACTCTCATATTCTTGAACCTATGTTAGGTGACTACTAATGCCATGTCGTGTGTGACTTTTCACCAGGGATGGGGTAATTGTAATTTGTAATTGTAATTGATTGTAATTAATTACATTTTTTCAAGTAATTGCATGTAATTGGTAATTGAGTTTATTCTCAATTACATGTAATTGCAATTGTAATTGGTTAGGATGTAATTGTAATTGTAATTAGGGTCTAATTTCAATTACTTCAAAATCACAGGTACTTGTTTCTTCTCAAAGTTCTCTTTCATGATTCATCCAATGGTTTCTTCAAATGTTTTTTTCCAAATTTCAAAGTGTTAGACTGGTGACTGGCTATCACTATGTTGTCACAACACTGAGTTTTTATCCACTGTGTCTCAATGGTGAATTCTGTTGACACCTCCTGTTTGTTTGCTTAAGCATTGGTTAACCTTTGAGGTAGAAGGCTTGTTTTGATAAATACAATGAGAAACAAACTTCAAATAATTGACAATAGATCACTATAATATATCACTCTTATGATCATGTTTCATTATCTCCATCTGTTATGGTATATATGCTATGGTAGAAATTCATACCAACCATTGTTAATGCTATCAACATGTCTACAAAAAATCTGGCAGCATTTTAATTTGCAGAAAGACACATCGTGTCCTATGAAAGCGAAGTGCAAACTTTGCCCAACTACAATATCCAGTTCCAAAAAAGTTACCTCCAATTTTGTGACACATCTGAAGGTAAGTTTCCATTTCTATGTATTAGTTTATATAAGTGAGTAAATGGGCGCGAAGCGCCCGGGATGGTCGAAAAGATCAAGTGATCTTCTCCTTCACCCCCATATTAGTTTTGTTTAATTCCATTGACATATAACTTCAGTCATATGGTGGTATTGGTATATGCATTGTTTCTTGTCCCTTCTAATTTTCAACTGAATGACAAAGTGGGGACAAATATCTGCCTCAATAATCCCCCAATTAGCACTGTCTAGTGGAGGCATTGTGTTACCAGTAAGCTGGTGGCCACAAAGGCTAATTAAGTTTATGACTCTAATTAACAATCAGAGTGTTGATTATCTCATTGTCCTTTACAATTGGCCTGGCTGTGTGTCTGACTTACTGAGATAGTCTTATTCCCTTAATAATTAAATGATTGATACATGTGTGTTACTAAAATACTCTATTATTTTCATTTTATAGCGAAAGCATCAAGATGTCTATGAATCCACCGTCACACAATCACCATCAGCAAGTGATCAACAACCTACTAGGATCTTTCAGTATGCAAAAACATCGGTCAAGAATGCCAAAGCATTGAAGATAGTTAGCAAAGTTCATAAATCATTCCAATTTCTAGAAGATCAACCCCGACTACAAGCATCTTTGGAAAATACAATTCCTGGTTGCTTTTATCTTCTACATGTAGACACCCAACAGAACGTTTTTTTAATTATTTTGTCAGATTAGAATTGGGCCCTATGGATCGACAAGTGCTGCGTCCCACTCCTCCCCGATTGAGTGGAAGTATCAATAAAACCTTATGTTTCAACTATATAAATGTGTGTTACCACATAAAGAATTTCCCTCTAACTGTTTCGGTTGTTGTTATGGGGTATGTTATTGAATTCCAATGGGTGACCCACTGTACCCCATGACCCGGGGAAGTGTGGGACATTTTGGTACCTTGTTTAAGTTGCCAGCATGGGAAATATATCAAGTTGGTAATAGTATACACAGTCATATTAGTTGCGGTAATCAATTATGTATAAATCTTACACAAAACAACAGTTGGATATGTAGTACAAATTGAGTTCTGGGCCTTGGAAGAAAAAATTTCCCACTCCACCCCAGTCCCCTCTACGATTCGCTACAATAGTGTTCAAAGAAGAGATGCCAAGGTTTCCATCGTACAGACTAAATTGACTAATCTCTGACAAAATGCAAGCAAAAGAAAGCTCAAACTTGTGGTTATATATATATATTTATTACACGCTTGTTCCTAGAAGTATGTACAGTGTTATTGCTGTTCCATATTTACAAATCCGTATGGAACGTACGTTCCATACGCATCTCGTTGACGTAAAATGACGTACATGACGTTCGCCTCAACCATGAAACTGGAACTATTTAAATAAAAGAATCATCACACATGACAAACACGCCCTGTGTGAGCCTAAAAAAACCTTCTAATCCTGTATTTTTAATGCACGGATTCTAGGACGCGAAGCGTGTAATAAACACAGAACGACACGATGTGTAAATGAGTTTGTCGATACGGCACTCGTGCTGTCGCGGAAGGATAGAACTCGAGGCGCAACACGAGTGCCGTATCGACAAACTCATTTACACATTTACACATCTACACATTGTGTCGTTCTGTGTATATATAGCATTATTTTGGGACAATCAATCGATTCTGATAACTGGAGCGGCATATAATAAAACGTTTTTGTTGTTGGCATCTGATGAGATGGGACCATCGAATCGGATTGAGTACCTTTAACACCCACTGTCACGTGATAACGTTTCACACCGAGGCGAGTTTCACGTATTTTGGGCGGAGTTGACATGCTCAGACAAAAAAACATACAAGTTTATTTGATAACCATACTTATATGTCAGAACACCGGCCGAATATTTCAATATTATTAATAAAATAAAAATGTATAGAGACAAATTAAAAAAACAAATTATAATTCAATAATTGTGACATTATTATCCTAAAGTAAAATAACATATTATAATGATTATGTTTTTCTTCGTCGTGTGCATTTCTATAAGAATTATCCGGGTCTGAGTTTGAATTTTTATATTACTCCAATTTTCTCGCGAGAGTTTACTTTGACAACACTGGTTTCGAACGACGCCAAGATTAAGTGGGACTTGTTAAGATTTCACCTCGTTTGCTTTTACTATTTCTATTTCACAATATGTATAATGCAATCAACGAAGAATGACTTGTTACTGGGTTAAGCAAGATTATTTCTGCCAGCTTTTGTGTCGAGATAAACGTTCGCACACAGCCCTGGAAATGCTGGTGGATGATCTCCACTCAGAAAAGGAGAAAACAATAAGCTGTTTCCTATGTCACTCAGGGTCTGAGGATTTCCTATGGGGCCTAATTGATTTACTTGGGAATGACCACCCAAGGTAATTGTTTTTATTGTAATATGTATCATTATATTAACAACATTGTCATTAATAATAATTTTAATTTTGAAGTTTATACTACCGTACTGTCTATAGTATAATAGTACTACTACTACACTGTCTACAGTACTAGTACTCAGTGAGTCAGTAGTACTAGTAGTAGTACTACTACTAGTAGCGATGACACAAGTTTTTGAAAAAAATCAAGTGACGATCAAATTTTCAATGTTTTTCAAAGCCAGAGACATCTACCATCATATAGAATGCCAAAAAAATATATTCCTATGAATATTGTTTTTTTGCCAATTTTTTTTAATTCGGACTTCGAAAAAACAATTCTGTCAACTCATTATGTCACCCATAACTTGGCATAAGTTGCCAAATAATGTCTGTGGACACTGCTAATGTGCTTTCCACTCATAATTCAGTGTAGTAATATCTCTCCTACATTAGTCTGTTGGTCGTGGTGGTGTATTAAAGTCGCCGTCGCGAAGTTCATATTTTACTCATTTTCACGTTTATTAGACCCGATATTTTTAATAAGAGACGCTCAGTGACTCACCATTTTCGTACGCGATTTTCATCTCTTCGCCATCCAAGGTCTGGATCGTTTGGTGGTCTCACACCGTGGTGATTTTGTGGTAATTCCGGCTCGTGCATGTACGCTCCCGTTGTCAAATTTAAAGTGTCTTCTGACGAATCAGACGAGGAACAATCAGATCGCAAAAAATGTTTCTGTCAGTGTCAGCCATTGTGGGAAATACCCAAGGTCCTTAAGTACGTCACACGCTTTCTCGCAAATAACTGTTTCCGTCAAAATAGATAATGAGGTGAGGCATCAGGCTATCACCCAGACACACACAGTCGTAAACACTCGTATCTTTCAGACAGCGGGGGATTGTTTTCTTAAATAAGTGTGCATAAATTGATACAAATATGAATAAATGAACATATATTGAGAATTTTCGCGACGTCGACTTTAAGGGACAAAAAGCTTGTAACATCAATTGTCTATTTTCAGTTAGGATATGTGAAGATTGTATGTTATATATTTGGTTTCCAGCAATAACACTAATAAATGTAGAATATGCCTGAGAAATCATCAGCACATTTGGTTAAATTTAACCCGGAGGTTGATTGACATGAGACAACAACGAAGACAATCGCCAGGCAATGTTCAGATAATAAGTTCAACAATTACAACCTATCATTTGATTAGTTAAACTTGAATATTATCTGAGCATTCCCTTAGGGGTCACTACTCATCAATGAGTATTTGCTAGAATAGTTTTAAGAAAATACCACATACTTTCTTTTCACAAATGAAAATTGACTAACATTTGAGTTGATGTGTATGTTGTACCTAAATCATGGAATACATGTAATAGTAGTACCTCAATCTTGGGCTTTCTTTTACCCGCAGATTTACATGAACATGCTCAAACAATGTAAACAGGAATTTGTCTAGCCTAAAATGTTGCTCACAATATATTATGTTCTCTTGTGTGAGGCAAATGTTAATGTCTTTGGGAAGGATATGAGCAGAATGTCAACAGCATTGATTTTTGATGGACATCGGCATTAACTAAGTCATAACACGATTAAAATGCCTACAAAAATAAAGTTATGTACTCCATAGCGAATTGGATTACCAATTACATGGCATGAAAGTTATTGAATATTTGTTCATTTTTTTTGCATGAAAATAGGCCTGGAATTTGGCCATGTCTATGATTAATATCAATGTTCATTGTGCACTGTTACTTATTATTCCCCCAACATTTTAATTATTTAATGTCTAAATGGTTATATACATAATCAAATCATTATTTGTTATGGTCATTCGTCAAAATGACAGCCACCACAACACTATTAAATTAAACTAAATTTGTTTCAATATATTATCTTTGACAAAATTGCACCTCAAACTTAATTACAATTGTCTGGTTCACATCCCGGTGTGTTGCCTGTTCAACGCTTTATTTAATACTTTTTTTATACTCTTTAAATCGCTACAAAAAGTTTGTTCAGTGACAGGTCTGACCAGACTTCTGTTGTCGCCAACACGTGTAGGCCTACTATATGTACTAGCATTGTTGTTTCCCGAGAATTTGGGCAGAACTTCCGCTGGAGGCACTTGCCAGATCCTTAACACCACCCGTAGCCAATCAAATTAAAAATTTGGGCAGATCTTCCCCTAGAGGCGCAAGCCAGATCATTATAATCAATCAAATTGATAATTTAGGCAGTTAATGCACATTGAAGAATTCTACTGTGGCTAGAGAACTTAATTCATAGGCATGTTGGTAGAACTTCTATTCCCTCCATACCATTGCCGCACAATGTAAATAACGTTGATTCTTGTTGGGTAGTGGTATTTACTAAGTCAAAACACAATGAAAATTCTAGCAAAAAAAAATAAAATATATATGCATTCCATAGCCAATTGGATTACCAATAACATGGCACGTGAGTTACTGGAAGTTACTGATGATTCCTTTAACTTTTTTATGCACGAAAATAGGCTACTTTTTCAGACGATTATTACCTGCAAAAAATAATAACATGGAATACAACCTTGTCCAACATTAATGCCAATATTTATTGTGCATTGTCATTTATTTGTATTCTAAAATTTTAACGTATAACTTGTTACAAAATCAAAGCAAAGTTCGATGGGGTCATTTATCGACATCAAAATGGTGGCCACACAACAAAAGTCAAACGGAATTTATTTCACTTACAGTTGACAATATTTCACCTGAAACTCGATTACAATTGTCTGGTGCACACTCCGATTGTCCATTTACCTATTTTAAACAGAAAAGTAAGTAGTTTATCCAATAATTTATTGAATTTATATAACTTTTGAGCTCTGCAAAAAGACACGTTTTCCTCATTCACAGATTGAGAAACCGGAAATGGCCGGAACACTGTTGTCGCTAGTACTAGTAGTAAGTACTAGCACTAGTACTACTAGTAGTAGTCGTAGGTCAACATGACCGCTTTCGCAGATTGCTGCTTCCAGGTAGAAGGTTACGCACTACGTTCATGACTGAACTAGTCTAGTAGTAGTAGAGTTCATGTAATAATATGATGTATGATGTATTGATCGATGACGTAGTCTGTAGTGTAGAGACAAGTCTGAATATTTAAATTCAATGCAACAGGTCTGGCTCATGTGCAAATCTAGTCCAACAAATTAGACTTTCGGATTAATAGGAATTTTAATATTTGGACATTTATGGACCTTTTAATCCTTCAGAAGGGTTAAGATAATCGTAAATGTCCAAATATGAAAATATATCTTAACCCGAATAGTCTAATTTGTTGCACTAGTGCAAATCATGACTATATTATACATATATAATATATATAGTGTAGACTAGTCCGATTTGCGTATACCGTAATGGCTCCGTGACTACCCGCCCCTGAGTCAACCCTCCCATTCGTGCTGTGTGACAACCCGCCCACCTAAAAATTATAATGGTAATAAGGAGGTGTGAGGTGATTATGAGATGTTTGTTTAAGGAAACTAGGTTGTCCTTTACTGATTTTTATTTGATGTAACTTCAGAAAGTTGGCACTGTCATCAATCGTGGCGATGTAGATGATGTAATCTTCCCAGAACTTGCGTATCTTCCTGGCCTGTATGGTCTACCTGTATGGGAGACCAAATTCACATTTATTAATAATTGCACTGAAGCACAATTCAATTAATATTGCGCTGAAGCGCAATCCATCTTGATTCATATCAATTGCGCTGAAGCGCAATTATTGTTACAAGCTTACATCCCTGAATAGATAGGTTATTCCATTAATTAACTGGGGGTTGCCATATATGGGAAAATAATTGCGCTGAAGCGCAATGAATTTTCTATTGGATTTATTCATTAATTAACTGGGGGTTTAGCCATATATATAAAATTAATTGCGCTGAAGCGCAATTGAATTGTACTGAAGCGCAATTGATTGCGCTGAAGTGCAATTAATTTTCAATTGCGCTGAATCGCAATTGAATTGCGCTTCAATTGATTGCGCTGAAGCGCAATTCAATTCAATTGCGCTGAAGCACAATTATTAATAAATGTGAATTTGGCCTCCCATAGTACCCTGTATGGTGGACTCTGTGTCAAGATCTGCCGATGTAACTACAGCCCTGGGAATTAAGGAAAATTTGCCTAGGCAATATATTTGCCTAGGTGAAAGAAATCGGCCTAGGCAAAAACAGATTTTACCTAGGCAATTTTGCAACAATATTGCCATCTCAAATCAATATGATTCAATAATAACCTGAAATGCTTAGTTATTTTGGGGAACATTATTTCCGGGCCACTACTCAACATACCGGTATATGTACAATTCCACAAATGATCTCCAAAACAAGTGTCCTTATACCAGGTACATGTAGCCAGTTAAAGGCCCAGTGCCATGGAAACAATTGTAGGGCAATATATGCGAAGAGTGATTTAAGGAAGTCATTTTGGCTAAAGAGGTTCTATTTCTGATAGACACAAATCAATTTTAGTAACCCAATGAACTTGTTTTACCTAGGAAATATAATTGCCTAGGAAAACCAATTTTGCCTCTGCTTTTACCTAGGCATTGCCTATTGCCTAGGCTAATTCCCAGGGCTGAACTATATAGTAGATACTGTCTGAGCCTCTTTCTGTAGAAGGGGAACCATGGTATATAAGTCTAAGCTGGTACCCGGCATCGTATTCACTATCGAGATGAATCCCGATTGATCACTAAGTGTTGTGATAACGCACTGTGATAATGACCAAACCCTTTGCATCATATGTTTGTTTTGAAAGCACCCCTTTTAATTAGTCATCACTTACCTTATACGTAGAGTTAAGTTGTTAAAACATCGTGTCATTCTTTACTCCAGTCCACACATTGACACAATTAATGAATAAACACATGTTTTATTGGTCAAAACCTTTAATAATATATCATCAAAGAACTCGGGGGTGGGTAGTCCCGTTCCCAGCTGACCCTTTTCCCAGATAGCATGACTATGTTCAAATAATGTTGGGCCAACTTGGCATTATGTCGGCATGGTTGGCATTAGGTTTGGTCGTTGGCCCTTGGTTGGCTCAACGTACGTATTTCTCCCAAACGTTGGAATTATAATGTTGGACCAACACGAGCATGCCAATGGAAATAACTATATGTATTACGTTTTGTTGGGTTGATGTGCCAACAAAATTAACTATTTATTAGGTTTGGTTGGGTTGACATGGTTGTCTCTTGGTTGGCCAAACATATTCCTCCTAACCTTTGGACTTACAACTATGGCCCAACATGTTTATCTTGGCCTGGATATCAACCCTCCTCAAATGTTGACTCAAACAACTTTTTCTCGGAAGAAGTTAATTTCTCGCCGTTTCATGAGTATCAAGCAAAATAATCAATAAAACAAGACCAAAAAATCCTGTTATGGTTTTATTGCTTATTTTGCTTTATATGTTATATCAAGAGTTATGGAGGCACATACTCAGTATGAGTGTTCATTGCTTCAAATGTGCTTTGAGATGTCTCTCAACTCAGTTGATAATTGGTCCCGATGTTCACCCATGTCGGGGTTTGAATCTATGCCAACCTTGTCTAGCCCAGACTGCAATGATCTTATTGTGGATAAGATCATAACCATCTCGGCTATGTGGACATTCCAAAAGGAAGCCCTTTCACCGAGAGTTGGGAAGCGTATCAGTCTGATCATGGGTTTGAAATATTGACACCGAACGGGTCTACCATGAGTATATTGGAATAGCATAATGCACAAAACTTCCTCCGAAATTGTACCTGTGACCATATACGGGTATACGATTACTGGCACTGGCAAGAAAAATATCTCCCTCTCCAACCAGCAGCTACATGTACATGACAAAAATCCTCTGATGGTTTTATTGCTTTAATTTCCCTCCATTTCATGGCTATTTAAAGCAAAATAAGCAACAAAAACATAAACAAGCTACTCACCACCAAAAAGACAAAGTCCATCCTACAAATCAACGAAACAGACAGACACATCTAGAACCCAACAACAACTTATATAGATATCCACCTCACCTCTCCTCCAGCCAGCGTTAGTGCCAACAGCCACCGCCAACCACATCAACAAGACTGATCTTCATCAGCACGCCAAGAAAGGGTGAAGTGAATCGCATATTGGATTTTGAACACAAATCCTGCCCTGACTTTGGTCGGAAACAACTCACATAAAACCATAAGAGGATTTTTGTCATGTAGGCAGGGATGGATCCAGGGATTTTTTGGGGACACCTGTTTTGGGACCATGATATGCCGAAGGCATATCCCGAGGGCCGTAGGCCCGAGATGGTGGTAGGTACGCGAGGGGGTCGCCCCCTCCCTTAGGTGCAACATTAAAGATCCCGCATAAGAAAATACACTGGCTTACAAGGTCAAGATAAAGGCCAATGTATTATCTGATATATGTGAGGCTCCTTAGATGGGAGACTCTCATTTATATAAGAGAATGCATTGGCACAAGATTTTTGCAAAATTTCAAGAAGCCCCAGTCATGAAAGAGTTAAAATATTTCTCACTGGACACTTGATTAAGCAAATAAAGGCTCTATATCAACTGTATATTGATGATTTGCATTGCATGTTGTTGAATTATAATAGAAGATTTCCTTCAACATATAGCAAATTCAGCTTTAATAAAACTATGCACTTGCAATTTGGGGACATTTAGGCCACCAGAGTTTGGGCACCCAAACCTGTAACAGGTATCAAAAGAGCCCTGGATCCTTCCCTGCATGTAGGTGATGGGTGGGGGGATATCCAGGCCTGGACATCTCCCCCTCCCTCAATCTGAATAAACAACTTTTTCTCGGAAGAACTTGCTTTCTCGCCGTTTCATGACTATATTAAAGCAAAATAAGCAATATAAACATAAGAGGATATTTTGTCTTGGTGGGGACGGGGGAAATATCAAGGCCTGGACATCTTCCTCCACCCCACCCCAAATCGTGACTCAAACAACTTTTTTTCCGAAAAATTAATTTGTCGATGTTTCATGACTATATAAAACAAAATAAACCATAAATCCATAAGAAGTTTGTTTGTCATATGTAGTCTTGTCAGTGAGTTGGAGGGTTCATAAAATTGACTTGAATTTTTTTTAATCAAAAATCATAATTTTGCTCTGCATTTAAAGCCAATTAACCTATGAAGTGAACAAAAAAAAATTGTCATGGGAGGGGGGATATCCAGGTGGGGGAGATGATGTGGTATGCTGGTACAATAACTTGACGTTCATTAAAGTATTCATTTACTTACATTTTGATAAGTCCTAATTATCTTTCAGGGTTGCTGGGAATTCTGCCTATATCATTGGGACACTTGCTGAATCGGAATTAGGTTGCTATAGAGTACTTTCATTGTCAAAGACCAAACATGCAGAGGGTCAGCGTATTCTGTCTGATTTGTCCAGAATGTTGACATTTAATGATGCCGAGAGTGTGATGAATGCAGCAGGCACTATGGGAACATTGGTAATAGTACTACTGGCATATTTAGGGTGTAAATCAAATATCTTTTTCATTTACATGTAATTAACAATCAGGTGCTAAATACTGACCAGTATGTTTTTGAGCTTATTTCAATTCATATTATTACTAGTGCAATGTGCTGTATTGGCCTACTACATGTAGCTGAAACAGGCGTACATTTTGATCTTAAACAGCTAGGCTATGTATCACAAAACTACTTTGCGATATATTACAAATGTTTACAAGCCAACATAACATTGCTATAACAGGATCGATGAAGAGCGAAAGGACGAACAGATATCATATGTTTGTAGCAGAACGCGAAATGGATGATTGCAGGAGACCCAAGCTGGGTAAATATCACTGAATATGGTCACCCCTTCCACACACTCACACTGTTTGTCATGTCTCTGGGTTGATTATTGAACCAGCTGGGGGCTGAGTGGACAACCATAGCCCAGAGCGCCCGGCAGACGACCACTGGAGATTCAAGCTATCACACAATCCCTGACTAGATTGTAACCCCAAACACACCCCTTCCACCAACCTCAACACATCAACCCTGTTGCACGTCCCTATAGATTGATTTATATGCAAAGTTGTTTGCAATATAACACTAAGGTTTGCGATATAATGCAAAGTTGTTTGTGATATAACACAAATGTTTGTGATATAACGCAAAAGGTTTGCGAAATATCGCAAATTAATATATTTTTCATGATGGTACTAATGGGCTTCCGTTACGTTCCGTACCTTGCTCAATTTAACAAATTTTTTAAATTTTTTTTAATTCAAAATTATCAAAAACTAACGCCGTTAAAACATCCGCCAGGGTACCCTGAGTCAACTATTATTGAAATCAATAACAACTATTATTGAAATCGGTCTGGGAGAAAAATTGCGAGCAGAGTAGCAGACAGACAGATCCTACTCTTTTATATATATATAGATGCTAAGGCATTCACAGAGGGTAAATATGAAAAATCAATAATGTTTGTACAAGCATCACAACTAAGAAGAACATGGAAAAGATAGACTTTATTATTCCGCATGTCAAAACCATTGTTGTGTAAACAGTATGTTACAGTGGAATTACAGATGTGCATATGTATACATATGTATTGATTCATATAAGAAATGAATGGCGGTTTTAATGTTGTCATGGGATTTTGACTGCGAGAAAATTTCAGCAAACTTTCGGGGTTTATGCGGAGTTTGCTGGATTTTCATCATGGTCAAAGCCCATGACCACGTTGAATCCGCCATTTATTTTTATACGCCCTTTTGAAAAAAAGGCCGTATTATAGTATTGGTCTGTCCGTCCGGGCGGGCGGGCGTCCGTCCGTTAACCTGTTGTCCGGATGATAACTTTAGTTAGAGTGAACCAAAATTAGTAAAATTTGGTATGTGGGTTTATTAGCCGAAAAGTAAGTTCAAGTTCGAATTTGGGTTCCGCCCGCCAATTTTCACCGGAGTTATGCCCCTTATTTAACGTTTTTTTACTTAGAAAATCCTTGAAATTTGTTGTCCGGATGATAACTTTAGTATAGTTTATCGGAATGAATCCAAATTTGGTATATTACTTTCTCCCACCAAAACACAGGTCAAGTTCGAACTTGGGTTCTGTCCGACCATTTTTGGCAGAGTTATGCCCCTTTTTCGACTCAGAAAATTCAGTTTTTCTTATGTTTTTTGGTTTCCGGATGATAACTCGATTTTGGAATGTTTATACGCAAAACCCGTGGATTACATATATCAAAATACAGCTCAAGTCCGAATTTCGTTTTATTCCGATAATTTTTGCGAGAGTTATGGCCCCTTTTTTTATGTAATTTGACTTAGAAAATCCCTGAAATTTGTTGTCCGGATGATAACTTTAGTTAGAGTGAACCGATTTCAATCAAATTTGGTATGTGGGTTTATTAGGAGAAATGACAGCTCAAGTTCGAATTTGGGTTCCGTCCGCCAATTTTCACCGGAGTTATGCCCCTTATTTAACGTAATTTGACTTAGAAAATCCCTGAAATTTGTTTGTCCGGATTATAACTTTACTAGAGCTTATCGGATTCAATGATAATTTGGTATATTACTTTCTCCCACCAAAACACAGGTCAAGTTCAAATTTGAGTTCCGTCCGCCAATTTTTACCAGAGTTATGCCCCTTTTTTACCAGTTTCCGCTGACCCAAGAGAGGGCGTATATTGCACGCCCAGCATAGCTCTTGTTTATATTTATATACTTAGATTAATTATGAACTAGGATTGTCTGTCTTTCCCAATAATTATTCAACTTGAATTCAACACCTGGAGTTCAGTTCGGACAGTTCAAATCCTTGCTTTTTAGAAAACCCATTATTCAAATTTTGGACCTATAAACCATTTTATGGTTGGGGCTGTTAATGTCCCTTTTTTTGCTCAAATGGTGGGAATCAGTTGAAGGAGAGCGGAATAAAGCAATTTCAAAGTAAAGCATACACATACGACGAAATGTCTTGTTTATGGCTTGGCCATTCAACCATAATGATATCATTATGAGGTCGGGGAATATTTGTATTGGCAAGGAAAATGATCAAACTCTACTGAGTAGCGTGGCTATTTCAACATCATAGCTTAGTAACACGAAAGATATTGTAACGTCGCTCAGTTGTGGATTTGTCTGCAGTATTTCAGTATTAGCTGCATTATAATGCTATTGTGCAACTATGTTGTCCATGGTCCTCATAAAAGAAGACCCAATAGGAACCACCTTCCACCATAAAACAAATTTACGTCGGTCACAACACTATATACTCACAACGCATTTCAATTGCAAATTAAAAACACTACTTATGCAAATGAGCAAACACCATTGTCATGTTTCGAAAGTTTTGGGGTTATAAACAGAGTGTCGTTGTTAGATTAGCACACAGCGGTGAGTGGATGGTGAGGGATCTCCGCATGTTGTACTTGTCTTGGCAACAATAATTGTCGAGAGGCTGTGTGACCTTTCACATAAACAGCAAACTTTTGGGGTTCATGCAGAGTTTGCTGGATTTTTATCATGTTCATGGCAACAACAATTGTCGAGAGGCTGTGTGACCTCTCACACAAACAGCAAGCTTTTGGGGTTCATGCAGAGTTTGCTGGATTTTTATCATGGTCATGGCAACAATAATTGTCGAGAGGCTGTGTGACCTTTCACACAAACAGCAAGCTTTCGGGGTTCATGCAGAGTTTGCTGGATTTTTATCATGGTAAATGGTTATGAACTAGGATTTTCTGTCTTTCCCACGAATTATTGTAGGTGTCTCAACCAAGAACACAGGTGCTCTTGCAATTCTGAATTTTATCCGATGTTCTTTTATGGAGTTATTTTCCTTTTTATGTGTACCCATACCATGTATGGTACACATAGTCCGTCTGTCTGTCCATCTCCGTATACATTTGCTATCCGATTCGATTACTCAAATATTTTTTATAGGATCGTGTTCAAATTTTATGTGCATATTTATGATGACACACTCCTCACCTGTATAGTTTTTGGTATCGATCGGTTGATCAGTTTAGAAATTATTAACATAGTCCGCACATAGGCATGAGCTATCTGATGCTGTAACCAAAGTATTTTTTGTCCGATTGTGTTCATATTTGATATGTAGGTTTATGATGACACACACCTCACCTGTATAGTTTTTGGTATCGATTGGTTTGATCGGTTTAGAAAATAAATAACCCTGCACACAAATGCTATCTGATGCATCTAAGTCAAACAATTTTCTTCTGATATGCCTCATATTTCTTACCTAGGTTTTTCTTAGCACGTTCTTCATCTGTATGGTTATTGGTATCGTTTAGTTAACCCTTTCTGCTCTTGTTTTTAAATAGAATTCATCCAAGCTGTGTTGACTTAAATATTTTTCATCTGATCAGCACCAAATTTGGAACATATGGTCCTCACCCCGAAATACAGATCAGGTTCAAATTTGAGTTTGGTTCGGTATATTTTAACAGAGTTATGGCCATTTAAAATTCAAGTAACTGATAATGTAATTAATGCCTGCACTGTGAGCTTAGAAGACAAGTTCTTATTACACAGAGAGTGTATTATTGGCAATGAGTTATGTTTAGCTGGACACTAGATAGATAGCATGGCTCACAGAGTCTGTTGATAAAATCTGTCAAAATTGATGACTCTCCAGTCCATTCTGTGTTCTGTGCAATATTAAGTTAACCCCTTTGTTGAAACAGGTTCATGACATTGGAGACTGACTTATTGTATGGGTTTCTGCTTTTTATAGACTTTTTGTGTTTATCAGTTCATTAGTTTGGGTAAGATTAACCCCATTCTATCCGATTTCATAACTCAAATATTTCCATTGATTATGTTTATAGTTCTTGGCATAGTTTATGATAACACACCCTAACCTGCATAGTGAGGGTCATTTGGTTTATTTGCTTAAAGATATTAACATCCTCCACCAATCCTGTTGACACAATGTGATAACTAAATATTTTTCACACGATCACTATATAAATAATTGCAACCATGTTAATGATGACACATTCTTCACCTGTATAGATTTTGGTATCAATTGAATGGTTTTGATAATATTAACCATAACTTTAATTATATTTCCGCTGTTTACATACATTATATATTTCCAATGATCAGCTTAGAAGAAAATTAACCCACCCCATTCCATAGTCATACAGTATGCTATCCAATGTAATGAATCTTATATTTTCAATCTGACCAATCTCATATCCTACCTCTAACTATCTGAAAATTCTGCAATAAAACATTTTATATCCAATCATTATCAATCATTTTATATCCAGGTCTATACATCTCTCACTTGTATAGTTGTTCAGGTATTGATTGGTTTTTGAATCGGAAATATTAACCCTTTTCTCCCATCTAAATGATCCCAAGAATTTTTAATATGGAGCTAACACAAAACATAATAACAAAAATAACAATATTAAAAAAAAACATAATATGTTATGTCTCACATTCCAAAGTAATAAGCAAATAAATGGAGTTGTCTTAACTAATTTGTCTTTAACTGCTATGGTGCTTCTCTCTGACTATGGATTGAGCTTAATTAGCTTTATCACTCTATAAGACATATCTGTGTTGGAGTGACCTAATAGGTTGAAATTGAATGCCACATCCGTGTTCCTATTGTGTTTATGTGAGCAAGGTGTCCAATAAGTCTGATTCCACTTGTGACCTTAATAGTAAGGTGTGAATTATTGAAACTTTTGCACTCTTGAAAAGGTTGGTGTAAGGATTTATTAAAATAGCTAATCGGTATCGCCAAGGTATGGGTTAAACTAAACATCTGCCGATCGTGATCGGCCTCTCGTTTCAACTTTTTTTTCACTTAGAAAATTTCTCACTTTTTCGGTTTCTGGATGATATCTCAAGTTTGGATCCTTTAATTGCAAATACTGTTTTTATGTGAATCAGTCATGTATCAAGATACAGGTTGAGTTCGAATTTGAGTTTGATCCGATGATATTTCCTAGAGTTATGGATTTTTTTCGACTTAGAAAATTCAATTTTACTTCTTTTTTCTTTGGTTTCCGGATGATAACTCAAGTTTGGACTGTTCAATTGAAAATTCCATTTTTTTGTGAGTCATTGATATCAAAATACAGGTCAAGTTCGAATTTGAGTTTGATCCGATGATTTTTCTCAGAGTTATGGGCCTTTCGACTTTGAATTTTTTTTTATAATTTTCTGTATGAGGCTACCTTCATGCTGTAATCAACTCATCCTACAGTTTTTATCGTAGATATTTGAAACTTCAGAGTATTGTTACCCACATATTGCAGATGTGCAACATGTATATAGATGACGGAAAAATTATTGTTTTACGGAATTATTAACCCTTTCGACTTTTCATTTCAATATTTTTTTTAATTTCTTTAACAAAACGGCATCGACTTGCCACTTTGTCGGGGGACACTGTGGTTGGCCGACCTTTTATTCAACTTCAATTGAACACATGGAGTTCAGTTCGGACAGTTCGAATCCTCAGATTTTAGAAACCAATTATTCAAATTTTGGACCTGTAAACCATTTTATGGTTGGGGCTGTTAATGTCCCGTTATATTGCTGGTCAAATGGTGGGAATCTGTTGACGGAGAGCAGAATAAAGCAATTTCAAAGTAGAGTATACACATATGACGAAATGTCTTGTTTATAGCTTGTAATAAATGTAGACGTGTTGATTTCAAATATGATATCTGAAAATAACAAGTTTAGGCTGCGGATAAGACATGCCATTCAACCATAATGTTATCATTATGAGGTGGAGAATATTTGTAGCAGCAAGGAAAATGATCAAACTCTACTGAGTAGCACGGCTATTTGAACATAAAAACTTAGTAACACGAAACCTATTGTAACATCGCTTGGTTGTGCATTTGTCTGCAGCATTTCAGTATTAGCTGCATTATAACTATATATGTTGTCCACAGTGCTCATAAAAGAAGACCCAATAGGAACCTTCCACCATAAAACAAATTTACGTCTGTCGCAACACTATATAGTCACAACGCATAAATTTAATTAAAATTAAAAAAGCTAATTATGCAAATATGAGCAAACACCATTGTTTGCGATGTTTCGAAAGTTATGGGGTTATAAACAGAGTGTCGTTGTTAGATTAGAACATAGCGGTGAGTGCATGGTGAGAGATCTCCGCATGTTGTACTTGTCATGGCAACAATAATTGTTGCTGTGTGACCTGCTTGATGTCTAATTAGATGAGATGAGTGTTGTGTGAAGGGGAACAACACTGATTATAAACCAAAACAAATTTCTTGCCAAATAAAGATGTGCTGAATACTCAAGCAGTCTATAGATCGTTTATGTACAACAATCCCCGGTGATTTCCAGGGTCAATGTGTTCATAAATCTATGAATGACATTGATCATTACATCACGTTGCGTTCATAGGTTTATGTACACATTGACTAGGGGGCATTCTAACATAACGCAATGGGGAAATCAGAAGCGTATTAGGTATATGTAAATATATACATATCTTGTATGTACCGGGACTAAGACTTGGTCCTTTTTTGGCTCAACTAGACAAAGTCTAAGTTTGAGCTATTGCCATGGGTTGGCATCTGTCATCTGTCCTTGCTTCAGGGCATCCGTCCATCAACAATTTCCTTTAGCACAGGTCACATCTCTCATCCAATCATCACCAAACTTCATGCGGATCAATTATTCCCGAAATTTGTTAAAAAAACATGGCCGTCAGCATCCATCTTGGGTTTCAAATTTTAATCAATTGGCACACACTGCAGGCCACATTTATTGGTGAATTGTTTTGAAAATTTACAGGCATGTTTAGGATCACCTTTAGATGAGAGGTATCACATTTGAATAATTTTCTATCAAAAACATGGCTGCCAGCTGCCATCTTGGATTTTATTCTTTGCATGACAATTCTTTGGCAAGCCCTATAAACAACAGTTTTAGCTCCACTTTATAAAGTAAAGATGGGAGCTGTCAAATTATTCTGAATTTCGATGAAAAACATGCCCCTGAAAGACGGAGCATTTGCACTCAACCCAATCATAACCATATCATGTGTGGGATAGAAGAAATGTTAACTACATACTGTACACTGAGTCACAGTCACAAGTTTTAAGCACATTTATTCTTTCTCTAATTTGTATACAATGTTGAAGATAAGAAAATACACTACACATTTACACAGTGTGCATACAATGTATTATATATGATGTCCAGAGTTTAATACAAGCTTGCCCGGCAGTAATTTGACGCTTTCTGTAACACAAGTTTTATGCGTATACCAAAGTAAGATTTAACACATTTCCCTCCATTTAAGTTATTTTGTAATGATTGGACCAGTCTGGCCCGGTCCAGGAAAGAATACCATCCCACCAAGAGCTGGACCAGATTGGACTGGACCACCTCTTCACTGGACTGGACCACCACTGGCGGTCCGGTCCTGTCTGCATCCCTAATAAGTGTGTATTTATGATCCATACACAGGGAAGGTAACCTGATTCATGTATCTGGGTTTTGTTTGTCAGTTGCTCTTTGCGGGTCTGTTGTTTCTACATGTATTGGAGTGATTTTTCAGTGAAATCAGCCTTTTGTGTGGTATTTCCTCCATCCGTAATAGTGACATTATGATATTACCTAGTGCCTACAATGAATATCAACCCCAACAAACCAAGCCAAACCAATTTCAAGCCACAGCTATTCCACTTTTCTGTTGATAATATTTAACTATTATAACTTTTTTTGAGACAATATTGATGATTTTTCAGAAAATTTAGAATAAGATGAATCTGGGCATTAACACTAATTTATATTTATAGGCTGAGAGTAATGCTGGGAGGAATTGGATACTCTCGGACAAAAGTTTGCCAGATACCTTGGAGCATGTAACAAACCTCTTGCATTCAGATAACTTGTGGACTGCAAGCAATGCTGCATTGGTCTTAGCCAGGTATGATGCTGCTAACATTAAACTTATCCATCAACACTTAACCAACCAGCTCTAAAACAAAGCCATGGTATAGTTGTTACAGCAATGTCCTAAATAATTGACTCCTTAACCACAGCATAATTATGGGTAATTTTTCAGGATTTAGTCGGAAATATGGCTTGTTGCCTTTCATCGGAAAGCTCTCACTGAGAGCTTTCCGATTAATGGCAACAACAAGCCATATTTCCGATGAGAGCTTTCCGATCAACAGGCCATATTTCTGACTAAATTCTGAAAAATTACCCATAATTCTGCTGTGGTTAAGGAGTCGATTATTTAGGGCATTACTGTGCACTTCACTGAGGAATTGTGTTTAATGTGCTAAACTTCAATGGTTTCAGTTCATGTAGAAATTTAGAAGCCACCAAGTTTATGGGGGATTACCAACATGTCAATTTAGTAAACTGATAAGGATATAAAAGTTTTGTAACTGGCCATGTCTGTCTAGATATCAATATCATATGATCTATATTTATTGACATATGAGTCTAGGGCAATTCTACCATGCAGCAGATAATCCGAAATATGAATTGAGGATTTCAATAAGTTATAACTTAAACATTGGGCATGTATCAAGAATTTTCACCAACCAAAAAAAATCATCTGTTATATGTTTATAATGTGATAGCATTATTCCAAAAAATACATTATGAAATTGAATTAATTAATATAATTTTTTGGTTGCAATTTGCCCAAAAAAGTTTTGAGAAAGAAATATTTTTGAAAATGTAGTGGGTTGATTTTCTCCAAAAAGTATTTGGTGCATGGAGTTAATGTGATGCTATAATCATTTCTATGGATCTATAGCTTATGATAAATGTCAAAATCAGAAAGCAGAAAGTTCTATTTCTAGGGGATAAATAAAGAAATGTCAAAATCAGAACGCAAAAAAGGCTGTCTAAATATAGATCTTTACCTTTGCCAATTTCTAATTTATTAGCATTCCATATATATAGTCTGATTATTGCTATTGGAGTTGCAATTCAAAATGAATGTACAAAGTGAAAATTCAATATATTCCTAAGTCCAACAAGGGCCATAACTGGTAAAAATCAACCAAGCTGTGCTATCACCATATCAAAGCACAACTAAATCCGATGATCCTTGCCCAAGTTACAAGCTGAAATGTTCTTTTGGACAGAAAATTCACAAATTTCCAAGTCACTTGTTGAGTAATGCTGAGACTAATTAATGCCCGCTGCCATTTTTACCTTCGATTCACTGGAGCGGCTTATGCTTACCCAACAAGCCAGGTTCCTATCTGACGTCTTGGTGCAATGAAGCAAGAGCAATACTTATATTGTCCTTGATCAGGGATCACAAATTGGTGTGAGATCTTTCAATGGCATAAAAAAAGGCCACTCATATTGTGCTCGCTTCATCACACCGAGACTTTAAATGTCGTGGTCACATATCACTAAACCTTTGAAGCCTGACATCCTGAACGTTAAGGCGCCTGACATTATATAGTGTTTCCTATGATGTAACTCCTAATGCTCTTAACTGGGACGTATTTACATGTATGCTCAACTATATCTGGCAATCTATTATGCTAACGAACTAGTGTGTGGTGAAATATGTCACAAGGTATTTCAACGAGACATTCTATTCCATGTTCAATATATATGTAGATTATAGTGCGGCTCCATTTGGTCACGCTATCTATTTAGAACGAAATTCTTATCCTTTGCCTATGATAAAGGCATTTCTCAAAATGCACCTCTGTGCTTGTGCAAAGAAGCAGACCACCTGTCACCAATTTGGCTGCTAAAGTCTGAGATATGAACATGTGACTCATTCGTGCAAAGTAGACACACATTTCTTGTTAATTTAGGCTTTGATTGCGAATTTTCTAATGAAATACTTCCTCTTTTCCGACAATAAAAAGCTAACTTTTTTCTCAAAATAGGCCTCTGCGCTTGTTTGAATAAACAGACCCTCTATCATCAGTTTGTCTGTCAAAGTTACATGGGTAAACCTATGACGCATGTGTGCAAAGTAGAAGTACAACTAGTTGATATGTGCGTTTATTGTGCTGTAATTTCGTGTCATATATCGTATGATTTCCAGACCAGTTTCCCAGTATATAGGAATATAAGGATTGGTCCGGTATTCCGGTCTCTTGGGTTCAAAGGGTTAAGATGAAACCTAGTCACTGCTATGAAACTCAGCAGTCGATCTCATAGTGCTGTGTTGAAAGTGCTACTTGTAAGTAGAGCTCTAACCATTGGATCAATGCACTCCACAATATGCATAATACTCATGTATTGACATACTTTCAGGCTAAGCATAGCAGAGGAAGGTTGTTCTAAGATCTTGACACATCAGAATGTCCATTCGATTTTGTCTAAGTTACTTTCTTCTCTTGGTGTGGATGAGGCAGGTGAGGTTATATAGCTTGAAATATTCCTTTTATTAAAGCTAGTCATGATCTTCAGACCTTTAATGATCTAATTTATAATCAAAAATGAAATGTTTCCTTATTAATGGTGGATTAAATTCTTAAAATATAATATTTAGTCAATATACTACACTTCTGTAGTTTAAAATTGAAAGAAATCGCTTAGTTTAACTCGTTTAGGACGGGAAACGGATATATCCGTTTCCCAAAACATTACCTACAGGACGGGAAACGGATATATCCGTTTCCCACTTCATGCACTTGTTATCAGCGAATGAATCTTTTATAATTAAATATTTGCGCATAGTATCATGTATTCAATATATAGGCCGATCACTCAGTGAGGGGTCCAGGAAGATGTAACCTATTTTTGGCGTCACGTGAGGGTCGCGTGACGTGATTCGTGACGTCATTGTTCCAAAATGTCGGCGCCTAGTAGCCTAAGTCGTAGACGCGTAGACAAGTTGTCGGGTGGTAATCAACATGGCAGGTGAATCTTGACCACTTCAGCGGAAGGACAAAGAAGCGACAGCAATTTAAGTATATTCCTGGACCATATTTTTTGGAAATTAATTACATTTGATTCAAAATGTCGCATGCAGACATCTCGTATAGCGAAATTACAGCCCCCAAACGCATAATTTTCCGAAAATCGGTTGCCATGTCAACCGGTCGCAATTTGGTGGTATATACCCAAATTTTTTGGAAGATTTATAGACCACGGATGATCACCCGTATATTATGAGTTGTCACGTGGAGAATTCTATCATGACAAATAGTCTGACCCAGCATTAAATTAATGCATACATTGCTATAAAATGATCTAAAAGTAAGCATTTTAACGTTAGAAAACGGGGGTTTGGTGACCATTTTGAATGGCGCCCTCTGTCGGTGATGGGTGATTTTCTAGCAAGGTTAGTACCAGATGTTGGCAAAATATTCCTGGATCATTTAACTTTGGAAACCATTTATATTTGATTCAAAATGTCGCAAACATATCGTCATATAGCGAAATTACAGCCCCCAGAATCATAAATTTCCGCTAATAGGTTGCTATGGCAACCGGTCGCAATTTGGTGGTATCTACCCAAAATTTCTAGAAGATTTATAGACTACGGATGATCACCCATATAGTATGAGTTTTCACGCGGAGAATTCTGCCATGGTCTGGCCCAACATTGAATAAACGCATAAATTGATATAAAATTATATAAAAGTAAGCATTTCTGCAAACAATCTCGTCTGTGAGTAATGTTTTCTCAAAAGAATCACGTCCCAAACGAGTTAACTAGAAACTGGTTTTTGCTCCCATCATCATTATCTTCATAGAATGGGTGTTTGAATAGCGGTGGTCTAATCAACTCTTACAGAACCCATTGGGGCAACCATTGGTGAGAAACTTTTTTTTTTTTTCAATGAAAGAAAACAGATTTCATTGTATTTTGGACAGAATTGACTGTTCAGTTTAGGTAGTGAATTATGTGCATAGGTACAGATGTGCACACTTTTGAGTTTAGCTGAAATCAAACTCATGTGTCGATTATAAAATTGTGTCATATTTCAGTCCTTGAAATTGGCCATGGCAATAAGCAATGTCATGGGAAATGCCTTATTAACATGTGGAATCTAACATGCCACAGATTTAATTTGATGTTATCATTTTTCCTAGTTAGTATTATCGTCCATAATCAGCAGGCAGGAAGTAATCATATTCACAGTGTGAAATGAAACTATTCCACTTGATCTAAATTAATTCAAGCATTAATATCATGACATAAGATCTGTGTGTATAATATAAAACACAGAAAGCAGTCGCATTGGGCATGATTCCTTTGGATCTGGGCCCATGCATACATGGTGACTACACATCACTTTGATGCAACATAATCAAGACACCACTCTGTCATGGTTCATGTACGGTAGCAAGACATGGAGGCACTCAAATGCCAATCTAACTCTGTGACAATACATGGCAAACATCAATGAATCCTTACTTGTTGTGGCAAGTTAAATATCAAAGGAAACCTCGAGTGCCTGCTCACAGCTGTTGGGGTTATGATGGGGGAAGGTGGGGAATATCACTCGCACATTCACTTTGTTTACTTATTTGACCTTTGAGCTCCAAAACTACAAAACTTTACTGAATGGCAAACATCGTGGTCTGATGATCTACTTCTTGACCTACTTCCATGCCATGCATACCACAGTCTCAAAATGCTAACTTGAGTTACATCATACTGCAGATACAGGGCCTCCAGCTCAATGATCTTAATTATATTACATGATGGAAAAATATGTGATAATATGGTTAACTGCGTATATTTTTTAATTTTTTTAATTTTAGTTAGATATATCACCCAGCACTATTTATCAACATTTATAATGTGTTCTTTATCCATTTGAGGGCGAGGTATGAATGCAGCTTTTGCTATTGGCAGACTGTGTGACATGGAATATGGTCGCAAAAAATTACTATCATTACCAGAATCTGAAAAAATGGTGAGTATAAAGTCACAATTATGTTTAATCTCAGCTATTATGAGGCTGACATTTTTGTCAAATTTGCCTTTTTAGATTATTTTTGTTGAAAAACGATTATATCAGTTTGTCTGTCTGTCAACATTTTTTATATCTGGATGATAATATTAGTATTTGTTTTTCGATCGACTCACAACTTGGTATGTGGTTTAATCACAAGAAAAACCAGGTCAAGTTTGAATATGAGGTCAGTCTGGCACATTTCGCTTTAATTATAGCCCTTGTTGGACTCAGAATATGCCAAATTTGACTGGGTTGGCTGGGATTGATAAATAATGATAGCCCAGTAGCCATCACAACATATACGCCAGCATCTGCATTCTGCAATGAGTACTACTTGTTGCTAACTTAATATATTGAAACTAAAATTTGGTGTTACTCATATCTTTAAAAAAATAAGCAATACAACTACAACTTGGAACTGGGGAATGCATTGAATCGGGGAATGTCTGCCTATCTTCTCATAATAAATCCCTGTTCAAGGTTGATTTTGGATTCAGTCTGTGCCCAAACACTTCAGATTTAATTTTTTGTTTATGTCAGTTATTATGAGCAAAATACGAGTACATTAACCCTTTACCCAACAGAACGCCCAGAAACGCCCTAACAGCCTAAATTATCTTCGGTCTGTCTCAATAAAACCATGGAAATATGGGTATCATTGGAACCGGCTCATTGAGCACATTGTGATAGTTACAGTTATGCCCTGTGCCAATGCATTCTCTTATATATGCGAGTCGACCATAGGTCGCCTCGCATATATAAGAGAATGCATTGGCCTAAAAAAAACTTTTTTTTAACACTTTTTACCATTTTTTCTTTAATATGTGTTAAGCCAATGCATTCTCTTATATATGCGAGGCGACCTATGGTCGACTCGCATATATAAGAGAATGCATTGGCACAGGGCCGTTCTGTTGGGTAAAGGGTTAAGCCACACTTCAGTGGTGCACTAGCTTGTAATTTGAAGACAGCAGAAGAAATGAAAGCCAGTTTAAAATTCAAATTTATGGACTAATTTTTATAGACTGTTTTGTGGAATTTCAAGGTTTTGTCCCATTAGTGATATATGTATTTAGCTATATTTAGTTATATATATAAATACTAGAAGGTGACCCGACTTCGTCCGGGCTTTGACCTTGAATTGACCATTTTGAAGGTCAAGGTCAGGTGGGGTCAAACACCAAAACCGCAAAAATGGTGGAAATCGGCCCAGCGGATACCGGGAAATCGGCCCAGCGGATACCGAGATACCCTATGCATCAAATTTCGTCCGTAAAAATCCACCAGTTTAACCCGATTTGATTTCCACTCAAGTATATAAACGCGCCTCATATACACACGCTCATTAATTATCAAGTTTCAACGTAAAGATAAATTATCATCGGTGCCCGAGATATCGCCAAGACGTCTGAAACAGTCAAATGCATCGGCCGGTTAAGCGTTAACGTGATCGAACATTATGACCTCTAACGACGTCATAGAAGTTACGCATTGTTTTTATCCTGATGGAAGATAGTACCACTTCTTCTTGATAATTGAGGCAGATAACTAAAACGGATACATACGCATTATATATCGTTGGAAAGAGGAAACACGAAAGATTCTCACAGTGTCATTATTATGACTGGCATTTTATTATTCGCGCTGTTTCGAATCGATTTGTAAGCACCGAACTCAAATGAAAGTCCCGTAACACAGCGTAAAAACAGATTTGACCTCGGCACGTGAAAAGTTGATCTCGGATCTGAAAATCATTAGGCCTATGTCACCCCCCGGCCGAAAATACCCCCACATACCAAGTTTCATCAAATCGGGTCGGCCGTTTTCGAATTCATCGATTACACACACACACACACACAGATCTTCCAAAATATATAATAGATATATGATTAATAATGCATACTAATATTCCTGGATGGCAGGTAAAATTGTTTTTAATTTTTGCATTCAAATATTCTATGGTAATTCTTATCCAGATTACTTCCCTTGCGAAGATGCTTTGCTGTGAAGATACTGGATCAAGTAAGAATGCTTGCTTTGCATTGAGCTGTCTTGCGACAAATAGTGATGGTCACACAAGGCTGTTAGATAATACTAACTCGAAAGACATCATTAATGCCTTGGCTGTACTTTTATCAGCAGAAGATAGTGAGACTGGTTGGTTTGCTGCAATGTAAGTAATCTTAGAAATTTACATTTGTGTATATTTAACATTTTGGCTGCTGAGTGCAAGTTTAGTCGGGCTTCTCCTTGGTTGACCCCTCACTCCTGAATACCAAGCTTCATTGGGCCTTGCTTCCATGTAATTCAATCTTAAGATACCCAACCCACCGTTTCTGTATGTAGACTGTATAAACTGTCCTATCGCACTTGGTATATTTACTTACTAGCGAGTTTGCGATACCTGTTCGACGGGTACGGGTACCGGTAGATTCTGGTAGATTGGTGAAATTCGTCACGGTCATTTGCGTACTTTGAATGCAGCACATAAAGCGATAGGGATTTGGAACGGGTAGATGTATCCCGTTGACTGGTAGTCTTTCACTAAAGTTTTCTCACTCAAAAGTACATTAGTTCTATGAAATAACAGTCAGCTATGTATTAGTATATTTATTGCACGATTACGTGGCCAAATCTCATTGATACATTTGTCATTTAAGCCATGTTTTATGTTCAAAGTGTCGAGGCGGCTTCTATCACTAAGATAATTATGGAACGCCGATTTGTTTACTGACAACGGTCTTCACTCAAGTAATGACATGCTATGATTAAGAGAGTTATTTGATTGTGCTATACGCAGTCTCGGCACAGGGACGTGATTAGAGAGGGTCTCCGCGTTGAGAAGGGGTGTCCACCTTCACATTCCCTACCAATTGAACCACACCAAACAGAGGTTTGTGCGGAATGCCAATTATGCACCCCGTTGGGCTCTGATTTTCCCCCAACTGATCCTTCACTGTCCTGAATATTATTCTAGTCTGTTCTAAATGGATTAGTAGTCTTGTTAAAGAAGTCATGTAATGAAGGGTCCACCTCGCCGACCAGAACGAGAACAATTTTGTAGATATGAACCTGGAAATTGCAAAATCATAACATCTAGTGGTCTAACACCAGGTAAATTCACACACTATATTGTTTTTCACAAATTCATTATCAGTTTTGACGAGCCACTGAATGCGGATAGACCAGGACATACCGGGTCGACCATGGTTCGGTCTGGTGGGAGAACGTTTTGAAATCTGAACATGAAAATTTATCAATTATAGACTTTCCTCAAGCTTTACATTTGTTGGATATTTCCAACATAACTGTTGGCCATATAGCCAGAATTCTTTCTACCAAAAGTAGGTATATTTGCAAATGTTGGTCAAAAACTATAAAAAAAAATCCCCACTAATACATTTTTGGAAAATCATACGGAATGACAGAATAATTTCAACGTATGTTTGGTGTGTTAGGTATATATAATTTCCAACTGTTAAACAATTTGACAGAAGTTGGGGTGAAACACCCCAACCCTCTCGCCACGTCCCCTATCGACCCTTTGTGCGTGGGCATAAATACACCGTGAATATGTTACACGATTGAATACAACCGTTCAGTTATTATATCTTATGTGGTGACTGATTTCTCATTTTAATATAGATATTTGACATTTGAACGGACATGGCGCATTTGAACCCCAAGACTGTTGTATATTTGTAGTGGCCGATAGTGACACAAAATACTGATATACACACCTCATACTCGGCAAAATCTTACCGTCGTCAGAGCGACTTTTATCTGTTTTCTTTGTTTGGCATACAAGTGAAGCAAACTTGAACGCTCTTTATTCAAACCATATAATGAATATTGTACCCTTTATATTTAACAAAGTTTAATTTTTCTACCTATACATCCGGATTTAGACCCAGACAAATATCCGAGTTCTTGGGATAAATATTCCCTTGCCAGACCCTTCGAAAGATTCCAACCAAGTATCAATTATATGACTATATATTCCCCAACTAATTAAGTAAGGGGCAATTTCGGTCTTATATCTGAATAAAAGTACATGCATGTAGGACATTCTTGGACCCTGTGTCTAAAACAACATATTTTACACCGAATAATGGTTGGATTATTAAATTAGCGTAATTGTATATTTGTGCTATCATAACATATTTTCTCAGCCTGAAAATTCCATCTGTTCTAGACGAAACTAGAACGGTCTGGGAAATTACTAATGAAAGTCAATTATTGAAAATATTACCAAAATGAGTCCAAGAAAGACGCCAATCCATTCCATTTTGGCCTCGTCCCAGGTGAATGCAATTCATTATCCTCGCAGAGGTCCATCATATGACCATAACATCAAGTATAACGTCGAATGCGGATACCAATTTCTCTATCATATATATTTTGCTGCAATTGGCTCACCATACATTACCCGTCGATATGCTTAATTCTACCCGTAAAACAGTTTGCGATTTCAAAACGTGTATCGGTACGGGTAGCTACCAGTACCGGTACCGGTACCCGTACCCGTTTGAAATCGCAAACTCGCTACTATTATATTACCACCACCTATGAATTGAATGCTAGGTATATACACATGTATGTCACAATCTGTTTGTAACATATACATGTTATGAAATATATGCGCGGCCATCCATCTCTTCATGCTTCTGGACAGGTATCTCAACAATGGCTTATTGGATTTCAATGAAATTTAGTTTAATTTAGTGTTTATAACAGAGGATTCAATAGTTCTGTTGGCATATTCTGTTCCAACGTTATTCTTCTTTGTTCATGTACGTATATCTCACTCCTGTGTTACTGAATCTTAATGTAATTTGGTATAGATTTTTGCCATCAGTAAAAGTTTTAAATGTTGACGACACTCCATGGGACTGAATTCTTCTAATCACGATGATATTAAAAGTGCACGAAAACCAGAGTGCTAAAAAAAACAGTTGTGTTTTTTTATTTTCCATTTTAGAATTATCCTTCTTAGTTCAACTGGGTATGCCACATGTGTGTATACAATACTATGCACTGGGCGACATTATGCTAGTTCTTGTTAGCTTTGTATGAAAATCATGATTTATCATGTTAATCACCTGGTAGTTGAATGGAAACTGCACAATCCATATGTACATCTCATCTCCTATGAAGACTGAAACCCAGCAGTACTTTGGGTCGGACTGAAAAGTTGTACCGATATGTTCATCAGTACTGAATAGCTTTAGATTATATCACTCATCTTTATTTCCAGGACACTAAGGACACTGGCGGCACAACCAAAAGGATGTCTGAGATTAAGGAAGCATTCTGCTGTTACAACAGCTTTAAAAGTAATTAGTGACAAATAATATCCACAAAGTCACATGATGCAGATATTTACCACTAATTGTAGTAATATCTATATAACAATTGAAGTCTGTTGGGTAAATTTATAGACAGCATCAAGCATTGGTTTATTCACAGGCCCCAGTCTTTGCAGCTACTTAGACCTTGACCACTTTCTTGGATTTGGAATCAGTTCAAATAGGTGTATTAATTAAAATCCATCAAACTGGCATTCAAAAACTGCACCATCTTAGGGGCCAATCTTGTCAGTTGTACAATTGCACTAAAAGCTTCAATGCATGGTTGACAGTTAATGAGGAAAGCACTGGTCAATAATAATACCCCCCAGAACAAAGTTATTGGGGGGGGGGGGGGTATATTAGAATCAGCTTGTCCTTCCGTCTGAGCTTGTATTCCTACATATTTCATTTATTATTTTTAACTTGACACAGATATTTACCACTATGCAAAACTGCACCTGTGATTATGAGTTAAATCCAACATATTTTAGTTGAGTTATCCCTTGTTTTCAACATTTTCCCAACATGCATAATTTTGTCTGAGCTTGTCTTTTTTGAAAAACAAATCTGTTAACTGGTTCAGTCCTGAAAGCCCATACTTGGACCCTATGTAAGAGTGTTGGAAGCCCAGATATGGGCTTTGGCAACGACACTGTATTGTTTGTTTAGTTTCATCATTTAAATCGAGTTTGTCAGGTAATATTTTTTTTGAAATATTGTTACATATATAATTAGATTGGGATATTGTGAAGTTTGAAAGAAAAGTTACTTCTATTGTGAAAAGTTTGAGAAAAATGACAAATTGTTTTGCCCAATGGTGTCTGACATCCAGGCTCATAACCATAGGCTAATGAGACATCCAGGCTCATAACCATAAGCTAATGAGACATCCAGGCTCATAACATAATCACAAATGTATATATGTGGGGGTCAAATTTGAGAAAAGAGTGCAGTTGTAGTAAATTACCTACTCCAATCATAAATTTCAATGATTTTCTGTTTATTGAAATATATATACACATTTCATAATGTGTATGTAGGATATTTAGCAGCGAACCAGTTAAACTTAGTTTAGCCCAATTTCACTGCGGGGGGGGGGGGGGGGGGGGGGGGGGGGGGGGGGGGGGGGGGGGGGGGGGGGGGGTGTATCCTTACTCCCATTGGGAAGTCTCACCTCTTTTTATAATTGCAGGGTGTACAAATCAAAAACATTTCTTATTTGTTGTAGTCTGTTCAAGAAAAAGATGATATTAGCTCAGATTTAAAAGAAGAGGTAGACACAACTCTAAATATTTTGAAACTATTGGAAAAACCAGAGCCACCAAAAGTTCAAGGTAACTAAACACATTGTAGTATATGATCACAATACTTGTATATCTTGTGGTGTATATATGTACTCTGGTTTATCCCAACTCTATGGCATACATCCTGGTGTAAATTATCTGTCTAAGAGGACTGACATAAATAACTTTTAAATAAATGATCCCCGATTTCAGTCTTCTTTATACGTGAGCATCATAGTAAATTTGTTTGAGATCTGAATCGTCTTATAATCTATGGCTGAGATGAAATGCATAAAAAATGGAAAAAAAACTTACTTTTGTAGATGAAAAAAGAGGCTCAATTCTGTAAATAGGAATGCAATGTTTTGAAACCATATTTTAATCAGCAATTTTCATTCCAAATGTTGTTGAAATCTATTAGCTTATTATGTGTACTGACTTAAAGGTACTCAATCCGATCAGACCCTCATAAATTACTTTGGCTTCGGGGGGTAAAAAAAATTTGATTCGAGTCGAGGAACCTACCCATCAACGCTCAGAGTGATCAGATATAAATTTTTGAAGTTTTGTTATTTCTATTGTTTGTGGCCCAGAAACACGCTGTCAAAAGGATTGTCTCAGTCAAAATTGTGTTATTATTACCACTTGATTTTAGAGTTATCCATCTTCGTCCATTTGAATAAGTGTTTCTGGGGCAATTATTAGTACACATCACGAGAAATAACAAACTTCAAAAATCAATATCTGATCACTCGGAGCTTTGATGGGTGGGTTCCTCGACTCAAATCAAATATTTTTTACCCCTGAAGCCAAAGAAATAGTAATTTAGAGGTGCTTAATCGGATTGAGTACCTTTAATAGGCAGACTTTAAAACTAGCCAGAATGTAGTTTGTCTTGTTCAGTGATGTTTTGATCGCTTGCTTGATTATAAATTAGTTCACATTGCTATTATATTGTTTACATCTCTGTTTCTACAGTCAAGGGTGCTACAAGTATTCTGTTGTCCTGGGATAAGATCGAAACCAGGAGTGGTCTTATTGTCACCTACATTATCAGTGATGGTCAGTATTATCTGTAATGTCAACTGAAAAGTATCTCGGACATATACTCAACAACGAATTTTCCGATGATAATGATATTATGCGCCAATATCGGTCTATATGCTCACGCCCAAATATGCTTATTAGAAAGTTTTACAAATGTTCGCCTAATGTGAAAATGTATTTATTTAAAATGTTCGTATCTCCATTATATTGCACTCATCTTTGGATTAACTATACCAAACGTTGTTATAGAAAACTTACAGTTTGCTATAATAATGCATATAGAAAATTTATGGGTTATGAGAGATCATGTAGTGCGAGTGGGATGTTTGTAGGTGACAGAATGTGTTCTTTGACAGTGCTGATTCGAAAGGGTGTGTATGGATTTCGTGTGAGAATTTATAAATCTTTAAACAGTATTTTGAATGCTATTTGTAACTCAGATCTGATCTATCGGTCAAATCTATTCAATCATTGGAATCAACTTCTTTATATTTAATTTGTAATTATATGTTGTATGTATGACTATATATGGGCATATCTTGCCTGAAATAAATACAATACAAATGACGCATCATGTTGTGAGAAAATTTTATATGAGGGAAAAATAAAACTTTTATAAAGATGATGTCTCTTTCCTGAACTCGCTCTATTGATTCAGAGGTATAAAATAATAATTCCGAATTAGAGAAATCAGTCAACAGGAGCTGTGTTTTTCATGATCTGGGACAACAAATGTTACTATTTTTAGAACTTCTTGTGTTTTGAGGAATCATAATGCAAATATCACTTCAAAAAGCATAGATTTTTGTTGTTGGGAAGTGTCTCCATAAAGAGAGTATATTTAAATTGGTATACCTCTTCAAAGCCACAGTTTCGAAAACAACATAATTTTTAAACCCGATTTCAAGACTACAATAACCTTTCCACACACAAATGAAGATTTGGCATATTGTTTGTCTATAAATGTATAATAAAGTAGTTTATACCTCTCTCAGTGAGAGCTTTCAGATGAATGGAAACAAGCCATATTTCCGACTAAATCTTGAAACATTACCCATAATTCTGCTGTGGTTAAGGAGTCGATTATTTAGGGAATTAGTGTATATGCTGATTACTTAACTGAAGTTATAGTTTTGTCTGGAAATTAAAAATCATTTGCAAGGTACAATTAATATAAAACATGTTTAGAAATGTTTATTTTTATCATAGCATCATAAAAAACATTTTATTTGAAAAATCTTATTGTCACATCAGTTGCATTATATATTTATAAATTTGTACCTACCTGTTAACCTTTCAACTTTTATAGGTGAACAATGCACTGATGTTGGAACACCAACTGAGTATGAAGTTTGCAATCTGCAGCCTTGTACAAGTTACTCTTATAAGATTCGAGCTTGTACAGAGGGTGATGTGAGCCAATATAGTGAATCAGTCACTGCCAGGACTGATGAGACAGGTATATATGAGTTAATTAGGATAAATTATATATCACTGAGAATTCCTGTGAAATCATGGAGTGCAAATAAATTATTTTCTCAATCTGTATTAAGAATGGAGTATAAATAGTTACCAACCTCAATTTTTATAGCCAAATCTGCATCAAGATGCTAGATGGTTAGACTTGTCCAACTTTTTAGCTCAACTTGACGAATTCATTTTGAACTATTGCCATGGGTTGGTATCCATCGTGTGTGTGTGTGTGTGCCCGTCAACATTATTTCTATTAGCACACATCTATCCTACAGGTCATACCTTTGGTCAGATCATTATGAAATATGTCATGGATGTTAATTGACATTGACATGTAGATGGAAATAAGTCATCCTGGGGTCATTTGGCAAAAACATGGCCACCAGTGGCCATCTTTTATTTCAAAATACAATCAATTAGAATGGACTAGAGGTGGTACTTTTTGTCTGATCATCATGAAATTTGCCATTTACGTTGACATTGACATGTAGATAGGAACGATATGTTTTGGGGTGAATTGGCCAAAAAACTTGGTTGTTATGGCCATCTTGGTTTTTAGTATTAAAAAATGTCATTCCATTAGCAAAGGCTACATGCCATACTGTTGGTCTGATCATTATGAAATTTGTCAGGTCTGTTGATAGGAATGGGTCTTTTTGGGGTCATTCAGCAAAAAAAACAACCATCTTGTATTTACTCTTTGCATGACTAAATCCTTCGATGCACCCTATGAGTCACATATCTCATCCGATCGTCACCAAACTTCATATGGATCTTCGAAGTAGCCTGGGTAGCCATTAATTTTAGTCTCTCACCTTTGAGTCTGACTATCATTACTTGTATATAATTTCATATTTCCAAACAATTTAATAACCAGGGTTACCATTTTATGGGTAGCCATTAGCTCAATTGATAGTCGGCTCCGGGCCTCGAAATTGACTGATCTTCAGGATGCCAAGGATGATGATTTTCATACCTCAGGAGGAACCTTAAAAGAATTTTGTGGTGATACACGTATATACTTAGTCTTAAATTTACATTAAACCCAGGATTGTGAGTCTCATCAAATTGGATATTTAGAGCACCATCATCCTTTTGTGGCAGAGATGAAGATCAACAGGATAACTATGGGAGAAATCAGTAGGTCTCAACTTCAGTAGGTCTCAACTTGAGTGTGGTGAGGTGTCGCAATGATGGTTTTTAGAGAACTGACTGGCCCCAAGGAGATTTCGCTTTCTAGAATTGGTTGTTTGGTCATCCTCACTATCATCGATTGAAACAAACAGATAGGAACTATAGGGTGCGGATTGTTCTGATTTATAAAAGAATTTTGGTATCTCATACTCTGGGTGGGCTGCATAAATATCTCATGTTGACATCTAGAGGATTAAACATGAAAGCTGAGCTACAGTGTCACTTTCATTTCAAGTATCCCTGCATGAGTAAATACAGATACAGAGATCATGAAGCCCATTTTGTACTTCGCACAATCACAGGTCATGCTATCTTCACTTGGCTCAACATGGCTCGTCTATGGCATGTGTTACGAGCCAGCTGGTGCATGCTAAAATGGTATATTTCAAACAAATTACAGTTAAAGTTCGTTAAGTCGAATCGCAAGGGACCGTTGGATTACTTCGAGTTATCCATGTGTTCGACTTAACCATTTTGACCATTTGGTGACCACAAATCACAACTACCGGTAGTTGAATTAATTTCGACCCGAAAATAATTGTTGTGCACGCAGATCAATAGTCAGCAACTATGCTGATCACATACAACAGACGCGATGATATCTGTTCTAATTATTTATTGAATAATGTAATAAAAACACAGAATATGATAACAAAAAATCAACCAATTCGCGGTAGAGATAACAAAAGTACATTTAATTTGACCCGGAAGTGGTTAAAATGAATAGTATTTACAAAAATTAGGATTCAGGACTGGAAATGACTGGTGATCAAGGACTGTGGTTTCTGCATGTATTTAGTCGTTGAATCTTTCTTCAGTTTATCGCTGATTTCCAATATTTTCATTAGGTCGTCGGCCGTGTTTGCTTGCGTCATCATATATCGCATTACAAGGTCACGGACATGCATTGCGTCATCTTACGTTCCTTTGCCACCAATCGCTGCAAAAAGCCGTTCTTCGATGATTGTAACATCCATTTTTTCTTTCCGTCGTCAGATGGATGGCGCATTTTTTCGTTTGGAACATCGTTTTCGTTTTGGGAAGACATGACTGAATTTAATTATTCTCTATATCAAGTGGTTTAAATAAGATTTTTCATTTCGTCTGTAAACACTACTAATCCTCACACAGTCGAAATTGACCCACGCACCTCGTTAATATGTTAAATAAACAATACATTAGGAAAAACAAAGACTCTAGGAAACTTCACAGATTTTTATGCAATTGAATGGAAGCACACTGAGTTAAAATCACATGGCGATGCCAACGGCACTTCGACTTAACCATAGTAATTAGTGTTATAAGCTGGCTGGTGGGACCAAATTTTGTTTCACCTTAAGCGGGAATTTCGACTTATCCACCTTCGACTTAACCATGATTATTCTATTGGCTTTGCACACAAGCTCAGCCGGGACCAGGCAATGGCTTCGACTTAAGTGGGGTATTCGAGTTACCGATTTTCGACTTAACGAAGTTTGACTGTATATCAGATGCATTTCAAAGAAAGTAAATATTGTAATTAGAATAATTTTAACCAATTGTAACTTATATCTGTTATTCATGAGCTTAATTTATTTTCTGGTATTGCAGCGCCACCTGCCCCAGCAAACTTAGTGATACTTGGTTGCACTGTTACACAGCTGAAAATAGGCTGGGATCCTCCATCATACAGTGGAACCATCAAAGGATATCATGTCTACTCAGGTATGTGTTACCATGCACAGTTGAATAAGTATTCCTCATCCATTGAAGAAATATCATGCATGTAAAATTTAGATTGGACATTAACTTTTAATTAGCATATTATATTTGCAATTGCAAATTTAGAAGATTCAGTTATTTTTATACAATTTAATCATAAGCTGTATATTCACGGAACACTGCAAAACAGTTGGCTGACACACACTTTGCCATTTAGGTTATTTCTCGATAGCCTAAATTTCTTGATTACTTTCTCGCTACAGAAATTACAGTGACCACGCCTATACCGCGTGCCTCGTGTACATTTGCATCCCATCCCAGTGCCATGCAGTCCGACATCAGTTGTGACCAGCCAATCAAAAATGCTGAAATGCCGACACGACTTCATCAATTGTTATAATAGTCTCAATGTTGTATGCTCGTTACACTTCCAACTTCTACATTTTGTTGTTCTCCTTTGAAATGATGGATTAAATTATAAGAAATAACTCTTGTTTCGATTAAGGTTATGAGTTATAACCAAAAAGTTTGAAGACAAATTTTCTACAAAGCGTGTTATAGAATTTGTCTTCAAACCTTAATCGAAACAGGTTATTACTTAAAAATTTTAATAGTTGAAAAATACAGACCTAGTCTTAAAATAAAATTTCCATCATAAAGTTAAGGGATCTTATCAGAATAGCAACAGCTAAAAGGCCAGTTTATTGCCAAAAGCAGTGAGTGGTGAAATCAGCTGTTGATGGTGATAATGTTGGGAACTTGTCATATTTCAAGTAGTCTTTTCACTGGTAATTTTGCCTGTCACTCCAGCTGTCACTCAGTAATTTTGTTTGGTAAATGTTATTAGTGGTTGTCATCATGGTTTTCATGCTTCAGCTATAAGATAAGGGACATATCAGTAACTTGTACTATCAGAATCAATGCAAGCTATCATTATGCCCCCGACCCTCCGAAGTCATTATGTCCTGCTGCCCTTCCATTCTTCTGTCTATCCATCCGTAACAAACATTTCACAACATAGCTCAAGTATCGATATTCCAATTTTGATGTCCTTTGGTATGCCGATAGACCAGCATTTGTGGAAATGATCTGCACATAGTGCAGGTTTTGTCCGAACTTTTTTCTAGAGTTATGGCCCTTTGCTGGACACGCATACATAACAAACATTATGCTGTGGATGTCTTTATTATTGGATTTTGTTGTCCTTTGACATGGTGATAGCCCAGGTTGGGGGGAAAGATATACACATAATACAGGTTTCGTCCATTAATTTTACCAGAGTTATGTCCCTTGTTTGACTTGGAAATTTGTCAATTTTGTGTCCGAATGACAATGGTATCTAAAGTATCTAATTGCAGTTCGCCAGTTATCGATTGTGTTATTGAATGACTCAAATTGTTTTTCCTTAGTAATACCTCCCTTGGACAAGTCTATCTAGATGAATGACCTTTACTACAATGAATATTACTTCCATCTGCATTATTTTATATCAATGCCTGTAAGAATGATAACATAATGTGTGTATGTATGAAGTAGTGATGAGTTGTACATTGATATAATAAAATACATTGTATAATGTTCATGCTCAGTGAATAGATATGTTATATTATGTATGTAATTAATGTCTAAGAGAAATCAATTTCATTGCAGGTGACAATCCTGTTGAGCACACTACAGAAACGATGTGTATAATCACTGGATTGTTGCCAATGACGACATATGAGTTACAGGTTGGGATATATAACTTGATATTTTGTCCCATTTGTTTTATCCCATCAATTTTATCACCTCAATAACCATATATTGTCAAATAATCTCTTGTGCACTTTCACACAGGAAAAAGTTGAAATGATATAGTTATAATTGTTGCAATACTACAAGTTACATGAATACATTATCAACAATTTGGTTAATTGAATTAATTCTAAAAATCTCCATTCCATGATACAGGGACCAGCCTAGAGAATTAAAATTGGGAGAAGTCACTTTTCCCTATTAGATTATTAGGAAGATATGGACTATTATCAGGAAGAAGTCATAAAAGGCTGAAGTTCAATTTACTCTCTAACGTCACCTTTATGTGATCCAATAAGTATTAGGCGATACAAGAGCCCATTTATAATATCATTATAATGAGTATATACATCAATATAGTCAGTAAATACACTTCAATGCTGTTTTGAAATAAGCTAACTGATATATGAGAGAGAAGTCACTTCTCCCTGGGACAAAAATGGGAGAAGTGGCACATTTTAGGTAGAAGATGTCTCCCAAGTCACCCTCTAGGCTGGTCCCTACCATGATACATGTATTTCTCAGAATTTTTTTTTTATAATTATATTTGAGTATAGTGGCCAGGAGTATCAATGTTTGAAGTTATGTTAGCGTCACCTGTATGTGACCTTTGTGTTGTATGATAAATACGTATATACGTGTATAATACACTCATTCATTGATTCACTGTACTGTACTGTAGTGCAAATCAGTAAGAAAGAATAAATGTATTGCTCTAAACTATTTAGGAATTAATCTCTATTTCCTAATGTAATTACTCTGTATAAACAACTTGGAAGTGAATTACATATGTTATCAACATCATTTTTCGATTGATCTATGAGCGTATAGATGTCTCAATGGGCGAACTACATACTGTATAATTCTGCAAAAACATCTATACGCTCATAGATCAAATGAAAAACGATGTTGATGGCTTATAATTACAACGATGAACTTTATTTTAAACTTTCTACTCTTAATCCATCTAAAAAAAAAAATTGCCACAACAGGATTTTCCATTGGACGATTTCCGAATTTGGTTGATGGGCGAAAATAAATTGGCAACGACCAAGCAAACTTTCAGAAAATAAATACACCTCAAGTTCAATTTTCCGCAATGATAAAATTAAGTATGTGTTTGGCTACGATTTATTTTTAAAATGACTCAATAATGTCTCAATAATTATCAACACACACACAGACAAATCCGAAGCAACTGGTTATTGATCTCCGCCTCAGGTAAACTTAATAACTCTGTAACGTGGAAGGGTAGGGGTTCTTAAATGATACTTAAGACTGGTAAGCGATATAGGTCGAGCGGATTTATGACGTTCCCAACCCGTTACAAATTTAATAGATCGCCTTAATTGACCATTCTTGGGTACTAGATCCGGACATGTCTTAAGTTCCTTTTGGGGCGTGATCAATCAACGTGACTAGATATGAAAATGAAATGCTCCAATTTATTGGATAACAATAACATGTCGAATTGTAGTATCATATTCATAGGCCATTGGTATAGTTATTGTAGTTATTGCATCTGTTGGAGGTATGCCTCTGGATAGACTGGGCGTTCACTTGAGTCTTAATTCGGTGGCTTGTATTCAATTAATCTTCGAAATTCATCACCTTTCTACTCTAGCACCTTAGATTGTAATTCCGTATCACGGTCACCAACGTCTATTCAAAGATTACTTCCGGTTGACTGATCCCCAAATGGGGGTCGTAGTGGCTTAAATACTACTACCCACAACTACCTACAAAATACCCACAAGTGAACGTGCAGTGCTACCCACAAATCATACCTTACATACATCTGCAAACTACAAGGTAGTTTGACGAGCGCTGTTGACAGCGATGGGCGGGGCTACGAAGGAATCCGCCAATCGCGCAACAGTGCTCGCTGACAAGTAAACAAATGAGGTGAATGAAGTGATGAAAACAATGAATAAATATCGCGATATCGTGCTATTAATTACATGAAATGAGTTATTTATACATAGCACGGATGGGTTATGAGATGATACAAACATAGAAGTGATTTAATTTATGATATTTACGGACTAATGTATGTTTTGACGCGATAGAAGTGGACGAACTTTTACAAATGTACGGAAAGCCGTGAATGTACCGATGAATTATATAAATAAAAGTATGGAATGAATCAATGTTAAAACATGAGAAATACAATAATACGTAATGCATAATAACCGAAGAGAGTGCCTGTAGCTATGCTACAACTCCAATACCGATGTAAATTGTAATTTGTAAACAAATACCCTGGTCACATCTAATGTTCTCATGACAAATGCCATGTCATTACTATTGGTATGAAGCAGAAAAATATTAATAGGATTGTAATCGGGTAACACATTTTATTTATTCCCCATCAAATTATCCATGTTCATCACACCCTGTTGATCAGTCTGATTCATGATCATTTGTTTTCACAGTAACTGTACATGTTGTCATGGTCGCTTTTCCAAAAATTGTTGGGCAAATGAAAAATGCAGCACAAATTTTGAGCGTTTTAGTCAAGCATTACAAAAACTTGAATATGGCTGAAATGCAATGACTTAAGTATAGTATAGTGTCCGTAAGAAACATGCAATATAGTCATCAACTACTTTTTCAAATGTTTCTAGCATTGGGTTTTCAAGCTGTTTTTCACTGATAGTGCGCGCTTTCACATCACCCGGTGACGTCACCTCGAGGGTTAGACTGCCCATTTTTCTTAAAGTGTCGCTATGCGATGTGACTCATCCAGTGCAACATCTATGCACTGATAGGTCAAGTCAGCCGCTAGCCTCTCGACTAATCAAATGCTCGCATTTCAATGAAAATGAAAATATTTAGTAATTATAAACCTAAAATCTCGTGATGCAAATATGTATGTGTTTGTGATTGGCGCCAATGTGATTATACTGTGATTATTCCTTATAATTATGTGTCAGTGAAAATTAACAACCTGTAAATGACTTTTGATTTGATATATTATTAAATATCGGGAACTTTATAATGACCTTGCCACGATCTTGTGTACGACCACAACAAAATTCTTACACTCCAAGTTCACTTACCACTATTTATAATTACTCTATTTAAGCACCTTGGCTTTTGAGAAGCTAATCACCAAATATTATAGAAATTGAATGGATGTAATAAATAGATAGGATGGCACAATTGTGTGGATTACTGGTTTATTTTATTGCACAAGTTTGTTATTACGTGATGGTATGAGAACTGGAGGTTCAAGTTGTAACTCACAGTATGACAAACGAGTGCGATAACTTGTTATCAAGTTCCCGCCACTGTTTATTGCACACCCCTGGAGACTGTAGATGGCAGCATAATAATTATAAATTGATGTTGGTACTATCTTATATAAAGACATATTGTGGACTTATTTCATTGAATAAACCCAATCAGTTAGTATCCAAACACTAACCCTATTGGAAGAATGTACATTTAGTAGCAATGAACTAAGATTGTCGAAAATTTTCAACCACATTGACTACAATTTCAGAGAACATAATGGTTGAACTACGTAAAAATACAAAGATTTACTACTTTATTCGGGATGCGTTATTTGGCATAAACATTACCGCAATGAGTTTGTCAGTGCTTGTAATTTGATTATAACATTGAAGCTGTTTTTTTAATATTGGATATAAAATTTATGAAAATAACTTATTTTTGCCATTATTTGTTATTCTGTTCAGAACACCTCAGGATTTTTTTATTATACATTTTTCTTCTGTATTTAATGTATTTCGCAAAAATAAAGTCATGGGTGTACACTAATATTAACCATATATTTTTGTATCGTATCAGAATCAGAATCAGAATAGTTTATTTCATGACAAATCATATATAATATCTAGTACATAAAAAAGTTAATATAACAAAAATAGACAAGTCATGTGGAGGCAACATGACCTATCGGGTCGTCTTCCTGTCGCCACCCTAAAATTAAAGATATTGTTATTGATTCTTTTGATAATAATAAATCCGGTCATGATTTATCCGTATCTTGGGAATAGGATCTCTCCTTATGAAATTCTATTTTATGTCCACACAAAATAAAATCATGTTACCCAAGGGAAACACCAGGTCAAAGAAAACTGGCTTGCACAAATTTCATATAAGTTTTTCTAGAAGATATTGCATTATACATTTGCAGACTATCATTTCAAAAGTGAGAAACCATAAGAATGAAAACCATTATATTTTTGCTCTTTCCATTGTGTCAATTACATTTTACATCATTACATTGATTCAATTCTAGAGAGAGTGATTACAAAGCCTTGTTAATATTTAGCATTATAATAGAGAAAATTATTGGCACCGTTATTATGTAGCACATAAGATTTTCCAATTTATTAACTGATAATGTTTGGCCCTACTTTCAGGTGTGTGCATCCTCAGTGAGAGGTAAAGGTGCAAAAGCTTCAATTTCTGGTACAACAGCAGAATTAGGTGAGAATTTTCTACATGGAATACAATGCCAATTCTGTTCATTTGAAGGCCCACATAATTTTCGAACCCCCAATTCACATTATGTAAAATATATGCCATATTATATTATACCATTTGAAAGGGTAAGCTCAAAAATATTGTATTTTAAACTTATTCAATGTAACAAACTGTGAGCATGTTGTTTCTATTGAGTTATTCCCCTTCCATTAAAAATAAATCTTTAGTTTGAATTCTGTTGCATTGTGGGAACCAAAGGGGGGAAATGGTTTTATTATTTCAGCTATTTTCTATTACTCTATGGCCACCTTGGTGATGAATCATAGTATTTTAATCATATTTTATGGCATAGATTGTTATTAAAACCGTAAATCAAGGCACAATAAAACAAATAATTGGTGACTCGAAAAAATAAGTGGGCCTTTAAGGAACATGTGGTCATATGTTGTTCCTTGATAATCCAACTTTGGCAATGGTAACCTTCAGTGATATTATTATTAGGTCTACATCAGGGTTTGCGTTGCCGCTTGCCAAATTTGCCAATCGCAAAAAATGTTTTCATTTGGCTAAGATAAATTACATTTGCAAATTTTTTTGCAAGTGGGTATCTGATTACGGGATGTGAGCTATCTAGTCATAAAACATTAAAAGTGGATTATTCGTTAAGTCTGCCAACTAACAGATAATAATAAGGGAAACAAATCTATCGACCTACATGTGTCATGCAGGTCAGTCGTGATATGTGGAAAGTTTACATAATATACTTTAGTTTTCAAAAACGTTAATACCTTCTTTCTGTCATAATCAAACTTTCATCAAACAGTTAAAATATGAAAGTCAGAAAAAAGCGATGTTCCCATTTTTCATTTCATAAATTTTCATTGAGGCGGGTATAAGTAATGCAGGGTTTCCGCTACAGTCTAAATGTTGGGTCTGTATAACCTAGGATATGACGGGCCAACCATGGATCGGCCTGTGCTATGCGAATTTAGAAATTTTGTATCTGAAAACTCCCCCATTTCCTCAGACTTGCACCTGAGAATATACACACAAGTGTCTAGAGAAATATATACGCTGGATTTTATATAAACAAATTGGAATCATTGAATCATGTAAGGTCTGCCGACATTGCTCATAATTATTTTGGGGTAAACAAAAGTTTGGCAAAATGAAATGCATATGGCTATTAAGTTGTCATCAACTACATTTCCTGTAATATTGTCGGTTCCAAAAATAATTTTTACGGAGGATATTTCTAAGTTTAGATCACATTTATTTTTTAATAACTGTTGAAATTCTAATAGTATTGATTTTGTAACTGGACATCCGTCAAATAAGTGTAGAAATGTTTCTCTCCTTGTATGACAGAGAGGGCATATTTCTGTTTCTGATAGTTTACAATTCAGAATGAATCATAACATTTCATATACCAACACAAAGCTCTATAAATGTAAAGACAAAAGATTGGTATTGTTTGTGATTTTACTAGTTTTTGTGTAATTTATTTTCCATTCTTCTGAAGTAAACATTGTCTCTAGCCTATCTTCCCATTTGTTTTGGTGATATTTCTGGCGTATTAGAATATTTTTCTAAAAAAATATTGGATAAGAAGTCCTACAGGCCTTTTCACATTTGTTCAATCTATCTATATTTTGTGTGGTCACAGTGCTAAGAGCCCGGTTTATTCTGGCATATTGCTTCCATGGATTTGGTAATGCTGCATTTGGTAACCCATTGTAGGTGGTGAAAGGAGTATTAACATCATATTTTGTACATATAACTAACATATTCTAGTAGGCCTGAGTTTTCTTCCATAAGATCGTTCAAAAAGTATATGTCTTTCTTATAAATCTATATTTTATTAAAGAACATTTGGTGATTCACCAATATGTTTTGGTTATAAAAGAGGGGTTCTTTTATGATTTCTTCTTCAGGGGTTGTGGTGATTTTTTTTCCAAACTGGACCTTGCATTTATCACATCCTTCTAGAACGGATTTAGCTTCAAGCTCACAATCTTTGTGAAGGTTCTATATTTTGTGGCCTCCAAAAAGTTCTATATCATCTACAAGAAATTTGTAAAAAAAAAAAAATTCAATTTTTCAGACTTCTCTTGAGAAGGTGAAGGCAGCACTGAGAAACAATGTGTTAAAATTGGTAATGCCAGTGTCTTCACGACAGTTGTCTTACCATATAGGCTAAGGTTTCTAAATGACCAATCATTTAACATATTCTCTATTTTCTTTATCTTTTTGCGATAGTTATTTTCTATATACTTCTCACTAAATAGATCATATTCAATTCCAAGAATTGTAACAGACTGATTATGATTCCATATTATCAGTAGTAATTTCATTGCCACAACCCATTTTGGCACCTATCCATATGGCTTGTGTTTTATCATAATTGATATTTAGGCCAGAGATAGCAGCAAAAGCTTCAAATGTAATCAATGCTGTGTTGAGTGATTTTAGATCATCCTGGAGGAAGAGGTTTAAGTCATATGCATATTGGGTTACAGTGTATTCTTTTCAAAATTGAGAATTGCAAGTATGCCCGGAATATAATTTTTGTCACATTGTTCAATCAAATCAAGGATCAGTTTGGTTGACTCCCCAATGTAGCGCCCTGACATGAATCCTAGATTTAAGATTTGAGAGGTAATTTTTTATTCGGTTAGCGACAACTGCAGAGACTATTTTAGCATCAACATTCAAGAGTGTGATTGGTCTCCAATTTTTCAAGAGGAGTTTATTCTTGTTAGGCTTTGGAATGCATGTGATTACTCCACATCTTTAGTGGTTGACAGTTCTTGAGTTAGGTGACTGTAGTTTAATGAATTTATTAAATATTGCCCCAGATCTTTCCAAAAATATTTATAGAAGTTGACAGTAAATCCATCGCTTTCTGGCAAACAGTCATTTTTCATTCCTTTAATAAAGTCCTGTGGCAGATTCAAAATCTGATAATATTCCTTCAATTGAATCTGACTCATGTTTATCTAGGAAATTTAGAAACGGGTTACTTTCATCCCAAAATTCAGACTCTGTTTCATGCATTTCAAGTTTATAGATTTGTAAAGATTTTTATAGAAGTTTTCTTGTTCTGTAAGAATTTCAGAAAAATTTGTAGTTTCGGTACCATCAGACCTTAAAATTTTGGGGATAAGTTTTTCTGTGTACTGTCGCTTCTCCAGGTTGCAGAAATATTTTGTTGCTTTTTCTCCTTCTATTTTCCATTTGGCTTTGGTTTCTGTATCATTCCTTGTATTTTCTTATTTCTTATGGACTCCAATTCCATTTGTAATTTATCTATTTCTAAATTGACAGAGTAATCTCCATTGTCAAGTTTTATATTCAATCCAGATAGCCTTTTTAGCTCAACTTTACTTTGTAAAGTTTGAGCTATTGCCATGGCTTTGTCGTCCGTCGTCTGTGTGTGCGTGTGTGCGTGTGTACGTGTGTACGTAAGGCGTCAACAATGCAGGCTACAGGTCGTACCTTTCGTCGGATCATTATGAAATTTGTCATAGCTGTTGACATCAACATTTAGACCAGAAAAATTAATTTTGGGGTCATTCGGAAAAAAAACATGGCCGCCAGTGGCCATATTGGATTTCAAAATTTAATCCATTAGCACGGGCCACAGGTCGTACTGTTCGTCTGATCACCATGAAATTTGTCATGGATGATAATATTGACATGTAGATGGGAACGAGTAATTTTGGGGTCATTCGGCCAATAAACATGGCCGCCAGCAGCCATCTTCGATTTTACTCTTTGTATGACTAAATTCTTTAGCACGGGCTGTTAACAATGACATGTAGATGGGAACGAGTCATTTTGGGGTCATTCGGCCAAAAAACCTGGACGCCAGCAGCCATCTTGGATTTTACTCTTTGTATGACTAAATCCTTTAGTACGGGCTACAGGTTGTACCTTTAGTCTGATCATCATGAAATGTGTCATGAATGTTAATAATGACATGTAGATGGGAACGAGACATTTTGAGGTCATTCGGCCTAAAAACATGGCCGCCAGCAGCCATCTTGGATTTTACTCTTTGTATGACTAAATCCTTTAGCATGGGCTACAGGTCGTACCTTTAGTCTGATCATCATAAAATTTGTCTTGGTTCTTGAAATTGGAATGTAGATAGGAACGAGTTATTTTGGGGTCATTCGGACAAAAAACATGGCCGCCAGTGGCCATCTTGGATTTTAAAAATTAATCCATTAGCACGGGCCACAGGTCGTACTGTTTGTCTGATGATCATGAAATTTGTCATGGATGATAATATTGACATGTAGATGGGAACGAGTAATTTTGGGGTCATTCGGCCAAAAAACATGGCCACCAGCAGCCATCTTGGATTTTACTCTTTGAATGACTAAATTCTTTAGCACGGGCTGCAGGTCGTACCTTTAGTCTGATCATCATAAAATGTGTCATGGCTGTTAACAATGACATGTAGATGGGAACTAGTCATTTTGGGGTCATTCGGCCAAAAAACATGGCCGCCAGCAGCCATCTTGTATTTTACTCTTTGTATGACTAAATCCTTTAGCACGGGCTACAGGACGTACCTTTAGTCTGATCATCATAAAATTTGTCATGGCTTTTGAAATTGGAATGTAAATGGGAACAAGTCATTTTGGGGTCATTCGGACAAAAAACATGGCCGCCAGTGGCCATCTTTGATTTCAAAATTCAATCCATTAGCACGGGCCACAGGTCGTACTGTTTATCTGATCATCATGAAATTTGTCATATATGTTAATATTGACATGTAAATGGGAACGAGTCATTTTGGGGTCATTCGGCCCAAAAACATGGCCGCCAGCAGCCATCTTGAATTTTACTCTTTGTATGACTAAATCCTTTAGCACGGGCTACAGGTCGTACCTTTTGTCTGATCATCATAAAATTTGTCAAGGATGTTAACAATGACATGTAGATGGGAACGAGTCATTTTGGGGTCATTCAGCCAAAAAACATGGCCGCCTGCAGCCACCTTGGATTTTACTCTTTGTATGACTAAATCCTTTAGCATGGGCTACAGGTTGTACCTTTAGTCTGATCATCATAAAATTTGTCATGGATGTTAATATTGACATGTAGATGGGAACGAGTCATTTTGGGGGTCATTCGGCCAAAAAACAAGGCCGCCAGCAGCCATCTTGGATTTTACTCTTTGTATGACTAAATCCTTTAGCACGGGCTACAGGTCGTACCTTTAGTCTGATCATCATAAAATTTGTCATGGCTGTTGAAATTGGAATGTAAATGGGAACAAGTCATTTTGGGGTCATTCGGACAAAAAACATGGCCGCCAGCGGCCATCTTGGATTTCAAAATTTAATCCATTAGCATGGGCCACAGGTCGTACTGTTCATCTGATCATCATGAAATTTGTCATGAATGTTAATATTGACATGTAGATGGGAACCAGTAATTTTGGGGTCATTTGGCGAAAAAACATGGCCGTCAGCAGCCATCTTGGATTTTACTCTTTGTATGACTAAATTCTTTAGCACGGGCTGCAGGTCGTACCTTTAGTCTGATCGTCATAAAATTTGTCATGGATGTTAACGATGACATGTAAATGGGAACGACTCATTTTGGGGTCATTCGGCTGAAAACATGGCCGCCAGCAGCCATCTTGGATTTTACTTTTCTCTTCATGTCTATAAACTAGTATTAGACATTCAACTTTCCACATTCCTAATCGCTCCATTGACTGTAATACATTAAATTATTCCCTTTCCAAGTTGAGCTACAGTGTCATTGACACTTTCATTTCTATTTCATTTTCTCTTCTATCTCTTACTTTTTTTAAGTTTGGACGAATAAGCTATCATTTCACCCCGAATCATGATTTTTAATGTTTCTCGGAAAAGTTGGTAATTTATTTTATGGGATTCTGACCATTCTGTACTTTCAGGAAAATATAGGTTAATTGCCTCACTTATTGTTCCTTTTAAAGTTTGTATACAGTATTCTTGGTCCCTTAGTAGATTATCATTAGATTTCCAAAAACCTCTTCCTCTTGGATGATTAACAAATTGAAAATTTAGACATATAGGGTTATGATCAGATTTATATCTGGTGAGTATTTCTGAACTCATAATAAATGGCTGGAAGTCAGCTGATACCAAAAATAGTCTAATTTGGCCATTTTGTTTCCAGGTCCCTTTCAAGTGAATTGCTTTTTATCGGGATTACCAAATCTCCAAACATGTAAATCAAGGATTTATTTAGTTTGCTGAATTTTTTCATTTGATTTAGTATTATTCTTATGTTTGTATTTTGTTGTGCCCTGAGGTACATTCCAATCACCTATAACAATAGTTGAATTTTCTACAAATTCTATTTTTAAAAACAGTTCATCGAAGAAGTGTGGATTGTCATCATTTGGTTCATAAACTGCACATAAAGTTAATCTTTGGTTTTGAATAGTGACATCCATGATTAGGAAATTTCCGTGTGGATCTGATATGGACTGAAAAATCAATGGTTGTTTCGGAATAATTTGAGTTAGTAAATGAGCTAAAGTATGCTTGGTATCCTCACTCTGATCTCCATCTTTTTGAACCTGAAATGTCAAAATATTTGCATAATTCTTATATGACACTACCTTGTGATGTCAATATATATGCATTTTGTAACCTCATGGATGTTCTTTGTCAGAAGGTAGAAAGAACATGTATATCATTATACATGTAATGGTGAATTGGCTTTTTTCACTGAAAAACAATTAGTACGTACCACAACTAAATTATTTTATCCTGTCATATGGTAATCATTTTTGTTAGGAATTTCAATAGGAAATTCCAGATGCAAAATAAATTGCAATAGAACAATACTATGATCGTGACATAAGTTGAAAGGAATGAAGTTGAGAATATGGCACCGATCATAAGTCCATATCGATAAATTACTGATAAATCAACAAACTTTCCACTAGGAAATCTGTAGTGATGTACCGATTATCGGTATCGGCTATCGGATCGGGCCGTTATATGTGGTATCGGCAAGATATCGGTATCGGTGAGATTTAGTCTCCCGACCGATATCGTCAATCGATATGTACATGTCGCGTCCTTTGTGAACGTTGTGATACCAATTCCTACTTTAATATTAAATAAATGACTGTAATTTCCAGACAAAATTGCGAATATTTTACGCACAGGTCAGCCCCCCCCTCTTACATACGGTGATATACCCATGATGACAACATCGGCATGCGACTGCTGATACAATTATGATCGCAATAAACATTTCAAAACATACCGTAGTTCCGTACACTTAATAATTAAAAGTTAAAACAAAAACTATACAATTAAAATTACTAATGAGTGCCGAGTATCACATGTTGAAAGTGAATAACTGACACTCCTGATGTTTGCACGAGAATGGAATCTCCCTATGACTGATCAGACTGATGCACCATTTAATAATTTATTCATGGGGGTGTGGAATTTATTCCACAGCACGTGCGACAGAAAGTTGTCACATTGTTATTATCTTCGCAAGGTGGGTGCCCGGCGGCAAGATCAAACGATTCTTTGCATGCATTTGATGTCATCTAGTAGGAATCACTAATAAGCCACGTGTTGACAGATAAAACAGTAAACTAAAAATCAGTGTTTATAAATAGATGAGTCACACTTGACCAGTTTGCATTTAAGTCGCTGCAGTCGCGACTCGCTATATCTCAATATATAGAAACATCACGTGTTAACAACATTGTTTAAAGTGCTTTTGATTCAAATTGATTGACGTTCTGTTATATGATGACTGAAGTTGGAGGAGGTGACTTATTTGTTGGATGGAACCATCCTTATCCAATCAGAGTGCTCGATGGGTGGGATTTGTATCTGCAGTCATGGGCAAAGAAACTGTCAACAATTTGTGCGGGACATTGTAGGTGGTATTAAACGCTAGTTTAACTTCTGAAAAAGATTGAGTTTGGAAAATTGACTCAAATGGAGGAAATCTTTCGAATGCAATGATATATTAAATCGTTTTGCCATGGTTTTTGGGGAATGTAAACTAAACTGTTTTTACGACCAGGGTATCAGTTCTTTGCCGATAATACTTTGCTATTTAAAAGACAATTGATAAGGATTTTTTTTCTGTTTCTTCCAAACTTTTTTCACATACAAGACTTATCGGTATCTGTATCGGATCGGCCGATAATTCTATTGGAAATATCGGCTATCGGCTTTTACCGATAACACCCGTATCGTTACATCACTAGAAATTTGGTCATAATGACAATTTCCTCATGGTAGCCAACTAAGCATAATGTCACAATGTTACATATATGTGATAATCCAAGAAATACGTCAAGTGAATGAGGCAAACTCAACAATATAAATCAAACATATCGATGGATATTTTTATTGGAGAAATTTTTTAATTATACTGTGGAAGTTAAATATTAAAAATATGTGACTACAGATTGGGAGCCCTGGTTAAGAGGACATTAGAATGTGGGTGAACAGTGTTGAAATGTTTGGCTGTGGAAAGAGCACTAATCATTGATTATGCGAGTGCTTCACAACTCTAGTTTACTAATATGCATACAGGTCATGATCATTCAATTTCATGCATGTTCAATTTATTGTTCTTATTCCAGTTGCTGATAAGTTTAATTTTGCCAATTAAAACAATTATTTTTGCCAATTTAAAAAAAAAATTGTTTTGAATCTACAGGAGCACATGCCCCTCCAAAACCCCAGATTCAAGTAATGGGACGGAATGAGATGAACATATCTTGGCAGTCGCCGGATGTCCCACTTGGCAGAATAACCAGATATGATCTGATAATGAACAACAAAATATTGTACTCAGGAACTGATCTCAGTTACACAGCTCGCAGGCTCACTCCAGACACTGAATACTCATTCTCAGTAAGTTACAATTTTTTTAAGAAACCAACTGTAATCATCAAGATCAAAACAGTTTTCCTGCTTCCAACTGAAATTAATATAAATTCTAGTATTTTGTTATTAGCACCTCAAGATTGTGCCATTGAGAAATTATTTATTATGTTGACACAGCCAATACTGGTTATGTCACTCCCTCACAATAATTGCACAAGTCTTTTGAATTATTATTGATGCTGTGCAGTAATTTAATTATTGTTGAATAAAATATCTACATCTACTGAAATTGATTACAATGCTTTTTTGTAGAATATAATATTAGTGTATTGTTACCTCTGCATCCCTTGACTTGGGAACAATTTTAACAAATTAATATCCAATTATTTTGGTATCTTTGGGATCATGATATAGGTATCCTACAAGTTTAAATATTATTATCATTACATTAGTTTTCCAAGGCACTGATCTGTTAGAAGCATTTGTGTCGCATTCAGTTTATTAGTTGAATAATTCCAAGATAATTCTTTTATATATCCTCAGGTTGTGGCTCTTACAAATGAAGGGAAATTCGAGAGTAAGGTTGTGAAGAAGAGATCATCAAAAGATGAATGTGAGCCATTGAATAAACTAATTGATTTCACTCATTGTACAGAAAGTCTGTAGTACAGAGAAGTATACCTGTATACCCAAGACCTTGCTATTTCCGTTTTTTAAAAGCTATTAACACATATCAAAAGTATTGTTTGTGGCAGTGTTGTGTGTACCAAAACCTTAAACTCTGTCCATTTCTATGACTCCACATTTGAATGGTTATCTCAGACAATTTCTCAAAGTGGATACATGGCTCTTTGAATATGGGTTTCGCTTATATTCTGGAAACATTCTTTTATGCAAATTCGACCATAAACATAGTACCTTAGTTTATATAGAGTATACTATCAAATATCACAAAAAATATGAATTTCAATCAACTTTGGGCATTTTATGGCCATTTAAGAGGGGTTCTTGTAGGGCCATGTAAAACCGGAAATTTACAATTCGAATCAAATCTCGAATTGAATTGGGAAAAATATTTGAAATCGCATCGAATCTCAAATAGAATCATTGCCTCAAGCAGGGACCAGCCTAGAGGGCGACGTGGGCGAAGAAGTCTCCCTATTCTTGCTCACTTCACCCTAATTTTACAGCGGGCGATGTTTAAGTCGCCCTGAAATTTCCGAAGTTGACCGACGAAAATCAGCAAAATATTCATCCTAATTTACTGCCAACATTGATTCAACCCAGTTATCCATTGACACTGTCATAGATAACACCATAGTTACTATTAACATCTGTATTAATCTGATTTGGGAGCATATTCACACCTGAGTGTTGATTGCAGACAGCTGTGAATACATCGTCAGGTGTCCACAGTGACTTGTGATTTTGAGATTATCACACCTGAAGATTACAACTCTACACCTTACGTCAGATCATCACCCCTTTGTTAAATTCTGTAAAGGCCAGAATAACTTGAAAACAAATAAATTTTTGTAACATATTAATATCTGTACCCAGGATAGGCACATTTAATGAGTGAGAATGTTCAAGATTTCGTTTCGTTTTAGAATTTTGTTCGTATTCATAAGCATTGTGTAATTTTTTTTTTTTCGTATATCATAAGCGGTTGTAAAAATGCCGTTCTTCCAAAATTATTATATAAAATGCTACCATTCTCTCACAATTATGTTTGGACATTATTCATAGTTATTAGAGTGATGATTTGAACATAAATTTTCCACATTTGAACCATTGTTTCATCATTTTAATTTAAATATTACATATCTCCTATTTTCGTTATATAGGCGACTACAGTGCGGGCCGATTTCAATTTTGCCAAACCATTTCGCACGCCCACTTCGCCTTAATTTTGTGACAGGGAGAAGTCACTTCGCCATGAAAATCAGGTCTAGGCTGGTCCCTGGTGTCAAGGGTATCAAATCTAAAGAGATGGAACACGAACAGTTCTGGAAACATTTAAATTGGTACCCGTAATGAGTAGAAAACCTCATAATAAGTAATTGTCAATGGATTTTGTAAAACTGTATTACCTAACCATAGTAATGTGTCGATCTTTTCACTCAGTTGTATGTAATGGAGCTTTCCACAGAGGCCACGCCCACAGCTTAGTCCCGCCCAATGACAATTTATTAGAATATATTCGACCAATCAGATGCCGAGCTGGCCGCTGGCTGCGGAGACTTTTTCGACGCCATCTTTTTTCACCCTAATTTTGATATCTATGCATACATTCAGTGTTAAATTGGCTATATTCAAACAACTTTTTTGTTGTCAAATCATAATATACTGAGATTTATATTTGCGGCATGATGTTATAAATTTATCCGTGATTATAACAATGTTTTTCGTTTAGCATGACACTTGTCATAATTTCCACATTTAATGGCAAAACGAATGTATGTTCTCTGGTTTAGATATATTAGAGTTCAGTGATCTGTCTGTCTGTTCTGGTCTGTATGCAATTTTTCTTTCAGAGCCCTTGATCGATTTTAACCAAATTTGGTGTGGTGCCTCGGGGTACCACGGCAGATGTTATAACGAACTTATATTTTAAATAAATTTTTTAAACAAATAATTTTTTTTTTTTTAATTTTTTAGCAAGAAGTTTCAATCTAAAAATCTAAAAAGCAAATTTTAAAATAAATTTATCAAATTTAAATGTTTGTTTTAATTTAAAAAACAAATTATTATTTAGTTTTTGTTCAACAGCAGATCAAACTTCAATCTAAAAAAAAAAATCAAAAATTGAATCTAAATATTTAAAAAAAAAAAAAACTGGTTAAAAGATCAAATTTGAACGAGTCATATACATGAGTCTGTTTCAGCTAGTTAACATAAGGGCAAGTGCTGATGTGTTCACTTCGGAAGTCGATCTCGGGTAACAGATAATATTTATGTGGATAAAGTATTTTTACCAGTGGGCGGGACTACCGCTGTAGGTGTGGCCTCTGTGGAAAGCTCCATTCCCTTGTGACATACAAAATTCTGAATAGCGGAGTCCCGATTGGCATACGTCATTCTTATAAAGATTGGGCAGTCTATCTATAGATCATTTGCGACAGTGTTATCTGTATGTGCTCATGTTCGTTAGTATCGTGAAGTTTTGTAGTACAAGCTAGAGCAGTGCGGTACATGTACTTTGTAGTCTATAGAAACAATGGGAATGCACCTGATGGAAAAGATTAGAAAAATTTGAAACAAGGCAGCCAATTTTTAATCGTATCGAAACAGATGGCCTATCAATATGTGTCATTTGTATATATGTCAATCTAGGTCTAAAGTCATGCAAAGTGTTGCGTGTCTTAAGAATGTTCAATAATTTTCAACACTGACAACTATCTTGGACGCCATGTTGAATTGTGAATATTCCCCATAACTCTCAATTACAGGAAATCAAGTTAAGATGAAATTATATATATATTGCTACATTAGACAGCATGTCGGGGGAGCTTTAGTTCATTATGTTAGCTGAGATTACTTTGGATGAGATCCAGAACAAGGACGAATTTAATTTGAATCATGTTTTGTCTCAACTAGGAACGGGTGAGGAAAACGAATGTGTCCTATCCAATCTTCAAGATAATTGTAATTATTATAGTCCTGTAGAATTTCAAAACCAATTCCCAAACCAGTCGAATCTTTCTGCATTTAGTTTGAATTGCCAAAGCTTGAATGCAAATTTGGACGACATAAAGCATCTCCTATATCAAATGAGAGGAAGTGGAAAAAAATTTAGTGTTATTGCTCTGCAAGAAATTTTTAGAATTCGAGATACTGAGGCATATAAGATACCTGGATATCACCCCCTAATATACAAATGTAGACCAAACGAAGACGCTGGAAGGGGTGGTGTTGGCTTCTTTATTAGAGATGATTTCAAATTTGTCATTAGGGATGATCTGGCTGTATTTATTCCACATGTTTTTGAATCAATAGTTGTTGAAATTTTTATGGAAAAAAATAAGAGTGTTTTATGTGGATCGGTATATCGACCTATTACACTGCACCAAAAGCTGACTTGAATAGTTTTGTAGAGAAAATGGAAACACTTACGAATTGCTTGCGATCATCCGGAAAAAGAGCTTTGATTTTGGGTGACTTCAATATTAATCTATTGAAAGCAGAATCACATATGAAGACAAATGAATTTCTCAATAATATGTATTCCGATGGTTTCCAACATGTAATTTTAAAACCCACTAGAGTTACGGGACACTCTGCTACATTAATTGATCATATCTATAGTAAGAATTACGACAACAAAATGAAATCTGGTATTATTATTACGGATGTATCTGACCATTTCGGTATAATCTATATCGAGGAAAGTAAACTTTCCTGGTCTCCGCCTGAGCCAATTTTAAAAAGACAATTTTCCAAAAGAAACATGGATTCTTTCAAAAGAAATATGTTAGCAGCTGATTTCTCTCCTGTCTTGCAAGAGCCTGACCCGAACCTAGCATATGAACAGTTTATGGACACATTTAAAGGTGCATACGAGTCCGCGTTCCCACTGGCTTCGCAATCCGGCAACAAAAGGTACATTAAAAAACACGAGTGGATGACAGATGGCCTGTTAGTATCATTAATAAAGAAAGAAAATCTATATAAAAAATTCTTAAAATCACCAACAACTGCAAACAAGAACATTTATAAAGACTACTGTAAAATATTTAACAAGACAAAGCGTGCTTGTAAGTCTTCGTATTATAAACGGATTTTGGAAGAAAACAAAAATAATATTAAAAAATCATGGAAAATAATAAATTCAATTCTCAATCGAGATAAGACACAGTCGATACCAAGCATTGTTTCCATAAATGGGGTTAATTTAATTGATGCTAATGAAATTTCCGATGAGTTTAATAGATATTTTACAGATTTTGGAAATCTTGTATCCTCTAACATTCCAAGAACTGCGATACCCCCAGAAATGTACCTAAGTGGATCTTATTCTAAAAGTTTTTGTATGTTCCCTACAATTCCCGCCGAAATAATTACTTTGTCTAATTCGCTACAAACCAAAAGAGCAGTGGGCATGACAAAATTTCTATTTCACTAGTCAAATTTGTCGCTTGCGAGGTAGCCAACCCTCTGTCATATATTATAAACAGAACCTTTGAAACTGGTATTATACCTGCTGATATTAAAATAGCTAAAGTAGTGCCGATTCACAAAGCTGGAAGTGAACAACTCTTAGATAACTACAGACCGATTAGTATATTGCCCTCCTTTTCGAAATTACTAGAAAAAGCGATGTACACAAGACTTGTTAAGTTTCTTAATAAACACAATATTTTGAGTGAACACCAATACGGTTTCAGAAAACACCATTCAACTGTTCACCCTGTGCTACACCTACTTGAACATATCTGTACTGAAAACAACAAAAAATCAAAAGACTTCACATTGGCTCTGCTATTAATCTATCAAAGGCATTCTATACCATAGATATCAACATTCTTTTGAGAAAGTTAAACCATTATGGAATAAGAGGAATAGCAAATCTTTGGTTTCGAAATTATTTATCGGATAGAAAACAGTATGTTTCGTTAAGAGGAAACCAATCTTGTATGCTTCCTGTCACTATTGGGGTCCCTCAAGGATCCATATTGGGTCCTATACTTTTTTTGCTCTATGCCAACGATATTCGAAATTCAACAAAAATGAATCTTGTCTCGTTTGCCGACGATACAACAGTGTATGAATTGGGCGTCGATGTTAGAAAATTAGAGTGCGACATTAATTTTGAACTGCACAAACTATTCCAGTGGTGCTGTGCGAACCGTCTATCATTAAACGCAAATAAAACACAATATATCTTATTCGACCCATCACGACTTATACCGAAAGGTACACATATCAATGTATCAATCAACAATATATCGATCGAGTGAGATGGTGAAGACTTAAGTGAAAAAAGCGTTCGATTTTTAGGCATATTTATGGATGAAAATCTCAGTTATACTGCTCATATTTCCAAAGTCTGCTCCAAAATAGCCTATGCAAATTATGCATTGAATAAGGTAAAGAAACTGCTTCCATATCAAACTCTTAGAACCCTATAGTACTCTATTGTTCAAAGTCATTTACTGTATGGCATTGAAGTATGGGGTCACAGCAAACATGTTCATAGACTGTTTCTGCTTCAGAAGAAGACCATTAGAATTATAAACAATAAGCGCTATAACTCACACACTGATCCCTTATTTAGCAATAAAATTAAAAAAATTAAAGATCTATATGAACTCAATGTTGCACTGTTTATGCAAGATTCCAGATTCTTTTAATTCATTTTTTGAAATAAATAAAGCTAATAAAGCTAATACCTTTAAATTCTCGAAATCGCGGATAAAGTTCCTCGATTCATTCCCGACATTTAAATTCCCTGCTATTTGGAATAAACTATCCAAAGAACTTCGATCGGAACCGACACGATGTAATTTAAAAAAAAAAAGATCAGTAAATTCATCGATTCATATCCCACGTCAGTGACTTGTTATAACCCATACTGCCCAGAATGCGTACATTAATGATGGCACCATAACTCTTAAATTCAATGTATGTACAGTTCGTTTTAGATTTGTTGATTTCGATTTGCTACTTAGTACATGTGTGATGCTTCAAACCCGTATGCACCGTGCAACGACTCCACCCCCTTCCATCACATTCGACAATATAATGTTCTAGTGTTCTAACTGGATCTCATCCAACTGGCCTGTCAGGTTTCTTCGAAAATGAGGGCAACCTTGGTTTACATAAATGTCTGTATTTAAGTAACCCGCGAGACCACATGCCACACTCCCTCGGGTCCATCAAAGAAGAGCATATACATATGTCTGCTATATACTAACTATCACATTTAATCGTTGACATAACCGGAGTTGACACAATACATATTATGATGAGGTCAGCAGGAAGACAGCCACGAACGAGGTTATGCCAACCCCAGGCTGAGTGCACCCCATTTGGGAGTCAGCATGATGTGGATTGTCATATATCCATATCTTGCTGACCCTCAACTGGGTAAGTAACCGATCTTATGCACTTGACGATTCAATCCTATTTAGGATTATTTTTGTATCTCCTGTATTCTTGTATAATGAATGCACTTTTGCCAATAAATTATCTATCTATCTATATCCCCATAAAGGTTTTCAGCGGAGTTTTGATATATTTTTCTACAGTGTCATCCATACAGAATGACACCAAAACCGCCTTGCTACCAATTTGTTCAAGGTCACATGCCCCATCAATCAGACTATTAGAGTAATAACAGATTTCAGTTTCTTGCCTGAACTGCTTAATCAAATTTGATGTTTGTGCTGATATTGATGTGAAAACCAGATATTATGCATATTTCTATTGACTTTTCTGCAACATAAATGTTTTCCAGATGAACTAAGTCGCTCACGGTTGTATGATACATCTAAAAAAGACCACCATAAGAAAGCAAAGTCACCATCACAGTCTGATAAGAAGCGGCATCTGTCACCTAATAGCATGGTAAATATATACGACTGTCACTGACAAAATGTGTTGTGATAATTTTGTGAGAATTATGTACATATATGGTTTCATAAATCCTAGTTTTGTATGTAATATTTTCATCAATTAGTAATATAGGTTATAGATATAATAAATTTGTAATTTAATGCTGCTGCTTTTTAAAACACATGTGGCAGATTCAAGGCTTATCATAATGTAAAATAAAACCAAGGACAGGGACATTTAAATATAACTGGTGAAGAATTCCAACCAAAGTTGTTGATATATTTTCTGAATAGTAAATTGTGATAACATTTTTTGTGTCTGTCTATCATCCAAAGTTTGGATGTTCTGAATTATAAATACTCTTAAAAATACACTTGGTAGGACCAAAATCTTCTTTGATTAAAGGCGCATTACATTGAAGTCTTGTTTTCGGTCCTGTGTAAAGTTTCATTTGTCTTATCCAGTTTGTAACATCTGGAAATTGGTCGAAAGTTGTCAAAAGTATTTTCATGTATTCTCACTGTCTGATGGATAAATTATTTCCTTTTAACATGGGAACTCTACTAAATGAGGAGGTGAGATATGCCTACCACTTCCTTCGGAGATAAAAAAACTCAGCTTATAGGTGAAGAATAGAAATCTGTCCCATCAATAGTTTAAATGGTGAAATGAAACTATATAGTTTAATCTGTTTAATCTGCTAAACAGTGAGAATAGTTCTTAGATAGATCTTCAGAAATAAAAATTACACAAGGATTATAAGAGAACACATGACCTATAATGTGATGATAATCGACACTTTCATTTTTGTTGTGAAATAGTAAATAGTACAATTCAATTGTTCTGAAGTGCAGTTGTTCGCACTTCAGAACAATTAATTGCACTAAATTGAAATTGAATTATGCTTTAGTCCAATTATTAATAAATCTGAGTTTGGCCAACCTTATGCATAAGATAATATATATTCAGTTTTAGCTCAACACAGTCTTTAAGACAGATTGAAGCTTTTGGGATGAGTTCAGATATTGCTGCGTGTAGAAAGATTCTCTCGCAGTTTGCAAAGTGAAATTAAGATGTTTCATGGTATTTTCGGACCAGGGTCTTTTGTTTCATGGAGTGTTGATACTGGTCATCATATTGTGCTGTTAGTGTGATATTTTTTTTCATAATTTGGCCATTAAATGCATTAAAAGTTAATAACGGTATTATATTTAGCTCAACTTGACAAAGTCAAGTCTGAGATTTTACCATGGGTTGGTATCCGTCGTCATCAACAATTTCCTTTGGCACATCCTACAGGCTACATCCCTTAGGGAGCATGTCAAAACCTCTTTCGCATATGCGAAAAATGTGGCGTCATTATCATTGTTTTTTCGACATTATCGGAGTTTTTTCGTCATTATCGCACGCCGTAACGTTGTTCGTTTTCGTCAATTTTTCGTAATTTTCGCCGCCTTATTTCAATGTTTTCGCAATTATCGCATTTTTTTTCTTCGGAGTTTTGCTCAAATGTTTGCTGTTTTGTTTCGACATGTTTTCGCAGTGTTTGTATTCGTCAAGATCGCAGCATTGTTTCCGTCAATATTGCTGTAGTATCGATATGATCGGCAGCACAGTTTGTGTTATGCCATGGTCGCAGTTTTATACCGATGTGTCGCGAATGGGAAGATGTCGGTGTCCGTGCTTTTTCTCCGATAAGAATTCCAACAATTCAAACTTCGTTTAATGAACTATTATTAATAGAAGATTAAAGTCCCAAATAAATGATTCCCAGACCTCGATTTATATAATAGGATACACATGCTATTTTCCGTGTCACATTTCAAAACTACGTTTTGATGTGGCCGCAAATCCGTGGGTTTACAGTAAAGGTTTACAGTAAAGGTTGAAGGCCCCAATATCTCGTGAAGCAAGTGCTATTAATTGCTACAATGTCGAATTATGAGTGCTGTTGTGGTACCGTAAACAATGCAAATTTTGATTTCAAATAAGTTTTTTTGTGTGATTATGTAACTTGTCCTCATTTTGGGTAAATGGTCACCGTTTAATTGTGCGAACTATTATGAATAAAAGAATACAGTCCTAGCCAAAATTAATTATTCCACAACCCCGATTTATAGTATACTTTCCGTGTGCCACGTAGAGTTTCCAGTTTCAATTTGTCTTTCTATATCAAACCCACATTTTAATGTGGACGCAAATCAGGGGGTTTACACTACAGTAAAAGGTGACAAAGCTCTGAATTTAATTTGCAACATCGTCGGATTCTGAGAATACCGTAAAGCCGGTGCTAGTTGTGTGAACTTGTGTCGTAAACAATGTTTTCTTTTTCGCAATATAAGTATGAAATCATTGTTAGATAGATACCGGAAGCGCAGCGCTATTAATTCGTCGGCGACTTTTATTTCAAATCTACACATTTTATTCAATATATATCAGCGATCAGATGCTATAAAGTTAAGTTAATACAAAACCGAATATATAATAGTTTGTTAAATTGGAATTTCCACGAATTGCATGTGCTCAGATTTTCCTGTTATGTTGTGCTATTTTTAGCACTGTAATTTCCCAGGCCAATCCTAGTTTCGTTTGTGGGTACCATTGGCTGGCAGAGGAGTTGAATGTTATATTTTTCTTGATTCTTTATTGAATAAATAATTAAAACATGGATAATGATATACATACCATTATAAAACAATGAACCTAGGGGGAATGGCTCTATGCCTGGCGTTGATACAACGTGATGAGGGCTTGTTCTAATCGGATCCATGCTTTGCTGGATGGACGGCTGTCGCTCCCGTTGTGGGTTGGTGTAGCTGGTTTCAAATTTCTGTGTGATTTCATCCGTTTTCTGTTGGATGTGTGATACCTGGGGTTGTGAAAACCCTAACTTCGCAATATCGACCTGTGAAAACTGCTGGTCTAATAATTTCCCAACTGCGTATATATGCCCGCTAATGATAGATCTATTCGATTTCATCACGGTTTCTTAGCCATGATTGAACTGATATTATTATGACATCAAGTCGCTTGATTTGGGATTTTATATATCAAATGTGCTGTTTTGGCCAACGAATTAAACCATTGTTCACTAATTGAGAAGACATCACAACACACAAAAAATCTGTCGCACAGTTCATGCATAGTTGTGAGGGACCGGTATACGTCATAGGTTTGTATAGCCTTTCGCTAAATGTCACCACTTCACACATTTGGAATGTGTTGACTATTGTTTAAGTAGGCCTTATGCGAACTCATAGCTATCAAAACAGTCGAACTGTCAAGTCATTGTACTTATATGTTAACCGCATAGAGTTGTTTGTGTGGCCTTTGGCTGAACTTTATTTTCCTTCACACAGTTCAGCCAATCAAAATTCAGCTGGCATCTGAAGAAGCAAAAATAAATGCGCGAATTTATGAAGTGTAACAACAACGTATCGATGTTTTAACTTTTCGTCGTTTGCGAATATCGATCAATGTTTCGATGTCGCTACTTTCGCGTTGTCGAAAGTTTCGACATTTTACTAAAATGTTTAGCCTGTTGTGGTTTTGACGTTATAGCATTTTTATGGCCAGTCGCTTTCGATGTTATCACATTATTTTTCGTCATTTTCGACTTTTCATTTTTGCACAATTACGTCAGATTACTTTGAAAGTTTTTCGGCATTATCAACATTATTTTCGCATATGCGAAAGAGGTTTTGACATGCTCCCTTATCCAAACGTCACCAAACTTCATATGGATCCTCGGGGTGACATCTGGATGGGAGCTTACCATTTTTTCTTAATTCTGTTAAAAAAACATGGCTGTCAGCAGCCATTTGGATATCACATTTAAATCCATTGGCACATCCTGTAGCCTACAATTATTGGAGAAATGTTTTGAAATTTTACAGGCATGTTTGGGATGACATCCAGATGGGAGCTATTGAATATGAATGATTTTTTATCATGGCCGCCAGGAGCCATCTTGGATTTTACTCTTTGCATGACTAAATCTGTTAGAACACCCTACATGTTACAACCCTCATCCGATCAAACTTTATATGAATCTTCAGGGTGACCTCTCATTCATATAGTTCGCATGACCTCTCGTTCATTTTGTTAGCATTTGTTCTGTACATGTATCCAATTTCTGGGACAAATGCACCTGGGTGATATAGTGTTATGGGCACAACAAAAGGGCTTGCAATGCTATACAGATTTACAATAAAAGTCCCACTGTGTGACAATTACAATAATACAATAGAGTTACAATAGCACACCTGTCAATCATTGAGGATTTGTTTGTGAGATTACATTCTGCATTCTGGTTGGCTGGGGGAGTGGCTCACTGATATTTTTTCTTATGCATCAGAAATAGTGAATAGAAAATTCATGAATTGAAACAAGTTTGAAGAATATATATAGGTCAGGGTGTGACTTATTCACTCATTCTCTGCATAAAGTTGTTAACTTAAAATTCACTGCATGGAATGTTTTTAATCAATTCCAGCCTGTATTTTTATTGCATGGATTCTAGGACGGGTGACGTGTAATAAACACAGAACAACACGTGTGTTAATGAGTTTGTTGATATAGCATTTGTGCCATCGTGGAAGGAGAGAACTTGAGGCTGCACCTCTCATTCTATCCTTCTGCTCTGATACTTGTGCCGTATCAACAAACCCATTAACACAATCGTGTCGTTCTGTGTATAAATTGTTCCAGGCATTCTTTTATCTTGCTTCAAAAAAGATGTGCAACAATATCGCTTATAACTTTTTATTATGTTTTTTATCACAATTATTTCGAAAAGATAGAGACACTAATAAATGTCTAATATTCCTGGTTGTTGTGGTAAATCCATTTTCTTGTGAAAATTCACGGCTTGTGAGCACTGTGTTTGCACTGTTACAATCTTTCTGACATTCAATTTTTACACTGCCTTCGTACCCAAATATGAATGTGCATGGCATTTTATGATTCCATTGATAAATTAATTCCACGAGAATGAACTGAATGAAGGAAACTCAATCCCATTTCTAAAAAAAAATATTTGGCTGACATGAAAGATATTTTTCTGCTGAATATTCTCATAATTGTCACAGGCCAACACAAAAATGAAGCATTGCAATGTTTTATCGAAAGCCGACTATGAAATCATGACAATTTGAAACAATCCTAACTGGTCATCTATGTATTATTTCGCATTCAAAATGACCCACTATATTTACCTGCCGGATGTAAAGTTGTAAACATCATTTGATTTTACACATACAAGTAAACGAATCCCTTGTTTGACACCGCCATTTGTTAAACTGTGTTAAATAACTCATCGCGAACCCCGCAGAACAATTTACTATTCAGATAGCACGTGCATTTTTTACATTCTTTTCCAAGTTGAGCTACAGTTCATTATTCAATACATCAGACAAGACCATTTTTATGACAAATTTCAAACAGTGATATTAATTAAGACCCTCATATGATTGCCTCTGTGTCTTTAAACAGTGACATTAATTAAAGGTACTCAATCCGATTAAGCACCCCTAAATTACTATTTCTTTTGCTTCAGGGGTAAACAAATATTTGATTCGAGTCGAGAAACCCACCCATCAAAGCTCAGAGTGGTCAGATATAAATTTTTAAAGTTCGTTATTTCTCGAGATGTGTACTAATAATTGCCCCAGAAACACTTATTCAAACGGATGAAGATGGATAACTCTAAAATCAAGTGGTAATAATAACGCAATTTTGACCGAGACCATCCTTTTGACGGCATGTTTCTGGGTCACAAACAATAGAAATAAAAAACTTCAAAAATTGATATCTGATCACTGATCTGAGCGTTGATGGGTATAGGTTCCTCGACTCGAATAAAATATGTTTTACCCCCGAAGCCAAAGAAATAGTAATTTATGAGGGTGTGATCGGATTGAGTACCTTTAATACCCTCATATGATTGCCTATGTGTTTATGTATCACTTGCTCAAGTTCCATGATTGTGTTTATTCAAATAGGATAGCATGATCACTGTATTCTATATTGGCTCATTATTGGGTGATCTAGTTGAGCACTCTGCATACTCAATCATACTGTGCTTTCTCATGTCTTCTCCCCTTTCCAATATAAAATCTAAACAGAAACTTCAGCTGATTTCTCTGACTTTTCATTATGGATAATTTATGATTCAGTGATCATGAGCTAATTGTTTCCATAAATATTCTTCTTCTTTTTTATATAAAGAGGTTAAATATAAATCATTCAGAAATATTATCCAACAACTGCGTGTCGAAAGATGATAAATTTTCAGATATTGATAAACCAAGTTCTATAGATTCAATTTTACTTTTGAACTCTTAACCCTTTGAGTGCCAGGTCGATTTTTGTATCAACCCATATACCCTGTGCCAATGCATTCTCGTATATATGCGAGTCGACCAGTTTTTTTTTTTTTTTTACAATTTTTTAATTTATTCTTATATTCTTTAACAGACTTATTTTGTAGGTTTAGGGCCGATGAGATCGGCCCCTGGCACTCAAAGTTTTAAATCAAATATAGTGGATAAGATTTATAATTTGTTTACAATATCACATTGATATTTGTGAGAAAATAGTCAACTGAAAATTTGATATCTATATATAAAGCTCCAATTTATAGGGGTGTTCATTCTCTTCTCTTTGTGTCTCGATCTCCTAACAGGAATTTTGCAAGCAAATTTTAAGGATTTGGAGTTGTTTGAAATTTGCACAGTATTGGTCAGCACAGTCATCACTGTTGCTTGGAACTGGTCATCCACATAATTCACAAACTATGCATGCTTTCTCATATACCTATAGACCACATATTACTAATAATACTTTGTTTCAGCGACGAGGAAGTAAAACATCATTAGAAAGTTGTGATGCACTGACGCGAAATGACACAGGTATAAGGCTTCCTCACCTCACTTTCCAGTCTCCTGCTCCTCTCATACTCCATCCTTATTCTCACTAGAATAGATCTAATCCTTTATTTTAGTGAGCACCTGGAGCGCCAAGGACTTAAAAATATTTTTTTTTGGAATTTGTTCTTGTAAATTGCGAATATATTTTAGAAAATATAATATGTGCCAGATGTAATAATGGACAAGTTTATATTGAATAACTTTTAACTTGGCCCGCCAAATAGCAACAGAGTATATAGTATTCCTTAATGTGTGGTGGTAAATCATGAGTACATTGTATATCAATATTGAATTTGTATCCAGCCAATTTGTTTTTCTGTGTATAGATTGTGGACTGGCAGCTTCAATTGGTGTGGTATATCACTGCACTTCTAACTCTCAATTGTCTGCTGTAGATGATTTAGATTTTTGCACCCTTGTTCCCATTCTAACCCTCTTCTGTTTTCCACTCAGGCTTGGTCTTTCTTCCTAATGATTATTTGGCTCATATTTCTTTTCACATTGATTATTGTTTATTAAGGTGCAAAAAAAAGACATGTAATGTGGTTAGTATTGACATATAGATAGGTCTGCTTGCTTTGGTTTATACTTGCAGTCAAATATTGCTATTCGCCCCCATGTTGAATTTTGAAAATCATTTGCTATTTTGTGCCCAAGAGCGTCATCATCTTGGGACAAAAATCATAAAAGTCTTCTGTGGAATCATTTTGGCATACGTAACAAAACATCTGCTTTTAGATATGAACTGGAAAACCATCTGTAGCCATTGTGGATTCCATAAGAATTTATTGTTTTGAAATCCTGAGCCAATTTATTTCAATCATAAATTTTAACTAAGTCCTTTAAAAAATGTCCTGACATGAATACTCTATTTTTACAGTTTCTCTGTACTCAATAAAAACTCATTCTGGATAAAATATAACTCATCCAAAATGTGTCCAGTTGATTTGTGGTTTAATAAAATAATATCAAAGTGATGTGAAACACTTCGGAAGTGTGATCAAATAGAAATGGAGATTAATCTTGCTCAAAATAGTTAGTTTTAAAATTTTTATATCCAAATTGACAATACACACTGTAATTCTTATATATTAATTAATAGCAGTGACTCTCAATGGCAAAATAATTTTTGTTAGAATCGAGAAGTAATTATTTACAATTGAGCGTAGTTCAGACGATGTTTTCTATGGAGTGTTATGGTCGATTTGCTTGAGATTTTCGACATTGCTAGTAGAATGCTAAATTCATCCAGTTGACATAGCGCCTGAATACTAACTTTTATCAGTTTCACACACCCAAACAAGTCCATAATATATCTTTACGATAATGATTTTCCATGGATATCTATTATTAATAACAAGATTTGGGACTGGTGTGATGCTGTTCAAATGCAGATTTTATATCTTGGCAACAATTGAGAGTCATCCTATTGGAGAAATATGTGGGTCAAAACTCTGTCATATAATCATTATACAGTACTATATTTATCCCATGAATTAAACGATAATTTATTACTGATTTAATAATAGATATAGTATATTAATATTATACTGATTTCTGGTGAAGTAATACCAAGTTTATAAAGCAACATGAAATAAGTTACTTATTCCTTATTCGGCAAAGTTGGGAAATTGTGGCAAAAGACCTCTGGAACGTCCTTAGTGAAGTAGGACATAAATTAGGCCGAAAAGAAATTGAATCGAAATTTATTGAAAATAGGCAAAGTCTGAAAATAAATGGAAATTGTCCCAAATAACTTCAGAATTGTAAGTGGCCACCTAGGATGAACATTTTTGGGCAGAAAATACTTTGGCCGAGTTTCAAAAAGTGCTCCGAACATGACTCTGTCCTCTGCTTGGTCGGGAAAATTTTGGAAAATGACCTAGATTTTTTTCAGCCTAAATGTATGTCCTACTTCACTAAGGATATTCCCGTGGTAATTTACCACAATTTTCATGAGTGAACAAAGCGGTAAATCATTTTTCGGACCACTTTTTGACACTCGACCTAAAAATATTTTTGCCACATTTTCAAAAATATTTCCGACCAAGGATAGGGCCGAGTCATTTTCGGACCACTTTTTGAAACTCAGTGCAAGTATTTTTGGGCCCAAAATCTTTTGACCCAAGTGGCCCCTTACCATTCTGAAGTTATTTGGGACAATGCTGTCAGGGTAGGATGAATAAGATGGTTGCAGAAACAGTGTCAGAGGTGGGATGAGATGGCAGCATTGGTGGGAATGAATAGTGGCAGTGCTGGGATAAGATGGTGGCAGCGGTTGGATTGAATGGTGGCAGAGGTGGTTGCAAGGGGTGGGATGATATTGGTGCCACATTTTCCAAAATTTTCCCAATCGAGCAGAGGGCAGAGTCATTTTCGGACCTCATTTTTAAATTTTTAATCTCTTCCTGAGTATTTTTCAACCCCAAAAATGTTCGGCGATAGTGGCAACTGGCAAATCGAATGTTATTTGGGACAATTTATTTTCGGACATTGCCTATTTTCGACCTATTTCAGCCCAAAATCTTTTTGTCCCAAATTATGTCCTACTTGACTAACGACATTTCCGTGGTCATTTTCCACCATTCCCCAACTTTGCCGAATAAGGAATAAGTAATGGAATTCACGTTATAAATGCTCTATCTCTTCCCAAAAATTCCTCCAATAACAACAAATTATTCCACACAAGGCTCAAAATAAGTGCGCGGTCACGGTCAATGTCCGGCCAAAAACGACCTATGTCTGGCACATTTTTGTATCTGTCGGACATTTTGTCCGACGCAAAATATGCTTATCATTTTCCATTTTCTATTAGTTCAAGTTTTTAATTTAATTCAATGAGTCATTATCCTAATTAAGTGTGAAAATTATGCTCACAAAAGGCATCAAACCGGAGTCAATTGGCAACAAACATAGAAAAATCTGAATAACATCGCTAAATTAACGGACTATACCTCGAAAATAGGGAACATTAAACGAGTATAAAAGGAAGTCTTTTAGGCTTACGGTCCAGGTTTGAGCCCATAATTCTATTGACTCAATCTGATATGTGAATGGGTGTTGGTTAATACAATTTCAATGAGTTTGTACATATATGACAGGTGATTGTTTCATTCCAAGATCAAGTTCTATATTCTGTCGTTGTATGTGAGTGATGGGTAGGCATTAAAATGTGTAACACTAGTATACATGGCTTCAAACAGGGGCGCCGGAAGCACTCGAGGGCAGGGGGGGCAGACCTCCAAAAAAAGGGCATTATATTTTTCAGACCACTAAAAAGGGCATTATATTTTTTTATTCATAAATATATATGTTGTTAAATACATACTTCGAATTATGTTTATTCGTCAGATAATGCTCATATAATATATACAGACAAAGCTATATACTGCAACATCAAGTGTTCAGAACGGTAAATCACAGTATTTTCCAAAATTATTGACCAATCATAATCCGTTCTCTTCCGATTCCGTGCTTCTGTTCGACTGTTTCCACCGAACAGGCATGTTCGACTGTTTCAAACGAACAGGCAATACTAAATACCATAACGTGATACCGGCTTCGATTGATCAACTGATTCGGATCTGTGTACATAATAGCTATTGCATATAACAATGTTCTTCTATTGTAAATGTTGTATAAATTATGTCTCAATACTCATGAAAATGTTATATGAGTTTAAGAGAATAAACTAATTGTTAATTGTCTCACTAAAGGATACACGTTACAACTTATGCGTTATATAGCGTGTAACGGTATCATGTCGACTTCCTGAAATATTCTTTTCGCGATTTTAGACAATATATATAACTTTTTTGCGTTAAGTTAATAGAAAATTATATATTATTAACTGTACCTATATATATATTTCATCATCGAACACATTGCTTAATTTACTGTAATTGCCAAAATATGGTACAAATAACGATCACTCTAAATCAATATTGATGAATTAATACTGTGATTTACCGTTGTGCCATTTAACAGCAGGGAGGCTGGCCTAGCCAAAATCTAATGCAACCCCATTGGAGCCATAAGCCTGTTGCATAATTAACGACGGTAATGTAGGGAATTAAAGCGATAACCATCTCTTTGTACTATATAGTAATGAGATTATGTTGTTTAACCAATGACAACACTGATATGTACACTTCAAGTGTGTGGATAGTAAAGTCTACTGTCTAACATTGACAGTGTTATAGCTGCAGCAAACCAAAAATGAACATTTATATATGTGATATATCAATAAGTATGCCACTCACAGTTTAATTTAATATTCCCCAAAATAGTTGCGCCTCCGTTCGTTGGCGCATGCGAAATCATTAGCTACTGAAAACACTGATAATTTATCAACATAGTTTTTGTGAATGTGTCCAAACAACTTATTGTTCAGGGTATTCGAAGACATCGTGGATCGTGTCCAACACTTCACTCGCCGCATGGCACTGAAAGTTCTTTCGGCGGTCGCTGAACTCATCGGAATAGTCAAGTAGAACTTGACAAGTTTGTCAAGTTCCGGCAAGCACTGCTTCGAGTCTGGGTTTTCTTTGAATATCTGGCATATGGATTCTACTTTGGTGAATTTGATAATTGGTGTTTTTGATTTCAAATTGTATATTTTGACATGCTCCGTTAATCCAAAGAGATCCTTTTGCAGTGTCTTCTTATTGAATAGGGGCGTACTAGTAAGACAAGCTATATTTGCCATTGAACTTTGTTTAAATGTCCCGTTGGCTGATTCCAAAAGAATGGCTTGTATGTCACTAATTAGTTTCAGGTCGGCACCGAATCTATCCTGCAGCGATGTTATAACGGCATCACACGCCTCTGTGTACCTGCGCGAAAGTTCATCCTTTTCATTCAATGGTGTATTGTCTACTTCCACCTGTGGTGCATCAACAATTAGATAATCCCTCATCCGCTTTGGTAAAGCTCGTTTCCTTTTAGTCCTTTTAGCAGGGGCGCCGGAATCACTCGAGGGCAGGCTTTTAGTCGGATTTTCCGTCGTGTCTGCCTGTATCGGAAAACTGACATATGTGGTGGCTTTCCTGAAGTGACGTTCGAATTCCTCATTCGAACGTAGAATTTGGAATCTACTTTTAATTCGATCCACAGTCGAATAGGCCTCGTCGCCAGTAAGTGTTGCACTCTGCAGCTGTTTGGAATTGTCCTCCAGGATTGAGGCGAATTCATTTAAAACAATGAGTGAAAACACGGAATTAAATGAGTGTAGTTTCTCCAACAATCCCGTTGCTTTACATCGGCATTCGAGAGTAACTGTTTTGTCAACAGAGAGTGCTTCTAATGTCTTCTCCAATGCTGTGTACTTCCGCAATATAACATCCGAAGCAGCACCCCGCGTCGTCCACCTTGTGCGTGACAGATTGGCAAGCCTGAGAATTTTCATGTTATCGCCACCGTGACTCTCATTATTTAATTTATTTTCCAATTCTTTCTGGATATTCTCGAAGAGCAGCACTCGTTTTGGACTGACACCAGCCAACGCATATAACTGTTCACATAGGTCCTGAGCCTCCGATATCATAGGACTCAATTTAGTGGAATCCTTAAATACTAACTCGTTAGTGTGTGCAAAACAATGAACGTACGTAGCACAGCTGTTCAGGCGTTCCTTGATTAATTCCGCAAGTTTTTTCATAGCCGAAGCTCCATCGAAACACATTCCTATCAACTTTCCTTTAAGCAGATTGCTTCGGATTAGGATGTCCTGTACGTACGTGTATAACGCTTCGGCTGTTAGTCCCGCGTCACAAGGCATCACGCCCAAAAAATCCTCCAAAATCACATACGAGTCATCACAATATCTTACAGAGAAAGACATTTGTTCAGTTTTTGAAATGTCAGATGATTCGTCACATATTATTCCAAAGAAAGGACATGCGTACACTTTCGTAAGCATGATATGCCTTGCGGCCATTATCAGTTCCTGCTCTTGCTCGGAAATTATTTGGTGTGAAAAGAACTGATCCTCTTGCATCATCAGGGCCAAGCCTCCATTTTCGGTCGATTTATCCTTGTTGAACTGCATAATATTCGATTCCTCGTCTGTGTGCCCCCTTAATGGTATGCCTTGTCGTATAAGTGTTCTCATTGTGTTTAGATGGGCAACAAGCCCTTCGCGTCGCAGTTTTTGTTGTGATGCAGTCTTAGTTGACATTTGGTTGTCTATTTTAATTTGATTTTTTCCAGCTGCTGTATAAGCTTTTCTGTGGGAATCACACAATCCATGTTCTGACAGTCGCTCCGGTCCCTTTTTCCAATTGTTGAAACCACACGAGGACGGTTTGTGAACAAACGGCGACGTATCAGATTCATTTTGTTGCTGAAAGTCTGTACAAATTCCACAGAATGCAGCATGTTTTTCACGATTGTATCGCAGCCATGGATATTTGTCGAACCACTCTTTTTGAAAGAATCTACCCTTATGTTCACTCGCCTTCTTATCATTCTCAGAATATAATTCACTTGATGTAATCCATGGGTTGCTGATAATAAGTCCTTCACAAGCGTCAAACAAACATTCCTGCACATCTGCATCTGCACCTTTCTCTTCCAATACTATGCTGGACGACGTAGCATCATTTTCGGCATCACTTTCAGTGGAAACGTCTGGAGATGTAGTTTTCTTGAGAAACGACGAAAGTGACGTCTGATGTTTGGCCGTTGCCAAACCCCGGAGCTTCTTATCCGCCTCTTGTTTTGCCCTGACTGCACTCGGCATGGCGTCTTTCAAGTTAAATAATAGATTATTATTATTCGATTCTACTTTAGAAGTTATCTCAGTACTCGATTGTTTTTAAAGTAACTGTTGACGTCCTGTGTAACACCCCATACATATACAGATATGTTAAATAATAATCAGAACGCCAATCGAATTAGAACCCGTTGCCACAGACAGACACCTGTCAACAACAAGGAACACCTTTGTTCTGTAGCTGTAGAATATGATTTATTACGGGTACCATTGATGATTCCATCGGCAGATCCCGGGAGGAATTAAGAGGCATGTTTGATCTAGCTTGCCTGAGGTCACAGACCCGTCTTCGGAAAGTTGGCATGATACTATGATACCATATGTTCGAGTCGGGCGCTATGTTCGAGGAGTCAGATCGCATAATGGTATCTTGGCACATGCAGAATTCAAAGAAATCCCAGGTGGCTTCTTGACATTTGAATTGAAGAAATGTGATGAATCACCTATAGGCTTCTTGCCACGGAATTCATATTATATAACACGATATCTCCGAAAAGGGAAATCTATCTGAGCTCCTGTGGAGTTATCCGAGATAATTTCAATGATGTATCAAGTCAGAATTTGAACGGTAGCAAGGCAATTAATACCCCCTCATGTTACACCCCCCACTTGAAGTATAGGTAAACTGTATGTTATTCCTAATCGGGATTTGTGTGCATTTTACACGACGTTATATCTCTCAAAAAGGCAACTCCTGCCCCCTCCCAAGCTTAGTAAAAAGGGCAACCCCTGCCCCCGCTCGCCCCCGTAGGCTGAAGGCAGGGGGGGCAGCTGCCCCCGCTGCCCCCCCTCTTCCGGCGCCCCTGGCTTCAAACATTGAGCTTTTGTAAGAACTGTTGGTTGGTGGGGATATTTTTATCAGGTTGAATATTGTTCACATACAGGGAACTCATGCTTTAATACAGTATGCTATTATCGGATAACCACTTCAAGGGAGTTAACTCTAAATAGTCATTTATATCACACCACACCAGTATCACAAAACAGCATTCCTGGCTATTGATTATAATATTTAACACAGTTGTTCTAAGATCAGTGGCAAGGTGACTTCTTAATCATTATTTTGGGAGACTCTTTAATATCTATCTGCTATTGTGTAATACTCAGGCACCTGGGAGCCAATGTCCTGTCAACAGTGATATAATAATTAATTAATAATATTTGTTATTTTATATGATATGATATTTGACATTGAATTGTCCTGTGATTACAAAAATAATAAAGGACCATTGACTGTTGGTTATTTGTAAATTATAATGAATTTGGAGACAGAAAGTCACATGTCCCATCATTGTTCAAATTTGACAGGCACCATTCTGAAATGACCAGCTCCATCCATTTGGTGCCTGTCATTTTGATAGGCAGTAAATTTTTTTTTTTTTTTAGCCTTGATTCCACAAAACTCTTTTTCAAGACACATATTCATTATTATATATTCTTCAAAACACAGGAGGAACATCTGTTGTTGCACATATTTCTCTTAAGAGCGATTTAAATAGTAGTTCAATAAAAAAAAACATTATACATGTACATACATGAACATTGCATATCCATGTTTATGGATTAAAATTAGGACAAAATAATTATTTCCTAGTGATAGAAGCTCCTATTCTTCTTCCTCTAACTCAAAATTATTATATTATACCACAAAATTATTATATTATACTACAAAATTATTATTTATACCACAAAATTATAATATGTTGTTCCACTTTTTATAAAATTGTTATTATTGTTTTCCCTTTTGGATCTACTTTTATCCCACCCAAATGTTTGTAAACCAGGGTCGACTTCACTATACTAATTCATTATGAATTATTTTGTTCTATTCTTGTCATTTATGCAATATCATGTACATATAAGATAATGATATTCTCTTTCAATTTGTAAGGTCTGACAATTTTATAACGTGGGTCTGATCTCCCTCTACTCTGTGGTAGTGAAAAGTGATGACCTTTGCATAAAATATTGATATATGTTTTGCTTCTTCCTTTGCAGAAAAACCAACATTAATCTCAACAGCTCAACAAACAGAACCAGAACCAGAGGTACATGTATGTTTCTATTTAACCCTGCCATGAGTGAATGGTTTCTACTATTCCATCATAGAACATGTAATGCTTTGAAATGCTCTATTATTTATTTGATCATGTAAGTGCAGAAGACATAGGATTCCTAGTCTGACAGTCATTTGGAGGGAATGTGCATATAATAAGTTCAACTGTGTCAAAAGCTGGATGCAGACAGCAATAAACTGACGGCTAAATAATGATAAATCAGAATTTCTTGTCTTGGGATCTCGATACTCTCTCCAAGCTCTGTCTCTATCCACCAACAACAACAAAGTACAATTCAATGTTCAACTTGAAGACACAACAATTTCTTCCTGCTCTCGTACAAGCCTTGAAATAGGGTGTCTGTCATTTGCAGAATGAGGTCCCCAGAGGGTGAATTTGGTGATGCTAGCCCACATAATAATTATCTTGCTTTTCATTGTATCTATGAGTATTGTTTACACTGTAATCTAATCTGTATCTTATCCCATATCTTAGAGTTTAGTGTCTGAATACTGTATACTATTCTGATATAAATGAGTATTTTTTCTTTCAGATTGAATTGTCATCAAAAGAAATGTTATCAAAGAAGTATAATGCAGAAAGTACACCTCAACACAGGAAAAATGTTAAATCATCTCATAAATCAAGTACAAAAACATTTTTAAAGCCAAAGCGTACCAACTGCATCACTCAAAACTCAAAAAAACACAAACAAGCAGTTCACCTGACATATATCTCAATTCAAAGTGAAAAGGAGGACACAAGGAGCTCCGGGATAAGTGCAATGGATTCAAATACCCACCGAGGCATTCGTAGATCTAAAACTACATTAGATCAAAGTTATGGTTCTAAGTCATTTACCAATAGAATGGAAAGGTCAAGGACTTTGATTGATGCTTCAAAGGGCATGCCATCAACTATTTCATCTAATGACTACCTCAGTTCTAGCCAATCAGATGTACAATCAGGAATGGAACTAAAAGAAGACAGTCAGAAGGAAGTGCTCAAGAAATCTCTCCCAAAACCCAGCCCACCAGATTCCCAGTATCTACATAACTCACCAGCATCTAAAACTGTGTTCCCACTCAAACCTTCTCGTCAGTATAGCATTGATGATACAGTTCAATCATTAGAGTCTCACAGGTATGATTATAGTTATTTCAATGATGTACCTCACTTTTATTCTGTTATTTGAACCATTAGTCACTTTCCTTGTTTGTTTAAAGTGGTGATGAGGTCACCAATCCCCCCTCTCTATTTTCTCACAGCAAAGATAACTCATAAGTTAAACAGAGATGACATGTTTTTGAGTTGAATAAATATTTCTAGAGCAACAGAGATTCCAGTCCAGATGGACTTCATGTGGTTACACATGAAATAAAGATGCAATAGACTCATACGTTGAAACTGTAAGATCGTTATCTATTCTACCTTTGTAACTGGTTTTGGCTGAAGAAGGCCATGTTGCCAAAAATTCCAACACGAGTGTCGCTTCTTTATTTGTTGAATATTGCTAAAAATAATTTAACCCTTTCTATACAAAATGTATTTTGCCACTCAGTTATAAAAGTATATATGTCAAATTCATCCTGCTTTATCTGCTGATTTCTTCAGAGTTTATAATGGCTCTTTTTTACTTAGCATTTTCTAGCTTTAGTCACAACCAAATTTGTAACTGCATACATGCATCAGTAAGCCTGGGGGTTGTGAATTTTTTTGACACAAAAACTTGAGACTGGGACTACATTCGAGGACCCCCACCCCTCACATGCAAAATCTTAGTTTGCATTCAAAGTGCTAATCTAATGTCTTGTTTTATTTGAATCTTGATGTGAATTATTTTATTCAATTAAAATAAATTTGTTTGTGTTTTATTATGTTTATAATAGATAAATATTTCAGATAAGGCACAAATATCATCTTATATATTGTAATATTTGTATATGTATTCAGCCCAAGATACACGTCTATTTTTAGTCGAGTTTTTTTCCAAAACTCGACTTATAGTTTGATGAGGGACGGTGGGCGGGCGGGCGGGCGGGTGGCGGAAGGGCGGGCGGGCAGGCGACGTGTTTTGCTTATAACTCAACCGTTTATTGACGGATTGGTGTGTGAGTACATATCCATGCACGTAAGCTGCAGACAAAAAATCGGGTTCGTCCGCACATTTATTACAGAGTTATGGCCCTTTGAATTTTCAGCTCGTTAGCGCGATAACTTCAACAAACGTTATCCGATTTGATTGAAATTTGGTATATAGGTGTCTCCCAAGAATATCTCGGATGAGTTCGAAAACCGGCCTGGTCCGATAAAATTTGATAGAGTTATGGCCCTTAATTAGTCATTTTTCACGAATTTTCAGCTCGTTAGCGTGATAACTTCAACAAACGTTATCCGATTTGATTGAAATTTGGTATATAGGTGTCTCCCAAGAATATCTTGGATGAGTTCGAAAAGCGGCCTGGTCCGATACAATTTGATAGAGTTATGACCCTTAATTAGTCATTTTTCACAAATTTTTAGCTCGTTAGCACGATAACTTCAACAAACGTCCTCCGATTTGATTGAAATTTGGTATATAGGTGTCTCCCAAGAATATCTCGGTCGATTTCGAAAACCGGCCAGGTCCGATAAAATTTGATAGAGTTATGGCCCTTAATTAGTCATTTTTCACAAATTTTCAGCTCGTTAGCGCGATAACTTCAACAAACGTTATCCGATTTGATTGAAATTTGGTATATAGGTGTCTCCCAAGAATATCTCGGAGGAGTTCGAAAACCGGCCTGGTCCAATAAAATTTGATAGAGTTATGGCCCTTAATTAGTCATTTTTCACGAATTTTCAGCTCGTTAGCGCGATAACTTCAACAAACATTATCCGATTTGATTGAAATTTTGTATATAGATGTCTCCCAAGAATATCTCGGTCGAGTTCGAAAACCGGCCAGGTCCGATAAAATTTGATAGAGTTATGGCCCTTAATTAGTCATTTTTTCAAAAAATTTCAGCTCATTAGCGCGATAATTTACAAACATCATCCTATTTGATTGAAATTTTGATATATAGGTGTCTCCCAAGAATACCTCGGACGATTTAGAAAACCGGCCCGGTCCGATAAAATTTGAAAGAGTTATGGTCCTTAAGTAGTCATTTTGTACGAATTTTGAGCTCGTTAGCGCGATAACTTCAACAAACGTCATCCAATTCAACTAAAATTTGGTATATAAGTGTCGTCCAATAATATTCTGGACGAGTTCGAAAACCAGCCTGGCCCAATAACATTTGATAGAATTTTTAGCTCGTTAGCGCGATAACTTCCACAAACGTCCTCCGATTCGTTTAAATTTGGAATAGACATAATTGCCAAGAATATTTTGGGCGAGTTCGAAAACCAGCCTGGCCCGATAAAATTTGATGGAGTTATGGCCCTTAATTAGTCATTTTTCGATTTTACGTATTAAATAGTCTACCGATACTGATGCACACCAATTGGCGGTAGCCACCGGCGGTAAGCCACCGAAAATGAGACACAGCATCTCTGATGCCACCGCTTGTGAATATAGTTTCTGTACGATGAGTATTGTCATAGCTATGACGGTATGATCCAATTTTCAAATTAACCGACTTAAAAAACACTGTTTCAAATAGTCACTGTGGGAGTATGCCAGCACCCACAGTGTGACCCCTTGTTCTGTCTATTTTCTCTGTTGTTTCCGAGACATAACTTTTTGTCCCCCGAAAAATTTATTTTTGGGGGACTAAAGAAACGGGCTCTGTCCGTCGAGCCGTCCGTCCGTCCGTTCGTCACACTTTTGAGTACCTTCATGGTGTAATCATCTCCTCCTACAGATTTCATCCCAGAGATTTGAAACTTCAGAATATTGTTGCCCATATATTGAAGATGTGCAACATGTATATAGATGACGGGAAAATTATTTTTTGACGGAGTTATTAACCCTTTTCGACTTAGAATATTTCAACATTTTTTATAATTTTCTGTATGAGGGTACCTTCATGGTGTAATCAACTCCTCCTACAGTTTTCATCCTAGAGATTTGTAACTTGCCCATATATTGAAGATGTGCAACATGTGTATAGATGACGGAAATTATTTTGATCGTAGATATTTGAAATTATTTTGATCGTAGATATTTGAAACTTCAGAGTATTGTTACCCACATATTGGAGATGTGCAACATGTATATAGATCACAGAAAAATTATTTTTTTATGGAGTTATTAACCATTTTCAACTTAGAAAATTTCAACATTTTTTTTTAATTTCTTCAACAAAGCGGCATCGACTTGCAACGTTTTCGGGGGACACTGTGGTCTGCTGACCTTTTATTCATATATGAAATCAAGTATATTGTCCTGTTCATTTAGGGTTACTTTATATTGAATACAATGGAGGAATTGATGATTTCAAATAATTTCTGGATTAAAATAAGTATTTAAGCTTTTTAACACCTATACTAGTGACATGATTTTACATGTCTGTTGAAAACCTGTGACATTGCTCTGGCGAACACCTATGAATAATGTCAAAATGGCAGTTTATGAATCTTTATTAAACTTTCTGACCTATTTAACTGAAATATTCGTCTGAACCTGTCTGAACAAGATGTAACTTGATTTACTAAACATGACTTAAAAAATATAATGAGGCATTAAAGTGATATATATGTCATAAAAATTGAGTAAATATCATGTTAGTTATCACCAAAAGATCCAATTTATCACACCAGGTATTAGACTATCAAAAGTTGACAAATCCAGTTATAAAATTAGCAATGACATGTATATAGATCACAGAAAAATTATTTTTTTATGGAGTTATTAACCCTTTTCAACTTAGAAAATTTCAACATTTTTTTTTAATTTCTTCAACAAAGCGGCATCGACTTGCCACGTTTTCGGGGGACACTGTGGTCTGCTGACCTTTTATTCATATATGAAATCAAGCATATTGTCCTGTTCATTTAGGGTTACTTTATATTGAATATGTTAGTTATCACCAAAAGATCCAATTTATCACACCAGGTATTAGAGTATCAAAAGTTGACAAATCCAGTTATAAAATTAGCAATGACGTACCGGTACATGTTTAGAGCTATAAAAAATTACATTATTCTCCAGATATGTAGTTCACAACAACATCTTCCCAAGTCAGTTTATGTGTGTAAAACGTGGTTGCAAGCGACCGATTTAAGAATTTGACAAGACTTTTTTAATTAAAACATTTGGGAATTTATATACACATCAAAAGATATCACCAGGGAGAAGGGTGGCGACGTCAAATCACGTCACCAGGTGTTCAGCGACATTAGGTATTAAGTATTTATTAAAGATTTATTAAAGCACTATTTTGAAGATTCTGGAAGCAATTATTAAAGTCTAATCGAGAAAACCTCTATATTCCTGACAGTGCATATGACAGAAAAGCTGCTACAAACAGGAAAACTCAGCCAAGCAATGGTACATTCTCAATGGGCGGCTTAGGGAGTGGTCAATTCAGTCTGGATATACCAGAGAATATAGCAACTCTGCAGCAACACAATAAGTTTGTCCCAATACAGCTGAGAACTCAACCATCTAATTTGGCACCAGTTCAACTTCAAAGAGTGAATACAAATCTACACATGGATGTTAAAGGTAAATAATCTAACTATATGATATTCATACTCAATATCACAGATTTGTTTTAGTTAGTTCTGCAGTTTAGACTGACATCTCTGTGAACTGATATTTAGTTCAACTTGACTGAGTCAAGTTTGAGCTATTGTCATTGATTGGCATCTGTCATTCTTCTGTGCATGCATTCATCAACAGTTTTCTTCCGCACACCCTACAGGCCACATTCCTCATCTGATCATCACCAAACTTCATATGAATCTTCGGGGTGACATCTATCCTTTCCTTGTTGTTATACCCCCACCCACACCATAACAAAGTTATGAGGTGATACATGGGAATTAGCTTGTCCGTTTTACCATTCTCCCCTAGATGTGAGGTGGAAAATTTCTGTCAGTCACCCCACAAGTAAATGAAACAATTTTTGGCTGATTTTGAATAGATGGTACATGTATGATATTATGAGGGATGCCCAAACTGAAAAATGGTTTTATTGGATGCGTGTCCCGTAGCTTACTTAATATAAATGTACTCATGTTGTCAGGGACCAGCCGAGAGGGCGACATGGGCGAAGAAGTCGCCCTAGCGCCGTCCGCTTCGCCTTATTTTTGAGGTCGGGCGAAGTTCAAGTCGCCCTGAAAATTCCAAAGTTGACTGACGAAAATCGGCAAAATGCCCCAAATAATTTATGATAATTACTTGGTTTACAACTGTCAACTGCGATTGCACACAATACTCCACTATCAGGGTGTTATAAAACAATTAACACCTGTATTGCTCCAATCTGGAAGCATGTTGACAACGGAGTCTGATTACTGGCAGCTGTGAAAACATCGTCGGGTGTCGGGCCTCAAGTGTTAATCTGGTTGTTGTGATTTTTAGATTACCGTGATTACCACACCTTACAATGAAGATTACAACTCACAGCTCTCACAATGTGTCAGTTCATCACTCCGTCTATTCATTTGTGAAGCATATTAAAATTTCAAACGGGATTACTAATAAAGCGCAGTAAAAGTTTTCATGATTTCGTTTCGTTTCGGTTTGATAAATATTGTTGGCATTTTTAAAAACCCGAAAAATATGAAATAAAATCCTGTCATTCTCCCACAATTACGATATAAAATGCTGCTATCCTCTCATAATTATGTTTGGGTATTATTAATAGTTATTAGGGTCGTGAAGTTAACATAAAGACTCCATATTTCAACCATTGTTTCATAAGTTTAATTGACATATTATATCTCTCCTATTTTCGATCTATAGCGACTCCTGAAGTCCTGTCCTATAGAATGGCCACTTCGCCTTATTTTTATAGTAGGGCGAAGTCATTTCGCCCTGAAAATTTGGTCTAGGCTGGTCCCTGCATGTTGTCGCATAAAGCATTTGATAAGATTGTGGCTGGCAGTTTGTAAGTTCTTAAACTTCAAATCATAGATCGTTTTTCTAAATATGCAACGCCACAGAAAAATGATTAATCTCCCTCTTGAGGAAAGAACCAACGTGATGCGGCGTTAAGGGCGAAACGCACATTTTCCATAAATCCAGCCAAAAATGGAAAGAGATTTTCAACAAAGAATTTATCTGGATCTATCTGGCAAAAAATCTGAATTTCACATATCATCATCTTCATTGTATGTAGAATCTGAGCAATTATTGAGAGACAACAAAAAATTATGGAGGTTGAAAATTATATATATTTTTTTGTCCCTTTCTGTACCAAGAACTGCTTAGGATAATTAATAATTTCACACAAAACTCCAATAACCATCATTGTCTTGGCTCTATGAGAGGAGGCTTCATTTGTATCATAATGTTGAGTCAACCCTTATAGTTTTGCAGTGTGTTTAAGGTGTGGATAAGGTGCTTTTGTGGTGTGGGCCTGAAAGATGGCTGAGGTGTTACACCTCACACGAGGTGTGGGTTTGCCTGAGGTGTGTTTAAGGTGTGGATGAGGTGTACGGTCTGAGGTGTGCTTGATGTGTGCCTATGGAAGAGTGCTTACTGAGGTGTGGGTAGAGGTGTGCCTGAGGTGTGGGTAGAGGTGTGTCTGAGGTGTGGGTAGAGGTGTGTCTGAGGTGTGGGTAGAGGTGACTAATGTTGTCTTGTCCACATGCATTCATTCTATATATTTTGAACATGTTCCTGGTGACTTTTGATTATTTTTATCAGTGCCCTAGTAGTCTTCCTAGTGTTATTGGAAGAGTAAGGTATATGTGTTCCCATGAGTAGCTCCAGATCACTATTATAAGTGACTTATAGTCTTGTTCAATCATTAGTATCCTATGAATTTGCTATATACATGTACATATGTATAATATTAATTGACATATTGCATGGTACCATGCATGCAGTTAACTGCAGCGCAAGTCATATAGGGGCTTAGGGTGGGGGCAAAAATTCAATAAAGCAAAGCTTATAATAAATTAATTCTATTTCTATATTAGCCTGACATGATCACCGTTATATTTTAGAATTCATGCAGTCAATTATATAATGCTGAAATAATTCATATACAATTTCCATATTTCAATATTTTATTGTGTAGTATACACTGTACAAATGTAAGATAATACCATCACCACTTCTCTGTCCATTTAATTGTTTTGATACAAACACAGTGGTAATTAACAGACATATTTATAGATACTATAATTTAGTTGCAAAAATCTAATATATCGAAAAATTATATGATATATGTTACTTACCTGCTTTCAAAGAGTATATTAATGTTTCACATGCCTTTTATTCCATTTAATGATAACTTTTGATACGAAGTATCTTTTCAAATCCTTGAGAGATACAGAGCTGTACGTGTTTGGAGCAGCTACACTCTTCTGAACAAAGAATCCACATTCAAATAAATTTTGGCGCAATTCTACCACATGACCTAGCCAGCTCCATATGTTATATGTTTGCTTATCAGATCATACAATTCAGCTTGGCTAGCTTCCTCATTAAACCAGGAACTTTGATAGATACCATGTGGTGTGTTGCAGACCTGTGAGGTGTGTTTGTGGTGTGCCTGTGGCAAAATTGTTTTTGTTAGAGTACCTGAGGTGTGTTTGAGGTGTGCTATGATATTTTACTATTTCTATGAGGTGTGGATGAGGTGTGGTGTAGAAGTATGAGGTGTGGTTAAGGTGTGCTTTGCAGATATTTGCATATCATGTACCACACCTCAACCACACCACATCCACACATCACAGCGAGGTGTAACACTGCAAAACTATAAGGGAAGATTGCATAATATAGCATGTTACCCCCATATATTATAATGAAGAATAAAGCAGTTACAAATATTCCATCCCAATGAAAAGAAATGTTGATATGCAGTGTGGTACACTCAAGCAAGGAGCAATCAACAGGAATTAGGTCACAGTGTTAAGAGATTTGGTGGTCAGCTTTAACTTGGATAAATGAACCCATTACCCACAGCTTAACTCGGCCCAATTATTCATTGATCATCAGGCATGGCATGAAAGTCCTTAAATATAGAAAATTAATTATGGGTAGTTGCCTTTCTTAATGAAAATAGTCATTAATTTCACAAATAAAGAATAATTAAGTCTCCTTTCATGATCTTGAGATATAATTTCATGGATATATGAACTGCACTTTTGAAAAAAACATATCTCCGTCAAAGGTATCTTGCCCACTGAACTATATGGTATATTATCCCAAGTAGGAGGGGTTAACTCTCCGAGTTGAAAAAACGGTACGAAATTCTATGGTACATACTACATATCCTCTGTCATGTTCATGACCCGTGTAATCACGTGATTTCTGACACGTAGTGAAGTATTCGCCATATTTTTTTCCCTCCTCACCATGGACGGGCGCAAAAAGAATCTCTCCAAGAATACGAAGCTAAGTTGCAGTTTGTATAGCAAAAACAGTTTTGTTTTTGGTTTTATACAAACAACATTATTTCTTTGCTTATAGTTGAAAATTATGTACAATTCACATAAAGATTACGCGGTTTTGTTCCGAATATAAGATCGGAATTGGATGACTCATTTCGTTTTAACGGACTTTGTCTTCCATAATTTTAATCGGTCAATGAAGTAATATCCGTTGTTTATGCCGACAATATCAGAGTTTCTGGCCTATTAACGACAGAACATTCGAGGCACCATTGGATATGACTAAAGACGCTGATCGTTTTCTTTATAACAAATCTATGGCATACAGGTGACGTATAATTTAAGTTACCACGTGCGTTGACGGTGGTTAAAGGTATCACGAAATTAGGTGACTTAATTACTTTCGAGTTCATTTTTTCGTTTTACGGCTTTATTTAGACGTTGACAATCATCGTCTGGTGTAAAACTGAAGACAAAAGCACTGTTTTAACGCTTGTGAAATACGCTGATAGGATTGTAAAATCCTGAATGTCAATTTGAACCTTTTTAACCCGGGATGATTAACAATGGAGCTGTTACTGCCTTGGTTGGCACAGGCATGGTAACATAACACAACAGGTGTATTTGTGATTGTTCATAATCACATTAATTACTTTCACAGGACTGCTAATCGAGGTAAGAACAGGTTCATGAATCGGACACACGCCGTCCATCGCTACAAGTCGTCATCTCGGGGTCAGCGCGGCTGGAGGATACACCCTCAGTGGTCCCTGACCATGCTCTCCGGTGCCTTATGATAATAGTATGTGGGAATTTGGGCTAAAATTACTAGTAGAATGGCCATTTTACTTTGTCTCAATTCAAATTAGACATTTTCTCTAAAAATTATTACGTTTACGCTATTATTTGGCACCTGAAAGTTTATCCTCCATGCCTTCTGCCCCAGCTGGGCTTGGAATGGGATCACAGTTCACAGGCTTGTTTCCTCCTTATTATAAGTCACCACTTCCGGGGGCTTGGCAGACAGGTTACTGGCCGCATTCTGGCCAACAGCTGCCAGTAACTTCGGGTTTGATTTTAAATGAAAACAAAAGATCTTATTCCCTGACGCCATTATAGCAGGAAGCTTGCTTGGGAACTGGTACCTACTAACCTCCCATCACCAGTTCGGTTGGTTGGATATCGGGATCGGTCGAGCTGCTGCTCCATCCCCGAGATGTACAGGCTCTGGACATTCCTCCGGGGTCCCCAATGACCAGACCTCACATGCAATTAGAATGAAGCTTGTCGTGGTGTATTGTGCTGTTAACACCCCATCGACGGATGGAGATCGGGATCAGATCGAGCAGTCGCTCCAGCACGAGGTGGAAGGGCTTTCGGGTCACCTTTACATGCGCTTACGAGGGAGCTCAGTTAGTTGTTCAGTGTTCTCTGATGCAGCCAAGCGCAGGAAGAAAATTAAAGTCGAATTTTGATTAGCAAATAACCTCAGATTGACATGATTTGATATCATTGTTCTACAATCAGTTACAATTTAACAGAACATCAGAGTGCTTTCCCTTGTTTCGAGGGTTCCAAGGAAGAGATAGAAACCTTTACGACCAGGACACTGTCACTTGTCGATGTATAGTGTTCCCTTCATTGGCGTAATTAGCGCTCAGGACGATAGTCCCACCAAACAGGTCGCGGGTTGGGGCTACCCATCGAACCCATTGGCCGCATTTGGTGGGCTTCCTGGACTATCGACAGGGATTCCAAGTCGGATACTCGGGACGATGGTTGGCGTACCCAGGGACAGTCAAATGAGGAAATAGGATCCAGGTTGCATGGCGTTCGCATTTGGGTAGCAACTTGCCCATGTGATGCCGGTCAATTGTACCCTGCACAAACGTCGTCAGAGCTGGTTGGTTATGCCATCGGACTGCACACTTGGCGACCTGGGATCGTACATGCTTTATCTCCGACCTCGCTGTGTTTCAGTAATAGATACGAATGACATTGGGTGCATTGGAAGTGTGGATTAACTGAGTCGGTTTAATTCTTTGTTTCTGTTTGCTCATCCTACCGGAGTGTTTCATCTCACTTTAATAAGGAAACCACCTACAGGTATGGTTGCCAAATAACCAGATATAGGGTTTATCCTCTCAATATGGTTGTATATTTTAGGTGGGTGCATTTGCTTATCTTTTGTCTGCGGGTTGCTTTCAGTTCTAACGCAACATGGATTTCACTTTTGTTGTCCAGTAATACATAGATGAGTCCATTATCCATTGTTCGACATATGCTCAATTTCACAACGCTGTTGACATGAGGTCTAGTTCATCCACCCCGCTCGGGCTTAATGGGCAACATGGCGTATTAGCGTGGAAAAGAAGAACGAAATGGCTTCTGTGATATCGGCCTTTGGTTCTAATACGTCATTCTTCTTATGGGCTCGGTTGTCGGTACATAATGGTTTTGTTTTCCCCGATAGTGCTTGATTCGCCTAGTGGTCTCATTTCATATACTAAGCCAGGTCTTTTGCTGACCTCAGGGATGGCCAATGCAGGCTAATGTTGCATCTAAGGGGCAGCATATGACTCGTGATGGGCACACTTCATACCGCCGGAAGAAGATTCTTGCCAGATGCTTCCCATCGTGCGAGATTCACTAGCAATGGGTGTCGGATGCCAGATCATATGATCCGCCCTCTCGATTCGCACTTCGGGCGATGGTTGTCTCCGGAACAGGGTCCCATTGGAGGGGCACCCCATCCATCCCAGAAGGGATACCTTGCGCCATCGACTCGTCGGGGACCAGTCAGCATAGCTAGAACAGTTGGGGCGCGGTGGCCCTTGGTCTGCTTTTCATTGCCTACCTGCCTTCGGTTTCCGCTGGTTTTGGGCTTGTGCCACAATCCTGATGCATTTTGTTTTTTGTGGATTTCCATCTTATTGACATTGGGATTTCGGTTCCTGGCTGCCTTTCGGTCATGGATTCAGTAGCCTGTGATTGGTCAGTTAGGTTTAACTGTGTTGGTGGGCATTTCCACATTTGGGAACGTCATCAGGGGTCAAATGCCATGGCTTCTTGCATCTTCGTCAGGGATATCTCGAACTCCAGGCTTCAAACTAAGTTTTGTGCTGTGAAACTCCAATTCTGAGCCCTGTTCTTCATACTTTGCCTGTGCCTTGCAACGTATGTCCGTGTAATACCCATTCGCTTCCCGGTCAGACTGTTGGTCTTTTTTCATCGGGCTCTCATCGTGTATTGGGACACGGCCCAACCCACTCAAGATTTGGTTTGGGGGTTGGTTCTATTGTTTTTAAGGGGGGTCTTCTTTATAACTTGCGGCTTTTGCTGCCTGGGTTAGCCTGTTAGGTGAGTTATTAGTATTCAGCCATCCCAGGGCTTATAATACCCGGCTGGGGATTTCTTGTCAACGGGGGGGGGGGGGGGGGGGGGGTGTTACCCGTACCTTTCCCGGCACGTACTCGGCTGATACATTATTAGCCCTAAGTTCCGATGCGAATGTCGTCTCCGTCTCCATGTTTTCTGAAGCTATTTACTTTACTTGCAGGGGTCTTAAACTCTTAAGTGGCCACTTTTTGTTCGTTTGAGCTTACTAACAGGTATTAGTTTTAGGATGTAATATTACATTGGCTTATGGTCCTATTGGGCATGTGTATATATATATATGTATATACATATATATCTATATGTCTGTGCATGTATATGTATATATTGTAGGTTATCAGGTCAATCCAGTTCTTTGATTCAGATGCATAGCGGTGTTTTTGTTTCCTCGTGGCCTCCACCTGTTAGAAAATTCTATGCTTTACCATATAGTTCAGTGGGCAAGATACCTTTGACGGAGATACAACATTTTCCTAAATAAGTAAAATATATATCTCCTAGAAGTATCTTGCCCACTGAACGCTGAGCTCCCTCCCAGGGTTTCGCACCCACCCCGCTCACGAGGAATGTCCTACTGGGGATAAAAAATATGGCGAATACTTCACTACGTGTCAGAAATCACGTGATTACACGGGTCATGAATATGACAGAGGATATGTACCATAGAATTTCGTACCGTTTTTTCAACTCGGAGAGTTAACCCCTCCTACTTGGGATAATATACCATATAGTTCAGTGGGCAAGATACTTCTAGGAGATATATATTTTACTTATTTAGGAAAATATTGTGTTTTGAACTTTTTTGGTATACCACTCCAATGGAAGACAACCTGTCTTGTTTCCAAAAAAATGGGTTGTCTCTCAAGAGAGGTTTTACTGTATGGTACTTTAATCCAATCAAATGCATTGCATTTTCTGCCTCCCATGCAGGAGGGGAGGGAGAATGGGCAGAAAACAAATCCAGAATACAAGGTCTGGCTGGGTGGGTGGTTCTGAACATTGATAGAAGATTTTTCCATTGACATCACTGATGCCATATTAAAAAAAGTTCAAAATCCATGTTTAAGGATAAATTATGACTACTAATGATTTGAAATGTACAGGCTTATAAACTGGACCAATTTTGACCATTATGCAAGAGCAGGGGGGTCCTAGAGTCAATATTTACCCAATAACTAACACAATATCATGTGGTGGGTCCCACTTCTTACGAGGAAAAAGAATGCACTGAAAAAATTAAAGATTTTCCATCAGTTCTCATTGTTGTTTTTGACAATCAATTATTACTGCAATGCCAACATCAGCTCATTTAATTTTGATGGCTCTTTAAATGGAATGAATATTGAAAGATTTCCTATATGATGTTCATCATAATTCATAACTGGAAATTATCAGTCTTCGGGAACATATGACCCATCAGCATTTTATCATCTGTATCATTAACCACAACTTACACAACATATTTATACCCCCTATAATGTAGCTATGGTGGAGTATATAGCTATCAGCTGGTCTGTCTGTCTTGCCATCTGTCTGTATGTCAAGAATTGCTGTAGTTTGGACTCAAGACTGGTTATTTTGTTTATGACCTAATATGTAGGTATATAACTCTCTTTACAGGTCCCTTGTCCCGCAGACTGGATGCAATTACTCGAAGTCACACATTGATAGATTTCAAAAATGCATCTGCACATAATTTCCATGATATCACTAACCATATCAAACCAGACTCGCCAAAACACAGGTAAACAGAAAGTGGGAATATCTAATTAGCTTGCTGCAAGAAATTAATTTTTGTTGCAAGCATTCATTATGTCAATAGTGAGAGTTTTAAGGATAACAATCAAGTTTAATACTTAAATACTCATTGATGAGTAGCTCCCTCAGGAAATGTTCAGCTAATAATTTCACATAACTTATTATTCCCACCAATTAAGATAAATCCTTCTTTGCTTGTATTATCTGTTCGTCTGATCATATTTTTTAAACATCCCTCCAGATGCATACTTTTATAACTACGGGAGAATCCATTTAGTAAAAAAACAGGCTTAATGAATAATAATACATGGATAATGCAGCTCAGTTACAATGCCAGTATGCTTGGGAATGACTTGAAATTCAACAAAAATACTTTCGGCGAGATGTACAAGCTTGTGTATTATACTCATGTGTGTATCCATGGCATATACTCAAGCGATACAAATGCGAAGTATTGTTTGTGTATTGTACATGTAGCCATGACCGTCCATTACTATTATTATCTTGCTATGGTGTGATTGTTTGTAGGATCATCATTTGCTTACAGAATTCAAATTCAGTTGATAACATTTTTGGCTGCTGGATTTAATGAATACACATCTGTTTTTCATGCTATGTTTCAGATGAAAGTTCTCTGAATATGTGTATTTATGAATTCCAGCAGCCAAAAATTTTTTGCAACTGAATATCAGAGCTTTCAGAGTTTGATTAACTGTTGGGTAACTATATTTAAGGAGTGGACACTCTGAACTAAAATTTTCAATCCTCAAAATGAGTTACAAATATAATTAGCCAGGAAACTTTAGATAAATGTTTCATTCATATCTTCAATGCTGGTGCACACACATATGCATGCCATTCTCAGGGACTTCAATGTGAGATTTAATTTTTTTCAGTCGGAAGAGTAAGCTGCTTGGTACAATTGGAGACTCAAAGAATGCTGGATCTACTAAAGAACCAGATTCAGTGATTTTACAGAAGTCATGGTCATCAGGTTCAGACTTTCCATTACAGAGTGCTAGATAACATATGGTGTATACAATGATATAGACATGGTTATCAATTCGAGCGGTCAAATTCACATTTAGTAGCTAATTATGTTTAAGTGTAATATTTATTATGATTACTCAACTACTTTCCCAATAGCACACACAGTTATCAGAATAAATATTGGGAAACATCTGGAAATATTTGAGAAAGGTTTTGGAGCGATTTCCGAAATATCAGAATTCTTCAGGTATTTTATCAGAATTCCACATTCTTTTAGCTCACTTGAGATAAAGTCTCCGGTGGAGCGAGTCATCACTCCTCATCCGTCTGTCCATCCGTCAACAATTCTTTAAACATCTTCTTTTCTAGAACCGCAAGACCGAATGGGTTCATATTTGGTGTGGATGTTCTCTAGGTGACTTACATTCCGATTTGTTCAAATGTGGTCAAATAGGTGTGAAGCCAGGCCATAGTAATTCTTAAAATGTCTTCTTCTCGAGAACCGTCATGTCTATTTAGCTTATTTGGCATGAAGGGTCCTTGGGTGACTGGGGGTTCAGATTTATTCAAATGGGGTCACTGGGTCAAAAAGGGTGGAGCCAGGGACATTTTTTTTACTAAAAAAAAAGATTTTTTTTTAGATAAACTCCTTTCTCAATTTAAAAAAAATTCTTATAAAATGAAATTTATTTATTTTTTAATTAACTTAAATTTTTTTTTTTAGATTTAACCCCTTCCTTAATTAAAAAAAAAATATATATATAGAGACCCACCCCCCAACCAAGCCACCCCTCCCCACACTGTTTTCAGGTCCCTGCCCAATTCAATCATTCCATGCCTATTGACTACAGCTGATATGGTTATCAAAGTATTTGACATGCCAATGTGTAAACAACTCTACATGGTATTCTGCACATCTGCCTGGTCATTATCATATACTTAGAGATATCAATGACAGTTCTCCCAGCAGAAATGAAAACACTGCCTGGCATACAGTATGTGTTATGAAAGAAATTAAATCCTGGGCCAGTGTGTTGACTGCTATCTTAAATATTCTGTTTAAAAGAGTTTACAAGTCACATATCTTTGTTCTATTTCCAAAGTATTGATTTATATGTGTGCTCTTAACAGTGGAGAACATATGTTTTTCCTCAAATTGAACATGGGTGGGAATTTAATTGCCTGTCAGGCATCCAAGTAAATCACATATGTTCTATTCCCGCAGGGGCGTGCTGACAGGGTTGCAGATTTTTTCCAATGCTATGTAAGTTTTTTCCAAATCCAATTAGAAATATTAAAATGAATAAAAAAATATAAACCATTGATCAAGAGAGAAGGGGGCTCCTAGTTTTAATATTTACCCAATATTTATTATTTTATAGCTCGAAACCATGGGGTGGGTCCAGTCGGCTTCTGATGAGGAAAAAATTGCACTGGAAAATATTTTTTTATAGGATTAATTAGCGAGTTTTGAGTGATTTTCTGGTGCTATGCACAAGTTATGACTGTTCAGAGTCCCAGTCCTCTTAGTCTTTACAGTCAGGTGAGCGATGCCACAGTCATTGACTGTCTTGTTTGTTATTAGAATCAGAAAATTCTCAAAAAATTAGTTTACTTGAATCTTTATCAGGAAATGACATTCATCATTTAAATATCAATTATATGTCATGACTTACAAGTTGTTGATATGAATCTCATGTGATTAATCTGCGTACCAAATTTGAACGCAATCTGATATCTGAAGCTATCAACCAGATTTAATCAGCAAATTATAAGTCCAAAATGGGAGTTATTGTCAGAAGTGATTGGACAATGAACCAGACCCAAATCCAAAACCCAATTTTAGGTCAAGAAGGGGCATAACTGCATCAAATGATTGAACCAGACTTAACTTCAACCTTGACAGGTGCTTTATCATATGTAGACTATGTGTTTCAGAAAATTCTGATAAATATTATTCAAGATATCACCTGGAACACAAACACTTCAGGTCACATAACATTAATTGTTTCTTTGTTGTTACTCCAAATTTCATTGAATTTTGATTTTGATGGATATTGCTGAAGATATCATCCAAACAACAAGTCAAAAGTAGGCCATATCTCCATAAACAATTATCAAACTGTGATTATATTTAAACTTCACCTGCGTCTTCTCGAACCATATGCCAAATATCATGAAATTCTGTTGACAATGCTGTTGAAAGTTATCCTCCGGAAAAAAATTGTTTTGGACGGACAAATACTACAGTCCCATGAAATTAATATTTTTGGGAACACCTATATTATCTTAAATGTTTTAAATTATCTATACAACTGAATCTTGAAATTGAGAGATGAATCGAGATGAATCTCGATTAATGTCACAGAATATATTGGAATGAAAACACCATTTTGTTAACAGACGTTAATTCTTTTATTACAACAATAAGATTAATTACTTTGAAGGGCATTATTGGTCATTCTTGGCCCAGCATAAGTTGTTATCAGCCTGTCATATTAACGAACCAAAGCCGCTTTGGGTCGTATATAGGCTATATCTGATTTTGTGACGTCACCAATTATTAACTAATACGACGCTCTAATTTTTGAATTTGGGGAGCAATTTTGTCGCACAGTAGATCGGTGGGCATAAAGCATTATTGTCGTAAAGAGGCCAACACAAATCAGTTGATGTGCAACATTCTCCTATTTATATAAACGTCATACAATTATTTATGTGTTTTGTTATTTATAAAGTCAGAATACCGAGTTAATAAATGTCAGAATTCCGAGTTAAAAAGATAGAATTCCGAGTTTATAAACTGAAAATTCCGAGTTAAGAAGACAGAATTCCGAGTTTAAAAAGACAGAATTCCGAGTTATAAAGACATAATTCCGAGTTTATAAAGTCAAAATTCCGAGTTATAAAGTCAGAATTCCGAGTTAAAAAGATAGAATTCCGAGTTTATAAAGTCAAAATTCCGAGTTATAAAGCCAAAATTTCGAGTTATAAAGTCAAAATTTCGAGTTATAAAGTCAGAATTCCGAGTTAAAAAGACATAATTCCGAGTTTGTAAAGTAAAAATTCCGAGTTATAAATTCAAAATTCCGAGTTATAAAGTGAAAATTCCGAGTTTATAAAGTCAGAATTCCGAGTTAAAAAGATAGAAGAATTCCGAGTTTATAAAGTGAAAATTCCGAGTTATAAAGATAGAATTCCGAGTTAAGAATACAGAATTCCGAGTTAATAAAGACAGAATTCCGAGTTATAAAGACATAATTCCGGGTTAAAAAGACATAATTCCGAGATTATAAAGGCAGAATTCCGAGTTAAAAAGACAGAATTCCGAGTTATAAAGTCAAAATTCCGAGTTTATAAAGTCAAAATTCCGAGTTATAAAGTCAAAATTCCGAGTTATAAAGTCAAAATTCCGAGTTATAAAGACATAATTCCGAGTTTGTAAAGTAAAAATTCCGAGTTATAAATTCAAAATTCCGAGTTATAAAGTGAAAATTCCGAGTTTATAAAGTCAGAATTCCGAGTTAAAAATTTTAGATAGAAGAATTCCGAGTTTATGAAGTGAAAATTCCGAGTTATAAAGATAGAATTCCGAGTTAAGAATACAGAATTCCGAGTTAATAAGACAGAATTCCGAGTTATAAAGACATAATTCCGGGTTAAAAAGACATAATTCCGAGATTATAAAGGCAGAATTCCGAGTTAAAAAGACAGAATTCCGAGTTATAAAGTCAAAATTCCGAGTTTATAAAGTCAAAATTCCGAGTTATAAAGTCAAAATTCCGAGTTATAAAGTCAAAATTCCGAGTTTGGAAAGTGAAAATTCCGAGTTAAGAAGACATAATTCCGTGTTTATAAAGTCAAAATTCCGAGTTAATTCCGAGTTATAAAGTTAGAATTCCGAGTTAAAAAGACAGAATTTCAAATTGATAAAGTTAGAATTCCGAGTTAAAAAGACAGAATTTCAAATTGATAAAGTTAGAATTCCGAGTTAAAAAGACAGAATTCCTAGTTTATAAAGTCATAATTCCGAGTTAATTCCGAGTTATAAAGTCAAAATTCCAAGTTAAAAAGAGAGAATTCCGAGGTTATAAAGTCAGAATTCCGTAAATCAAGACTACGCGGAAGTACGATTGGCCTAATTTTACTCTAATTACTTTTAGTGATAATCAACCCAGGAAATATAAGCTTATGTAAATTTTATTTGAAGGGAATACCAGGGAATCTATAAACAGATTTTGATAAATGAAAAGCAAACAAATAAAACAAAAAAAAGCCACAGCTACCCTCATGTGAGTGGTTTTGCCTTGGTTCGTTAATTACGTTAGCGTATGATCATATTATCGATGGCCGCTAATAAGTTGGGGAGCTGTTAGTCATTTCTGGAAAGCCTCTAATGAGATCGTGATTTTAGTACTATTACTACCACTCACTACTAATAACCAAATGGGAAGAGAACAGTACTACTTGAAACATTTGAGAATTCAGCTGCATGGGCACTCGGATCAATTGTCTGTTAGAGTTTTCTTTAATTAAAAAGCTGAACTGATTACGATATGATATCAATACTAGATCTAGTCCAAGTCTGCTCATATTTAAACCAGCTAGGATATTGGAATAGCAAGATGCTGTTTTTCGTCCGAGACCATCCCAATACCTTTGTTATAACATGCTTTACGACCAGACCTGGTGGCTGGAATTGTCATGTATTTTACTTGATTTTACACAACAAATCAATAAATGATGCTATATTGGAAAGAGTGGCATCCTATGGTCATAATAATCTAACTTTATGTGTTAAATTACACATAGAATATTCTGGTTTATTAGGACTAACATTGATTTGTTCACATTTTAATTGAAAGCTGGAGTGTAATCAGAAACATTCGGCTTCAGTGCCAACACCCAAAGGCAACCATAAACAATCGAATGCACCCTTACTCAACATATTTAAGACATCGTGTGCTGTTAATATATTTCAACATCCCATCACTATTATGTGTTTATTTTTATTGTAAGTGGGCCTATTTTACTTATTAGTTAAACATTTCTTACACGGAACGTCTCGCGATATATATACAATTTTCAATTTACAAATTACCGGGTATACGTGGTAGAATTAATTCAATTTAAGACCAGGTGGTGTTGTTTATATTTACCTTACGGGTGCTAGAATATTTAGGTCAATTGCGTTCACACACTTTTAAAAAGATGTAAACACTGAGGTAAACGTCTTTTTTCAAATTAAATTACCACTTTCAATTGACAACTGATGTGGTGTTCAGAACAAATGGCAGGCCTTCTATGGAATAAACCCGTTTATTGTCGCAATTGTGATAGTTGATTACATTTATTTGTGGTTTTATGTGAGCTGGTCACTAATGCATAAAGTCTGTTGTAAGAATAGTTTCGGGATGGTCTCGGGGCATTGACCGTTAATTCAATGATTTTACTACACCTATGCGATCAATGGAATCAGCCCCAGCAAAATCAGATTTACTTGCCAAGGATCTAAATGAGTGAATGGGTCACTATATATAGCTCTGCAGTAAGCTAAACACAATTTAAAAGTCACTGCAACTAGATGCACACACAACTGCTGATGAGATTAGACCTACACCTAAAGTTTACTTGTGTTGTACTTGTGTAAAGGGCATTCCCAGTTATCATTCAAGAATTCACATTGCAATATATTTTTATATTAAACTCATATTTTCATGTCAGAGCTTCTTTCATAATGAGTATTGTCTGTTTGGTGATTCATTTGTGAAATGGTTCATGATTGCTGGTATATATGCCAATATTGACATTAATTATAAATAACTAGTTTATATTAATATCATAAATTTATATTTCATATTAATTTATAAAATTACTTTAGAGCGATATTATTTTTGTGCATGGTGATACATGATGCAATAAATGTATGCATTTTACGAATAAGGAGTCATATTATCACATGGGGTGGATGAACAGGGGAGTTGGGGTTCCACGATTTTTATGTGTACCCATACCATGTATGGTACACATAATGCCGACGTCCGGATCAACCATCCGTCGTTCGTCTGTCCATCCGTCCGTCTGTCTGTAGACACTTGCTATCCGATTCAATTACTCGAATATTTTCTATCGGATCGTGTTCAAATTTTATGTGCATGTTTATGATAACACACTCCTCACCAGTATAGTTTTTGGTATCGATCGGTTGATCGGTTTAGAAATTATTAACACTTTGCATCCGCACATAGGCATGAGCTATCCGATGCTGTAACCAAAGTATTTTTTGTCTGATTGTTTTCATATCTGATATGTAGGTTTATGATGACACACCCCTCACCTGTATAGTTTTTGGTATCAATTAGTTGATAAGTTTAGAAAATAATTAACCCTTCACACATATGCTATCCAATCCAATAAATTGAACATATTTCTTCTGATCTGCCTCATATTTCTTAGCACGTTCTTCATCTGTATGGATTTTGGTATTGTTTAGTTAAAGGTACTCAATCCGTAAAGAGGGTCCCCATCTCAACAGATTCCAACAACAACAATCCGATCAGAGGGTCCTATATTACTATTTCTTTGGCTTTGGGGGTAAAAAATATTTGATTCGAGTCGAGGAACCCATCAAACAAAGCTCAGAGTTATTAGATATTGATTTTTGAAATTTGTTATGTTCTCGAGATGAGTACTAATAATTGCCATCAATTTCGTATCCTGCGAGAGATTTATACCCCAAAACTCTATTCAAACAGACAAGGATGGATAACTCTAAAATCAAGTGGTAATAATAACTCAATTTTGACTGAGATCTGGGCCAGAAAGTATTCCCGATAATGAAAAATAATAGATTTCTAAAATCGATATCTAACAAATCCGAGCTTTGATGGGTGACTTCCTCGACTCGAATCAAATATTTTTGACCCCCGAAGCCATTGAAATAGTAATTGAGAGGAGTTTTATCGGATTGAGTGCCTTTAACCCTTTCCACTCTTGTTTTTAAATAGAATTCATCCAAGCCAGGATGACTCAAACATTTTTCATCTGATTGACACCAATTTTGGTATATGAATTTGTGACCCCTAAATACAGATCAAGTGCGAATATGGGTTTGATCCAGTATATTTTAACAGAGTTATGGCCCTTTATAATTCATACCTCTTTTCCATGCACTATTAAATATGAATAGAATAAGACACAACACACACCTGTGTTATTGGAAGGAGATAATTTATTGCTTTGGACACAGTGACCTGATAGCACCACTGGTGGCTGCAGAATTATAAACAACTGTCAAACTGTGATTGATTACAGACTCTTTATTCCAATTCTGTTGAATCCATGCAGTTCATGGCATTATTGTTTACAGAGATACTGTTGTCATAACTTAGAAAATAATTAATACACCAATTCCTTAGTTCCATCATATGATGTCATTGAAAATGATTAACCCTCTGCACACATGATATGGTCTTCTGGTGTCTTTTATTTGATCATTCTCCTATTCTATGTCCATGTTGATGGTGATCCACTTTTAACTTGCATGGATTTGGGATTATAATTAACCCATTCGATAGACTCATATTATCTGATAGACATATATTAAGTTATCACTTTAACTTTGAGCCAGGTTCATCATTAGAGGATATGTCTTATTTTGAAATTCCCTCAATTGCATTTGGGCTACAGGATAATATTAACAGTGCTGGTCTGACGACGGATGTGGGCTGTAAGGTGTGCCAAAGGATTTAGTCATGCAAAGAGTAAAATACAAGATGGCTTCTGCATTTTTCATCAGAAATCTTGCGAATTTGATAGCTCCCTCCCATCAGGACTCTAGAGGTGATCCTAATCATGATTGTAAATTTTTAAAACAAATTTTGGAATTAATTGACGGCTCCCATCTAGACTTCACCCTGAAGATTCGCATGAAGTTTTGGTGACCATCGAATGAGGGGTGTGGTCTGTAGGGTGTGCCAAAGGATTTAATCATGCAAAGAGTAAAATTCAAGATGGCTGCCTGTGGCCATGTTTATCATTGAAAATCGTCAAATTTGATAGCTCCCATCTAGAGGTGATCCCAAATGTTCCTGCAAATTTTCGAAACATTTCTCCAATAAATGCAGGCTGCAGGTTGTGCCCTTGGATTTCAATTTGAAATCAAAGATGGCTGATGGCAGCCATGTTTTTTTTTTTATTTCGGGGGAAAAAAAATCTATGGCTCCCATCTAGAGGGCACTCTGTAGATCCACATGAAGTTTGGAGATGATCGGATGAGGAATGTGGCCAACGAAATTGTTGACAGACGGATGACAAACTCCATGGCAATAGCACACACTTGACCGTCAAGCTATTAAGCTAATAAAACGGCCGAAAAATTGGGGTGAAAATGCCCAGCCGGGCCTAGTCTACGAACTCATTTCAGATCCTCCTCTGAACGTTGAACCAAATTTTTTTAATTAATTAAAAAATAAAATCAACTCCGAAAACAAAAACAAATCTGATCAAATCTGTATTCGAACTCGATTTGTATTTTGGGCTGAGAAACTCACTTACAAAATTTGGTTCAGATTGGATAGAAAATGACTGAGTTATCGCACCATGCAGAAAGTGTCTACGAACAGACAAACGAGTGGTCAATCCGGACATTGACACTAAGTGTACCATACTAAGTGTACCATACTATGGTACTATAAAAACAATCATAAAACTATAGTTATCACCTGGAGACCAAACTAATAGACAAATTCTAAGTCGACAATCACCATAATTCCGGCAAAGATATGCGGAACGACCCAAATTTGAACTTGACCTGTATCTTCATGTTGGTAATCCACATACGAGAATTGAAAACAATCAGATAACTAAAACTAGTTATCAAGAACATCTAATGTGCTGATGACACAAGTTTCGGCATTTGATAGCATATGTCTATGGAATTGCTGGCAACTTAGGGATAATTATACCCCCCCCCCCCCATATTTTTTACCCTAATGAGCCAGAATAGCCACACATTATGATTCATCTCAGTTCCGTTTCAAAGTTCTGCCCATTTCCTTTAAAGAATGTGGCCAGAATCCCAAAAGTGTTTTTCGGCAAATTTCCATACTGCATCTTTAAAATTAATGGGACAGCCAGATAAAATATTCAGTTGTCAGTTGATTACCTAACATGCATAATAACCAGGTGAGTCACAAATTCAAAATTTTCGGAACAGAGAATAATATTCTGGATATATGTGAAAAATGAACCTTTTAGCCCAAGTTGGTTGCCTGCCATTTTGGAAGCCATCTTGAGTAATTTGGTATTTGAACACCTTAGTGCGACACATTTAAAATAGATCAAAACAATAAACATCTTTCATACCAAAGTTAGTTACAGTTTACTTTTAAAAAAATGGTCCGTACCTAAAAAGTTAATTTTTGCCGATATTTATGTTAAGTTTGTGAGAGTAAAATCCAATATTTCTGGTATGTCAGTGGTTACAATACTAAAAAATAACCAATGTAAATCAGACATGTTAGATTTCAACGGATAAAAGGCAGAATAGCCAATTTTATTCATCAACCATAACTTGTAAGCCATTGCAAAATTTACAATTTTCCATATTTTGGAGGCCATTTTGAGCAATTAAGTAACTAATTAAGTAATTAAGTAACAATTTTGGTTCCAATGACTTGGAATATTCACCGGTGATGGTATGCCTCACTCACATAACACAGTTCTGCTCATTCCTTTTTGAAATGTGACTAGAATTCCAATTGTGATTTTTTTGTGAAAATTTTATACCGCAATCTGTAAAATCAATTTTGTTCAAGAATCGGAAGGGGCTAGGACCCAAAGAATTTCTTATTTCATTGCCCCATGATCAGTTAATATAAAAGATACAAAATAAAGTGACAATTCTGGAACATTTCCAAACAGCAGAAACTGATATACAAGATATTAGTGAAAAAGTGTCATATTTTCCAATTCCGGTGGCCATTTTTTATATATGAAATTTATACATACCTATAAATAAGGAGTACTCAATTATCAATAGAATTACATATCGCACGACGTAATACCTCATAAACTTCATGAGTAATTGCGAAGTGAAATGTTGGTGGCCATCTTGGATTCAAAGACCTATAACTCTATAAAGCCCCCATAGTCAGATGGCAAACAACCGGCAAATTGAAGGACTGATATAGTTCTACAAAGATATCATGACCACCAAAAATCCGCATAGGGGGAGGGGGTCTACGTGCAGCTCAAGCTCTATATCCTAAACCATCAGATGGCTGTTCATCGCGGTATAATTCAAATCCAAAAGAATTTTTTTCGTATTGTGAACTGCAATTCCGCGAGATTAATATTCCGCAAAACTGGAAACGTTAAAAATCGTCGGAAAATAAATGAAATTAAACTAATGCAGATCCAAAAATAGACATGTTACTCCCAATTGAAGTAATCCACAAGGCTAAAACGATTAGAAAGTGGTCTATCATGTCAGTTCCCGGCGATATAAACCTGGACCAGTTTGCCAAAGACTTAATATGATCATACGTAAACGTAATTTGCACCCGTTTGTTACCGTTCATGGGATTATCGGGTGAATTTTTATCTTTAGAAGGGTTTGATGATAAACCGTAACGGGACACAAGACAATCATATTCATATATATGTAAATAATCACATATAACGTAAATGTTTGGCAGATGTGTCGTTTATCCTGGCCGCGTAATACGTGTCTCAGCTGTCCGGCCATCGACGCAGTCCTCAGTGTCTGGAGTTTTGCGCACCGATGTAGGTCATGACGTCATGATGCATGTCGTGATGTCATGACGCCTTGGTTTTCCAAAAAGTTATCCTTGAATTTTGAGAATAATTCATCAATCTTTTAGGCTAAAATACCGTTAGAAAATAGAAGAGAGTATCTGAACGACCAATAAAGTCCCTATATTCCTCTTTCGGGGCAAATATTTTTAATAATTTTATAAAATATGTAAACAAAACTTTTTCATGCAATTTAACTTTTTGTTAACCAGAGCTTTGGTTTAATTTACATTCAATTATTTAAATATCTTTTGCTTTAGGAGCATGTTGTTCCTACATATGATGAAGTATAGCTAACATTTGCCGGAACAAAGTTTTTTATTTTTGCCCTGGAGTATTTTGCCCAATTACACATTTCGAGGTGGTATTAGTCAATACAAAATGGCGGCCGTCGCCAACAATAATTTTGGACTCTGCTGACCCTTGAGTTATGAATAAATTATCTATTTTAAGATTGGGCTGAAAAAGTCGATTAGTATATCTCATATCCGCATACGTATACCCTAGGTCGCTTCGCTTCCGCAGCTTTGCCGCGGGAGAGCGGGCGCTATTAAGCGGTAAAATCGATGATGTTCAACATGATGAAAATCCCGTTCCCGAAGAAATTAACCCTTACCACGAACACTCTCAGGGGTAACACGGTCATCCATGTATTCGTCTCGGACAAGAAAACGGGGGAGTTTCAAAGAATAACTTTGAGTGCAGGTGTAGAGGAAACTGTTCAGTCGTTTGGTCGGTATATCAGGATTGAAATCAAATTGAAAACTGACTTAAGCACGGGGCGTCATGTGCCCCGCGAGAATCGGTTTGAAATCTGCAGACGACCCAGCGCGAAATCGCACGTGTCTCGGCACCCTTCCGGTCACAAATGTCAGGGTCGGCTCCAAACTTGAATTAAACAGCGACAAAGGTGAGTTAATGCAGAATATAACACACAATGCATACTCCACAATGATTACCAGTATCGAATCAGTAGCTTTTATGGAGTATTATGCGATAAGATTTGTTTATTTTACATGTTTACAAAAGTCATTATTTCCAAGTGCATTTTCAATGGAATATTCCACCAATTTCCACGAGTGATTAACCGCAATTCTGGAAGCTACGCTTGAGTATACCGTTGCTCAATGTTAGATACATACATTTCCAAGCTCCCAAACCACAAGTAAGTTTAGTATTATACTTGTATGCCACAAAAAATGAATCTTAAAATGACCCGAAAATGTCACGGTTCCCTTCCGGTCAACTGTTAGCATTTGGGTTCGCATCGGTTTGATCATGCCCCAGTTCCGAATCTGCACGTATTTAGTTTTCGCATTATTTGACCAGTATTTTCGTACACGTTGGAGACTTCTCACGCATATTTTATTTCCATATTTACTAGTAATGACTAGCACCACATATAACATTATTTATACGGTGATATCTTGTTAAATGCACCTTGCTAGGCGACTTCGAAGCACGAACTATTATTTTATTTAAAAGATGTCGTTTTTATGTGTAAACAATAAGTGGGAATACATATACACACCTGGCATTGATCCGATATGACTCGTGTTGCGCACACGTCGCTAAAATTACAATAGGCCTACTGTCTACATTATATAATGTATCGTCTCAAACTTACACAAGTTTGTTTCTGTTATCTGACCGAATAATGGTTGTATATAATGCCACCAAACAGGCATAAACATGTTCAAGCATACACCATGCATAGCAGGATTTAAATTCATTTAACTTGACCAATCTGACACCCAAGTAGTGGTGGACTTTTAGAGTACAATGACGACTTCGAATGAGGGACTGGTTGCTTGCTGGTGTCAATTTATCGGATCCCCCCCCCCCCCCCCCCTTGTTGGAGATCCTCTATATAATAAATGCATATAGCATGATTTGAATTTGACTTCGCGAATGTAGTGTCCATAAACAACCATTATTCGGTCAGATAACAGAAACAAACTTGTGTAAGTTTGAGACGATACATTATATAATGTAGACAGTAGGCCTATTATGATTTTAGCGACGTGTACGTAACACGAGTCATATCGGATGTCAGGTGTGTATATGTATTCCCACCTATTGTTTACACAAAAACGACATCCTTTTAAATAAAACAAGTGCACCGCTGGGCGGAGGTAACGCCCCCGACTGTACAATCAGAGAAACTTTCTGGTTAAGCGCTATAAAAATGCCACATGTTGTTCTATATTAGCTTCAAATTTGGTCTGGTGCCACAAAAATAGAAGGAAAACTGAACAAAAAAAAAAGAAGAATTTTTTAAGTCGAAAAAGGGTCATAACTCTCACAAAAATTATCCGATTGAACCGAAATTTTACCTTGACCTGTATTGCGATACTGGTAATACACAAAAAAACGGGTTTTGCAAATAAACAATCCAAAATCTGGAAACCCAAAAAAGTAGCAGAAAACCTGAATTTTCTAAGTAAAAAAAGGGGCGTGACTCTGGACAAAATGAGCGGACGAAACCGCAGTTATGGGGAAATCTTGTCCCCCCGGCTGGTCATACCAAAGATCAACTGAATTGAGTTAGCGAAACCAAAGTTATGAGTTGAAACGTTCGTACAGACGGCTCCACTATATACCCCCAAATCTCCATCGGAGATCGGGGGCATAATAATAGTTAGCCTAGCAAGGTGCATTTAACAAGATATCGCCGTATAAATAGTGTTATATGTGGTGCTAGTCATTACTAGTAAATATGGAAATAACATATGCGTGATAAGTCTCCAACGAGCACGAAAATACTGGTCAAATAATGCGAAAACTAAATACGTGCAGATTCGGAACTGGGGCATGATCAAACCGATGCGAACCCAAATGCTAACAGTTGACCGGAAGGGAACCGTGACATTTTCGGGTCATTTTAAGATTCATTTTTTGTGGCATACAAATATAATACTAAACTTACTTGTGGTTTGGGAGCTAGGAAATGGATGTATCTAACATTGAGCAGCAGTATAGTCAAGCGTAGCTTCCAGAATTGCGGTTAATCACTCGTGGAAATTGGTGGAATATTCCATTGAAAATGCACTTGGAAATAACGACTTTTGTAAACATGTAAAATAAACAAATCTTATCGCACAATACTCCATAAAAGCTACTGATTCGATACTAGTAATCATTGTGGGGTATGCATTGTGTGTTATATTCTGCATTAACTCACCTTTGTCGCTGTTTAATTCAAGTTTGGAGCCAACCCTGACATTTGTGACCGGAAGGGCGCCGAGACACGTGCGATTTCGCGCTGGGTCGTCTGCATATTTCGAACCGATTCTCGCGGGGCACATGACGCCCCGTGTTAAGCGGTGGTTCTGAAATCAGCACCTAGTGTTAGCAGTCAACAGAGACAGAATGCATTCAAAATTTTGTTGAACAGTAGCAGAAAACTTTGCTGGCCAGATAAATATTCTGAAGTGGATAATCGGGATATAAAAAAAAATCATGTCCTGTATAATGACTTCATCGACTGGCTCCAACAGCAGAAAATTGGCTTCATGCCAAGTCATGTTAATACAACAGGAAAAATATTTCCTTTTTCACAAGATAGAGTTCAATTCTTATACAAGACAGTCCACACTAATATAAGTGACATTTATGTGTCAACACATGCAATGAACCACTGTTCTTTTTATTTTGTGAGCATTCCCTCATGTTTTTGCATTAAAGTTGTTGATAAAAATCTTCAGTCCAAAAAGAATATATTACATGGTATATAGTAAGGTAAAAGTAAGATAAATCATCTCCTTTTGCATCAGAAACACACCATAAATAATTATAAAAAATAAAAATAAAATCCTCCCTCCCTCACCGATTTGAAAGAAAAATTGCCCGAGAGCCTAATAATTTGTTTTCTTGGCCTAATATAGTTTACAAATAAAGTTGAGCTAAAAACATATTGGAGAGACAATAAGGAAACCCATGACAATAAGCATGAAAATGGCATGAACAATGCACCTCATCTGAAAGAATTGCAAGTTAGGGAAGCATTTGAAATTGAGTCACTCAAGGGTCAATTGTCAGGCGAAGTTATAAATTTTGTACCTCAACGCATGGATGAATTACAAAATGACTTTGATATGACATGTTTAATGCATTTATAAAAGCTTTTCATGTCTACTTCTTTTTTGCAACACCGACTGTTCGTCCTCTTCGACCAGTTGTCTTTGTATGTTGACCCCTCACACGGAGACTGAAAGAGAAATCAATGCTGGACATGAATGAATGTTTGGTGACATTTTACAACGAGTCCTGATGGTAAATGTTACCATTTTTAGCTCAACTTTACTTTGTAAAGTTTGAATTATTGCCATGGCTTGGTATCCGTCGTGCGTGATTCGTCAACAATTTCCTTTAGCACGGGCTACAGTTCGTACCTTTGGTCCGATTATTATGAAATTTTGGATGTTGACATTGACATGTAGATGGGAACGAGTCATTTTGGGGTCATTCGGAAAAAAAACATGGCCACCAGCGGCCATCTTGGATTTCAAAATTCAATCCATTAGCACGGGCTACAGGTCGTACTGTTCGTCTGATCATCATGAAATTTGTCATGGATCTTAATATTGACATGTAGATGGGAAACGATTAATTTTGGGGTCATTCAGCCAAAAAACATGGCCGCCAGCAGCTATCTTGGATTTTACTCTTTGTATGACTAAATTCTTTAGCACGGGCTACAGGTCGTACCTTTAGTAAGTCTGATCATCATAAAATTTGTCATGGATGTTAACAATGACATGTAGATGGGAACGAGTCATTTTGGGGTCATTCGGCCGAAAAAACATGGCCGCCAGCAGCCATCTTGGATTTTACTCTTTGTATGACTAAATCCTTTAGCACGGGCTACGTACAGGTTGTACCTTTAGTAAGTCTGATCATCATAAAATTTGTCATGGATGTTAACAATGAAATCTAAATGGGAACGAGTAATTTTGGGGTCATTCGGCCAAAAATCATGGCCGCCAGCAGCCATCTTGGATTTTACTCTTTGTATGACTAAATCCTTTAGCACAGGCTACAGGTCGTACCTTTAGTCTGATCGTCAAAAAATTTGTCATGGCTGTTGAAATTGGAATATAGATGGGAACGAGTCATTTTGGAATTATTCGAACAAAAAACATGGCCGCCAGTGGCCATCTTGGATTTCAAAATTCAATCCATTAGCACGGGCTACAGGTCGTACTGTTCATCTGATCATCATACAATTTGTCATGGATGTTAATATTGACATGTAGATGGGAACAAGTAATTTTCGAGTCATTCGGCCAAATAACATGGCCGCCAGCAGCCATCTTGGATTTTACTCTTTGCATGACTAAATCCTTTGGCATGGGCTACAGGTCGTACCTTTGGTCAGGTCATTATCAAATTTGTCTTGACTTTTGACATGTAGATGGGAATGAGTCATTTTGGTGTTATTCGGCATTAAAAGATGGGCCGTGTGGCATTGCAGTTATGGGTATCCAACTTTTCATTTCAGAACATTCAAATGGAAAACACGAGCTGTATAATCTCCTGTTTTGTCCGCAAGTCTCCCAATTTTGGGCGTTAAAAACTTTTGATGTTACGACATCTGCACATGCGGGAGAAATCGGTGCTCTTCCGTATTTTGGAGGTTTTACCTATGACAATCCGGGAGTCTCACGGACAATCCGTGAAACTTAACAGCTCTGCCCCGGATGTATGGGATGAAGTATGATTTCAATTTGGAGCTGTGGTTGAAGTCTACAATGACATATGGTACTCTTGAGTGCCTAATAAACATGCATGTACGATTATTAAAATCAAGGTAAAATTCCCACCTGTACGATCGTTATTTGGTCCTGTACGTTTATTAAATTAACCAAAAGAAATAATTCACCAATCTTAAATTGTGTTATTCATAGATAAATGAACTCTGATTGTTGACAGTGATCAGCACACTGTAGATTCACAGACCTGGCTATCCATCAAAACTATTTCTGTCACATGGCATCAGTAAACCAGTCAGATGGTGCGTTTTGTTGGGATGTATGGTACTAATATTTCCAGTCTGTACGTTTATTCCGCCCTGTACTATTATTCAGTTACGCGACATTTTCCAACCTGTACTATTATTCCACCCTGTACTTTTATTAGGCACTCAAGAGTAAGTTTTCTCACCAAAATATTGACAGCTAGTCAGGAAAGTTGTTGCTTTTAAGAACGAATTGTAAGAAGTAACATTACAGATAAGTGAACCACAATTGTTGGAAGCCAGTGTCTTATCACTTAAAAAGACCCATTTTCAGCACTTTTGCGCAAAGCTTCACAACACACACTTTTTTATCTTTTTCAGCACTTTCTGTGCAAAGCTTCACAACACCAAATTTTTATCTCACAGGAGGGAAATAGATCATTTACCTACAACATCAAACTTTCTCACAAACTCAATGGTTGCATGTTTGAAGTGAAAACCTAGGAATAGTTCCTGATAACATTTTACTTATGTACAAAAACTTGCTTTAACTTACCCCCAGTAATGTCGAAGACCTCTGTGTGCCCGGATTTTCTTCAGTCGTTCAAGATCTTCTCTCAATTTATTGTCTAACGCATTTGACATCACCTGACTGTATTTACCGTCCTTTATGTCCTTCTGTCTGTTGAGGAACCAATCAGGTATTTTGTATTGTCTAGGACATTGCATAATGGTTATAACTTTCTCTACCTGTAATTTTAATATTTCATAATTATAATTTCCACAGCCTTGCTGGTACTTTGAAAGCAGTCGTAATGGCAAACATCCATGTACCAAAATTCACCGAGATCAGATTGGGGTCAGGAACTATATGAGCAGAACAGGGTGTGTTTAATGGAAAAAGTGCCGATTCAAATAATATTTTTCATTGACTAAACAAATTTCTTTTACAGTAGCCAAGATTGGAAATAAAAATTAACAATCCATTATTTATGATCAGCCGGAAGGAGACATCTGCCTTTTTAGAGGTGCTTATCTGGACAAATGAATGACAGTTGTGTTAAAGACAACTGTCATTCATGTCTTAACAAGTGCAACATCAAAGGTGGCATAATATCCCCACCCCAAATTTCCAAGTCAAACAAGGGCCACTACCAGGCCTTACAATCTGACGAGAATCAGTATCATGATTCTTATTTTGATTCTCGTAAAAAGTCTTGATTCCCTGTAGAAATGCTATATTTTGATTCTTGCAAAATTTGATGGATTTTAAGGCCTGGTAGCTCTGGTAAAAATTAATGGATGAAACCTGTATTATGTGGGTATCCTCCCCCCCCCCCCCCCCCCCCCCCCCCCCCCCCCCCCCCCCCCCCCCCCCCCCCCCCCCATGTGCTGCCATCACAATGCCAAAAGACAACGAAATCCAATAATTTACAACAGAGTTAAATAGTGTTGAAACGATTAATTGACTAATCGAAATTGACGCGATTATTAAATTAATCAATTCCGAAATCGGCTAGTCGACTAGTCGGAACACACCAACCACCATTATGCCATCGCGAAAGCAGTGGCTGCCGTTACCGAATTACTGAACAATTTAAACAATCAAGCTATCGAAATACACAATCACAATTAGCTTGTTAAAGCCTTCTTTGTTGTCCCTTTGATGCGATAACTGCTTTCAGTAGTTGGTGGTCATGCACGAGCCGAAACCCAATGACCTCAACTCAATGTATTTGTCGGCGCCGCGGCGGCTTATTCTTTGAAGTTGAGACGGCCGGCTTTGATAATCAACTTCAAAGAATGAGCGCCTATCGCAACCCTGTCTATTTCGGAATTGATCTGAGTGATAACTGGTCAACGTGTTTGCAGATGTGCAGGACTCAACTTCACTCAAGTGAGTTGCGAGGTGACATTATTAAGTTTTAAGTTTAATAACAAGTCCAATATATTATAGTTTATTGAAGCACTATGCCAGTATACCTTTAACGTTTATTTGTCAAATTGTGTGATATTTTTTACAACCACCACATGCATCAATTGACGCATGGGTGAGGGTATACTATACGATCGCACATTCTAGATATATTGTATTCTAGATATAAATATAAAGCCAACCCGCGGTCGGCCATGCTATGCATCGAATAGCGTCGCGTATTTCGAACTAAACTGGCGAGTCACTTCGGAAATCTCACGTCGTTTATGGGCTGCGGAATTGGGCGGTGACAAAGCTGTTCCCAGAAACGTAATCTGGATGACGCAAATTCCTGCAATCGTACTAAATATAGAACTTACGACATCGCATTGAAATGTACTATTAACATCGCCGGTCTGCGCAGTTTTATTTCTGAAACTGACACGATCAATTGTGTATTCGGGGACTCGCGAGTAAAATTGTATATATTGCATATATATACAATGTACCATGCACGAGAGACAATTATGTACGCGATCAAATCAAACAGTGAAAACACGTGCGTTTTGGTAGGAAAATGACTGTCCGTGATTAAGCTATGTCATATCATGACCTTGCAATGCATACAAGGAACAACATTATGCACGGAATGCATGGCCCATTTTTAATATATGCGGACTCTATATATACAGGGAACTTTACCACATTCCGTGTCCGATATATTTACATGACATCTGCGAGCATAAAAGGCTTGTACGCACTACAGCTGTTATAACATTTATTTTGTAACTTTTGTTTGACTCTGTCGGAGATGAAGTTCGTTTCTCAAAATATCTTGCATTTCTTCATGTACGCCCGTTTGTGAAGTCAATCAGTGACAAGCACACTGGGCAAGTTCGAAAACAACGATGTTCGATTGTATGTAAGAACCGGTACGGCCCGGTAGACCATACCATATCAATTTTAAAGGAACATTTTTACACAAAACATAGAATAATGCACCGGTTTCTGATTGTTAGACGTGCTTCCACTCCGTAATCCGTAGCTTTTCCGTAATCGATCAGGTGTTTGTCACCACTGTTTAGATACATACATCAACTGGATGGTAATTTGATTATCATAAAACATCATATTCCTGAGACAAATTAATAACCTATTAACCTTCAGTGATATTAAGCCAAATAATCACGGCAAATAGTGTTAAATCACGTCTTGCTTTGCGTTCGAAAATGCTAAGTTGGTTACCGACACTTAAAACAAACGGCAAATTATATATGTATATGGGCACAAAGCGGTAAGTTTCGGAAGGGGTCCGACTAGTCGACTAGTAGTCGATTCCCTCTGGCGACTAGTCGATTCCTCAAAACCACTAATCGTTTCAACACTAGAGTTAAAATGAGATGTTCAGACAGACACAAATTCAAAAATGTTCAATCAAACAAGGGCCCTAACTCCAGTAAAAATTAATTGAATGATCAATGGTGATTTCACAGGAGAATAGAGCACCGACGCTTTGTTTTTTCCATCAATCATTGCACTGCGTTGGAGGTTATTATTATGACTAAACTAGACACTAATTCACTAAAAGTACAAACTGGTAGTGCACACCAACAATCTGTCACAATGAATGAGCCATCACGAATACTACCGCTCAGTGTTGAATGTTGACCAGAATTTTAACTTATAAAGGATCCCCAGTCTACACAAACTTGAAGCCAACAAGAGCTCAACATCAAGTATGCGAAATCTAGTGCATGTGCATGCGTTCGGTTGGTGTCTCTTTCTGCGTTTGTATTTCGGAGGTAAAAATTAATATATTTGTTCACGTGTGGACTAGAAAACCTGTCCAATGTATGGAGGACTCGCATATTTAAGAGAATGCATTGGCACAGGGTTTTTGCAAAATTACAGGAAGCTCCAGTCATGGAAGGGTTAATAAAGTTTATGGAGAGTGTGACAGAGCATGTTTATGTTTCCTAATTTCACTACACAATATCAAAATTTGCCACTTTGGGAGGTCAATAAAACCAATGTAGGTGGTTATTTTTATTTCAATGCAGTACCAGTGGGGCCTGAGAACCAAAAGCTTCTTTTTTTTTGGCCTAAATACTGATTTTGTGTGGTCAAATACAAACTGTTTCTAAAATTCACTCAATTGTTAAATGAATGTTCAGCTGTTTTGTTTTGTTACCTCATCCTCGGTCAGCTCTCCAGCACGTTTTGTGAGGTCTACATCAGCCTTTCTGCACACAACATTGGCATATCTTCTACCGATACCCTGAAAATAATTGTAAAAGAATTGTGTCAGATGGGGAGGATCAAGTTTTAGTAGCTATGCCTAGCTTGGCCTTACATGCCTTGATAACCTTAAAAGTCAAAATAACCCTCGATTGGTGTGCTTAGTGACATTGACAAAATGCAGCATGCGCGTCTTGCTTCGACAATGTGAACAGTCAAGGCCGAAACATGTAGTCAAGATCAGTGTGATTAAAAGCCAGTACGCTAGAATATATCGTCCCTTGTTATATGATTATAAATATCCCTTTGTTTCAACCCATATGCGGATGCTTAACTCTCAATCACTGGTTCATGTTACATGTCAGTAATAGGTGCAAGTTACATGTTTATAAATTTAGGCAGGTGAGAACTACAAATTCCCCTATTAAAGGATCAAATAAGCCGACAGGTGTTTATAAATACGCAGCTCATCCACCTGACATCTCACGTGCAGCAGGCATGAGTATGCGTGATTGTTTTTATTACAGTATTTATTATCAGTTATCACTGTTCACTTATTTTGACAATGTGTCATCCAAACGGTGCTTTGAACACTGCTTACAGTTTATATTATGCCTGACCAAATTAGAAAGGAGTTGAAAGTTGTTGTGTTCGCCGTCGGCAGACGAGTGGTCATTATACTGTGATGTTACTGATGTACAATCAATGTTCTATAAACATTAACTTTATAACCTTGTATGGCAAACAAATTGTAAATAAAATGTAGGGATGTATTGTGCAAACTTTATTCATGAAATAATGCATATATTGTACATTGTACTTAACAATTGTTATATACCAAATATTATCGTGATAATACCATTTATCATGATGTTGTCACCATAATATTGCGATATTTTTTTTGGGCCAATATCGCCCAGCCCTATCGACTATTGTGAAACATGACAGTAAGATAATCTCTCAGCTCTATCAATGACGCAAAAAGTTCATATTGAAAAGATACAAACTGCCTAATTCTTACCTTGATTGCAGTCATTGCAAACATAATTTTACGTCGCCCATCTATGTTTGTGTTCATAACACGAAGAATGTGCTGAAACTTCTCTGGAATCACGAGCGACTGAAAAAAGAAAGAAAATTGCTTGTACAACGAGTATATGCATGCAAACTAAGCTATACATGAAGTTGCAATGTATTTATACACCATACAAACAGTCCTGGGAATCATTGTCCATGTAATATTGAATAAAACTTGTAGCCATCAGTTACATTGATTGAACACTCAAAAAAATTATTGAACACTGTTGTATGCTCTCATTGTAGTGAACGTCCATACCAAATTTAATTCAGATTCAACAATTGGTGTTTGAGATATCTGCCCGGACAGACGGAAAAAAACATAATTACACTATTGTAATTAAATATACCCCAAACATGTATAAACTAAAACAATTAACATTGATATCAAATACTATTCCCACCAGACTACTGAATCATTGACGCATGAATAAATAGACACAATTAATTTTAGATCAATGCAGAAATAAACACTGATCAGGCCAAAAAAGATCAGGCCAAAAAAAAAAACATCTATTTCCGATAAAATGGGGAAAATTTTCCAGGTAGGCAGGCACGGTTTTTTTGTTACCCGCCCATTTGAAAGCGATAAAATAATGTAGTACACCCTTTTAACATGTAATATAAAATTGACATGCTTTTATATGTTGGTAATATATTATACAGCTTGCTGGACTATTAGGTCATATATAAGGTATTAAAGATATTCTATTAAAATAAAGTTTTAGAGACAACTTCCTGGCTACTAGTATGTGCTCCAGTGTGAAGATTCAAGGTATTAAGACTATGGCCATGGGTTTAGAGTTATTCCTCTTACAAAGTCCATGCAGCTACCAGCCCACTGTGCAACAGTATCATCTGATACCTTTATTTACAAATTACATGTGGCCAGAACAATGTTACTGATTGACTGTTCTTCCAGATATGATTAATATGTGGAGTAAACATGTTTTGTTCCAATCTTCTCCTGAATATCTCTGATGTAGATTGGGCCTGATGTTACACATTTTATGCCATTCTCTTCATTTCTGCCTGCGCAATTTTCCAGGTGTTGAAAGAGAGATCGTTTTGTGGAATAAATACTTGCCACTTCAATCAAACCTATTGCATATTCACAGTGGATCAACGGACACGAACCAAAACCGGAAGTCGTAGATTTCGAGGTGGAGAAATATCAGTCGACAAATATTTGTGTGCGGTTTGGGTTGTCAGATATCCATTAGATCGCATCATAGAGCCACCATTACTGGGCGGTTTGGGCTGTCAGATATGCATTAGATGTTATAATGGTGTCACTTTTTTCAAATTTTATAAAATGATTAAAACATGAATTTTTTGTTAATTTGAGTACCGTATGGTGAAAATTCCAAAAATCTGAATTTGACAAAAAGTTATGTCACTGGCTCCGCCCACATTCGACCCAGTGACCTCATTTGAACAAATCTGAATAACAGTCCCCCCAAGGACCCTTTGTACCAAATATGAACCCATTCGGCCAAATGAAATTTGAGAAGAAGTCGTTGTAAGAATTACAGAGTTATGGCCCTGGCTTCACAACTATTTGACCCAGTGTCCTCATTTGAACATATCTGAATGACAGTCACCTAGGGAAACATCCACACCAAATATGAACCAATTCGGCGAGACGAAGTCTCAGGTGAGCTAAAAATCACCCCCTAATACTACTAGTAGGAAGGGAGACCCCTAACCGATTTTTGTTCAGCCTTAATACTATACAATTGTACCAGTACTGTACATGTACTACACTTATCAGCAGAAACTGCAACACTTGGAAGATAAAGTGAGGTGAGTATTTGGTAAGTATTCTTTTTTTGGTAAACTTGTTGCTCCCAAAATAGAACCCGACAGGCACCGTCATAAGACATAACTGTAGAGTTCAGACTAACCCATTATTTCAACGCAAATGGGGGGGGCGCAGGTTTACGTTTTTACACTCCCTGACTATCTTTTTCCCCACTGAAGTCTCATTTTTTAAACACTTGAATAGTGATGGACTAGTATATCTTTATATCGTACAAGTAAGCGGTTCAGATCAGATCTAATTTGCGAGACATATAAAATACCTATTACATATATTCCCCCCATATAATATTGTCACTTCGTGTCCAATACTAAATACCTGCGCGCAGCACCAAATAACCACGTGTTCGGTGCTCCTTTTAGAAATTACGTCATTGAGCTATTCCGGGGGGCAATTATTATCGGATGTTTTGATTGGTTCAAAGAAAGTCTGTGATGGAAATAGTTTCAAATGTGTAGATAACTGAGTCTTCGAACGTGCGTACGAATCAACACACACACGCTTTATTTGTTCAATAATCAAATCATCCCTGTATAAAAAAAAGATTGGTTGACATATTTCGACTGCCAAATTTATAAACGTACAGGGCCAAATAACGATCGTACAGGCGGGAATTTTAACTCAAATTTAACAATCGTACATGTACGTTTATTAGGCACCGAAGAGTACATGTATGCACATCAGATGATCAGAAATGTGTGTTTAATATTTGCATACAGTTCAGTTCAAATTATTTGCTACTTGGTTGGTAACATCAAAGAGCCTGTCATAAATAGTTACACGGAATTGATTCACGTGACTCACTGAGGTGTTTGGTTGGGGACACAGTGACCCAGTTTGTGTGTCATTCATAACAGACAGTGGTTTATTTAAAGCGGGTTAAACTCGGGTTTCTGTGAATACCCAAGGATGCCCATGTTGGATAATGATTTCTTCTGGTCAACGGTGACGGCGATTTCGGCTTTCACCTTGGCATTGTCGATTGAATTAACCATTTTCCGGGACTGATTACGGAATACAGACTGACATTTTACCGGCAAAAAGCCATGCTTTTCACTGATTAATTTTGTCGCGAACAGAGTTGTTGTTCGAGCATGGTTTGCGCCCAATTCCACGAAGGCATCTAAGGGAGCTACAGGTATAATACATTGTAATTTTTAAAATACAGAGCCCACAAAAGACAGGTGGATTTCCGAAGTGACTCGTCAGGGTATAGTTCGATTTACATCACGCTATTCACAGAGTAGCATGGCTGACCGGATTGTCATATTTATATCTAGAATGATCACATACACCGTCCTACACATGTGTCAGTTGGGTATGCAATGGGTGTTTAGTTCTGCTGTTGGTATTGGGAAAACCAGAACTATTAATGCATGCACGGACGGACAGGTTACTGTGGCCGATGGGGTCATTGTCACAAGGCTCCGGTCACATTCGTAGCCAGCTTTTTAAATCGATCACAAATGAAGCCAGCTATTCGCCGGCGATCACATTCGTAGCCAGCTTTTCCAATTCCATGCTTTATATGGCGCGAAATATGACGTCATCGCGTTCGTAACTAAAATATCGACATCATGCTCCAAAACTTACTTCGTTATCAACTAATATATTGGAATATAATTCGAGCATCTAACGACATTGATTGGAAACCTCAGGTTATTAGATGAACTAATATCAAATTAAAATTTATGTTGTTTTTCATTCATCAACTCAGAAAAATGAGACTAATCTAATCTTGTTTATTGAGGCTCGCATGAATATGAAAAGCTGGCTACAAATGTGATCGCCGTAGAAAAGCTGGCTACATTTGTGATCGATTTAAAATGCTGGCTACGAATGTGACCAGAGCCTTGTGACAATGACCCCATCAGCGTTACTGTGGACTTCTAGACAATTAAAACAAATAATTGAGACATGCAAGAAAATCTCAGCCAGGCCGGGTACTGGAAACTGACTTTTTTTTTTTGGCCTCACACCCCTGCCAAAAGAATGAAATAATCCTACATGATTCCTGCCAAATTCTGATCATCAGTTCCGATGTTGATGTTAGATCAAACTGTGAGCGCATAGTGGGTAATCTGGAAGTTCTCAGTCATGTCACTCAAGCATAACCTTTTAGCAGTAATTTAGGACCGAAGAAAGTATTGTTTTTTTTTTATTTTACTGCCAGTTAAGTAAAACATGTTCTGACAACTTCATTGGGGTACAGGACGTTTCGTACCGTGGTCGTTTCGTCCCTGGACGTTTCGTACCCTCTGGTCGTTTCGTACCATATTTTTTGGTCGTTTCGTACCGAATTCTTTGGTCGTTTCGTACCATGTAGGAAATCAATTGGTCGTTTCGTACCATGTGTTGGAAATGTGGGAAACAGCAACATTTTATCAGTATTTTATATATACAGTTAGAATGGACTGTACTCTGACAATATTATTCATGTTATTGAATGCGGCGAAAGATCTTATGAGATGTTTATACAACGAGTGTTAATACTAATCACGCTGATTTCAAGAATGGCATAGATCTGTATAAACAAGAGGTCCGATATGAGCTCTTACTGATTACAACATTGTCACATCGCATGACTCGTATTCAGTATTATTATCAGGAAGATAATTGTTTTTGTTATCAACGACTAGTTATTTCTTGAGACTCCCGGCCCTTCAATCCATTCCCCCCCCCCCCCCCCACCGGACAACATCACATACCAACGTATATGTAAGTGTTTCATTAAGAATAAATAATAATTGTTCGCCCACCCAGCTACCGGAAATTGCGGAATAATCAATAAAATATTCCGGAATGTATATTAAACCTTTCTAGTCGTCACTTCCGTGTCGGTGTGTTCAGCTTCCCGCCCGATCACATATCCCGATGGCGATGGAGTAATTTTACAAGGACAATAAATGAACACAACACAGCCTCATAGGGGAATGACATTGTATATTTATTTTATTCAGTAATAAATTGAAGATGTGTACTTAATTAGATATGTGATTATGTGTGTCATGGGTGACAACTTCTTTGTATAATGGGCAGGAGCCGTTCTCAAACTTACCATGTCAGTGAGCATCACAATCATCGCCGTTCTGCATACTGGGCTTACCCACCCATAATAGTACCTATAATATGTGGTTAACCGGTCACGAAAAACCCATAACCGTCCCAGCTCTACTCTTGAGGGACAAATTGTTCTTCGACAGGGAGGTACTCGACCCCTGCTGAGTGACAAATTGTTCTTTGACAGGGATGCACTTGACACCCGTTGAGGGACAAATTGTTTTCGGCTGCTAACACTCCAATGGAGAGGCAAGTTAGCCTTTTGGAGGGGTGGTTAAATAGTGCACATTCGAGGAGCAATATTGCAGGAGAATGATTAATCATGCATGACGGCATACCATAACCAACTCAATTAGCATTCAATTAGGCCTAAAAAAATAATACCTTTGTTTCCGCTAACGAGCTAAAAAAAATTAGGGTAGGTAGGTAGGCTTAACTTATTTTTTTCTTCTTCAGTATCTTTAAAAATAACTGTATAATACTTGTCAATAATCCAAACTATGCACTTCTTAGCCCCAATCAGGTTAACCCAGATGACAGAGGAACTAGAAACTCCAATTCAATCTTACATATGCTTTAATATTTACATATATACTAGTCTATATACTAAGATAGTCTTTGATAATCCTAATATTTCCTATATGGTCTGGCGACAACTGGAGTCGGTCCAGCACCACTGCACTGTTCACATATTGGAGTGACCGTCTTGTACCGATCTCTTAAGGATGGCTTCACAACACCACCTTCTCCGCATTCAGTGAAGGATATAGGTATTTTTTGGGGACACCTGTTTTTGGGCAATGATATGCCAAAGGCATAACCTGAAGGCCTGATCGGAGGAATGTTTGGGAAGGGTGACCCCCTGATGATGATAAGGGTTCTTCCCCTGGAAATTTTTTGAAAATCCATTGCATTTAGAGCTAATCTAAGGCTCTTTGAGTCAGTATTTTGAATTTTACAGAGAGGTCAATTTTATCAAGTTTCTCAAGCATAACTTTGGAACTTTTTATATATGTATGGATTGGAAATGCTTATAAGTTATTGTCAGATATCTTTTGGTTCTATGGATTATGCTTATCGGAAGCCTTATCCTGCTTGAAATTAGACTTGCCATCATCACTCTAATTCATAAATAGGCTATTTTATAAAATTCAAGTGAGACACATACCGTACATAATATACTACATGTACATGTAATACATAAATCCTACATGTACATGTAGTACAGAAACAATGTACATGTATTAAGGTAGTAATGACTATATATGGTACTAATCTCTATGTTAATTTTTCATTTGGTATTATGAGATCCCACTTGATAACCAGGTTGATTTGATCAAATTGTTAATGTTCCTGTGCTGTAATTGATTGAAATACTGAAGTCTGAACGCTGAATGATAACATACCGTACCTGAACTCAAATTATTTGAAGTTTTCACAGATGAAAGCTAGATAAAGCCAAACATACTTTACAGTATGATTCCAACTGTTAAACTTAAATCTTTTTGTAAACTTAATTTTCTTATGTCAATATATATAAATATATAAATGTTTTGCATCTTGTTATGATATGAATTGGGACCTAAATTAAAAAAAATATATATATATATATATATATATTTTTTTTTTGCAATGGCAATAACAAGTTTAGGTTCGGCGGTTTAAAATAGGGTCGGTCGGGTTAGCGGAAACAAACGTATTTTTTTTAAGGCCTTAGTTGAATTGCTGTTATGAAGGAGCGATTGAGTCATCATGTTATTGGCATTTAGATACAGGCCTGGAAATCTCAAGGCGGGCTGCCCGCCTACAGCCCGCCTAGAATTTTCCAAGGCGGGCTTTTTATAGCCCGCCTCGTCTACGATAGGACATTTATTATTTAGTTATTTTATTGTGTTTAATGAGTAAAATACTGCATCGAAATCGTAATTATATTGTACAGTGTGGGGACTGTGCGCATGCGTGACCTGACGGTAATGTCAGGGAATTATAGCGGAATCAGTAAATTCCGGAACGAACTGTTTCGTAAATCTGATCTTTTGATCGATTCTCACACATTTTATGACCAAAATAAATTATTTCTCTTCATAAGATTGAGCTTACAATATATTTCACTGGATAAAATGAACACATGTTTGTGGATAGTGAGAACCAAATGTCACTGTCCCAATTAAGTTCAACCTTTCGTTCCGTTTCCGGTTCCTATCAGTGAAAATTGTATTTAGCTTGCAGCCGTCTTTTATCGCTTCGATTGACAATATTTTAATATAATTAGCTAAATATATCCACGTATTCTAGTTTACACTGTTATTCAATTATTAAAGTTCAGAAACTATGTTCTATGTCCCCAATTGCAAACACCCAGTAAATCTATAGATAGCGACTTGACTGCTGCAAGCAGCAGTCTGCGATCGGCAATGGAATATGGATTACATTGAGAGAAAAAGCAGTCAATATTCAAGTGCAAATATACTGGATTTAATATTGTTCTTGATGGTGTATTTTATGTAAAATTACACTTTCATGGAGAATGCTTTTAACGTGGACAAACTCACCCAATTCCGTTGCATGGGTTGGACACCGACTGACAAATTGTTGAGTACAAACACTCTTACATTTTGTTTCTTGTTCATATAAATTATCATAACATATAAAACATAGTTAAATATTCACCATACCATAATTACTGTGGGGGATTTTGACATTCACAACTCTGTGGACACTTTGTTTCCACATAAAAAAAATTAATTTAGATGGAGTTATACAACATCAAAAAGAGACAAACTAACGGCATTAGTAACTCAGATAAAATAAATCATAACTTTAAAAGTTGAGGAGGGCTATAGCCCTCCTAGGCATTACTAGGAGGGCTATTAATAGCCCTCCTGGATTTTCTAGATCGCCAGCCCTGTAGATAGGCATATATTAGTAATATTATAATATTATTGAATAACAAAGCTGGCGCAAAAGATCGCACAATGAATTTTGTCGGAAGACTGTTCATTCGCTGTGATATTGTTATTAAAGAGTGATATTTGGCCGTCCACTGGTACTAGTATGCGCCGTCTTCTATTCCCGATGCAAATAAAGGAATTAAGGAAATATGAATATGTTATAGTCATATACATGTACCACTATAATAGTGGAATACCACTATAATAGTGGAATTCAGGATGTGCCTGACCTGTACCACAATAATAGTGGAATTCAGAGTCCAGCATCGGGAAAATCAAGCGCAGCTCTTCTGTTTATGGAACAATTATGAAAACGGCAGAATTTCGGTATGCGCAAAATTGTTTGCTCCAGCAGTTGCTGTCGAGTCGGCTGAATGTTAATTGTTACAATCATGTCATATATAATATTGTTGTCTAAAATAGTGTTGTTAATGTTAATATGGTGTTGTTTTAAAATAAAGAATAAAGTATGAAATCAACACTGTTTTTCTCCCCCCCCCCCCCCCCCCCATTCGCAACACGCTACAAGACACGGTAGGAAACGACCAAACGATTTCCTACATGGTACGAAATGACCAATTGATTTTGTACAAGATAGGAAACGACCAAACAATGCGGTACGAAACGACTAATAAATATGGTACGAAATGACCAGATGGTACGAAATGTCCATGCAGGTACGAAACGACCATGGTACGAAACATCTAGAATCCCTTCATTGTATCATTGATGTTCAAGCTTTTATAGTTTATATGAATCCATTTATACAATTTTACGGACGAGTACCTTCTCAATATTAATCTTAGGGTCACAATGAGAATAGACATGGGTCATCAGCATATAATAAGAGACGGCCCTAGTATTGAGGGCGAGTGAGGCACTCCACATGTGATCTCAGTTTCGCCAAAGTTGAAAGTATGTTCCATTTATAATTTTATATCAACAACTTGTTTTACATTATAGATAAATGATGTCAAGGGTTGTCCATCAGGTCGGGCACACATCAAAAACGGTCTACGTAGCTCGTTTTGTCTACTGTAGCCCAATTGAGCTACGTTTTTAATGTGATTTACACGCCTCCTGCGATTATCGCCATACCACGACAAAAGCGCATTTCAAATTTTCGTGCATTAGTTGTGTACCACTATCACGTCTACAAAGAAGCAAAAAACTCAACTACTCACCACGGCTTTAATACCTTTTGAGCGATTCAAAATCGATTTGTTTTGATCAATTTACCATGAAAACCCGTAAGAAATGATCATCAAAATCTCTTGATCAAAATGTAAATCTTCATCAAATCTGAGGTAGTTCCGGTCGCAATTGTGTTCGTAAACATCCGTGTGCAGGCGATAATCTGATTGGTTGCATTTAGCCGGGGATTAATGGTACGTTCTTAATTGGATTTCAGTGTAACATCTATCTGTTGGAATGTACGGAACGACAAATGGACAACCATATTTGTATAACTGTAATGTTACGCGAGGTGCTTCCAAATTTCAAAGTAGAGTTGTGAATCGTGTTTCCGTAGTTTCCTTCTCTGAATGGCGGTCGCCAAACATTTAACAAATACTCGTCTCCGAGTGAAGCTGTTCACTTTATCCAATCAGGTGAGCCACATAAACTGGACGTTCTTGACCTTCAAAAATAAATATCCTGCAAAAACAAATGGATTGTTCCCTACTTTTTATGACAAAATCTGATATTTTCGGGAAAGTCACTACCAAACGCTAACAGGTCTTAATTAAAACATCGTTAATTGCGCCTAAGCCGTGGTGTGTCGTTGGGTTTTCTGCTTCTTTGTAGACGCAATAGTGGTACACAACTAATGAACGAAAATTCTAAATGCGCTTTTCGCGTGGTATGGCGGTAATCGATGGAGGTGGGTAAATCACATTAAAAACGTAGCTCAATCGGGCTACAGTACTCAGTACACAAAACGAGCTACGAAGACCGTTTTGGATGTGTGCCCGACCTGTCAATACTACCCTAGGTCAGTAATCATATTGTCAGATGATTATTGCACGGAACACTGTCGGTCTGTTTGAACGTTTCGCGTTCATGTCCATGCTCTCGTTTATACTATCGGCAGGACGTTTGTATTATTGTATAATTCAATCGCCAATGAGTGAATGACTACATGCCTTGCTAAAATGCATCAAATTTGGACTTCCCTAAAACCCAAATATAATTTTTTTTATTTTTAATAATCAAAAGTGGAACGATTTGTCGTATTACTCGGTATCTAAGCCCGATTCCAAATTAAAACCCATCATAAGAGTGGATTTTATCAGCATTTTTAACAAAACGCTCACCATGGTTCTAGAGTATGGTAGGAAAAGGAAGTAAACTGTTGATCACGTGACATAAGTTGTGCACTATCTACTCAATTGAGGCTACCGCACCGCGTAATATTCCTGGTTCCGGTCACTGCTCCGAGCAACTTTGCGAAGCCCAAAAATGTTATTTGCCTGGACATTTCAAACCTGACACCCCCACTTAGGTTGGAAAAGTTCCAACTGATGATAATTCCAATGTCAATGTTTACCAAATGTATGACAATATTGTTTTCTTAAATTAACTAGCAGTTTTTGACTGGCCACGGGGAGGGACCAGGACATAAGCTTTCCAAGCGACCAAAAAGCAAGCATCCGTTTTCGTATGTGTGTGTTCAGTGTGGATCTATCCGTCTCCATAGACCATATACGTCGGAGTGCTCGATTTCATATTTTAAAGGTACTCAATCCGTAAAGAGGGTCCCCATCTCAACAGATTCCAACAACAACAATCCGATCAGAGGGTCCTATATTACTATTTCTTTGGCTTTGGGGGTAAAAAATATTTGATTCGAGTCGAGGAACCCATCAAACAAAGCTCAGAGTTATTAGATATTGATTTTTGAAATTTGTTATTAACTCGAGATGAGTACTAATAACTGCCGTAATCTGCTCTGGGTGTGTACTCCAAATCTATTCAAACAGGCAAGGATGGATAACTCTAAAATCAAGTGGTAATTTTAACGCAATTTTGACTGAGTTCTGGGCCAGATAGTATTCCCGATAATGAAAAATAATAGATTTCTAAAATCGATATCTAACAAATCTGAGCTTTGATGGGTGACTTCCTCGACTCGAATCAAATATTTTTGACCCCCGAAGCCATTGAAATAGTAATTGAGAGGAGTTTTATCGGATTGAGCACCTTTAAGGAATTGCAAGTGCACAGTCTCGGAACATGCGGTATTCTCAATTCCCCACAATTCGCTTCCATAAAACAGTATTGGTTCTACCATACTGTCGAAAAGCTTGTATATCAAATCGGGTGACAAGTTTATCTTAGTCGACAATAATATATTTATCATTCATGGTAAACATAAAAGCTTCGTTTAAAGCCCCACTTAAATTTCGAACCCCCAGATTACTTTATATAAAATATATGCCATATTATATATACCATTTGAAAGAGGAAGCTCCAAAACATTGTATTATAAATTTATCCGGTGAAATAAACTGTGGAGATGTTGTTTTTGTTGAGTTGCCAACGCGTTTTGTCATCAAGATTGAAGTAAAAATCAGGGGGGGGGGGTCAATTATAGTATTTTAGTCATATTTTATGGCATAGATTGTTATTAAAACCGTATATCAAGGCACAATAAAACAATAATCGGTGACTCGAAAATTAAAGGTACTCAATCCGATAAAACTCCTCTCAATTACTATTTCAATGGCTTCGGGGGTCAAAAATATTTGATTCGAGTCGAGGAAGTCACCCATCAAAGCTCCGATTTGTTAGATATCGATTTTAGAAATATATTATTTTTCATTATCGGGAATACTTTCTGGCCCAGAACTCAGTCAAAATTGCGTTATTATTACCACTTGATTTTAGAGTTATCCATCCTTGTCTGTTTGAATAGATTTTGGTGTACACATCCCGAGCAGATTACGGCAGTTGAAGCAGGGGGGGGGCCAATTTTTTTTTACGAGACATGAGGTGGTGGGGGGGGGGGGTGGGTGGGTACCTGAGGCCGGAAACAGTTTTTGACCACCTTTTTTTGCCTTTTTTTTTCATTGACATATTTTCAACTGTTTTAAACATATTTGTTTATATGTTGTGGCTTGTTGCAATATGAGAAGCACTAATACATTCAATATTGTTATAATTACTCCCATAAGTTGATATAAAATGGAAAAATAGTGAATATTGTGGGGGTGGGTCCCAAACTTTTCATTGATTTTTTTTGCGCGCAATTTTTTTTATTGTGTCTGTTTCAGCTTGCTTGGCAGTTTTTATATTGAAAATTGTCTAGTTCACGGTGTAGATCAATAAAAAAAATACTTCAGATAGCTCTAGGGTAGGGTGAACTTAATACAGTCTGATAATATCACCTAACAACTCATTACAATACAATTACAATAATTCTTATACTTCATGACAGTCTCTTTACTCATACAGTTAGTTGATGCACGAGTGTAATGTATGAACTAAATATTTGTATCAGTGTTTGTATACTAAATTGATTTTTAAATATACTTTTGTCAAATAATTATTTGAATTGTCAAATTATTTGTTTCAGTGTTGTTCACAACCATCAATAAGTAAATAAGTAGACATGAAATAAAGTTTTAATAACATTTATTGAAAGAAACAAAAATATAACCTTCCTTGGATAGTCTTCTGAAAAGTATAAAAATATTATTTAAATAGATGTGAAGAGGGGCCAGGACACATTACAGTTTTGTTCACATTGTAATTATTATATCCCATAATTACCTGCATATACTAGTATGTAAATGACACTTAATTATGGAGGGTTATTAGGGTCACAATCCTAACTTCACATTTTAATTCTAACTTAACATTTTAATTCTAACTTAACATTTCAATTCTAACTTAACATTTTAATTCTTATATTTTAATTCTAACTTAACATTTCAATTCTAACTTAACATTTTAATTCTTATAGTTTAATTCTATTTACATCATATTTACATTCTATTTACATTCTATTTACATTCTATTTACATTCTATTTACATTCTATTTACATTCTATTTACATTCTATTTACATTCTATTTACATTCTATTTACATTCTATTTACATTCCAGAAACATTCTATTAACTCTAACTTAATATTTTAATTCTTACTTAATATTTTAATTCTAACTTAACATTTTAATTCTTATATTTTAATTCTAACTTTACATTTTAATTCTTACTTTACATTTTAATTCTTATATTTTAATTCTATAATTGTTGAAATTGAAATGAGCATAAAACGGATCTCAGAATTGAAAGGCAAAAATTAAAACAAACATAAAATGGATTCTAGAAGTTGTAATTGTGACCCTAATAACGCGCCTGCACTTCTGTAACAATTAAAACGAAAGGGGTCGCTGCGATCGGACGGCGTGACATGACAATCTGGGATGGAATATGGAATATGGAATATGGAATAGAACGACAATCTGCGGAACAGAACTTCAAATTGCGTGTAACGGTCGATATCTCGAGGAATACAACACATAGAGGGCTCCGTTTTGTGATTAACGAAAGGCCCACATTCGCCCTATCCACACATATTAACCCCGCCACTGACCGGACACCAGAAGTTGTATTATTTGGTCGACAACTGACCTAACATGAAAGTTGTCGAAATCAAGGACGTGGAACAGCTGCAGAAATGCATTTTTACAGCAATAACACTATGCCCACAAGCAGACTTGGTATTAAAATGAAGTTTATCATCTATTGCACAGCAAGAGACCGATTAACCCACCCATGTGAAGGTGCCATGAAACACGAAAAACTGCGTTCGAGGGAGGATCTCATATTATACGCCAGTCAAACACGGGTGAGGTTCTCATATGAGAACCTCCCCCGCGTATGACTGGTGGATAATATGAGAACATCCCTTGCGTATGACTGGCGGATAATATGAACCTCCACCGCGTATGACCGGCGGATAATATGTTCATATGAGAACCTCCCCCGCGTATGACCGGCAGATAATATGAGAACCTCCACCGCGTTCATATTATTCACCGGTCATACGCGAGGGAGATTCCCATATATATGTGGGGGAGGTTCTCATATTATCCGCCGGTCATACACGGTGGAGGTTCATATTATCCGCCGGTCATACGTGAGGATCAGACCAGTCATACGCGGGGGATATGAGAACCTCACCCGTGTTTGACTGGCGTATATATATATGAGAACCTCCCTCGCATGAATAATATGAACCTCCACCGCATATGACCAGCGGATAATATGTTCATATGAGAACCTCCCCTGTATGACCGGAGGATAATATTAGAACCTCCCCCGCAGATGACCGCGGATAATATGAGAACCTCCACCGACTATGACCGGCGGATAATATGTTCAATGAGAACCTCCCCTGCGTATGACCGGCAGATAATATGTTCATATGAGAACCTCCCCCGCGTATGACCGGCAGATAATATGAGAACCTCCACCGCGTATGACCGGCGGACACATAAGTTTTTAAGTCTATAAACACTATTTGATTTGAATATTCTTTCAAACAGTCTCACCATTGACATGTTCGTGCGTTCAACGCAGTTAATCTATTTTGTAACTTGGCTTGTAATCGCCGGACACCGGCTTCCGGCATCTGGGCTTTTAGCCACAACTGAAATAAAAAATAAGTGCGAATTATAACAAATGAAGAGCGCAAAGCCATTAAAAAATCACATTTGATACGTCTTCTGATACATGGTGTATATTCGTACTTTGTTGACGAAGTGCTGCTAAGAACAGGCTTAGTTGGAACGATAAAACGGCTTCAGTCGGCCATTCCATTTTGTACGAGAAAAAGTAGCGCAATTTCACTGCGTGTTGGACCCATTTGGACAAAATTACATTCCCTGTGTCTACATTTTGATATACTATACGCCCCATTATATGGAATATATCAGCTGAAATCGATCCTGTTATTGTAACCATGCATTGAGTCTATTTTTAGTTGTTTTCATCGGCGCGTGTTGTTTGCTAGCGTATTCATCGAGAAATCTAAATTCTAAACATTTACGTCGAACGCAGTTTTTCGTGTTTCATGGCACCTTCTCATGGGTGGTTAATCTGTCTCTTGCTGTGCAATAGATGATAAACTTCATTTTAATACCAAGTCTGCTTGTGGGCATAGTGTTATGGCTGTAAAAATACATTTCTACAGCTGTTCTACGGCCTTGAGTTCGACAATTTTATGTTGGGTCAGTTGTCGATCGAATAATGCAACTTCTGCTTTCCGGTCTGTGGTGGGGTTAATATGTGTGGATAGTGCGAATGTGGGCCTTTCGTTAGATACCAAAAGTAGTCCTCTGCGTACTGTATTCCTCGAGATATCGGCCGTTCCACGCAATTTGAAATTCTGTTCCGCAGATTGTCATTCTATTCCATATTCCATATTCCATCCCGCAGATTTTCATGTCCGGCCGTTCGATTGCAGCAACGTACGCCTTTCGTTATAATTGTTACAGAAGTGCAGGCGTGTTATTAGGGTCACAATTACAACTTCTAGAATCCATTTTATGTTTGTTTTAATTTTTGCCTTTCAATTCTGAGATCCGTTTTATGCTCATTTCAATTCCAACTTTTTAAATATACTATTTTAATTCAAACATTACAACTTTTAGTAGATGATTTGTGTTTAGCTTCTTATTTTATAGATCATTAAATTAAAATATTAAAATAAAAATGTTAAGTTAGAATTAAAAATATTATGTTGGAGTTGAAATAATAAGTTAGAATTGAAATACTAAGTTGAAATTAAAATCTTAAGTTAGAATTAAAATGTTAAAGGTACTCAACCCGATAAAACTCCTCTCAATTACTATTTCAATGGCTTCGGGGGTCAAAAATATTTGATTCGAGTCGAGGAAGTCACCCATCAAAGCTCAGATTTGTTAGATATCGATTTTAGAAATCTATTATTTTTCATTATCGGGAATACTATCTGGCCCAGAACTCAGTCAAAATTGCGTTAAAATTACCACTTGATTTTAGAGTTATCCATCCTTGTCTGTTTGAATAGATTTGGAGAACACATCCAGAGCAGATTACGGCAGTTAGTAGTACTGATCTCGAGTTTATAACAAATTTCAAAAATCAGTATCTAATAACTCTGAGCTTTGTTTGATGGGTTCCTCGACTCGAATCAAATATTTTTTACCCCCAAAGCCAAAGAAATAGTAATATAGGACCCTCCGATCGGATTGTTGTTGTTGGAATCTGTTGAGATGGGGACCCTCTTTACGGGTTGAGTACCTTTAAGTTAGAGTACAGAGAATGTAAATAGAATGTAAATAGAATGTAAATAGAATGTAAATAGAATGTAAATAGAATGTAAATATAAGAATTAAAATGTAAAGTTATAACTAAAATGTAAAGTTAGAATGTACATAGAATGTAAATAGAATGTAAATAGAATGTAAATATAAGAATTAAAATGTAAAGTTAGAATTAAAATGTAAAGTTAGAATTAAAATATAAGAATTAAAATGTTAAGTTAGAATTAAAATGTGAAGTTATGATTGTGACCCTAATAACCCTCCATACTTAATGTCTAATTCGGGCTAATTTGAAAATTATCAAAGAAGAAAAATTAATTTACTTAATTATTGTATATTTATAAGATGTGCATGCAAGGTGGTCTAGTTTGAAGGCACACATAAAGGTCATGTACAGAATGTGTGTGAATTTCTTATTGCACATGAACTCCATCCAGTACATGACTGAAGTTCAGCTCTGATTGTCCAAATGCATCTCAGTAATATACATCCGTGTATATGGATTTGGCACTAAATTGACCATCAACGTTCAAACTCAAAGGGTTAAGCATTATTTAGGCCTAGTTCTAAGTCGTAATGCGAGGTCGGTCGGTGGTCATGCAGGCATACATAAAAGTTAATTTGTACACTGGTTCATATGCACATTTTCCTTTTTGGCATTACTATAGGCTCTAGGCCTACTAGTTGATGCTGGTTGATGTCTGAAAAAAGATAAATTTAAGTTTGTGTAATTTTTTATTCTACTGTAGGCCCTAACACTGGCCCTAGTTATTTTTTGTTGTCATTCCAGGGGATTCAACATATTTTTCATCTACTCACCAGCTGTACTCACACAGATGAATAGGCTGGGTTATAAATTTACCAATATAATCACATAATATTCTACCTTTGTTGATTGCTTAGAGTTCAATTTTGCACATGTTTGTTAACAGGAAGTAACATTTAATTTGGTCTTTCAAAGAAGGGGCCAATATAGAGCGGTTGGTCGTTTTTACAGAGGGGACCAACATAAAGCTTTGATGTTTTGGGGTGGGTGTCTAAAATTTTATGAAAAAAAAAATGCAAGAAAGGGTGGGTGCTTGTAAAAAATGGAAATGTAAAAAAAAGACCCCCACGTCTCGCAACTTTTTTACGCCCCCCCCCCCCCTGGTTGAAGGCAATTATTAGTACTCATCTCGAGTAAATAACAAATTTCAAAAATCAATATCTTGATGTGTTCCTCGACTCGAATCAAATATTTTTTACCCCCAAAGCCAAAGAAATAGTAATATAGGACCATCTGATCGGATTGTTGTTGTTGGAATCTGTTGAGATGGGGACCCTCTGTTCGGATTGAGTACCTTTATGTGTCTTGTATATCCATTCTCATTCTCATGGCTTAACGTTCTATACTGCCAAATATCATAATTTTACTTTTATCCACATTTATGCTAAACTTCCAAGATTCAGTATAATCATTGTATACATCTAGTAGTCTAGATTATACACAGAGGATACCTGCGTGTTTTTAGTGAATACCGGAAGTATCTCATGAGTGGTCACAGTGAGATACTGGAATCATCACGAGTGATGATTCCAGTATCTCACTGTGACCACGAATGAGGTAATTCCTGTATTCACTCAAAACACGAAGGTTTTCTTTTTATTATATGCGCTATTTACTAAAATATATCGAGGAATTAATTCAAAATCGAAATGATTCCGAGATTTGTTGTTTATCATACTTTTTTTCAGAATTGGATGGGATGTGACGGGCGGTTATTTTGGTTTTTGTGTTTTTGATTTCCATAAAGATAATTGATGGTAATTGTGAGACTAATGAATAAATCTGGATTAATTTGGCCAATTGTTCTGAATTGTTAGCTAAATTATGTATTGTAAGATTAGTGTGACTGTGTCCACTATATTATTAGAATGAACTTGACTGCATACCCACCCCTCCCCTTAACTAACCCACGACCTCGTCTTTCTATATGCCCATTAAGAGTCTCCCGTACTCTCCCCCATCAGGCCTTCGGGAGATGCCTACGGCATCTCCTGCTGGGATACTACTCGCCTCGACATTTTGTAGGCGAGCTACTCCCCACTCGCCTAGAATGATTTTAAGGGGAGCTCCTCATTGTTCACCAGTGATTTCCCACATGGAGAGGACTGGAACTGTGTTTATTTAATCAAATTTATGGTGTTTTTACTTTACACATGCACATATTTGAACCTATTGCTAATAAGGGACACAACTATCCTGTTAAAGTGGGTATTTTACCTTTATAACCATAAATATTTGGGTTTTTAAAGGTTTTGTCACTGGTTTTGTTGGCATATTTTTCAGCCATGTGCTTTGTTTGTTTATTTTTTGTGGGTGTTCTTGATCAGCGTTCTCTCAGTTCCGATGCAGACACAATGAGAGACCCTTACCCTGCCAACAACACATTATTTAGTAGAATTTACAAGATTTTCATCAATTTTGGGGGTGGGTGTCCCAGACCTGGGTAGAAAAAACTTACGGTCCCGGGTGGTGTCCCAGATCTGGGTAAAAAAAACTTACGCTCCCGGTGTGGTGGGTCCCCAAAACTGAAAAACACAAAATTTCCACCTCCCCCCCCCCCCCCCCCCCGCCACACCCGGAACTAATTGTACAACATTTTTTTTTGCTGGAATAATTAAGTACATAAACCCTCCATAAACAACATACTAAAAATCAGGGAAAATCTTTAAAAGGGAAATTGGTGAATTTCGTGAAATAAATTAAAATCATAAGTTTATGGATTTTCATTGAGGTATATAAAACAAATCCAATTCACAAATCCTATAAATATCAAGTCTATTTTGTCGACCTCAATTTCCTGAATCCAGAACTGAAAATCATTCCCATATTCGTTTAGTATTTTCGAGTAAAACTGTTGTGTGCCTTCAAAAACGCGTGTTAACCTGATTTCGGGGCCTCAATTTCGCAGAATGAGCCAAAATGGCTTATTTATGTCTCTGTTTATTTATTTTAAAAACTAGAGAAAATTGAAGGGCCTTTTCAATGTTTTAGTAATTTCCTCACCAGGTTAAACACACAAAAAAAATATTAATATGTGCATCTATGATTAAGAAGAAGATTATATTCTCAAACAAAATGTCTGTTCCATTGTATGGCCAAATTTGCCTCTGACAAATAACTTGTGTGATGAAATGCAATATTTGAGGTAATGTAACTAAAAAAAATGATATCCATATAATTATGCCCTGGTTTTCTTATAACATTTTTAACTAGGTTGAACAAATTGTCAAGGTATTAGGTGTTTCAATGTATAAAATTATTTGAACTTTCCCCCATAACACTTTAGTGTTGAAAAATTAGCCTTACATTGGTTATGCGCCATCGTATGTTTGAAATCCAAATTTGAACGTTGGTACAGGGGTAGGGGATCCATAACATGCAATCTTATCACGAAATTACAACCATTTCTGACACAATGTTGTTTTGTTCCAGTTTGTGTATATTTCTGTTGCATTATACAACTGCTTAATACGTTATTGGACGTTTATTTAGAATGGCATGGCAATGTTGTATGAAAACAATCCCAAAAGTGCCAATTTGACATTTCACTGCCAAATTACGACACAAAAAATATAACTCTGCCAATGAACACAAACAAAGGAAACTTGAGTAAAATCATGTATGAAAGAACAATGTGTGCAGAATTTGTTTTAAAGTTTTATGTTTCAGGATGCATAATTTTGAAGTTTTTGTTGATATACTTGCTCCTATACCCCATTTGTCTGCCGTTCAATGTTGGAGTAATTTTCCAGAATGATGATTGAAATTCAATGACGTTCATTGGTATAACAATTGAAATGCTATTTTGTCAGCAATTTTTTTTATTTAAAGGTACATTATACATCCATTGAATAACCGTAATATTTTTTTACACCAAAGTGTTCACATTCACCCCCCCCCCCCCACCCGGTGAGATGTTAGCGACGCTGGGTGAGCTTGGTTTGCGATTATACACGGAACAGTGAGCGGAGCAGCATGAGATTACTGTTCAGACGTCAATCAAACGGGCCAATGATGTGAAGGGTGAAGGTTGATGGAAGAAAAAAATAATATTGATGGATACTTTTATCTTTGACCAAATGAATTTTGCAAAGGAAGAGGTAAATACAGAAATTGAATTAAAGGATTAATCGACAATATCATAGTACGAGAATTCCCCATCAATTTCAAAAAAAAAAATTCAGCTAAACTCCTATCTATCTATCTACTTGATACTGATAGTGATACTCCATCGCCCTCAATGTGCTGAGGATTTATCATCATGTGGAGGTCCAGCCTGACTCCAGGTGCTAGACCCCGAAGCCACGACAAATAGTTTTCATGGCTGGCTCAACCGATTTTCGTGGCTGGTAGGTAGCTAAGCCGGCTCAGTCACGACGTTCGTGGCTGACGAAATATGGCGGCTCAGCCGGCTGAGATGTTATCATTCAGCGTATTTTCGTTTCCGAAATGTTCTTAATCCCCTGTTAGTGTTACCGGTTATACTATAGACGCCGTTTTTAGCGTTTGTGGTGAACCCGTAGAATTCCAGACCACACGTAATCTTTTGATGTTGGGCTTTTCCATTATGGCGAAAATTCACGAAGGACTGGCATGGATATACTATGTAGTTTCCCATCTAATCGGTATAAGTAGTTACATTGGGATTTCTGTCGACTTCAGACTGCTATCATCACTGCCATCTTGCGATATATGCATGCATCATTGAATGATATATAATATTTCAAACTATTTTCTATTCTTATGTGTATATATTGACAAATGCCAGTGATGTCTGAGACTGGGTGTTGTCGATATAAACAATTTATATTTTAACCCTTTCAATACCGAATGGATGCGCCCATTCAGTTATATGAAAGCATGCATTGGGATAGTCTATTCCACATTAAGGGGCCAGTTGTTCTGATAATATAACAACCATGCCGTGTCCATGCGAGTATGCCAATATTAGGCAATGCGGTTTAGTTCTTTGCGATTCACAGTACAGTTGTGCTTGACATATAAGCCCATACACACGGCTCAGCCATTTTATAATTCCGGCGGCGGAGATTTTTAAATGTGGCTGGCGTTAGAAATAATATAGCTGGCGGCGGCTTGTGGCCAATATGGCTGGCGGCGACGGCGTACGATGGCGGCTTCGGGCTCTACCAGGTGCTACCAGTACCACGGCCGAGTAACTTTATAACCCTGTGGTGACTCCAGTAGCGTTCTTTAACGTGCACACACCGAGGTGTGTACACGGGTCAGCCATTAAGGACTTTGCTAACCCAATTTTCCCCAAATTTGATGGCGTCAAAATAAAGGTTTATGTTCACTTTAAAAAAAGTTTTATAAGTAATCACAGTAACCAAACCCATGAATGCAACATCTTAAGAGTATAATTCATGGTGGAATATGTTAGAAATACTAAATGTGAAATTTATAGAGGTTTTTAAAATCAATTTTTTCGAACCCAAAATCAACAAACACAAAGTCCATATCAAAGAAAAAAATATGGCAATGTGTACTGACCACTCTGAAGAATGATGAACAATAAAATAATATTCATATTTATCAAGCATTCTTTGATAAAATTACTAAGAACCAATTGTTTACAAATATTTGAATAACTTGCCTGACATCCCTTGAAGTGAGGTGACAGTTAAGTGTTAATAACTGTGTGGACAGTGGTGTGTTGTGAATCTCTTGACAAAAGAACTGTGTAATGATTAATCCCTAATCTCTGGGTACCCCATAACCCAGAAACTAGGTCGCCAATCATCCTGAATCAGGATGTAATCTTGTCATGGCTCAAGCACCTGGACTGTCCTGCTGGTCATAATCTTAGCTGGCTTGAGTGAACATTAACTTAACCCATCAAATTCAGTTCCCAAATAGCTTTTCTGAGCAATGAAAGCTACCATCTGTAAACAACTGCTTCCAAGCCAAAAATCTTAATGAAACTAAAGAAATGTGAGTATATCCAGGGTTTCCGTTACTACGACAGGCCGGCCGTCCAGCGGCCTCATTCCCCTCCCAAACCTTGACATAATATTGGCCACAAAATAGCCACAGACCTAGCTCAGCTCCCATTTTACACAGGTCGAGTGACCACCGACACTGAAGATTAACAGATTGCAAGGAATCCTGCATCTGGTGCCTGAATAAGACATGATCAGTAGCGTGGACCATGTGCACAGTTGTCTGAAGTTGTCTCCACCATCCTGGGTAACGCTTTGTCAGCAAATGTTTAGTAGTAAGCATCTTCTCGCATTTTAAATTATCGTAGGTAGATTTCGGTATATACATATAAGTCCCAACTTTCTAAACCCACTATTTCCCCTCGGAATACGCATTATAAATCGGTAAGTCAGTATGGGCTTAATTCTGAGCTACAACCATGAACACAGGTTAGGTCTGGCAGTCTCTGCCACGAACAGTGCAGACATTTTACCTCAAAGCAAGGTCTGTATCAAAGAAACGTTCAATTAAAAATAAAACACTTAAAATATTAATAGTTATTTTCAGTGGCAGTGTATTTATTCCCAATTCAATTAATACAAAAATTATCTATCCATTATACGAATCCAGCATGAAGTAAACTACCGTCTGAGGAATGGCTTTTGAATTAACACCAATCTGTTCTGATTGGTACCATGAACAAAACACAAAGAAAGCATGCAGAGCTGGGTATAGCACGTGACATGACCTCTGCCCATGACATAATTATCACTGGTTACTGCTGCAGCTAGAGAAAACTGACAATGTGTCTTTGCCAACCGCGGTTCCCTGATGTCGGTGCCGTTTGATGTCGCTTAAATTGCTACTGTTATAAAAGTTGTTTTATCAACTGTATACAAGCTTTTAGTTCCATCAACTTGAGATCAAAGAAAGATTATCTGCTTTAATTTGTTTTCTACAAAGCTTCAATGCTGTTCCTGCTGGTTGTCTCAAATGCAAGGAAATGGCTACTTTCAGTGATAAACATCCAGATTTTCTCCTGACAAGGCGCCGGGTATGTTCTTCCCAAATACGGCCACATTCCCCCAACCCCTAGCGGAAACCCTGGTATATCTTTATTGTTCATCATTCTTCACAGTGTTCAGTACATATTGCCATATTTTTTTCTTTGATATTGACTTTGTGCTTGTTGATTTTGGGTTCGAAAAAATTTATTTTAAAAACTTCTATAAATTCCACATTTTGAATTTCTAACATAATCTACCATGAATTATACTCTTAATATGTTGCATTCATGGGTTTGGTTACTGTGGTTACTAATAAAAGTGAACATAAACCTTTGTTTTGGACTCCATTAAATTTGGGGAAAATTGGGTTAGCAAAGTCCTTAATGTCCGCGCCCGATCGGACAGCGTAATGCACCCACGACAACATACCTGGACAAGTGTTGTAATGGGGGGAAGTCGGCATTTTGCATTCGGATCTTTATTCAGTTATCTCGAATGAGACTTTTCAGCCTGACAAACTTGGTATCTGACCGAGTTCTGATTTTTGTCAGAATACCCTGACCAGGTTGCGATCCCCGGTCCGATAGCACGAGAGACCAGTACGCTACCTCTCAGCCACCGACTCCTCCAATCAATGAGACTCCAGGCAGCTAGGTGGTTCCTTCAGATATACTCGGAAAGAGCCTCCACGCAATCCCGTGTACAGAGATCTCTGTCTGACCGTTTTAGTTTCTCTAATTCCAGGCGACAGAGGGATCATGACAGCAGACTGATCGGTTTTATTTTTAACTCACCTAAGACGAAGTCTCCAGTGGAGCTATAGTCATCACTCCTCGTCTGTCGTCCGTCCATCCTTCCCTCCATCAACAATTCTTTGAATATCTTCTTCTCGATCCATTCCATAGGACCGATTGGGTTCATATTTGTGATAATTTGGTGTGGATATTCCCCAGGTGACTCCATTCAGATCTGTTCAAATGAGGTCACTGGCTCATGAATGTGGTCGGAACCAGGGACATAACTAAAAAAAAAATTCAGATTGAACTCCTTGCTCAATTTAATTTAATTTTAAACCAAAAAATATTGAAAAAAAAAAAAACTCAACTCAAACTCCTTGCTCAATGATATTTTTTTTGTGGGTAAACTTGTTAAAAGATATGAAAAACTATTGCCATTATAACATCACCAGGAGTACCTGGAGTCCCAACAGCAAATTGGGTTTTGAATCACTCTAAAATCTGGAACATATGTAAACAGCACAGACTTACTAGTAGCTATCTGAGATATACTGATATAGGAGAACACATAATGTTTACTTAAGGCCAAGAAAAATTAATGGTTTGGTTCCGGTTTCCCGACCGACCCTATTTCAGACGTGCGACCCTGAAAACTTTATGCAACCATTAAAAAAATGCGATCGTAATACGGTACCACGAAATGGTGAAACGCGCGCGAATATCGGTACTGTTTCGGAGTGTTTCCGTTAAGTATGTTTCTAGTTCCGGTAGTCACAGCGGTTCTTTCTGTATGGTCGATGTAATGCATCTTAACGGATACGTTCCGCATTTTTAATCAGTTTCAAGGTCGTTTCCATCGCGATGAATAGGCATATTTAACAACGAAATTTTGTCAACAATGACAATTAATGAACATATTTTATACACTTAAATATTAATGATAAATTTTAATTAACTATTTTACACAAAAGATCAACAGTGGGTAATGAATGTTTTAATCTTATTTACACTTTTATGGTCACAAATGAACATGTCTGAAGGAATACACGTGTACACACACACACATGGTACTTATAATTTCCTGTTTTATATACACAACATGTTTTAGCAGGTTTACAGAATGGGTTAATTATTGAATGGATATAGGGCAATCATGCAGCTTATTCATGCTATAAATATATTTATTACATATCTATCATATCAATCATGGCTATTCTGGTGTGGTAATTTCCATACCAGCACATGTCCCATCACTTTCCAGAACTATTTAATTGACGAAGATGACACTGTCTTCAAAAAGTTTTGACTAATTAATAAACCATATTGATATTCGTATAAATTATACTTTATTATCTTTATGTCTTAAACATAGCCATGTGTGTATACAGGGTTTCCGACACTTTCCGTTAGTATGGCTCAGCGTCCGTAGGACGGCCTCATTCCCCTCGCAGATTATCTGTTTGGTTCATACATATATCAAATGTCAGTCGCAATGTCGTAAAGAAATCCGGTTACAATGGGAGTTCGGGGGTTAAACAGAATACTGGTGAAAAAGCGGGTCAAATAGCGATGTTAGATACAGCGTAATGCATGTCGCGGTAACATCAAAGAATGAGTACGCATATTTTTGTGCACGGGATGAAACTACTCATGCTCGAAAATCCCGTGATATCTTACGATTACATAATTTGATCAAAGAACGCCGAATTTCTTAGTCGGGACATTTTTATGCACGGGATTTTCATGGATGAAACTAATCCTCTCCGAGATCCCGTGCTATCGTACGGTACATAATAAATGGGTCCCTCTGCAGAGTCCATGAGGTATAGAACAGAGTTTTAGCCAACGTGTTATAAAATATAATTTTGGCGGGAAATGTGAACACATGCGTCGTTGATTGTGCTTGGGGACAACGCAACTATTATTTACCGTCCTTTGACTTTATCTCCATATTGGGAAGGGGGTATGTGTTTGTCTTTATCCCCCATGTATGTAATATGGTTCAAATGAATATTGTTGTTAACTTGTCACTATGAATTCCCACTATAAAGACTGATTTCGGGACAGGTTCTGTATTATTGTGAAATAAATCACTTTGGGATTTTGTTGACTATGCGCATAATAAGCAATTGCGGTCGTCAGTTTATGGACTAATATAGACTAGTGAACAAGCTACGCGTTCCGAGTGAAAGTTGTCGCTACCCACAGGTATTAGGCACAATTTTTTTTTTTAATTTAATAAAAAATCTCTTTTTATCAATTTTTTTTTTTTGCCAAATACCTTTGTCGCTACCATTCATATTTTGCCGCTATAAATATCTCCTGCAGACAAACCCTGCAGTATGACGTCACAGCGCACAAATAGTTTGACGATTGACAGCGTATATCATGTCAGTTTCATTTTCACAGAAACTGCTTGAAATTCTAGGAAATACTTTATTCAATTCTCCTTGCTATCCATTATTGGTCAATGCATAGATGCTTTGTAGTGTTTAGATTCATTATACCTGTCGGAATCTTATTGTATAAATTTGTAAACACTAACTCGTAGCTTGTTCATTTATATATAATCTTCAATCAGACGGCAGTCTTATGTGCGTAATTAATTGATTATCTGGATACCATCAACAGAATTAATGCACCCATGGAAATGAGTGACTTGCGTAATATATACGTAGCTTTGGTTGCTTTGTGAGACTCTTAGGTGTAAGGAAATTGCTACTTTTCAGTGTCAAATAACAAAATTTTCGCCCTACGGGACGAACCATGGTCATCCCGTCGCGTTATGTGTTTCCCCAATACAGACTCATTAATTTTCCCCTCGCGGAAACCCTGGTGTATATTACACTTTTAAAATACCATATGTTATACACGGAGAGTCATGCATATTTCTGCTCTTTTTTTGGGCAGTTCTCAGAACAAAATTGTCATTGAAAAATTTACGCAACAGATTATTAGTGTGAAATGACATTACTTGGTGATAGTCCATTTTTTCACCTGGAAGTGTCCTGATTTTAATTGATTGATTTATAGGGTTTAACGTCACTTTAGCAACGTGGGCCATATCATGACGATATTATTGCACTTGATCTGTTAGCTGGTTTTAGTACAAGAAGACTTGGACTAAGGGGCCCGGTGTTCTGATAATATAACAACCATGCCGTGTCCATGCGAGTATGCCAATATTAGGCAATACGGTTTAGTTCTTTGCGATTCACAGTACAGTTGTGCTTGACATATAAGCCCATGCACATGGCTCAGCCATTTTAAAATTCCGGCGGGGGAGATTTTAAAATGTGGCTGGCGTTAGAGATAATATGGCTGGCGGCGGCTTGTGGCCAATATGGCTGGCGGCGGCGTGCGATGGCGGCTAAGGGCTCTACAGGATGTTTATCGAAAGCGAAAGTTGACACGTTCAATTTATTAGTGCATCGATGCTCTGTACATGACTCATGAGTGGCTAAAAGCCAAAAGTTCATAATTGGTGCCAGGCTTAGCCAATATTTGATTCGAGTCGAGGAAGTCACCCATCAAAGCTCAGATTTGTTAGATATCGATTTTAGAAATCTATAATTTTTCGTTATCGGGAATACTTTCTGGCCCAGAACTCAGTCAAAATTGCGTTATTATTACCACTTGATTTTAGAGTTATCCATCCTTGTCTGTTTGAATAGATTTTGGTGTACACAGCAGATTACGACAGTTGAAGGCAATTATTAGTACTCATCTCGAGTAAATAACAAATTTCAAAAATCAATATCTAATAACTCTGAGCTTTGTTTGATGGGTTCCTCGAATCAAATATTTTTTACCCCCAAAGCCAAATAAATAGTAATATAGGACCCTCTGATCGTATTGTTGTTGTTGGAATCTGTTGAGATGGGGACCCTCTGTTCGGATTGAGTACCTTTAATGAATGACAAACAAAGATGGTGATCTTGAAAAGTTATAAATTAGTTTAAATGCTATTTTCAGGAGAAATATGTTGGGGATATACATGTACTGGATAAGATAAGATACGTTTTAATGGTCTTTTAACACACATGACAGCCTACATATAAAGATATAATAGACAACAGTAATACATGGTATATAAGTGATATAACACATACCAGATTAACAGAAATTAGTAAGATGTAGAGTATCAAATTATTACTGAACATACATTGTAGGTCAATTGCGGAAGGATGCGATGTACCATATGGTACACTGCCACTTCCGCAGTCGACCAATGTCCAGCATGAGTATACGGGGGTCGCTTTCGATTGATATCCTGTGTCTAGAATGCAGAAATCGGTCAGTAGAGTAGAAGGTCCCGATCACTGGAACTTTAAGCCAAATCCTGCCTTTATGGTTACTAGTGCTGTGTGATTTAACAATTTCTTGGTTTGGTTTTGGTTTCATTGCAAAAAACTAATCTTCCAGTTTCAATTAATAGACACCGTTGTTCGCTAATTGACACTCTTCTCGACATACAGTAAGCAAACACACCACGTCCATCCATATTTCCCATGACAACAAACATGTCCCAACAATTAATTTATTGTACAACAGATCTATTTATAATCCATTCGAGAAGTTTATTTTTGGCATACAACACGTCCACATGGTTGTGGGGTTCCACACAGGGATATCAAAACTTCCTAAGTTCCTATCAGCCTATTTGACTAGTAACACAGTTTTATATGCCCTATTCACATTTCTTTAAAAAATTGGAGCTACCTGTATTATAGTCCAAGTCTGCTCGTACAAAAACCGGCTAAGATATTTGGATAGCGAAATGCTGTTTTTCATCTGAGACCCCCCCCCCCCCCCCCCATTGCCATTTGTATGACATTAGTTACGCCCAGGTTTGGTGGCGGGAATTCTAGTCTATTTCACTATTTTACCCAACAAATCAATACCTGATGCTATATATATATCAGAAAGAGTGCCATCTTATGGTCAACAGCATTTCGCTATCCCAATATCTTAGCTGGTTTTCGTATGAGCAGATTTGGACTACCTATATTATTGTATTTAATTTAATTGCAAAATGGTTAAATCTACAAGCGTCTATCATTGCACGTGCCCCAGCAGAGCCTCTGTAGCAATGTAGCTACCTTGACCTTGAACCAAGTTGGCCGGTTCCTTTTTTTTTATGGCAAATATACATCATCTGCACTATGTAGCTTTGCATTGCGCATAATGTTTGGATTATTTTTCCATCAAAATATTTGTCCAAAATAGTCAGTGGCTCACAAAGCCATGACCAACATGACATTTCAGTAGTTTTCCATGTATTGACTTACATGCACAAGTGGTAATTCTAAGATAGAACTTCGTCATACAGATAATAGTTTCCATATTTGGGTTGTGCAGGTCAGATCAGTGAGATGACCTAATTTCGAAAAGTAGCTTGCAGGAATATTTTAAGCATAGTAAATTTAATAATCATACACTGATACACTCAATACATATCATACAAGTTAGTTAATTAGTTAATTCGTCACACTGTATAATAACGGACAAAATAAAGGACGTAAAATAACTATGCACAACCGCTGGTTTTTGTGTTCAAAAAATTTGAAAACAAGTTGCGTAATTTAATAGTCATACTTTTGCTTAAACAAGGAACTGGCTGAGGTCAAGGTAGTTGTAACTAGACATGTACATTGCAACACAGACTCCGTAGTCAGCTGACTGTGGCAGTACATTGGAGTGGGTGGAGGTGGATGTCTCATGGCATATTTATTCAGACATAATATAATGGGATATGATTTTGGTACATAGATATAAGTTCTATAGTACTATATAATACTTTTTCTACCGTGTTCTAATGTTGTCTAAACCAAAATCATGTTTTTTTTGACAAAACCAAACCTGATTCAAAATTTCAAAACTGCACAGCACTAATGGTTACCGTAATAAGAGGACCAAGCAGAATCTGCCACCATGAGCCCTCTGTCACCTGGAAATAGAGAAGGTATCATCATCAGACCAGAGAGTACATGTGACTGCGATGAGTCTGTTAATACAGATGTACTAGTATATCTTGTAACAGACTGATATGGGTCTAGATATAGTCTAGTCCACCAATGTAGACTTATTAGGAAAGAACTTATTTTATATTTGAACATTTACAGCTGTTCTTTCCCTCAAAGTCCACTAATCGAGCTGAAAACCAAGTTATCACAGCTTTTGAATCAGGTCACCACAGTTATTACCCCTTCAAAATACCATTATCTTTTAAATTATCTACAAATAAGTATAAGGAGACTTGTATATGTTCAAATATTAAAATACCCCTTATCCGATTTGTCTGCTTTGGTGGACTAGATTTAGCCTATTATTAAATCTAGTATTAGTAATATTATCTGATTAGTTTACTTTGGTGGACTAGTTCTAGCCTAATTTTAAATACTAGTATTAGTAATTAAGCAATTTTCTATCAAAACGTGGCCACTGAAATCTTTGATATTGCTCTTTACATGACAAAATCCTTTCTGCACACCCTACAGTCAGCTTTTTTCATCTAATTGAATCCAAACTTCACATGGATCTTCGAGTTATGAGTGTATCAATGTTTGTGTGAAAGTATTCAATGTATGGAGTCTACAGGTGTTCATATCTCCGTTCTCTCAATACATAGAAGAAAAACTTTCCACCAATTTATTAAAGCAACAGTTTAAAACTTATTGCTCTTTGATGTAATCACCTTTCTTAACCCTTTGGAAAAGTAGAGAACGACATATATGTCGTCTATCGGTTGAGGAGTAGAATGACATATATGTCGTTTCAGGAAGTGTTATTTTCTGTAGACATAACTTCAATAAATCATCTGATTTATAAATGATTTGTATAGGAGTTATTTTGATTAATATAATGTCCCAAATGTAAAAGTGCGATCGATTATGATAACACACGTTAACTCAAAATGCACATAAATTAAAATGAATTATTGGACCCTTTTGACCCGAACTTGTTAATAATTATTGCTATGACGTTGACGTTAAATTTACTCATGACGTCATGTATATGACGTTTCAGATCTCTCCGAAGGGTTAACACTATTATTTCAGGTGTGTGATGACCTAAATATAAATCTTGGGGAACTTGATCTGACATCAGAAGATTATCTATTTGATGAAGATGATGGTATGTTTGTCAGAGTTTAATTTATGCATGACCTCTAATTATGGACATAACTTTTCCCTCCACAGTAATTCTGAAAACGACTTCTTTTCAAGAACCATAATGTTGAAATTATTGAAGCAGTATTGAACTCAATTAAATTGCCATTCAGCCCTTTTACTAGTTCAGATCATATACTTTTTATAGCAGTTATTCATTTCCACTGAATTTGTATATTTGCTGAGAACGCTGTTCCCAAAATTTATGTTCTAAAACTATGATTAAATTCATCTTTTGACATTTGTATTGTTATATAATATGCTTGATGTGATCTTCAGATAGTATAGATTCCTTCATGTGGTGTACTAGCTTAACAATTAAGTAGTTTTCTGTGTAGGTCCATCTAAACTTTCCACCTCCTGACATAGCTCAGATGTGGAAACCCCTTTTTAATTGGGATTCATGTTGTCTTGAATTGGATCAGCTCGTAAGGTATTGTATCTATAGGACTTAACACTTTCCATCCAAATATTCTATTAAAACTTTTTTGTTATAAACAACATGACAATAGTGGATTCAAAATGTTTATTTAGGTTCTGATTGCAACACAGAATATTTTATTGATAAAGATTTTCTACCATCTTCATTTTATTTAATTAAAAATAAATGTATTTTAGCCCAATATAAATAAATTGCTACATTTACATCCAACTTTTTCAGATAAATGGGGTGGGAGCAGGTGGGAGGGCGAATTTTATTTTTCATATATAATTTTTCCTAACATATATGGTCATGGAAAGTTCTAGATATTGAAGCAGTATCCCATCTCATATGATACAAGGTGATTTAAATTGTCCAATTTGATAAAAATAGACTGATTAATGGGTCATTGAAATGTAATTTAAAGGTTAAGGTATCGAAAAAAGTTTACATATAAAAAGATATCCAAATAAAATAAAAAATTGAGTAGTGGACTAAAATAGGGTCAGGAGGGGATGTAAATCTAGCAATTTTTAGCTCAACTTTACTTGTAAAGTTTGAGCTATTGCCAATATGGCTTGGTATCTGTCTGTATATGTTTGTGTGCATCCATCAACAATTTCCTTTAGCACGGTCTACAGGTCGTACCTTTGGTCAGATTATTATGATATTTGTCATGGCTGTTGACATTGACATGTAGATGGGAACAAGTTATTTTGGGGGTCATTCGGCAAAAAAACATGGCCGTCAGTGGCCATCTTGGTTTTCAATTCATGATTTGATTCATTGTATGACTAAATCCTTTGGTACACCTTATAGATGACACCCTTATTGTCCGATCATCACTAAACTTCACATGGATCTTCGGGTGTGTGACCACAAGGTGGGAGTAATCTCATTTTTCTTAATTTCATTAAAAAACATGCCACTGGCAGCCATTTTGGATTTTACTCTTTGCTTTACTAAATCCTTTAGCACAATCTATAGTCCACTTCCCTCATCCGATCATCACCAACCTTCATATTGATCATGATATTGATCTACTAGATGGGAGCTATCAAATGTTTTTGAATTTCATTGTGAAAAAATGGGCACCAGCAGCCATCTTGGATTTAACTTTATATATATATCTCTTCATTTTGATATCTAGTATTATTTATACATTTCAACTTTCAGCATTCCTAATCGCTTCATTGACAATAACACATGAAATTATCCCTTCTCAAGTTAAGCTACAGTGTATTGACACTTTCATTTTATATTGGCCTTAGAGACAATATCATTTCAAAAATAATTTTCTGTCCATTTGACGATATTATTTTTATACTGAAATTATTTTCATAGTTTAGTTTTTCAACCATTATTTAGTGGAAAATTTGTTGAAAAAGTCACATATATATAGGCCTACTTTCGGTCAAACTGTTGGCCCCATGATTTGATAAACACTGACTATTGTAGTCTTCCGAGTCCCAGTCTTCTCAGTCTTTACCTCGCCACAGTCACAGTCTTGTCTTGTTCAATTAACTTACAAATATATTTTTCTCATAAATGTTTTTTTTTCCCAGATCATTATTTTTCTGTTTTATACCATATCTAGATGGCTGTGTTATTGTTCTTTGAAAGTATTAATTGCCTGTTCATTTGAGTGTATCATTAATTGCAGTTCATCTTGGGATACAAGAGAACTTAGAGGATGATCGGGTGAAGGAGGCTCTCAATCAGGTAATCTAGCAACTTATGTTCTAACTCGCCTGGCTCGACCGAACATAAATTATTTATGGAATGACGACAAAGAATGTACGATATATATAAACTTTAATGGCAATTTGGGATGTGGAGATATATATCATTCACCAACAATTCAATAAATAATAATAAATATAATCTTTATATAATGTTACAACTCTTCAGTTTTTTTAGAGAATTTCTTGATAGTTATGTTATGGGTGGGGTGGTGGTATAAACCACAAAATCATAAGTCATACGAAATTGGCCACGGGAATAGACTCACACAGACTTAACGCAGTGAGAAATTACTATTTAAAACCAAAACAAACTGGAGAGTGTTACCTGCCATACACTCTTGATCGAAGTTCAATAAATATATTTTGGTTCTAACTCGCCGCACTTGACCGAACATAACTTATTTATGGCATGATGACAAAGAATGTACGATACAATATATATAACTTCTAATGGCAAATTGGGATGTGGAAATAGATTCACACAGTCTGTGCCAACTTGATATGTTTAAAACATGATATTTCAACTAAATTTAATGCATTTAAATGCCAACACTCTTTGAAACTGACAATTTTAAAGACATGTCTTCATAAACATAGCCATCCTTTGCAGAATCAGATTTCCATCGCCCATGCTTCTTGAATAAACGATCATTAACTCCTGCTCAGCTCGGCACTGATCCATTGGCTTTGGCTTTCGGAAGAAGCTGCTAGTACCACATGGATATTTCCCAAAATTTCCTGAGCCACGACGAACATACTGAGCACTGAGAGGCTGGTGGCGGAAACTACAACATGACCGTGACCACCTTGGCATCTGCTGCTAACCGTCTCTTCGGTCTCCTTTATCGGCAACTTCTCAGCAACTTTAATTCTGGCACAATCATCACGGCAACTGCCAACTCGTCTGTCATTATATTTGACTGTCTTCCAACCCGCTGGAAACCTATCTGCCAAACAAATTCTTTTATTTCGTTGATTTAATTTCTCTTGCAGTTCGTCGACCAAACTATTTACTCTGTTTAACCTTTTTGTGTCCAAAGCCGTGCCAAAACGTTGCGATAGAATTTAAATTGCTTGTGGTTTGACACATGCTTTCAAAGAAGTCTTGTTATCCTCATTAATTTCCAAGATTTCCTCTTTGAATGTTGTCATTTTCTTATCTAAGTACCCTTTAAACAAGGAAAATGCTTTGTAAACAGCATCGTCTTGGTCCATTGCATTCCCAGGGCTGCCCCTCTTTCGGCCTTTGTTGTCACAACCCGAATTATCGCCAGATTCATCAACATCAGACATAGCTATAGACTTAAACGGTGAACGATAAACCACAAAATCTGAAAGTAGAGTGAAGCTTGTTCCAGGTGACAAGCTTTATAAGTCGATACGAAATCGGCCGTGCGAATAGACTCACACAGACTTAACGCAGTGAGCGATCACTTGGGCATACACGGAATTGACCAAATTGAAAACAAAACAAACTGGACAGTGTTATTAACTCTTTGTGGCTAGGACACATATCACAATATATATATATATATATATGATACACACAATTATATGAACATGGACATTTTTGATGATCCTCAGTGCATACTCAGTGCTTTAAATTATATTATATTTCAGGGTGTTGATCTTCGACACTATTCCAAAGAGATTGAGAATGAGCTATCTCTTGTGGAAAATGCTTCTATTCAAGACTGTATCCTTAGATTAATGCATGCACATTCACACCAAATTAAAATTATTCATAGAAAATGTAGCATGTTTGACTGTGTACTTATACTTTTAAAGGTAATCTCATTTATTATACCCCTACTCTCGAAGATAATGGGGGTATACTGGATTGACCTCGTCCATCATTCCGTCTGTCCGGACATCTATCCCTCTGTTTTTCCATCCGTCCATCTGTCCAAACCGGGGAAAATATCTAAACCACCAGTTGCAGGATCTGAATGAAATTTGGTATGGATGTTCACTACAATGAGGGCATTCAACAGAGTGTTCAATCGTTTTTTCCAGATTTTCCGTACTAGAGTTATTCATCTTTGTTTATCTGGAAATGTTGTTTTTTTCCCGCTCCAAGTAGATATCTCCATCATCCGGTTGACAACTCTCAATGAAATTTGGTGTGGATGCTCACTACTATGAGGGCAATCAATTGAGTCTTCAATCATTTTGTTGAATGTTCAATTGTTTTTTTTTCTGGTTTTCCGTTCTAGAGTTATTCATTTTAGATTTGGTAGTGTTGGTTTTTTGTCTGTATCTCCACCACTGGTTGACGGATATCAATGAAATTTGGTATGGATGTTCATTATTATGATGGCAATCAACTGAGTGTTCAATCATTTTGTTCATATTTTCCATTCTACAGTTATTTATCTTTGGTGGTATGCCAGCACAATCATGCAATCTCTTGTTACCCTTACCATCGGTGACATATTTCAGGGACGTGGACAGAGTACATGAAAAATACCAAAGAAGTTGAGTAGTGAGGGGGGGGGGGGGGGTGTATTGCATGAGGGGTCATATCAGCCCATTGCTTGATAGGTGTCTTTTTACAAAAAAAATGTGTTTCTGCAGTTTCTGCCACAAATTATTTTTATATTCACAAAATCTCAGTATTGACTTGAAGCAAATGCGTTCCATTTTAAGATGGTAGTTACTGCCATCATACAGGACAGACTTCTGGTTTAGCGAGATTGTATGACCTCATGCCATGTCAGTACATGTAGTTTTAGCCTCTTATTGGTAAATAAAATAAAGTTAATAAAGACATGATAATACAAGTGATCAGTGATATGGAACAGTTGCCAGTAGTGGCCTGTTCTCAGACTAAAGATGTCCAATCCGATTTGACACCAAACGATGAAAACAATAATAAAGTATACATGTTTTCAAACCACTGTTTAATATTCATTGTAAGTGGACAATGAAATAATAAACACGCTTTGTCGTAGATGATCCGGCTAACCAAAATTCAAAACCTGCTAAATATAATTACTCGATATCTTGCTACAAAGACTCTCATAGAGCGAATACTCTCGAGTGCTTAATAGTGGTATTGAGCGGAATGCATCGGCCCACATTTATTGGAGAAATCTTTTGAAAATTTACAGTTGAGGATCACCTCTAGCCTGTGGTAGCTATCAAATTTTAGTGAATTGCAATTAAAAACATGGCCGCCGGCAGCCATCTTAATTTTTACTCTTTGCATGACTAAATCCTTTGGCACACCATACAGACCACATCCCTCATCCGATCATTACCAAACTGTATATGCATTTCTAAGGTGAGCTCTAGATGGGACCCATTTAATTTTTCTGAAACTCATTGAAAAACATGGCTGCCAGTGTCCATCTTGGATTTTGCTCTTTGTATGACTAAATCCTTCAGCACAATCTAAAATTTAATAAGGATCTTCAGGATGACCTATAGATGGGAGCCAATGAGTTTTCCAAAATTCATTAAAAAACATGGCTGTCAGCAGCCATATTGGATTTTACTCTTTGCATGACTAAATTCTGTATTCCATCATTTTCCAGTAAATAGTTTTTAAAACTTGGCACAGATGTCAAACAGCATGGGAATCTGCATGTGTACCTGCAATTTTGAGTTCCTGAAGTCGGACTCATTTTGGCAGAGTTATTGCTCTTTTTAAAAATAGAATCGTGCATCCTGGGATGCATCTTTTGCCTGTATTCCATCATCTTCCATTCCAGTCAATTTTTTAAAGATTTGGCACAGATGTCAACCAGCATGGGAGCCTCTGCACATGCGATTTTGAGTTCAATAGGAGTCATTTTGGCGGAGGTATTGCCATTTTACGACATAAAAAAATATTTTATGTTTTTTATTTGAAGATGTGAAATATATTTACTATTTAGTGAATATACACTTTGTATAATCTTGGTGTAATCAATTCCTCCTACAGTATGTAGTATAGGGATCTGAAACCCATATTTTAAATACTTCAAACCTGCCATCGGGGGACATTTTGGTTAATGACCTTTTATTTAATCATTCTCCTTAACAGTGGTGTAAGATATTAAGGAAAGTCAGAATATAGCAAGTTTACACCAGCAGATAGCAGCCTGTGATCTAATATTGGAGGTATGTATGAGCCACCCATTTGATTCTACAAATACTCTGCTGTGGAATAAGTTCAAATAGTCTTGTCACTGTGAATTAAATAAAATTGACTCTAGATATCTACTTCAGAGCAGGTAGTTATGGGGCTCTTGTTGATGACGCATTGAATGAAATAAAATTTCAGATTGCTTTTATCTGGTTAAAATTTTTGTTCGCTCGCCAGAGATAAAGTCTCCTGAGGCGCTGTGTTTATCAGTAACTTATCACTCCTCATCTGCATTCCATCTGTCACCTGCTCTTTAACCCTTTCATAATGGGAGCTGTGCTGGTGCAGCATTAAAGATCATGTGCCAGTGCATTCTCTTATTTATATATGTGAGTCTCTTTTTGGGAGACTCGCATGTATCAGAGAATGCAATGGCTTACAAAAAAGGTGGAGGTAAATATTGTTTGGCCAATGCATTCTCTTATATATGTGAGGCTGCCTATGGGAGACTCACATATATACGAGAATGCATTGGCACAGGGTTTTTGCAAAATTTCAGGAAGCTCCCATCATTGAAGGGTTAACAATTCTTATTGAGATTATATAACCATTTCTCGTGAAAGCAAGAAAATATATATGGGCCGGGGGAGGGGTGGCTTTTCATTTAAATTTTTTCACATTTTATTTTCAAATTTGCTTAAAATAAATAGGAATGCACCCCCCCCCCCAGATTGCTTCTCCTTGGACTAGATACAGGTAATATTAGAATATTATATAGTGTTAATCAACTCATGACCACTAAGGGATTTAGTAGGGATTATGGATCCCGATAATCATGTTCGACATGGTATATCTATGATTTCAATGCGTCTTTCTGGGACATATATATAATGGCTGTAGAAAGGTAATTTAGGTATTTATTGACCTAGTTTGATATCTTGAAAAATTCAAAAGTAAATATTTTAAGGTGTATTTTGATGTGCAAATCACCATGTGGCTTTATATTACGGCCAAAACAGACAATGTCTGGAGAGACACATCATCTGAGATTTCTGCGGCTGTTCCTGAATTATACCAGTTAGTAAAATGCCTGAGAAATTCACATGGCACAGTGTAATAATCAAATTGTGAGTGGTCCGTATACAGTTTCAGTTCTTATGGCTAGAAAGAGTAATGGAGAATCTGGAAATGGTTTGATCCCTTCAAGGCTGTTTAAGTAAACATTTTTTTCTGCACAAATTCATTTCTGATGGAATATATTGGGTATCACCCTATGTGGTCAAGACTTTATAAAACAAAACATGAGGCTGAAGTATGATGACAAATTTGTGCCTCTGCATCGCTTGTGATGCTGTCAGTAAGAAACTTGAGTTTAAGCCTGTATGTGTAGCTTAGTGTCACTGTCATCATTTGAATCTTCAGTTTTATTTAAAAAAACCATGATTATGTTGTAACCGCAGTTCCATTCTCTAAATACCAGGAAACAAATCTGGAAGATTTGCAACATGGCACAGCTAGAGTCGTTACAGGTGGAACAAGCAGCAAGCTGCAGCTTCGAAACATCGTTTTGTGAAACTGGCAGAAAGAGAACAAAACTTATACAACTTTATAGAATAGTGACTGAATCGACTCCTCCATACTTATATAATTATGTACCCCATAAAAATATGTTTAAACTACCATTAATATTGCCCAGGCCAATTTATCTGTAGATGTAACTTTAGTAATAATAGTCGCTCACATTGTTATGGAAATTATTAAAATATATCTTTATGTGTTTATCAGAGAATGGAAGAAATGCTGAATGGCTTCCAAGGTGACCTGAGTAGCATCAGTAATGAGATTCAGAGCTTACAAGAACAGTCAATTGCTATGAATCTGAAATTGAAAAATCGCCAGGTGAGTGAATGTTGAAGTGATATATAATTCTGAAGCCTATTTTTTTTCTATTTGTAACATACATGTACTTAACACTTTTTCCTCAAAGAGCTTTCATTAAAATTGTTTCTTCTTTATTCCAATATTCCCACTGTTGACGTAGGATTTTAATTAAGTTATTGTGAATACAAAAAATAAATGAGCTTGAAGTTCTAATCTCAAACTTATGGGCTGTTAATCATTTATTTATAAGAACATTTATATTGTTATCAGCCACGCCTGTCCTTGGGGGCATGCATCTATCCGTATATCTGTCCATTTCATTCCTTGTTCAGACGTCAACTAGAGTAGAGCAATATTAAAAAGAATTTCTTGATATTTGGTATGTTGTTCACATATAAGTTCGAATTTGGTGATGAGTTTTGATGAGTTTTGATGTTATGCCCCCCCAACTGCAAATTGCTGTTTTCGCATTGTCCGGATGGTAACTTAAGCAATATTTAACAGCATTTCTTGAAATTACTTACGTTCTTCACATTTGAGAAGACGCAGGCCAAGATAAAATTTGTCACTGTCCGATGATTTTTGATGATGTTATGTCCCTTTTTCGACTGCCACCTCATTTCGGTGGACATGGGAACTGTGACCTTTTTTCTCATATTGGATTCATATTTATCAAATTTGGGTGTTTTAAAAGGTGTTTTATTGTCATTTTCCTTTTAAGAGTTCTTTGTTTATCTGGAAATAATTTGTTTGGGGTTCAAAAAGAGACATCCAGGTATTAAATCTTGTAACCCATGATGTTGCCGAAGATAACAATTTTGTCCCCACAACAAGAGCCATGTAGCCTTAATTTAAGTGTGCTTTTCATTGGTTCTCAGATTAATTCACACAAATAAGAATTCAGTAGCGGACCTATGGATCTGGCATCAGGTGACGTTAAACTCGGCATGTTAGAGCGACGTCACGATTGGTGGAAACTGCCAGTTCAAGCATCATTCATATACCCCTGATGTTTCATGTGCTCATAAACCCCCAATGTTTTGTGCATGTTCTCTTAAACCCTGCTTCCAAGAATGGTGGGGGACATGGTGATTTAAATGTGGCATTGTAGTCAATCAGATTACTAGTTACAACCAGATGTGGGGACAAGTTTTTTTTTATCTGTCTGCAGAGATTCTTAGCCATGGTTATTGGATCTCTTTGAAATTTGCTATGCTTGTTCCTCATCAAGAGGGCTTTCACAGTAGCATAAAATGTTGATATTCATATGTGACTTTCTAGAGCTATTCTTCTTGGTAAAGAATTGGTTTAGTTGGAAATAATGAATAAATTTTTTTTATCAGTTTGCACAGATCAAAATTGAAAATTGGTATGGTGATTCGTCACAGGAGGTCTTTAAAAGAGGGTCCAAAATTATGTTTGCATCTTCTTTTCTTGAGTTATTTTCCTTTGTTTTTCTGTCATTTACCCCTCTGTATGGTCTTTTCTCCTCCTGTGTAATTGACATCATCATATGGCTTAGCAGCTGAAACAATGATCAGTCTTAATATACAATAAGCAAGCATACTCCCAGCTGATACTCCTATTAATCAATTCAATCCACATTAATATTTAAAATCACTATACCTATTAACATTGTAGTTTTATTGTTAATTAGGTGATTATTTTCAATGATTTTTCAGGCAGTTCGTGGTGAACTTAGTCAATATGTTCATGAGATGGTTATACCAGAGAGTATGGTGAAGTAAGTCCTTTATCCCTTCTGTACACACAGCCCACACTCTACATTCTGATATATTGCCCCAAAACTTTGGATGACCTAGATGAGAGCACATCTAGAAACATGGCATTGGGCCACTTTATATTGTTCCCTATGATTTCATGTTCTACATGTTGTCAGACTGCAACAGAACCTTCGATAGTTAATTGAATTGGGCTTCAGATGGGAGTCTAAATAATTCTGTGTTCTAAAAGTTTGGAATCATTACATTAATTTACACTGATAAGAACCAGTCTACTGGAGAAGAGACATTGAGTATGTGACAATAAAGACACCGAAGAGTCACAAATATATATTGGCAGACAATACATTAGGTGGAAGTGTCCATTCACTTAGCATTTGTATCTACTTTGAGATGTTACATGTTACATTCCCCATAAGGAAATCAAAATGGGCACTCATAGAAATGCCAGGATGAGACTTTTTTTTATAGTACGGTAATGAAATGATAGCTTTATTACTAAAAATCCAACTTAGAATGGATACACCTGTGTGCCTATTTACTTTAAAAAGAGTTGTCTAGCTGTACGTCTGCCAGTCTGTTTGTACAGGTCATAACTTGAATAGTAGTGCTCGGATCTCAATGAAATTTGGTATGGTTGTTCACTACTATGAGGACATTCTATGGAATGTTCATTAGTTTTGTTCGGGTTTTCCTTTCTAGTGTTTTTTTTGTCTGTTTATCTGGAAATGTTGATATTTTGTCTGTTCAAACAAGTATTTCCACCACTGGTTGTCAGATTTCAATGACATTTGGTATGGATGTTCATCATGAAAATTGTCATGGATGTTAATATTGACATGTAGATGGGAACGAGTCATTTTGGGGTTGTTCGGCCAATAAACATGGCCGCCAGCAGCCATCTTGGATTTTACTCTTTGCATGACTAAATCCTTTGGCGCGGGCTACAAGTCGTAGCTTTGATCGGAACATCATGAATGTTGACATTGACATGTAGATGGGAACGGATCATTGTGGGGTCATTCGGCCAAAAAACATGGCCGCTGGTGGCCATCTTAGATTTCAAAATTCAATCCATTGGCGCGGGCTACAGGTCGTACTGTTCGTCTGATCATCATGAAATTTGTCATGGATGTTAACAATGACATGTAGATGGGAACGAGTGATTTTGGGGTTGTTCGGCCAATAAACATGGCCGCCAGCAGCCATCTTGGATTTTACTCTTTGCATGACTAAATCCTTTGGCGCGGGCTACAGGTCGTACCTTTGGTCTGATCTTTATGAAATTTGTCATGAATGTTGACATTGACATGTAGATGGGAACGAGTTATTTTGGGGTCATTCGGCCAAAAAACATGGCCGCTGGCAGCCATCTTGGATTTCAAGATTCAATCCATTGCGCGGGCTACAGGTCGTACTGTTTGTCTGATCATCATGAAATTTGTCATTCATGTTAATAATGACATGTAGATGGGAACGAGTGATTTTGGGGTTGTTCGGCCAAAAAACATGGCTGCCAGCAGCCATCTTGGATTTTACTCTTTGCATGACTAAATCCTTTGGCGCGGGCTACAGGTCGTTGTGTTGGTCGGAAGTTTATGAAATTTGTCATGGATGTTAACACTGACATGTAGATGGGAACGAGTGATTTTGGAGTCGTTCGGCCAAAAAACATGGCCGCCAGCAGCCATCTTGTATTTTACTCTTTGCATGACTAAATCCTTTGGTGCATAGGTTGCCTTTGGTCTAATCTTTATAAAATTTGTCATGAACGTTGACATTGACATGTAGATGGGAACGAATCATTGTGGGGTCATTCGGCCAAAAAACATGGCCGCTGGCGGCCATCTTGGGTTTCAAAATTCAATCCATTGGCGCGGGCTACAGGTCGTACTGTTCGTCTGATCATCATGAAATTTGTCCTGAATGATAAGAATAACATGTAGATGGGATCGAGTCGTTTTGGGGTCATTCGGTCAAAATACATGGCCTTCAGCAGCCATCTTGGATTTTACTCTTTGCATGACTAAATCCTTTGGTGCGGGCTACAGGTCGTAGCTTTGGTCAGATGGTCATGAAATTTGTCATGAATTATAACAATGACATGTAGATGGGAACGAGTGATTTTGGGGTCGTTCGGCCGAAAAACATGGCCGCCAGCAGCCATCTTGGATTTTACTATTTGCATGACTAAATCCTTTGGTGCATAGGTTGCCTTTGGTCTAATCTTTATAAAATTTGTCATGAACGTTGACATTGACATGTAGATGGGAACGAATCATTGTGGGGTCATTCGGCCAAAAAACATGGCCGCTGGCGGCCATCTTGGGTTTCAAAATTCAATCCATTGGCGCGGGCTACAGGTCGTACTGTTCGTCTGATCATCATGAAATTTGTCCTGAATGATAAGAATAACATGTAGATGGGATCGAGTCGTTTTGGGGTCATTCGGTCAAAATACATGGCCTTCAGCAGCCATCTTGGATTTTACTCTTTGCATGACTAAATCCTTTGGTGCGGGCTACAGGTCGTAGCTTTGGTCAGATGGTCATGAAATTTGTCATGAATTATAACAATGACATGTAGATGGTAACGAGTCATTTTGGGGTCATTCGGTCAAAAAACATGGCCACCAGCATTTTACTCTTTGCATGACTAAATCCTTTGGCGTGGGCTACAGGTCATACCTTTGGTCTGATCTTTATTAAATTTGTCATGGATGTTAACACTGACATGTAGATTGGAACGAGTGATTTTGGAGTCGTTCGGCCAAAAAACATGGCCGCCAGCAGCCATCTTGGATTTTACTCTTTGCATGACTAAATCCTTTGGCGTGGGCTACAGGTCATACCTTTGGTCTGATCTTTATTAAATTTGTCATGGATGTTAACACTGACATGTAGATTGGAACGAGTGATTTTGGAGTCGTTCGGCCAAAAAACATGGCCGCCAGCAGCCATCTTGGATTTTACTCTTTGCATGACTAAATCCTTTGGCACGGGCTACAGGTTGTACCTTTAGTCTAATCTTTATGAAATTTGTCATGAATGTTGACATTGACATGTAGATGGGAACGAATCATTGTGGGGTCATTCGGCCAAAAAACATGGCTGCCAGCGGCCATTTTGGATTTCAAAATTAAATCCATTGGCGCGGTCTACAGGGGGTGTGTCTTTTTACCGGATTCCGGATTTCGACCCGGATTTAGGTGTCTTTTTACCGGATTTCGAGTCTTCGACCCGGATTCGGGTATGAATTTCATGCTTGTTTTATCACACATTTAACCCATTAAAAGCCGTTTCTGACACGATTAAACCAATATAGGGCTGTCGTGCTCATTCAACCCGATTAATCGTATTTAAAGGTACATATCATGCCCGGATCAGCATACTTCTTATTTGTTCATATAGACACGACGGTTGGATTGATTTTACGTGATCATGATGGCATTTAAGGGAACACACCATGTCCGGATCCGAACTTAATTATCTCGTAAGTATTGATCATATTTAAAGGTAGATATCATGTCCGGATCCGGGTTTTTTCTCTCTCTTTTTGCCATATAAATTATCGTCTTTTTGATATATTAAATGTCACGTGGAACAAAGTTATAAGTTTATTTTGAGACGTTATACTAGGCTGTTGGATTGATTTCACGGAATGATTATCTCATTTAAAGGTACACACCATGTGCAGAACCGAATTAATTTCCACGTATTTACTGATAATATTTAAAGGTACAGATTATGCCAAGATCCGGATTTTCTTCTTATAAAGTAATGCTTATTTAATACAATAAATGTAAACTGAGTCGCGTGGAACCTGGTTCCACGTGACTCCGCTGGCATTTAATGTATAAAATAGGAGTTAATTTATAAGTGAAAGGAGAACAATCGGGATCCGGGCATAATCTGTACCTTTAAAAATGATTAATAAATACGCGATAATTAATTCGGATCTGTGCATGGCATGCACCTTTAAATGCGATCATCGTGATCGTGATCCGTGAAATAAATCCAACAGCCGGGTCTAACATCTCAAAATCAACTTCTAACTTCCTCTTAACTCAGCTGACATTTAATATATTAAATAGGCGTTAATTTATATGGAGATTATTTTTTTTTAAACCGGATCCGGGCATGGTCTGTACCTTTAAACTAGATAATCACTGTATAAACTGTAGCTGGCTGCAACGGGATGAATATGCTAGCAGTGTTTTTATAACGATTCGGGCGTCGTGACATAAAACGCTTAATACAAGTCGTACATCTATCTCACTTAAACCGGCTTAAATATCGAATTTACAATAGTAATACTACTAGTATCACAAACATAATCGTTTATAATCGAACTAAAACAATAAACCATTTAAACTGCACCAGGTTTTTTTTGTGGGCTGGAGAACAAAAAATATTCACAAAAGCAAGTCAATTTATTTCAATCCGAATGATATTACTGTTAAACGCAACCTGTGCCATGTTTTCGCGGGTCTGAAATGTCTTTTAATGTGTTAAACATGGGTTATAATAAACATAAAATTGAGATCAGGGTTCGGGTCGAAATTAGAAAAAGACACATAAAATCCGGATCCAGATCCGGGCATAAAGTTTGTCTGTAAATGGGCTCATTCTCGCGTGAAATCAATCCAAGCGCCATGTTCACCGTTTCCAAATAAATTGAGTTCCGCGTGGCTCAGCTGCCATTTAATGTATTAAATACTTGACTATTTATATGAAATAGAAAAGAACTATTCGTATCCGAATCCGGGAATGATCTGACCTAAACATCAACATCTATAACCTAGTTCCACGCGACTCAGTTTACATTTATTGTATTAAATAAGCATTACTTTATAAGAAGAAAATCCGGATCCGGGCATAATCTGTACCTTTAAATATTATCAGTAAATACGTGGAAATTAATTCGGTTCCGCACATGGTGTGTACCTTTAAATGCGATAATCATTCCGTGAAATAAATCCAACAGCCTAGCATAATGTCTCAAAATCAACTTATAACTTTGTTCCACGTGACATTTAATATATCAAAAAGACGATAATTTATATGGAAAAGAGAGAGAGAGAGAAAAACCGGATCCGGACATGATATCTACCTTTAAATATGATCAATAATTACGAGATAATTAATTCGGATCCGGACATGGTGTGTTCCCTTAAATGCCATCATGATCACGTAAAATCAATCCAACCGTCGTGTCTATATGAAAAAATAAGAAGTATGATGATCCGGGCACGATATGTACCTTTAAATACGCTTAATCGGGTTGAATGAGCACGACAGCCCTATATTGGTTTAATCGTGTCAGAAACGGCTTTTAATGGGTTAAATGTGTGATAAAACAAGCATGAAATTCATACCCGAATCCAGGTCGAAATCCGGTAAAAAGACACCTAAATCCGGGTCGAAATCCGGGTCGAAATCCGGGATCCGGAATCCGGTAAAAAGACACCCGTCTACAGGTCGTACTGTTCGTCTGATCATCATGAAATTTGTAGGTCGTAGCTTTGGTCAGATCTTCATAAAATTTGTCATGGATGTTAACAATTATACGTAGATGGGAACGAGTTCTTTTGGGGTCAATTGGCCAAAAAAAATGGCCACCAGCAGCCATCTTGTATTTTGCATCACTAAATCCTTTGGCGCAGGTTAGACATTTCAATTAGCACCTTTCCTATTCCTCCATTTACTGTCAACCATTAAATTATTCCCCTACCTAAGTTGAGCTACAGTGTCATTGACACTTTCATGTTCAGGTTTTCTGTTCTAGAGTTATTCATCTTTGTTCATCTGAAAATTTTATTGTTTGGGTCTGTCTGTCTGAGTATCTCAATCATAAGTTACAGGTATGCCCACACTAGGCGGTATGCCACATGGGGGTATGCACCTGATGACAGACCATCTCTTGTTATAACAGATAAGTTTGCATAAATTAATCAAACAGAAATCTAATTGTTTCTATTTTCTTCTTGGCAGTCATATTTTAGATACTCCTGTCACTGAAAGAGAATTTCTGGAACAATTACATGAACTGAATCACAAAATAAACTTTGTCAAAGAACAGTCTTTCAAGGATGCCAAATCTTGTGGTGATGTCAAAGACATACTTGAGAAGTTAAAAATAAAGGTGAGGGACAATTAATGTCAGGCTATCTGATGAAGTCATTACAACCAAGAAAGCTGGCTGTTTTACTGATGACTCCAAGTTGAGCTACAGTGTCATTGACCCTTTCATTTAGTGATGAGCCGATGATCGGAAACGACAATCGGAATCGGCCGATTGTGGCCCATCGGATGACAATCGGTACTCGGGTTTCAACATCGGCATTTCGAATTGTCTAAATAATAATCAGGTGCTTGTTTTTCTTCAATAAACTGTGTTAAATATAATGATGTTTTGTTGAATAAATGACCAGTAAACATGGGGAAAGTGTAACCAAACACAAATTTGATGATATACAGCCAGGTCCTCCCGAAAGTACATGTCACCTGACACATAATTACGCAGCTGACTGCATTCACCACGCTTCAGTTATTATATATCGAATGAATTGAAATATTTATGTAAAATGGCCCGACGAGACCCATTATATAGTGTAGTGTGTTTACAACATCACCATTGTTCACCAATTAACAACTACTATTCAACGTAGTGACCGCTAATCACCAGTATTCAAACTGATAATCAGGTCAGCCAGTGACCTCAATGACCTCTATAAGCCGACATAAAATAAACCTTGCAGACAGTAAACAAGTGTTGCATCATGCCCTAGCATGTTATACATGGTTTCCATGGTATTGTCTCTACAGTTGAGTTCAGGATAATGTGGTATAACATCAAAATACCTTCCTCAGATGGAGGTCTCATGTTGAATTCTTGTATTATATTAATTGGATAGGGATAAATACTGGTAACAATTATTAATATTTTAATTGTTTTTATTTGTAATTAAACATTTCTTTCCTGTTTTGATGTGAACGGTCATGCACTCTTCTGAGTTGTCATCGCGGCGAATGCCAAAACTCACCTGTGTCTGTGATTGTAGCCAGAATTGAGACCCCCTATTGACTTACAGTTGTATAAGGCGCATGCACATTTTGAGGGGAAATACTTGGTCAACAAGTAGCGACTTATAGACATAAATCTACGGTAAATTGAGCATAATATAACATGTGTATTGGTTGGCAGGACGCAGGAATTCGTTCATAAGTCCACCCATACCTACCTTTATACCCAAACGTATACTTATGTATACTGGTATATTACTGATGTTGTTGCTTCCAAATCGAAGTAGTATACCACATATAACATATTATTTTGGTATAATTATCACAATAATCTGAATCGGCACCTGAATCGGCCGAATGTGATCTCAAATAATTGGCAATCGGCGCAAGGCTCTATTTGACAATTGGCTCATCACTACAAGTTTCATTTTAACAAGTTCTAAAAGAACAGAATTCTGTCTTGGTTTACAAGCAATGATTCTGTCTTCACGTGAATCTGAGAATCGCAATGCACCACCTTTGAAAGAGTAACTGCTGATTTCCCTCTATGAGTCTCGGCTGACTGATAGCATGGACTGAGGTTTGTACACATTAAGGGATATATAGCTCTGGTGGTAAGGTATCACCAAACATCAGTGAAGTATTCGGCTTAACTGATACAGGGTGTGATATAAATACAGAACATAACTTGTATCAGGATCTCCATTGTTTTATTGAACTCGCTGCAGATCATGAAAGGCCACATTTTACTCTAGCCTTCGGCTCTTATGAAATATATCCTAGCACCATCTGTAACTCATTCACTAAACATGTGCATTGTATTCTGTCTGTCTGTCTATATATATATCACATAGAGTAATAATTTGTTATGTTGTACTCAATATAAAGATGTTTATTTTAAGGGTTAAACCAGTCATTGACCTCCATAATATGAACTTTCGAATGCTTAGTTTGTTTACTAACATGCAGTACCAAGATTATTATGCCCCCGACTTGAAGTCGGCGGGTATATAGTCGACGTCTCCGTCCGTCCGAACGTCCGTGTTTACTAATGACTACTTATGTGGCTAAGATTGTGTAAAATGGATATTTATGTGCATAACTTCCGTTGCGTGGCTAGCCACGTAACAGCTTTCAGATGGACGTTCTAAAATGATCTATTTGGCCTAATCAGCTTATTTAATTTTGTAGTCACTCAAAATTTGGAAGAAAAAAAGTCCATCGATTTAGACATCCATGACCCGTCAATAGGAGATGTCGGACACTGACAAGACATTTATGTGGCTAGCCACCCAATCACGGACCTGTCAGTTTCTCCTATTCCACTGTCCCAGTTGCTGTGAGCAAGTTTTTGAGTTTTAATCAGCTTCTTCTGCTATAATTCCAACATGTTATGAATCCATAATCTGGAGTTTTATCACTATCTACTACTTGATAGCCACTTAAAATTTTACGGCTACTTGAGAAGCCACATAAAAACTAAAGCCACATTACCATTTCTAGCCACATAGGTCGAAGCCACATATCTACCCATTTGTTGGTACGTCCGTCCGAATGTCCGTCCGTACAAACATTTTGCATTATTGTTCAGCAACCGCTGAGCAGATTTAGCTGATATTTGTTATGGTGATAGAGCAGCATGGGGGAACAGCTACATGCATAACACAGGTTTCGTCCACCCATTTTCACCAGAGTTATGGCCCTTTTTTGACTTAGAAAATTCAATTTTGTCCGTCCGTACAAACATTTTGCATTATTGTTCAGCAACCGCTGGGCAGATTTAGCTGATATTTGGTATGGTGATAGAGCAGCATGTGGGAACAGCTACATGCATAGCACGGGTTTCGTCCACCCATTTTCACCAGAGTTATGGCCCTTTTTTGACTTAGAAAATTCAATTTTGTCCGTCCGTACAAACATTTTGCATTATTGTTCAGCAACCGTTGGGCAGATTTAGCTGATATTTGGTATGGTGATAGAGCAGCATGTGGGAACAGCTACATGCATAGCGCGGGTTTCGTCCACCCATTTTCACCAGAGTTATGGCCCTTTTTTTACTTAGAAAATTAAATTTTTCTCTTGTTTTTGGGGTTTCCAGATGATAGCGTGAGCTTCGGTGGCACGATTGCAAATCCCGAATTTTTGTGGATCGGTTATATGAAAATACATGTCAAGTGCGAATTTGGGTATGATCTGATGATTTTTGCCAGAGTTATGGCCCTTTTTTCAACTTAGAAAATTAAAATTTTGTTCGTCCGTACAAACATTTTGCATTATTGTTCAGCAACTGCTGGGCAGATTTAGCTGATATTGGGGGAACAGCTACATGCATAGCGCGGGTTTCGTCCACCCATTTTCACCAGAGTTATGGCCCTTTTTTTACTTAGAAAATTAAATTTTTCTCTTGTTTTTTGGGTTTCCAGATGATAGCGTGAGCTTTGGTGGTACGATTGCAAATCCCGTATTTTTGTTGATCAGTTATATGAAAATACACGTCAAGTGCGAAATTGGGTATGATTTGATGATTTTTGCCAGAGTTATGGCCCTTTTTTCAACTTAGAAAATTTGAAATTTTGCTTGTTTTTGGGTTTCTGGATTGCTTGTTTTTGGGTTTCCGGAATTTCTAGTACGAACTTCTTTTGGAATGGTCATATAGACCTCCTCGGATATCCGCAGTTTCGTCCATGCTTAATCCGAATTGCTACGGTCGGGGGCAAATGCCACGCGACAGCGTACCTCTTGTTATGAGCTCTTAATATTTAATAAATGCTGTTCCATGTTTCAGTCAATAGCGAAGATCAGAGAGTTCCTGCTGCAGAAAATTTACTCCTTCCGAAAACCAATGGCAAATTACCAGATACCACAGAACAATATGCTGAAATATAGGTGACTAGTAATTTAATATACCTTCACTCGAAGATCGCTGGGTATACTGGATTACATGTGTCGATCCATCAGTATGTCCGAGCAAATATCTCAGTCATTGGTTTGTCAAATCTGAATGAAATTTGGTGTCAAGGTTAGCTATCAGGAGGCCATACAAAACAGGGGACAAATACGTTCACGTTTTCTGTTCTGGAGTTACTCATTTTTGTTTATCTGTAAATTATGTTTTCTTCATAATGAAATTTAGTATGGAGGTTTGCTATCAGTATTGCTTTCGAAAGACCACCCAACGAATTGTTCACATTTTCCGTTCTAGAGTTTCCCTTTCGTAAATCTGGCAATAAAATGTTTCTGTTTGTCCGGGCATACATCTCAGCCATGGCTTATCAGATCTGAAAGATACTTTGTATGGATGTTAGCCATCAATTGGCCTTTCAAAAGTGGATGCAATGACGTTGTTAACATTTTCCATTCTAGAATTATCTTTCTTTTTCTTTCTATCCACCTGTGCAAATATCTCAATCATATTTGATATGGATGTATCATCACCATCACAAGGGGTTTCAATGAAATTTCAGTTGGTAATATTCGTATTTTCTCTTCTACAAGCTTTAAAATTCCAGTTTCCTTTTTGGCTCATTTCATATCTGAGTGAGTGGTTTCATGCTTTAGTGAGCAGATATTGAGTCAATTGCTCAATATACCCCCATGACCAAAATAATTGGTGGGTATTCTGGATTTCCGATCCGGATGTCTGATCTCACTGAAATTTGGAATGGATGTACACTGCTGTGAGGACATTCAGTGGAGTGTTCAATTAATTTGTTTGGTTTTTCCATTCTAGAGGTGTTCATCTTTGTTTATCTGGAAATGTTGGTTTTTTGCCCTTCCAAGCAGATTTATCAACCATAGGTTGTCATATCTCTATGAAATTTGATATGGATGTTCATCACTATGAGGACAATCAGAAGGGTGTTCGTTCGTTTATTTGGGTTTTCCATTCTTGAATAATCATCTTTGTGTTATCTGGAAATTTTGGATGTTCACCACTAAGGGGACATTCAATGGAGTATTCAATTTTGTTCCCTCCGAGCAGATATCTGAACCACAGGTTGTCGGATCTCAATGAAATTTGGTATGGTTGTTCACTACAATGAAGACATTCAGAGGAGTATTCAATCATTTTGTTAGAGTTTTCTGTTCTAGAGTTATTCACATTTGTTTATCTGGAAATGTTTTTACTTTTTAGCTCAACTTTACTTTGTAAAGTTTGAGCTATTGCCATGGCTTTGTCGTCTGTCGTCCGTGTGTGCGTGTGTGTGTGGGCGTGATGCGTCAACAATTTCCTTTGGCACGGGCTACAGGTCGTACCTTTGGTCGGATCATTATGAAATTTGTCATAGCTGTTGACATTGACATGTAGATGGGAACGAGTCATTTTGGATTCATTCGGGAAAAAAACATGGCCGCCAGTGGCCATCTTGGATTTCAATATTCAATCCATTAGCACAGGCTACAGGTCGTACTGTTCGTCTGATCATCATGAAATTTGTCATGGTTGTTAATATTGACATGTAGATGGGAACGAGTAATTTTGGGGTCGTTAGGCCAAAAAACATTGCCACCGGCAGCCATCTTAGATTTTACTCTTTGCATGACTAAATTCTTTGGCACGGCCTACAGGTCGTACCTTTGGTCGGATCATCATAAATTTTTTCATGGATGTTAACAATGACATGTAGATGGAAACGAGTCATTTTGGGGTCATTCGGCAAAAAAACATGGCCGCCAGCAGCCATCTTGGATTTTACTCTTTGTATGACTAAATCCTTTAGCACGGGCTACAGGTCGTACCTTTAGTTTGATCATCATGAAATTTGTCATGGCTGTTGAAATTGGAATGTAGATGGGAACGTGTCATTTTGGGGTCATTCGGACAAACAACATGGCCGCCAGCGGCCATCTTGGATTTCAAAATTCAATCCATTAGCATCCAGGGGGCTCTTTCACGTTAAAGGTTGACAAAATGAATTTTTCGGATAGGAGGGAAAATGATGCATTTGTCATTGTGTTTGGAGTGTCATAATAATATTTCTGTAGTACTGACACCCAGCCCAACCTGCAGGCAAAATTTCACTACTACATTTGAAAATATAACAAAATTATAGGGTGATGGGTACCAATTTTTGCATATTTTGAGTGGCCAACCATTGCTGTGATGATATTGTTTTCCTTATATTTATTTGTAGTTATGGGTTTGCCAAAAATGTCCTCATTTAACCTTTAGCTTATGTCTGGTTGATCGTGTTGTGAAAATTTTGAGTGATTTCGTGCATTCAGTTTGATGATATTTGAATTTAAAGGTTATTGAGAAATTCCGTTAAATGATTTACAGAATGTGAATCTAAAATAAAGCATTTCATTAACGCAATTCACAATAGCCATGGATCAGGAATATAGTTCAGTTGGACATTTCATGGTATAGAAGATCAACAGTAAAAATCTTTTTCTGTGTATTATCCTATTTAAATTATATTCAATTCAATCTGTCCTCTCCGAGAATCTTTGTCAACTGCTAATACTAATGAAATGAGAAAATCATTTTGTATTGTGGGTAAACTGTCACTAGTATTGAGGGTGCATAAACTTTAATTGGTGGGTTGAACCATCCTGATTTCATACAGCAGCTCATTAAATGTTAAAAAAAATGTCCTCTCAGAGAATTTAAGCATTGAACCCAGAGATTTTTTGGAAGACATTGGTTTATATTAAACTGTAACCATTCTGTTAATGAAAATGGGGTTTGCTTATAATATACTATATTAATATACAGTCTATGCAACATACTGTGTCCAATTTGAGCTACTAATGTGTTATTTCATTCATTTCCTTTGAGGCAATTCATGTCTGCTCAACTGCAATAGTCTGAATAAATTGTAATTCTGAAGAATTTCTTGATTATTTATAATCATGTCAGTGATTACACGTGGTTTGATGGAAGTGTTGTTCATAAAACATGTGTTTCTCAATAGTTAAATATAAATGTCTTGAATTATCGGAGAGGACATATTTTTTAACAGATCACAGAGTATCTGTACTTACTTGCAATATTAAAGGAATAATCCATGTGTTATTTATGTTAAATTTCTCAGAGAAAACAACAACAAGATTAAGACATAAAAAACTGAAATTAAAGTTGTCTTCTCTAAGTATACTATAAGTTGTCACTTTTTAACTGGATAAATTTAGCATTGTAAACAAAGATATTTGTTTATAATATGGAAGTGATATTTGGTACAAGTACATATATTAAAATAATCGTATTTTCACAAATCTCCGATTATTAACAAGAGGCTGATCATGATCGGCAGATGTTTAACCCATCTAAAAAGTAAAAAGCTGATTGGAATCATAATCTACAGTTTTAATGTTGAATTATAGAGAGTTATATATTTTGTTATGTACTAATATTAGTATAGACAAATGTACATAACACAAATTCTCAAATTATTGGAATTTGTTGGTCCTTGTGCCAATTTTCATTAGTAGTCTCACTTTGACAAATTGACAGGCATATAACAATATTGGAATACCCAAGGACCTTCAACCTGAGATAAATGAACAAAGTTCATGCCCTATTTAAGTCAGTATAGCTCTCAAGAAAATAGTTTAGACCATACAAGTAACAAATGTATTATCTATACAATGTTTATACACCATAATATGATGAGGATTCTGCCCCTATGACCCTTAGTACACTCAGTACAGATTACCATAGGTCATATTAAAGACAGTAAGTAGCCCCCAGTAGAATGATTTCACACATTACAATGTTTTATAATTACCTTTAATGCTAAAATCAATAATATTCAATGTTAATCTTCTGTGCTCACTCTGTGGCCCCTAAATTTCAATCAACCATGACAAGATGAACAACTATTGTTCATCGCAATAATCCATACCAAGTATTAACAATGTTCATCTGCCTTCTTGGACTGGATAAATAGATTTTTGAAGTACTTATCTTATTTAGAGTTATCTGACCCTTTAATGCCTCCTGACTAGAACCCCCTGAAGATCCTGACATGATAAACTGAATATACCGCTAGCCCCTTTTCCAAATGCTCTATAGCCCTCAATAGATTTGTTTCATTTATAGAAAAGCATTGATTTCTGTTCTCAACATGAAATCCATGACAACCCCATAGTCCTCAATGTTAATCTTCTCACCCCATCGGTGTCCCCTAAAATCCACTCAACCATGACCAAATGAACAAATTATAAACTATATCTTATGGCAACGCTCCACACGAAGTACATGTATTATGGAAATCCACCCAGTGAGACTGCAAATAATTTTGAATTTTAAATAGTGCACTACTACATTAAATGTGGGTTCGCTGTCTGCTCATATTCTGAATATAATCCCCACCAATGGACTATTCTAATTTATACTTTTAGAATTGAATTGGAGACTCCATTCATTTATGAATGCCAATGCATTACAGGTTATAATAGGGCTAATATATGATAGCTAAAAAATAACTTTATTTCAAAGATTCACGTTGTCTGTAGGTGTCTCTTGTATCTTATATAGTGAAGCCTGTATTAATCAGGAAACCTCGCATCTGAATAATTCTAAGTCGAAAAAGGGCAATAACTCCAGTAAAAAAAAATTGGAACCCATATTGGAACTTGGTCTGTATTCTGGGCTGAGAAATCATAAACCAATTACCAAATGTTTAAGTCATTGCAGCATGCATGAATTCTAAGTCGAAGAGGCCCATACCTATACCTATATGTATTAAAAAATCAGATCAAACCCATTTTCAAACTAATACTGCAATTTGGGCTGAGAAACTCATTCAAAATTCAGTTCCGATTGCACAGAAAATGTTTGAGTTATTGCATCATGCGTAAAATGTCTATGTATGGACAGACAGACGGACAGACAATGAGTAGTCAAGCTGGACCGAAACTATGTGTACCATACATAAAAACTGGTTATGGCCTTATGGGACAACAGATTTTGCCCCAACTTATCATTTGCCATGTTTCCAAGAGTCTCAATATGTTTATCTTCACGTTTCTCAGTTTGACAGGTCTATTCAAGTTCTATAAAATATATTACAAGGCAATGAAAATCAGTAATCTTTCTATCATCTAGTTACAAGACTGATGTCTACAGAGAATGAATGTTAAAAAATGTGTCCTCTCCGAGAATAAGTCAGTGGAAATTGGCGATTTAAAAAAATGCTCTTGTTGAGTCAATTATTGTCCGATTTTGACAATGTTTTCAACATTACAATCCTTAAAGCATGCACTTCACCTTGAAATGTAAAATCTTTACACAACTGAATCATCTTTCTATTATCAGAGAATAACCATTAGGGAATATGGATATTAAGAGTTCATAATTTACATATAAATTTGAAAAATATCGAAATTCAAAGATTTTTTCAGTAATTTTGACATATATGTTCTCTGATTGTTCAATGCTCAACGTCGTGTGATATCGTTCTGGAAAGAGATGCATAATAATTAAAATTCAGACCTTAGAAATTAGTTGTTCATTATTTTCAATTTTGAGGGAATCCTGCATAGACCAAACCTGAAAAATCAAAATACACTTGCTACTGCTCTGAAACTTTAGTTCACGATCCAGTATGATGTTCCTAACATGAATTAATATAGAAAAAGTAATTTGAAAACCACTTTTTTTTCACCCTGTTTGGCCACTTGTGGTCAACCTTTAACGTGAAAGAGCCCATGGGCTACAGGTCGTACCTTTGGTCCGATCTTTATGAAATTTGTCATGAATGTTGACATTGTCATGTAGATGGGAACGAGTTATTTTGGGGTCATTCGGCAAAAAAAACATGGCCACCAGCCACCATTGTGGATTTCAAAATTCAATCCATTGGCGCGGGCTACAGGTCATACTGCTCGTCTGATCATCATGAAATTTGTCAAGGATGTTAATATTGACATGTAGATGGGAACGAGTCATTTTGGGGTCATCCGGCCAAAAAAAATGGCCACCAGAAGCCATCTTGGATTTAACTCTTTGCATGACTAAATCCTTTGGCACGGCCTACAGGTCGTAGCTTTGGTCAGATCTTCATGAAATTTGTTACCGATGTTAACAATGACATGTAGATGGGAATTATTCATTTTGGAGTCATTTGGCCAAAAAACATGGCTGCCAGCAGCCATCTTGGATTTTACTCTTTGCATGACCAAATCCTTTGACACAGGCTACAGGTCGTATCATTTGTCAGATCATCATGAAATTTGTACTGGATGTTAATAATGACATGTAAGTTATAGGTATGCCCACACTAGGCTGAATGCCACATGGGGGGGGGGGGGGGTATGCTCTGGGCGACAGCCCAGCTCCTGTTTAGTGCTTGGACTGTTGATCAGAATTCTTTAATTATAATCTTATTTATTAGATAAAGAAAATATCCTACCTATAGTTATATTCTTGCATGCTGCTCATGAAAACTTAAAAATAAAGTAGCATTCCGACCATGCCATTGCATTGGCCTGTATGTTGCGTTGACATGATCCATGTCTGTGTTAAACTGTTCTCTCAGGTGCATACACTATAATGCAGAGCAAACAATTAATAATTGCTAATAAATTTGAAATTGTAATAAATTAAATATTGTAATCAATCTATCTGTAATTAATTAATTATGTTAAATCCCAACAATTAACAATTGATTGACATAAATAAAAGTCAAATTTTCCTTTGCTTCGAAGACAGTCGCAATCTTTTATCGATTGAAAAAAAGTCATGACGCATTTCCAATTTCAATGTGACATACGTAACGGACTTGTCTGAATACTACATCAGGCTTTTATATTGATGTTGTATTCTGTTGAAGGTTCTTTTTTGAGTTCCTGATGGCTAATGAGAGACATATTGCCCGAGAGGTCAAGGATGAATATGTGGACACTATGAGCAAGATTTATTATTCATATTTCAAGGCATACACAACTAGAGTCATGAAATTACAGGTACTGTCAAATATATTTTAGTATTTATAACATTATAAAATTTCTCAAAGGCCAAAAAAAACAAAACGGTTTTGGTTCTCAGCAGGCCCCGCTGCATTGAATAAAAAGGGCCACGTTAGGCCTTTTTAGCTCAACTTTACTTTGTAAAGTTTGAGCTATTGCCATGACTTGGTATCCGTCGTGCGTGTGTGTGATTCGTCAACAATTTCCTTTAGCATGGGCTACAGTTCGTACCTTTGGTCCGATTATTATGAAATTTGTCATGGATGTTGACATTGACATGTAGATGGGAACGAGTCATTTTGGGGTCATTCGGCCAAAAAACATGGCCGCAAGCGGCTTTTTGGATTTCAAAATTCAATCCATTAGCACGGGCTACAGGCCGTACTGTTTGTCTTATTGTCATGAAATTTGTCATGGATGTTAATATTGACATGTAGTGGGAACGAGTAATTTTGGGGTCATTCGGCCAAAAAACATGGCCGCCGGCAGCCATCTTAGCTTTTACTCTTTGTATGACTAAATTCTTTAGCACGGGCTACAGGTCGTACTTTTAGTCTGATCATCATAAAATTTGTCAAGAATGTTAATAATGATATGTAGATGGGAACGAGTCATGTTGGGGAAACATGGCCACCAGCAGCCATCTTGGATTTTACTCTTTGTATGACTAAATCCTTTAGCACGGGCTACAGGTCGTACCTTTAGTCTGATCATCATAAAATTTGTCATGGCTGTTGAAATTGAAATGTAGATGGGAACGAGTCATTTTGGGGTCATTCAGACAAAAAACATGGCCGCCAGTGGCCATCTTGGATTTCAAAATTTAATCCATTAGCACTGGCCACAGGTCGTACTGTTTGTCTGATCATCATGAAATTTGTCATGGATGATAATATTTCCGCTAAAGGAAGCTGTTCACACTGAACTATATGGATATATGTCCTGCGTTTATAAACCATAGTAGAAAAGGGGTTAACTTTTTGTGGTCGCCTACGATCCCTCGCGGTCTTCAGTGGCTTGCTCGGAATCAGTCACGCATGCGCAGTCCCAATATAACCGATTGAATTCGCCAGTTTATTTTCTGCTACGAACCGAACGGAAGTCTAAGGGAGTATTCACGGACCGTTTCGCTTCAAACATACAAATTGTCCGGGTTTTCGAAAAGGCGGCGGACTTCGAATTCAAATCGACATTTCGCCATAATCAGCCGCCATTTCAAGGCCTTACGAGGCGCATAGATTATTGTGAGCAATTCATCTATGTAATTATTATAGAACCTATAAGGTATGATATAATTTGTCAGATATAAATGCCACTTGATTCGCTACCGGAAGTCTCCTAATTTCGTGGGAATTTATTTACGCGTGGACATTTATTTAGCAATAATTACCATCGCTACTGACGCTATCTATCATAATGTTATGAACAACATTCTTTCTCATAATACTTTGTTGTTTTATGGTTCAATACAACTGATCCAGATGTGTTGGTCACATTTGAACTTAAAGTTGATTACAATTTACATCTGGGTTTATCAATGTAAAAACAGTAGTGTCATTATTACTTTAATAAATTGACAGAGATTGATATTGGACAAGTGTTATAATTCTGTTCATGGTTTGATTCTCGTAATGGAGCATCACCTTCAATGTAACAATCTCAGCCATGTGCTAGCAGACCGGGGATCGCACCCTGGTCAGGGTATTCTGACAGAAATCAGAACTCGGTCCGATACCAAGTTTGTCAGGCTAACAAGTCCCATTCGAGATTACTGAATAAAATCCGAATGCAAATGCCGACTTTCCCCATTACAACACTTGTTCAGGTATGTTGTCGTGGGTGCACTACGCTGTGCGATCGGGTGTGGACAATAAAAACTTAATGGCTGACCATGTACACACCTAGGTGTGTGCTAGGTGTGTGCATGTTACAGAACACTACTGGAGTCACTAGATCTCATCAAAACAACATGCTTTCACAAAATACTTTGTGTTTTCTGTTTTAATACTGTCACACATGTCTCCTATGATTTAGATGTGTTGGTCGACGCTTGAAGTTGTCAGACTACAGTTTATCAATATCAGAAAAATAATGACTGTCGTCGTACTAAGATTCGTTAGTGTCATTAATTTCAGACAGGGATTGACATCTGACAGGAGTCAGAATTCTGTTGAGTACACGATTCGATTATCGTACAGTGCTTCAACTTCACTGTCAAAATTTTGAACTGCTAGCATTTAATGATTGCAAGCATGACACTAAAATTAATCGTGATGACAGTTTCACTATTGTCTCAATTCCAGATTTTAGTTATTATTCTGAATTGTATCCAAAATTAACCCATCCTTTCAAAATTGCTGGGTTGTTTCTCGACTAAATGGTGTCTCCTTCCGGAATACAAACATAATTGCTTTCCTTCCTGTGTAGGTTTACCGAAAAGAAGCGGTGGGGGCTGGGTTACTACGATTCTGGATATGGCTCTAATTGGGACACAAAATTACAAATCATGGGTGCTCCGGTTTGCATTCTCTAGAGTAAGGCAAGAAGCTTATCGTCACTCTGACGGTGTTTAATCATGGTTTCACTATCTACAAATATATTTGAAGATACTTTGGTTTGAAAAACCTTTCCCCTTCTTGATTCAATTATGAGAATGATTCCAACCTGACAGGTATTTAGAATCGTGGTGACTTGACCCCTCCAGGTAACTGGCCCACTGGCAATAACTGGCGACCGTGGCCTGGATGACGTTCCCCAATGAATAACGATATAATAGCAGTGGTATTCCAAGACGAGGAAGGTGGGGGGAGACATTATTTATGGCAAGTAACCATATCAAATGTGAGCTTGGTACAAGAACAGGCTGTACATCCAATACAGCATGCATTGTTCATAAAGGGCATGGTAGGTGTTTTGAAGGTATTCATGGACTAGCTGGAGTCTCAATGAATTTTCAAATATATACGTGTCCCGACCTTTCATACCGTTGATATGGCGAATATACTTCACACACGAATGAAGCATATTTACATGGAAAGCATTTATATTGTCACGTGTCCCACGACCACTGCCAATAGCCTTTCCGACAAGAGGCCATCAGCATGGCTCTTCATACTTCTATTGCCCATATCAATTTGATTATCTGGCACATAGACAATAAAACAGGCAAAGACATTTGCGCTGTCCAGCTAAGCTTTCGAGGAAGCTCATTGACCAGCATTACCGACCTTTCCTAAGACGCAGGCAGGGGATCCCATCCCCATGGCACAGATGCCCGATCACAAGGGCCTGAAGCCATGCTGCCAACTCTGCGCATTTCGGTCTATGCTGGGTTTGTCCTCTCTTCCTTAAACATGCCATAAGCGGGACCACTTAGGTCGGGGGGAGTTCCTCTCTATCTTGGCTCTTCAAATTAAAATAAAACAACATTAAAAAAGGGATGTGTATCCTTTACTAGGAGGATGATAATTTCATTCGTTTCCTTCCTAGGGGAGCCATTTTTAGAGCGGGTCTTCCCCTAGTTTGCTGCATGCTTCACACTAACCGACCTATCACACACCTAGGTCGTTCTACTGCATGTTTGGGGGGGCAGAGGCTCAGACCTGAATATTCCGTATGGTGACAGTGAAAATTTACCTGTGTTCATCATCTGACTACATTGTACATCATTTGAACTGATTTCGGTTGTAGAAGGCGCATCTTCATTTCTTAGAATCGGATCGCGGTGGGTATTCCGCTGGGAACGCGGACTGCTCTCAGGTGCCTAGTGGTCGTGATGGCCTAATAATAGTAATGTGTGTGGATTTAGGCTGAACATAATACTTGTGATTGCACATTTGGCTGTCTGTCTCCATTCCAAAGGATGGTGCTCGTTGGGAAATTTCTCCAAAATTAATACTCGTACCGACACTATTGTTTGGCACCTGAGAGTAGCGGTTTGCTTTCTCATTGGATGCTCTGGTCACCTGCGGTGTTCGGCCATGCGCTCCTGATGCTCATGGCTGTTAGTCATGTTCTCTGAGGGGCTATATATATATCTTTAATGATACATTGGATTGTGCCAGGGATCTCTGCTCTGGCTCCGACCATTGGATTGTTGGGCGCAGCTTTAGTAGGGTCTTCTGACATGATCTCATGATGACTTATATATCACCATGATATATCTATGATATCATTTTATATATCTATATATGCGAAAGATTTGTGTCACCGGGTTTCTGCAATGCTATCTTGTGATACATAGGTACCTCAGAGACATGAGACATGTTCTCTGTGGGGTTGTATATCTATATTTAGTGATACGTTGGATCATGACAGGGAACTGTGATCTGGCTCCGACCATTAGATTGATGGGCACAGCTTTGGAAGGGCCTTCTGACATGGTCTCATGAGGAAAACTTAATATATATATCCCCCGGATATATATATTATATCATTTTATATATATATATACGCAATGTGTATATTGTGATACATAGGTACCTCAGGGTCATGTGAACGTGTGATAACTGTTCTAAGGCCAGTTCACGCTCCTCCGGTTACGTCTTGACGGTTCAACCAATTCGTGGTGATACGTCTGGTGGAGCTGCCGGGGTACTTGGGACCTCCAGGTCATTTGGCCCCCACCAGACGCTAGCGGTTCTGGGCGCTAAAGCTGCCAAAATCGCGTGCGTACGTATCGACACCGGCTGAATGGCCTTCGGCAGCTTAAGCGTAGGGCAGGGGCCGTACCCATGAGGTAAAGCGCCGAGTCCCCCTGGTCACGCTCGCATTACCGACACGGCCTTGCCTGCCACTCCTCCATGAAGGGATCGGAGAAAAATTACCTCTCCCCACCCTCCAGCTTGGCCAGGATATTAGCTTGGGCATGACCACCTGCAGCATCCGATGGTGGGGGCTCCCTCTGATCCGATGGCTTGACTCGCTTATAGTTGTATAACCCATTTGGGCTAATGGGCTCTCCATTTGATACCTGTGCCACAGATTGGGCATCAGGTTATCTGCCATATGCATTGGTGAACAGCAGTTAGTTAAACTCTTAATGTTGGTTGTCTTGCCATCTTTGGAGTGGGCCTCCTCCAGTGCAGGTCGTTACGTCGCTAAGGCGGAGAGGGAGTTAGTCTCCTCGCATCTCAAATCGGCTGGATTCTTAGAACTGACGGATGAAGAACAGAGAATTGCTCGGTTCGCTCGCAATTCTGAATTGAATGGCACCACCTGGGATGTTGCTTCCAAAAACAAGGGGGGGAGTTACATGTTTGGGCAATATAGCACTCTAATTATATGAGTTATTTCACGTACCTAATCATAACAGATTCATTAAAGAGTTCATATTTAGGTACAATCTGTTTTAGAAGAGTGCATGCCCTCCAAAATTTGGCTATTAACTTTATTGCTCGTGCCTCCTCCTGGGCTTGCATTCTAATCCATATAGTTCAGTGTGAACGGCTTCCTTTAGCGGAAATATGATATTCTTAAAAATATAATATATATTTCTTTAAAGAAAGCCTGAACACTGAACTATCATAGGGTCCTCCCATGGCGGTGCCATTCCCAACCCCGCAACTCGCCAATCTCCTGATTGAGTTGAAAATAAACTGGCGAATTCAATCGGTTATATTGGGACTGCGCATGCGTGACTGATTCCGAGCAAGCCACTGAAGACCGCGAGGGATCGTAGGCGACCACAAAAAGTTAACCCCTTTTCTACTATGGTTTACAAACGCAGGACATATATCCATATAGTTCAGTGTTCAGGCTTTCTTTAAGGAAATATATATTATATTTTTAAAAATATCATATTGACATGTAGATGGGAACGAGTAATTTTGGGGTCATTCGGCCAAAAAACATGGCCGCCAGCAGCCATCTTGGATTTTACTCTTTGTATGACTAAATTCTTTAGCATGGGCTGCAGGTCGTACCTTTAGTCTGATCATCATATAATTTGTCATGGATATTAACAATGACATGTAGATGGGAACGAGTAATTTTGGGGTCATTCTGCCAAAAAACATGGTCGCCAGCAGCCATCTTTGTATGACTAAATCCTTTAGCACGGGCTACAGGTCCTACTTTTAGTCTGATCATCATAAAATTTGTCAAGAATGTTAATAATGACATGTAGATGGGAACGAATCATTTTGGGGTCATTCGGCCAAAAAACATGGCCGCCAGCAGCCATCTTGGATTTTACTCTTTGTATGACTAAATCCTTTAGCACGGGCCACAGGTCGTACCTTTAGTCTGATCATCATAAAATTTGTCATGGCTGTTGAAATTGGAATGTAGATGGGAACGAGTCATTTTGGGGTCATTCGGACAAAAAACATGGCCGTCAGCGGCCATCTTGGATTTCAAAATTTAATCCATTAGCACGGGCCACAGGTCGTACTGTTCGTCTGATCATCATGAAATTTGTCATGGATGATAATATTGACATGTAGATGGGAACGAGTAATTTTGGGGTCATTCGTCCAAAAAACATGGGCGCCAGCAGCCATCTTGGATTTTACTCTTTGTATGACTAAATTCTTTAGCATGGGCTGCAGGTCGTACCTTTAGTCTGATAATCATAAAAATTGTCATGGATGTTAACAATGACATGTAGATGGGAACGAGTAATTTTGGGGTCATTTGGCCAAAAAACATGGTCGCCAGCAGCCATCTTGGATTTTACTCTTTGTATGACTAAATCCTTTAGCACGGGCTACAGGTTGTACCTTTAGTCTGATCATCATAAAATTTGTCATGGCTGTTGAAATTGGAATGTAGATGGGACGAGTCATTTTGGGGTCATTCGGACAAAAAACATGGCCGCCAGCGGCCATCTTGGATTTCAAAATTTAATCCATTAGCATGGGCCACAGGTTGTACTGTTCGTCTAATCATCATGAAATTTGTCATGGATGTTAATATTGACATGTAGATGGGAACGAGTAATTTTGGGGTCATTTGGCCAAAAAACATGGCCACAGCAGCCATCTTGGATTTTGCTCTTTGTATGACTAAATTCTTTAGCATGGGCTACAGGTAATACCTTTAGTCTGATCGTCATAAAATTTGTCATGGATGTTAACGATGACATGTAGATGGGAACGACTCATTTTGGGGTCATTCGGCCGAAAACATGGCCACCAGCAGCCATCTTGGATTTTACTTTTCTCTTCATGTCTATAAACTAGTATTAGACATTCAACTTTCCACATTCCTAATCGCTCCATTGACTGTAATACATTAAATTATTCCCTTTCCAAGTTGAGCTACAGTGTCATTGACACTTTCATTATTGCGATGCCTGGTGTTATGACAAAAAAATTAATTAAAAAAAACAACTCTTAACCCTTTACCCAACAGAAGGGCCCTGTGCCAATGCATTCTCTTATATATGCGAGTCGACCATAGGTCGCCTCGCATATATAAGAGAATGCATTGGCTTAACACATTAAAAATTATAAAATTGTTAAAGAATGTAAGAAAAAGTGTTAAAAAAAGATTTTTTTTAGGCCAATGCATTCTCTTATATATGCGAGGCGACCTATGGTCGACTCGCATATATAAGAGAATGCATTGGCACAGGGCATAACTGTAACTATCACAATGTGGTCAAGGAGCCGGTTCCAATGATATCCATATTTGTATGGTGTTATTGAGACAGACCGAAGATAATTTAGGCTGTTGAAGCTTTATTTGGCCGGTTTTGGCCGGTTTGTTGGGTAAAGGGTTAACAAACATGTCCATAGTAGATGTGTTGGATATTAGTGTGTATTGAGCTCTAACATATCTGTGTAATGTGTCAAAAGTGACTTGCGGGCTTACAAAATGAAGTAGATGACTACAATTAAGAAATGATTAGCTAATCCTCATGCTCTTCTTACAATTAGTCATTGTGAACTAAATTACCCTAATAACTCCATGCAATTCAAAGGCAAAGGACGAAATTCAGGATCACATATTTAATTAGAATGAGGTATCAGTTTTAGAAACAATAACACTAGTGAATGTCAGGGGCATTATATAATATTAGGTAATCCCAGTTATACACTGGTAATACAATGTCATTTTTATATATGATTAAATGAGTTTATATGGATAACAGTTCCCTCTACATTTCTGGTTATTACTAGACAGAGGAAGCGATATTAGTCCATGCTTACTATGTGCAAATAAAAAATAAAAATAAAGCCTCCCTCATTGATTTGAAGAAAAAAATTCCACGAGAACCAAAACCTTTTTTTTGTTTGGCCTAATCTAATTAGGAAGTATTATTAATCAACCAAAACAATATTATTAGCTAAACCTGTTGGATTTAGAGTGAATTGTATTATCTATACTTGTGCCTCTGATAATTTTTCATTTTTGTCGTAATCACCCAACATTTCATGTAAACCCCTTCTCAAAAAATGGGGGCTATACTGGATATCTTGTGTATGTCCACCCATTCGTTCAAGCAAACATCTCACCTTGTAACTTGGGTGTAGGTTATCGGATTTGGTTGTCCTTTGATATACCCACATACTGCAGGATTCATCCATTGATTCTTGCTATAGTTATGGCCCTTACTGGGCATGGACATTCCTTTTAAATCAATGTGAAAAACTATTATTAGATTTTGTTGTCCTTTGGATTTGAGGGAAGTGATACCAACATATTACGGAGTTCATCCATTCGTTCTTACAGAGTAATTGCTCTTGTTGGATTCGTAACATGCAGCAACTTTCGTTCATTGATTTTTTTTTACCAGTTTTGCTCTTGTTGGACTTAGAAAATGATGGGGAGTATACTGGACTACATGCATCTGTCCATGCGTCCATCTGATCATATATCTCAACCATGGGTTATCGTATCTTGAAGAAAGTTTGTATGCAGGTTTGGCATCAGGAGGGCTTTCAAAAGAGGGTTCAGTTATGTTGTTTGCATTTTCCGTTCAAGAGTTATCTCTCTTTGTTCATCTAAAAATGTTTATTTTTTGTCCATCCGTTCATATATCTTTTTATACCCCCCGCAACGAAGTTAGGGGGGTATACTGGAGTCAGCTTGTCCGTTCGTCGTCTGTCGTCCGTCGTCCGTCTGTGGACAAAATTTGTCCGGAGTTTTTCTCAGTCGTTTTTTGATCAATTGTCGTGAAACTTGGCACAGACATCAACCACCATGGGAACCTGTGCACATGCGATTATGACGTCTGTGGGACTGTTTTTCGTGGAGTTATCCCCCCTTTTTCGACTTAGAATTTTTTCGCAACATGTATACTTTTGTCCGAGCTTTTATTCCTACATTTTTCGGTCAATTTTTTTAAAACGTGGCAGAGATATTTAGTTAGTACCATGGGAACTTGTGCACCTGCGATTATGACGTCTGTCCGACATTTTTTGGTGGAGTTATTCTCCTTTTTCGACTTAGAATTTTTTTCGCAACATACATAATTTTGTCCAAGCTTTTATTCCTACATTTTTCGGTCAATAGGTTTAAGATTAGGTTATGATTGTACACCTGCAATGGGAACTGTTATTTTATTATTTTAACTAAATGTTTACTGACATGTGAAACATCTTAGTATTTTTAAAACAGGGGGGTATCCGTAGTCCCATTGGGACAGTCACACCTCTAGTTAAATTTGGTTTCTGTCCTGCCATGTTGCCAATTCTGCCCATGTTGCAATTGGCAACATGGGTGGTATCAAAGCAACCGAGGTGCAACTTATTATTTAATGGAATCAAGTTTGGTATAGAGTTGTATTGCTAAGAAATACAGCTCAAGTTTAAATTGAACATCCAGTTTTACTTCTGTTTTCTACTTATGGTGGCCATAACCAAATATCTGCAATTTCCGTCTTTTTCTATTTTCATGTAAGTTTGAGGAAGGGGCTGACAAAGATGACTTAATGGGAGTTGAGGACACAGCAAGGAAAGGTATTCTGGATGAATAAGTGAAGCAAAATATTCTTATGTTCACAGTTACACCATTTCAGACAATGAATAATTGTAACGATGGATATTATAACATTATATTCCTGCAAACACCTATAAGAATAATATACGCTTGGTAATATTTCAGGTAAAAGAAAAGCTACAATTTTGCAAGTGAATATTAGCGAAACCCTTATTTTTTTTGCAGGACCAATTTGATTTGCAGGACTCATTTCCATATTGAAAAATATTAATGTACCATATAATATATTTAAGCACAATAGATGTATTATAGGTATCAAATAATGAATGCAATGAAAAATTAAAGAATAAAATAGTATTTATGCCCCCATCCCAAAAGATGGGGGGTGGGGGGTATACTGGATTACATGCGTCCATCCGTCCATCTGCTCATATATCTCAACGATGGGTGGTCGGATCTCATTGAAATTTGGTATGCAGTTTTGTCATCAGGAGGGATTTCAAAAGATGGTTCATTGACGTTGTTCACATTATCCCTCTTTGTTTATCTGAAAATGTTGGATTTCTGTGTGTCAGCTCATATATCTCAACCATGGGTTATCGGATCTCAATGAGATTTGGTATGCAGGTTTGGCATCATGAGAGCTTTCAAAGGAGGGTTCATTGATGTTGTTCACAATTTCTGTTCAAGAGTTATCCTCTTTCTTTATCTGAAAATGTTGGATTTCCATCCGTCGTTCCAATTTATTTGTTCATCACATTTTTTTTCACATTTTTTTTCTGACCTGCCCATATTTCAATTTTCATGCTGGGGGTATCCCAGCACCCATGGTACAACCTCTTGTTTTAGTATAGTTTTTTCAAAAACTCAAATTATGCTTTGGTGAGGTCGGGCGCGAGACTGTTAGCATGATAATGTCAACCAATTTCATTCATATTTGGGTCTGTTGCAACAATATCTCAAACGAGTTCGAAAACCAGGTTTGTCAAATATTTTATACAAGAGTTATGGAAATTAATTTGTCTATTTTTAGCGATTTCGATTGTTCGCTACCATTAGAGCAATAACTCACCAAGTCTTCAAAGTAATTCCTTAATCCTTTGACCAATGCACATATGTCAAACCAACATCATTTCCCCATAACCAGTGATGTGTGTTGATTGTTGTTTATCTTGGTGTAATTTTGAAAAATTGTTGGGGATACTTTCAAACTCATGAGATCCAACCATCCTCAAAAAATTATTCAAAAAAATTATATCACCAAATATCATGTTTAATTAATCAGGGTTTCCGCTATACCGGCAGGGGGTCCCCTTGATGGCCCCGTTCCCCTCGCCAAGTTTTTCCCTCCTGCCATACCCCAGGACATACTGCATGTCTATAAAGGTATAAAGATGTTTAAAACTTCTGAATTTTGTTGAAATAGTACTAAGGAATTTTAAAAGGTGAATTTATTTTATATCTTGTGAGTGTACACACTCTAAACGCGTTGTTATACAGAAAATTGAAACAGGAAGTGATCGGAACTGACATCGCTAGAAGGTATGCCTTTGAGGCTGGTCAGTTACGTTGCGGTTAGTACCCGGTTATGTTATGCAAAAGAGCAGTATTTTAACCATACCTGTCATGTTTTATACCGCAAAATATACTGTTCACTTTGTAATAGAGCGAGAGAGAAATGTGGGAGTAGCCGCACCGGGCATCAAGGCATCTTACCACTGCACACAAAGAATACTCATCGGCCAGATATGTAATCAGCCTTCTATATTTACACTGCAGCTGCTAAAATATATTCCGATTATGTTATGCATCTGAAATATCTGCTGGGTCTTCCACAGTGAGTCTTTTAACATTAACGAGCACGTTTAACTCGGGATCCAAATTACTGGTGTTCTGTACTTCGTAAATTAATTTATATCTAATAAATTTACTAGTTTTAAAGTTACAGGTACATGTATAAGGTTTGATAGCTTGGCACTTGAGCAGAAATGGAACAAAACAATCTGCCATTTCTACTCTCACACGATTATATTGGCCGATATAACGAAAGTAGTTCAACCAGTGCTAAAACAGGCTACTTTTACCTGGATTTTTTCCCTTGACGGCTACCGGCCCCATTCCCCTACCCCCTAGCAGAAACCCTGAATTAATTGAATATTGCTGTGTCCAAGGAAACACACTTGTATACAGAGAGACATAAATTTTGTCACAGAAGACAACATAAGTTGATAATGGCTATGTTTTATAACATATTTACATAATTTTATGTCATGATTTCTTCAATGTTTAACATAGAAACATGGTCCATTACTTCTAGTATATTGGCATGTGAATGTACAAAAACATTGTGCTTTATGAACTAAACAGGTAACAATATCATCATCTATTTTCTTTGTTCTTGTCATTGGCAACCTTCATTTTGTTACATACAATGTAATTACGAAATTCGAGCAGTGTACAAATGTAGTCAACAATACTTTGTGACAAAACGTTTTTCCGCCAAGGAGAAGCCCTCAACTGAACTATATGGATTACGTCTCCGGCCTTGTGTCAATCAGGAGGGTTAAAATTTTATTGCTGTGCCGACCCCACTCACATCCGTGTCCAGATTAGTCTCGCATGAATACACCCGCATTCTATCTATTGTCTAGTCAGTTTTTATTCCTCCTCGCCAGGACAGGATCGTTTCTATTTTCTCAAGGTTGTATCTTTCTGTGTTGCGAGTTTATCGACTCAATATTTATTGTTGATATTACAAACTTGCAATTTATTGTACCCGATAGTTAATTAATATTTCTCACATCCGAAACGGGAACTTTTTTCGTTTCACTGTATCCGTAATTTGTTTCCGTGTTTTCTGTTTTCCTCAAGACGGCTTTATCTTCCAACAATTGGAATTAAGATGGCCATCTTGACAATGACTAAAGAAGCACATAGCTTACTTGTGGCAAAACCACATAGTGCATATTGTGCCACACATACGGCGTGATGACTATCATGACTTACAATTGAGGACGCAATGTAGTACGGTATGCGATGTCTCCTAATTTCGTGCTACACGTGTTTCACTTTACATAAGTTTCCGTCGACTCGCTTCGGTTATTTCGTAAGTTCCGTTGCTTTGTATCCTAATGTATACTGCCAAATCATACATGGCACTGCTCTGTTAATTCGCAGAAAGTTGCACAGGACAGCCATATCCTCCTTTGTAATAATTTACATGAATAAATACGAAAGATAGTACTTGTTATCACTAAAAAGAGATCAGATGACAATTCACATTTCTTTCGACTGAGCGATCTGTAATATTGTTTTAACGATCAATACCTGCGAATCTACGCCCGCCAGTGTGTATGAGCGCGTGGTCTTGTTAGACACATGACAAATGTAATAACACATTACATCGACTTCAAGGTATTTCGAAAATTCTACCTTGTCTATCACGATTAAATATCATATAACTCATTGTATCATCAGTACAATAGTTACTAACACTCCGTAACAGGGGGATGGTATTCGTTATCACATATATAACCACACTTCGAATTGATGTGTTGTCTGACGTTCTAAATATTGTGTTGCATTCTTTACATCCATGTATGTACAGTTTGGGTTCCTACGAACTATTGTTCACCAACTGCAATGAAGTGAAAACTTTGTGGCCTGACACTAAGCCATCTTACCGTAGGCTCTAATATGCCTCGGCGTGGGCGAGCTTGCAATGATGTATTGCACGCCGTAATAGTTCCATACATTGTACATGACAATCATATCGTATCAGGGCCTCATGTATGCTGTCAGAACTGACTACTAGTATGCTTACATATGGTGAACAGTTTTCATCCCAATACTGACATACTTTGCAGTTTCATCAGTGAATGATAACGGCAAACAGCGAAATAGAAAGAATACATATTGTCACGTGCTCCAGATTCACTGCCAATAGTCTTTCCAGTAGAGACCATCACTTGGCTCACTAACTTCTATTTCCACATATATCAAAACGATATTCTGCCACATAGCTTTCACTCGTGTATGATGCGCAGTTACATGCAACACATTTATATTGCGCAGAAAGGACTGCATTTGTATTGTTACATGTCTAAAGCGAGCTTACATGCGCAGCGTTTATATTGCGCACATCTACTGCCAATATATTTCCGAAACCGGCCATGACATGGCTCTTCGTCTATGGCGGCTGTTCTGGGTGGGGAAGACTCGTTGTCACGTGACGCTCTTGCTCTCATAGACATAGCGCACCAGCCAAATGGCCTTCTGACTCTTCCCCATGGTGCAGTGGCCCACATCATTACAAGATGGGGTCCAGTCGATCCCCTGGAATAGTAATACCTTCGGGATACATCCGGGCCTGCTCCTCCGCAGTCATGTGATCATAGTGGTATATCATCGACATATCCACTGATTATGTGACAAAACGATTCGATACAATCATGACGAAAATACAGGCATTCGTATCTTCACGTCCGCTGTAAGCGCACTTTCCTAACGGAAACCGCCTAGTTCTTGCCTATGTGCATTCGGAACTCATCGTCCTCATATACGAGAAAAGACAGTATCTTACCTGTTATAGCAGGTAAGATCACGTGGCCAGGGGTATAACGTGATTTTATATTAACCTTACTTTATATTCAATAACCTAGGTTGTATTGTGTTATGTATATTAACCTTGCTTTGTTATAACTAACAGCATGTCTTGCAGTCGAACATGATTCGAATTTGATGGCCACACACCGTGCAGGTTGCTCATTCACGGGTGTATTACTTGTTATCGTTGGGTAAGGGCATATTAGTCAATGATTACCTACTTTGAGCAACCGTACCAGTCTTTACCTCGGGCAGGACCAGTTCTGGCCCCCCAGGTCCTGCTACGGCAGTTGAACCAATGGTAGGCGGGTGCTGCATGCGGTTGATTCGGGAAACCAATCTTCACGGGCGATTGCTCCGGCACCTTTCTCTCAGGTGCCTAATGGTAGTGGCAATACGATTATTAAATTTCGAAAAAATTCACATCGATATACTATTATTCCACATAGAGTGAAATTTCCATCAGTATTTTGATTTCGGCCTGGATTCCTGCCACGAAGATCTGTTTATTGGGCACCTGGGAGTAGCCTTTGGCGGCTGTTCTGGGTGGGGAAGACTCGTTGTCACGTGACGCATATGCTCTCATAGACATAGCGCACCAGCCAAATGGCCTTCTGACTCTTCCCCATGGTGCAGTGGCCCACATCATTACAAGATGGGGTCCAGTCGATCCCCTGGAATCGTAATACCTTCGGGATACATCCGGGCCTGCTCCTCCGCCGTCATGCGATCATAGGGGTATGTCATCGACATTTATTCCAGTTTGGCCAGGACCACCTGCATTTGGGGGATTCCATGGAAGGGGCTTCCTCTGATCAAATGGCTCATCAGAACTTATTCCCTCTGGCCTTGGGGGCGCAGCTTGATGATGCCCCAGAATTTGAGGGGGTGACCTTGGACAGGCCATAGCTACTTATCCCAAATGCAAGAGCATTTGTCTTGCGTCGAACCATTTCAGAGTAGGCCTCTTCCACAGTCTGGTATCCCAACCTGATGCAGCCAATTCTGTTGGCGTCGATCTTGACATGCTTCTCTGCATCGCATGGCGTCGGCAGGTTTGACGACGATGAGCAAGAATCGCGGGTCGACAGTGGGTCGTCAGGCACACTGTCGGACGAGGATTCTTTTATAAAAGAAAAAAGAAGAGAAGAAATAAAAAGAAGAAAGAGAAAAAATAGCCTTTGGAGGATGTTCTGGGTGGGGTAGACTCGTTGTCACGTGACGCTCTTGCTCTCATAGTCTAGACATAGCGCACCAGCCAAATGGCCTTCTGACTCTTTCCCATGGTGCAGTGGCCCACATCATTACAAGATGGGGTCCAGTCGATCCCCTGGAATCGTAATACCTTCGGGATACATCCAGGCCACTCCTTCACCGGTAGGAAAGAAAGGCTGAATGATCTGGGTGGGGAAGACTTGTTGTTGCGTGCCTCCAAGTGCTGCACCAACCAACCTTCTAACTCTTCCCCATGGTGCAGGGGCCCACATCTCCACAAGATGGGGTCCAATCCCCTGGAATCGTAATACCTTAGGGATACCTCCAGGCCACTCCTTCCCCGGTAGGAAAGAAAGGCTGAATGATCTGGGTGGGGAAGTCTTGTTGCGTGCCTCCAAGAGCTGCACCAACCAGCCTTCTATCTCTTCCCCACGGTGCAGTGGCCCACATCTCCACACGATGGGGTCCAATCTCCTGGAATCGTAATACCTTCGGGATACCTCCAGGCCACTCCTTCACCGGTCATTTTGCAATTTTTGATCATTCTGCTACATTTGATCATTTCGAAATGTACCCGACACTCGTTATGTGCGCCATCATAGATCACTGATGCTTCTATGCTTGTTCATCAAGTCCGCTGTGGTGTTCTCTAATCCCATATATACTGGTATGCAATGATACCTTGGATCATGATGGCGTTCCCTGCTCTCTACATTATACGAGGCTGGAGTACAGATGTGTGGCATGATATAATGAAACCTCATACCTCGCTATGATATCTGCAGCATATCATTTTTATATCTGGTTTGTGTATCACAGGGAGCAATTTACTTTCGATATCTGATTAGCAAATAATCTCACATTGACATGATTAGATAGCATTTTTATAACATCATACATGTATAAAGAAATTCCTCGCTATTACCGGTATCCACATTTCAGTGGCAAATCGCGATGCGATTCCAGTTAATTTGCTCCCTGGTGTATCATAAGCATTCTGATATCTTATGGCCTACACAATGGCTGCATGTGACATCAGTTCATAATGTGAACTGTCGAGAGAGCGAAGAAGATGACAAAGAGAATAGGATGCAGCAAAGTTGTACTTGCTCGGTTGTCTCGCTAGCATGAATTATATGGCACTACCTGGGATGTTTATTCCAAAAACAAGGGGGGCGGGCGGTACACATTTGAGCAATGTCGTAATCTGAATTGGGAGCTCTTTCACGTAACATAATCATATCTGATTCATGACTAAATCACATTTACATGAATCATGTTTCGGAAGAGTACATTCCCATCGAATTTGGATATTAATTAACTTTATTGCTCGTGCCTCCTCCTGGGCTTGCATTCTAATCCATATAGTTCAGTTGAGGGCTTCTCCTTGGCGGAAAAATATAATATTTATAAATAATATTACTTTTTCCTTAAGGGAAGCCCGAAACTGAACTATCATAGATCCCTCCCATGGTGGTGCCATTCCCAACCCCGCGACTCGCAAATCTCATGATTAAGTCGGAAATAAAAAACTGACTAGACAATAGATAGAATGCGGGTGTATTCATGCGAGACTAATCTGGACACGGATGTGAGTGGGGTCGGCACAGCAATAAAATTTTAACCCTCCTGATTGACACAAGGCCGGAGACGTAATCCATATAGTTCAGTTTCGGGCTTCCCTTAAGGAAAAAGTAATATTATTTATAAATATTATATATTTACTCAATTTAAAATTAAGTGTTTGCACCTGAAATCACAAGATTTAAGTTTGGTTAATGTTTTTAATTACTAGTGGTCTCAAAAATAGCAAGAATGGTTAATGGGTCCCTTTAGGCATGTTTTGCCAGAACGGTATGGGAACAAATTGATCTTTCCAGTAATTTGTAGAACCCTGCATTATAAGAAGAATTATAGTTAACGTATTCCAATGAGATCTATCATGTCGAACCATTTTTTTTGACCAGAATTAATTTCACTTATTCATTGACTCTGAACATTTTCTGTATTTTATGATTCATGATATTACTGTGGTATTAAATTTTTTTTAAATATGTCTATAATTCTCCACAATAAATTTGTGTTACAGGATTCTTCTCTTCCAAACCTTCTCTCAAGAACAAATCAACTGTATTTACACTTGGAAACCGTGGTGATGTCCTGACGACAGACCTAGAAGCACCTATCATTGTTCCTCATGCAGCTCAGAAATCAGAAACTCATGTAATTTAATAGTATCTATTTACTCGAATGTTGAAGGTCTTTAGTTTGTCAATGTTTGCTGATTTAGGTGTAAACATATTTTTATTTTGAAATCCAAACAAATAACATAATATACAAATGACACATATATGCATAATAAAAGTGTTACTATATGGAAACGGGATCAGACAACAATCCCGAAGGCTTATATGAAGTCTTTTCCTCTTTGGCTACATGCCCCATCCCCAATAAGTGAGGGAGGGGTATAGCTTAGACGGGAAGGATTGAAATAATGGTTTTCGGGGAATTGGAGATATATAACAGAATTTGAGTTAGGCAATGGAAAAAAGGAAGAAGATAGTGTTAGGGATAGCAGAGAGAGAGTGATAGAGAGAGAGAGAGAGAGAGAAAGGGGAAAATAGAAAATAGAAGACAAGAGGGGGACAGATGAAGTCGTGAGATGTTGACAGTGGTGGGGAGTTTTCAATAATTGGGTTGTTGATTGAGAACAAAATAATGCTTGTAAATAATAATTGTCATTGCTGATTTTGAGCTTAATAGAATGATTTTATGATAACAAATGGGACCAATTTGACTAATATTTAATTTACGGCTTTTGTTATGTCTTGATTTAGTTAGAAAGTGAGACCTGTCCATTTTTTCCATCCAGAGTTATTGTACTTACTTTGTTCATTTTGAATGTGCACAGACTTGTGACACTTCATTAGGCCATACACACAAAATAGTTTGTTTCTCAGGGATTTTTTTTTTTGAAAGTGATGAGGGAGGCAGTTATTTATATTTATTATTTTTTTCCAATCAATTTTGTGGTGAGGCAGGTATTTATTTATAAAGTGTTTACTGGAATCCCATATTAAGCAGTAATACTGAATATGGGCAATATACTGAAGCAGGGAAGCTGACCATCATATATCCCCTTAATAATCTAGATTTTTAATAAAGTTGTATAGAGGAAACAGTTTGAGTTATTATTCACTCATGGCAGAAGCTGTGGAAACTACATCAGTGAAATTTGATTTAATTCAGGGTGACCACCAGCCAGATCAAGCTTTATTGGAAGGAGTTACACTGGACTACACATGAATTGATAATATTAAATCACAACAATAATTTATGAAATAAAAGGTTTATTTTCTAATTAATCACAGAGTTTCATAAAAATCTTGAAGTTTGGAATAGTGCTGATCCACAAACCAGAGTGCATTACATACAATAGCCACACATTGCCGACCCACACTGTCAACGCTATCCTTTCGGAAGCCCAATTTGTTTTTACCTAACCAGTCAATGAATGAATTGCACAATTCGTCACATTTGTTTTTCACATTTGTCTTACTGGGCAACACCACCTCCTTGCAACTTGTCATTAGCACCGAGAATACATCAACTACTTCTCCAGATTTCTTCTCTGGTACATCTTCTTTGGGTCACTCGAATTTGAAAATATCGTCCGAAAAATTGCGTGACTTCAGAAATCATGATCATGATGTCTCCTGCAACTGTGTCAAAGTCCCCTTTTTTCGTTTTTGAAACAACCAGGTCAAAATCATCGTCATTGTCTTTCGTGGACATGAAATCATCAGCCATTTGAGGAACAGTTTTTGATCTATTGACTGATATAATTGTCCATTTGCCTTCCGACACATTCTGCACGATACAAATGTTCACCAAAGTCGCCATTTTGTTATTATTTTAAACAGGAAGTTTGTCGAATTATCCGCCCTTGTTTGTGAATGTAAAGTCTCGATAGATTTGCAGTCCGGATAGATTTGCAGTTTGCGTAAAGTTTCAAGACGAAGTTATCGGTCTGGGGCGGTTTGGGATATGCGGTATTTATATATTTATTATTTACAGCTGCCAATAAACAAGGGGTAGCACAAGGTTTTTTTTGGGAGGCGGCGATCCCTGAGAAACGAACTATTTTGTGTGTATGGCCTTATGTGGCATGCTATACTAGTTATATATAAAATATATTTAATTTGTTTTTTTTCTAAATTTAGTGTTCTCTATTACAGTATCCATTCGAGAAGTTGTTTCGCAGTCAGCAGTTTGCATTGATGGATAACGCATGCAGAGAATATGTATTCCTCACAGATTTCTTCATGGTGTCAGGATCTGCTGCTCAAGATATGTTCAACTCTATAATGGGCAAAACTTTAACTGTCTTTCTGGTAATTATTAGATGTGATTTCCCTGTCATGCCATGAACAAGAAATGTAAATGAAAGCTACGCATGGACTTTTGATATTTTTATAAAAATCATTGACTGATTTACATTACCTTTCGGCTATCGATATAATTGCTCTTGAGGCGACAATCATGCTTTCATGAGTGTGGACATTTAAGCAAACTATATCTAGGTTGTAATTCATATATTTATAAGCCTCGTCATATAGATATGAAGATTAAATTAATCTTCACTTGGCTAATACCTGAATATGCATAGTACTTGTAGGTTCGACTACTCAAATCATATGATACTGTATTCACAAATTGACATATGAGAAGACTCATTGTAGTTTGTGAGGACCACAGACTGTTGTTGCATTTAGACTAATCACATTTTTATTGTCTAGCATTCTTTCCTTGATATAAGTGATGTACATGTAGTGTTTGACTGGCTTATATGGGTCCCATTCCCCCAAAAGTCTGTAGGAACACTTGCAGAGAGTAGAATTACTGGCAAAACATTTTAAACCCCAATATTAGTAAATTGCTCCTGGAGACTTCACAAAAGCCTCAAAGCTTGTTGCCCAATCCTCTTTTGAACATTTATATTATATAATTCATGTCCATGTACTATTTGTACTTTAGTTCTGTTTAGTTCAAATAAATTATTGTTTAAACCTTGGCAAACTTACATTGATAAATCTTCAGGTAGCATAATATAGCTGGTGCTTTTCTTAATTTGTAAGACGAGAAATTAATTTAAGTATATATACTTTGATTACAGAAACAAATAGAGAGCTACAGTCATGAGTGCTATGATTCTATAGCCATATTCCTCTGCAAGCATATCATTCACAGATACAAGACAATAATGAAGACACGTGGTGTACCCTGCTTAGATAGGTATGTAACAAACATCCAGTACTGACTGAAATCTCTGTTTAAAGTTAATTTTTACTCATATGCTTTATTTTGTTGTTCAATAAATAATAATAATAATAATAATAATGTATACCATTTATATAGCACTTAATCCCTGGTGTAGCTCTAAGCGCTTACATTATTACCCCAGCTGTTTTTTTATGAGTAATGCCGATTCTTGTGCCTGCTGCCATTTTACAGGCGCTTCACTAGAGCGGCTTACGGATACCCAACAAACAGGTACCTATTTCTCGTCTAGGTACGACGAAGCGAGCACAGTACAAGTGACCTTGCCCAAGGGTCACAACCTGGCGCGAGATTTGAAACAGCGTGTGGCTATATATAGCACACACACCGCTCAATTCGGCCAGCCACAATAGTCCACCGAGCGAGGCGCGAACTCACGCCGGTGCATTAACACCATTACTAGTCCGACACTCTACCCACTGGGCTACCACAATCCTTTTATTACACATAATTTCTACATTTTGGCTGATTATGTTACTTCTGCCTGTGTGGTAATTTCACTGAAATGCACCAGAGCGATCCCGTTAGTTTGCATGAGATAAATGATGTCATGCACGAAAACCCAGCCGGTACTACAACAATAATTCAACATTGTATTGTGTTGACTAGTTTACTAGATGACTAACTGCATGGAAACCAAATGGAAACAATTTTTTGATACTAAATAATATTTACTGCTGGTGTGTAATAAACACAGAACCACACAGGCATGTGATGGAGCTGTACTTTATCACACTTGTTTGTTATGCCGCAAGTTACAACTTGACCCTGATGGCTCTCGTAATATTGTGCCATAAGAAACATGTGTGATAATGTTCACCACATTCACATGCCTCTGTGTTTTGTCTTTGAATCACCAATTTGGCTGTTCATAGCTCCCTGTATAAAGAGGAAATATAAATATAAATAGTTTTATGTTACAGGGTTTAAAATTTGTACCAGAATCAGAATCGATTTTCGCAAATGATTCTAGCAAAGTGAAACATGAGATTAAAATATGATTCTTGCAATCAACTATGATTCTCGCATACATACGTCATATCATGGCTATTAGGCCATGGTGTTTTCTTTCCAATAAGCTAACACTAAATCTTTAAAAATAGTTATTCATATTCAATAAATATTGCAATTCTGCATTCCGGCCACATTCACATCAACTCATTTGACTGAAGATACAGGGAGAGGGTAAAACAATTTAAGATTTGAATGTAAGATATTACTGTTGAGAAATTGTCTCAGTGCATTGAACAACTAACTGTCCCTAATATGGAATGAGTGATACACCATATCCCCCTCCCAACCAACTTGTGGCATAACAGGATTTGATTCTCGTACCCGCAAACTTGTGAATCAGCTTTGATTCTTGAAAATTGGATGGATTTCAATGCCTGTGTTATTATGATCATGATATCAACAAAGTTAGTAAATTTAACTTGAATATTGGAAAGTATCTTTACATTTTATTGAAAGTGATCTTATTTACAAAAATTTATTTTAAATGTTGTCACTGTCTTGGCCACTTTGATATACTCCAAACACTAGACGTTTCATTATCAAAGTATTCAAATATTTTCATCATTATCAACACTGAATTTACTCATTATAACCATCAATCATTGCAGGAAAGTCATCAGTTGATAGCTGCCAATTCACTCAGTGTAACATGTATACATGAAATTAATTTGGCTCCCTCACAAATAGTGTTAATATGGAACTTTTTAAATCTTCACAGTGTGGGATACATATGTGGGATATCGATTATTATTTGTTTTGAATTTTTTCAATAATCTAATTTGAGGGTATAATCAGGGCCCAAGCTAGGGATTGAAAACAGGGAGAAATGAAGTCTCCCTCTGCAGATTTTAGGGAGACTTCAGCCAAAATAGGGAGACTTATAAAAAATACTTACTAATTTTCAAAATTCGCTTTATTTATCTGCACATCAATATTAAATAAGATAAAACAACAAGATAAAACATATTTAGCAAGATATGTACAACACAAGTATAGCACCTATATAGATCGATAATCTAAAATTTTAACTAAATTTATAACTTTAATTTTTTTTTAAACTGTTGACTTTATCTGAAGAAATTAATTGTTGACTTCATAACTTTTAATATCTGAATTGTTATTATAAATTTTAATTTTTTGGAAATGGCTTTTGGCCACTGCTGTAATGTGGGTGTCCGTTAAAATAAACAATAAGGACTAATTAAGGAGGTGTAAAAGCTTTTAATTTTGTTTCTAAAGAGTTTATTGTTGAATACCATCATCACGACCGTCAGGGATGTCTGATGATAATCTGATTAAAGCAATAAACTTGACGAGTTTGATAGCAGTGTCACAATAGTGATTAATGTGTTCTTAACAGAGACCAGTTCAGCTTATAATATGCACCAGCAGGTTATTTAAATACCTGCATTGTAACGAAGTAGGCCTACATGCAATTAATTTGCAACCGTTGACAGACGTATATACGCGGAGCACGTGGCCTGAGCGATAGATTGACAACAATTGTAATTTGCAAACACATAGTTTTGACACAAATTAATCATTTTAAATGAGTTTGGATTGTAAGTTTATTATGTAGATCTTTGATTTAACTAAGAACATTAAATTAAGTACTTCCAATGGACATTCAAACCACTGTGTTTAATAGTAAGCAAGCACGTGTTCTTGTTTGTAAACATAATAAATATGCAATTCCAAATGGTAAAAAGTTGGATTGGGAAACGGAGTCCGACACAAACTACTTTTGTAAAATTGAAAATTCATAGATATGTTTTAGTTTAATTTCAAAGACAGTATTATTTGTTCACACTGGCTACTGCATGAGCGGTGGTAACCATGTATGGCTATACAATTTGTGGTTACAAAATGACTCGACGGAACAAAGTAAGGTCTAAATTCCAGTCTCCTTAAAACGAACCAGTAGCTCATCATGAACTTCGTTGCTCAGCGCAATTTGCCATTTCCAAAAGCACCCAATCTGACTAGAATATGTGGATAGGGTACACCATGTATAATTTATAAATAAAATGCCTTGTTGGAACAGTTGAGACTATATATATTTTTTTGCAAAACGAGTCTAATTTTCACCGGTAAAATTACCGTAAATCCTAAGCTAGTTTTGTCAATTTTGGGAGGCAACTTCGTTTTCGCCTAGCGGACATCTGAGGGCGACTTCGCCAACCCGAGGGCGAGAATTTCGCCCGAGTCGCCTCCTAGCGTGGGGCCTGGGTATAATAGACACATGCATCTCATTTCTTAGTTTTTCTTTATTCATTTACAGGTACTGGGATCATCTTATGGCACTAATTTGGCCCAGATTTGAATTTATACTTGAGCTGAATATACAGAGCGTACGTGACTGTGATCCTCAAAAGCTTGGCCATATAGATGGGAGACCACACTATGTTAGTGTTACATTATGGATCATTTGGGAGTTTAGGTCAAGAACTGCTAACTTCAGGTGCTCTCAGCTACCAACAGACATATGATGCATGTGATTGCCAGACATTTAAATTAATTTTTTTGACAGTTGTTAGCTGAGAGCTCCCTGAAGTTAGAAGTTAGAAGTTGTCAATCTAAACTAAACCTTCCTAATTGGTTGAAGATGTTACTATCCACAACACCATCAGTCATTTCTTGGAGCTGACAGTATAACACATTAGAATCGAGAATTACAAAAAATTAGCTCTTGAATTCCAAATATCGTTATTTAGTAAGGTGGACATCTGACATTGAAGCTGGTATTTTACTCTCTATACTTCAAAATTATACAGAATATATGTTTAGCAATATTTCCAACAAGTTCTTCCTGTTGGACTTAAATTTGCTGTGTCTATTCACAGTAATCCAGAAGAAAATGCCTCAAATTTTGAAGCAAAAATCTATTTTGTTATAACTAGTGGTTTGGAATCTTTACAGCATATTAAAGATATGTAAGGCATTTCAACAACTGCTGTTACCACTCCTCCAGCATTTCTAGCATTTAATCATTTTTATTAGGAACAGGATTAAAATGAGTTTATTTTTATTTCTCATATTCTTAGAGTATGATATGTGTTAAGAGGAGAATTGTTGGTATTGCACTTTGTATGGGGTTCATCATATTGTATTGTTTGGGTTCAAGTACATACTAATCTGTTGCAGATAACCAGGAGATATGCTGAGTACTCAGCAGCAATAGTAGGAATAAACCAGACATTTCCTGATGAAAATGTTTATCGAATACTTAGTCTGCTGCAGACAGAGGTGGAGAACTGTATGCTAAAGATGGCAGCAGAATTCCCACAAAGAAGAGAACAGCTAATCTTCCTCATAAACAACTATGACATGATGCTCAGTGTGCTCATGGTGTGTAATTAATACATTTCATCATCAATGTCTCCTCTGCTTTATCTGTGTTTCTGCTAGTGTTTAGGGTAACAGGACCCATGTCACTGGGTGAAATTCCAGCCCATTTTACTAACTACAATTATTAATAATCAGGTCATAATTGAAGCCCAAATTTTGAATATCTATCAGTATCTATGGCAATATAACGTCAGCATAAAATTTATATTGCAGGTAGAGATATTGTTATGTGGACATCAAGATAAATCTGCAGATAAAATCATTTTATTGACAAATTTTTCTTAAAAACCACCACCATCGACAGAAGGGAAGACAAAATGTTAATGTTTATGTTGGATTTAAATAAACATTGTTGTGCCATAAAATATTCCCGATTAGCCATCAACAGCTAACATCTGGTCTCCTCATCATGATCGGAATAGGAAAATGGTTTATTTGACAATGTGGCCATGACATAGCTAGACAGAATCATATGTATGCTGGAGATACGCAGTACAGTACACTATACTTTACCACCAAATGAGCTGTCAAAATTGCATATTAAAAATGGCTATTTCAATGTCTATAATTATAATTATATTGTGATTCCTCTTAAAATTTCTAATTCATAGGAACGTACAACAGAAGACAGTAAGGAATCTGAAAGTTTCAAAGACCTCCTACAAGCAAGGACTCAGGAATTCATAGAAGAAATCCTTGCCCCACATTTTGGTGGGATGATTATGTTTGTGAAGAATAGTGAGGTTCTTGTTGAGAGTGGGAGGAACGATGCTCTTCGTCATGAAGAAGGTTTGTACAGTATGATCATACATAGGCCATACAATGCATGTCTTGGTTCTTGGCCAGATTTTTAGATCAACTTGTTTTAAAGAAACTATTGTGTCTGCAACTGCAATTGCCAAACATAATGTCTGAATTCAGGCTTAACACTTTCATGATGGAAGCTGTGTTGGTGCAGCATAAAAGATCCTGTGCCAATGCATTCTCTTATATATGGGAGTCTCGCATAGGGAGCCTCACATATATAAGAGAATGCACTGGCTTACAAAGCCAAGGTAAATATTGTTAGGACAATGTATTCTCTTATATATGTGAGGCTCCCTATGTGAGACTCACATATATAAGAGAATGCATCGGCACAGGGTTTTTGTAAAATTTCAGGAAGTTCCAGTCATCGAAGGGTTAATAATTTACCTGACAGGGCTTTTTATAACGAAAGAACTGTCACATGTCATGGTCTACCGGAAGTTGAACCTGATCGGGTTTGACCGTGCACGTACTTTAGGTACTTCGTACCGATTTTCGATTTTTCTTCTAGAATCTTGCAAGCAAGAAATACATAACCATTAGTTCATTCAGTGTCCAAGATACTTATTAGGAGATACATATTTTGGTTAAAAAAATATTATTACTAAAGTCTCCAGCTGCTCTAATAAATGAATCGTTTCTCATCAAACATATTTATATTTGTCTATTTATGCGTCCAACAAAAGTTTTTTTATAACAAGACAATTACTATTTCAGGAAGAATTCATCAAATAATAAAAGGCTTTAATGCTGATTGGAAACGTGCATTGGAAATTATTAATCAAGATGTTATGAGGGCTTTCACAAACTTCAAAAATGGTACTCAAATATTGCAGGTTTGTAAATTTTATTTAATATATTCGTCTATTTATGCGTCCAAAATTAGTTCTTTTTATATCTCAGTTCCTTTTTAGCTCAACTTACTTTTGTAAGTTTGAGCTATTGCCATGGTTTGGCGTCCGTCGTCCGTGTGTCCGTGTGTCCGTGTGTCCGTCAACAATTTCCTTTGGCGCGGGCTACAGGTTGTACCTTTGGTCTGATCTTCATGAAATTTGTCATGAATGTTGACATTGACATGTAGATGGGAACGAGTCATTTTGGGGTCATTCGGCCAAAAAACATGGCCGCTGGCAGCCATCTTGGATTTCAAGATTCAATCCATTGGCGCGGCCTACAGGTCGTACTGTTCTTCTGATCATCATGAAATTTGTCATTGATGTTAATATTGACATGTAGATGGGAACGAGTGATTTTGGGGTTGTTCGGCCAATAAACATGGCCGCCAGCAGCCATCTTGGATTTTACTCTTTGCATGACTAAATCCTTTGGCGCGGGCTACAGGTCGTAGCTTCGATCGGAACATCATGAAATTTGTCATGGATGTTAACAATGACATGTAGATGGGAACGAGGGATTTTGGGGTCGTTCGGCCGAAAAACATGGCCGCCAGCAGCCATCTTGGATTTTACTCTTTGCATGACTAAATCCTTTGGCCCGGGCTACAGGTCGTACCTTTGGTCTGATCTTTATGAAATTTGTCATGAATGTTGACATTGACATGTAGATGGGAACGAATCATTGTGGGGTCATTCGGCCAAAAAACATGGCCGCTGCTAAGTTTCACTCGATGATGCACCACTCATGCTCTCGTATACAGACATATAGCCACACACCATTATCACTCCCCATCTTAGATTTCAAAATTCAATCCATTGGCGCGGGCTACAGGTCGTACTGTTCGTCTGATCATCATGAAATTTGTCATGGATGTTAATATTGACATGTAGATGGGAACGAGTCGTTTTGGGGTTGTTCGGCCAATAAACATGGCCGCCAGCAGCCATCTTGGATTTTACTCTTTGCATGACTAAATCCTTTGGCGCGGGCTACAGGTCGTAGCTTCGATCGGAACATCATGAAATTTGTCATGGATGTTAACAATGACATGTAGATGGGAACGAGGGATTTTGGGGTCGTTCGGCCGAAAAACATGGCCGCTGGCAGCCATCTTGGATTTCAAGATTCAATCCATTGGCGCGGGCTACAGATCGTACTGTTCCCCTGATCATCATGAAATTTGTCATTGATGTTAATAATGACATGTAGATGGGAACGAGTGATTTTGGTGTCGTTCGGCCAAAAAACATGGCCCGCCAGCAGCCATCTTGGATTTTACTCTTTGCATGACTAAATCTTTTGGCGCGGGCTACAGGTTGTACCTTTGGTCTAATCTTTATGAAATTTGTCATGAATGTTGACATTGACATGTAGATGGGAACGAATCATTGTGGGGTCATTCGGCCAAAAAACATGGCCGCTGGCGGCCATCTTAGATTTCAAAATTCAATCCATTGGCGCGGCCTACAGGTCGTACTGTTCGACTGATCATCATGAAATTTGTCATGGATGTTAATATTGACATGTAGATGGGAACGAGTCATTTTGGGGTCGTTCGGCCAATAAACATGGCCGCCAGCAGCCATCTTGGATTTTACTCTTTGCATGACTAAATCCTTTGGCGCGGGCTACAGGTCGTAGCTTTGATCGGAACATCATGAAAGTTGTCATGGATGTTAACAATGACATGTAGATGGGAACGAGGGATTTTGGGGTCGTTCGGCCGAAAAACATGGCCGCCAGCAGCCATCTTGGATTTTACTATTTGCATGACTAAATCGTTGGGTGCGGGCTACAGGTCGTACCTTTGGTCTGATCTTTATGAAATTTGTCATGAATGTTGACATTGACATGTAGATGGGAATGAGTCATTTTGGGGTCATTCGGCCAAAAAACATGGCCGCTGGCAGCCATCTTGGATTTCAAGATTCAATACATTGGCGCGGGCTACAGGTCGTACTGTTCGTCTGATCATCATGAAATTTGTAATTGATGTTAATAATGACATGTAGATGGGATCGAGTCGTTTTGGGGTCATTCGGTCAAAAAACATGGCCGCCAGCAGCCATCTTGGATTTTACTCTTTGCATGACTAAATCCTTTGGTGTGGGCTACAGGTCGTAGCTTTGGTCAGATGGTCATGAAATTTGTCATGAATTATAACAATGACATTTAGATGGGAACGAGTCGTTTTGGGGTCATTCGGTCAAAAAACATGGCAACCAGCATTTTACTCTTTGCATGACTAAATCCTTTGGCGTGGGCTACAGGTCATACCTTTGGTCTGATCTTTATTAAATTTGTCATGGATGTTAACACTGACATGTAGATGGGAACGAGTTGTACCTTTGGTCTAATCTTTATGAAATTTGTCATGAATGTTGACATTGACATGTAGATGGGAACGAATCATTGTGGGGTCATTCGGCCAAATAACATGGCTGCCAGCGGCCATCTTGGATTTCAAGATTCAATCCATTGGCGCGGTCTACAGGTCGTACTGTTCGTCTGATCATTATGAAATTTGTAGGTCGTAGCTTTGGTCAGATCTTCATAAAATTTGTCATGGATGTTAACAATTATACGTAGATGGGAACGAGTCCTTTTGGGGTCAATTGGTAAAAAAAAATGGCCACCAGCAGCCATCTTGTATCTTACTCTTTGCATCACTAAATCCTTTGGCGCAGGTTAGACATTTCAATTAGCACCTTTCCTATTCCTCCATTTACTGTCAACCATTAAATTATTCCCCTACCTAAGTTGAGCTACAGTGTCATTGACACTTTCATTTTAGTATTGTATTATTTGTAAATGTTTGTCTGTGTACGGTGTTATTCATGTACGGATAATCCTTTTTATGCCTGTAAACCATATTTCATCTCTTATAGAAATTTGAAGTTATATCACCACAGCCCTAAGAACTAACATTGACAATGGGCAAAGCCAAGGGGAAATTTGACACAAAACAGGTTTGCGTTAGAAATTGCAATTTTTTAGCTCAGGCAAATGAATAAAAATGTTTCTGACAAGCAAGTGATATCGCTGTCATAATTGGCCAGTAGGAAGCACTATCCAACATAAAATGCATGGGTATTCTTTAGTATTTACAGAAACCCGAGTTGAACTGACAATTTTCATAAAACTCTTATATCTGATGACATTTTTGGTTCTTAATCGTTACTGATACATATATATGTATATTAAAGGCCCACTTAATTTTTGAACCACCAGATCACATTATATACAACATATTCCAAGGAAGCTCCAAAACATTGTATTTTCAACTGATCCGGTCATATAAACTGGGAACATTGTTTTTGTGGAGGTACTGAGGTGTGTTGTGTGATTAATTTTGATCCAGACTGTACTATAAAGTCTATTATTCTCAATGGAAGGGGAATAACTCTATCTCTTAGTTTGAATTCTGATGCATTCTGGGTTGACAATGGGGGAAGTCTTGGAATGAATCTGAGAATCTCTATCACTTGGTGGACACTCCAAGGCCGTAGCTGTTCCGTATTCTGGTGGAATATATATGTTTTTGGTTCCTCTTCCAAATGGTATATAATATGGGATATGTTGTGTGTAATGTAATCTGATCAGTCGAAAATTAAGTGGGCCTTTAAAGACCATCATTTAGAAAATTTGAGTAGAACATAACTGCATCAACATTTAGTTGTGAAAGTGGGTGTTTATATGCTCTAACTATTCATTGTGATATGGTTATGGACATCATTGAAAACTCGAAAAATTGTTTATGCTGCGTGTATTCTAAATAGTAGTGTTAACATAACTAGCAAAGACTGTTTGACCATGTTGTCACTCTAGCAGTTTTGTGAACATGGCGTCGTTCCATCTTTCACCTTCAGTCAATCAGTCTGGAATATATATACTTCTTACAAGCATTTTAAACATTAAAGACATATTATAGATTTGTTCAGGTGCATTAAACTGATAAGTTAGTACTCGGGCGCTGCAACTGGGGGATGTAAAATTGTACAAACATCGCCGAATATCTCAACGAAATCGACCACTCCATAGAAAACATCGCGAAAACAATGCACCATTGTAAATATTTACATCTCGATTCTGGATGCAACTAACAGCAATAAACGAACGCAAATGATTTTGCCACCGAGAGTCATTGAATTTAATTGATATATGCGAATGACAGTGTGTGTTATAAATTTGGATTTATATTCATAAAAATAACTACTTTGAGGAAGATTCTTCTACATTTCTATTTGATCACCCTACCTGAGTGTTTCACATCACTTTAATCTGTTCAGTGTCAAGTCAGATTTTTGTATCAACCCATATTTCCTTGATCATTTTTCAAATTTATTGATTACAATAATGTGATACATTGATGGAAAGAGCTTTTAGAGCTCTTTCCATCAATGTATAACATTATTATAATCAATAAATTTGAAAAATGATCAAGGAAATATGGGTTGATACAAAAATCTGACTTGGCACTGAAAGGGTTAAAGATATTACCACGACTGATTTATGGCCTTGCAAATGAAAGGTGGTGTTAAGATTAGTTGCCCACGTGTTAATATAATTGTTTCTTATAGTCTTCTTATTTTCCCTTTGGTTTCGTATTTAAACTCTGGAATCATATTATCTTTTTGGTCAGTTTTAAATCCACGCAATGATGGGGCACCAAATATAGTACTGCACGAATTTGAATACAAGTAAGGTAGATCAAAAATAGGTGATTGTAAACCACATTAATAAAACAAAGTGATTTGCAAATGGAGAAGTTGTCATTGAAAAGTAAAATCTATGAAGAGATACATGTATATGAGGGTATGAACCCACAATGGGTTTGATTGAAAGAGAAAGTATGTACTTCATAAACTAGCTCTCCTTCAACAAAAGAGAACATGTGGTATATTGCGTAGGCAGTAATGACTATAAAAAGTATAAAAGACATATTTACTGGGATATACAAATGAATTTATTGGTTAGCGACTTGGATATCCTTTCGGTGATATTCTGTACCATTACTAATTGATTGGTGAAAATGCAGACCTAACATAAAGAGATGTTCCTGGTCTAACTATAGATAGCACCTGTAATAAATGTCACAATTATTATTTTGGGGTTTACTTAAAAACATTGGCGAAACACTGCCGACAGGTGTGGTGTTTTGAGCCACATACCGATTTGGTTTATTATTGTTTATCACATACACATACCGATAACATTATAAGATTATGAAATAAAGAAGACTATGTTGACCTTTCTAACTATGTTTTATTTGTGGTATCCATCTATTGTCTCCTAACTTGATGAGGACATTGGCAGTTGTTGTAGTTGGAAAGTTACTCATAATTCATCAGCATAATCACAACTAAATACACGTAGCCCTAAATACTGGAAATGTGTCTATTTCGGTCAAATAATGTCTTTTTGCTCACATGCTAATTACATTCATAATCACCACATATGCTAAAACTATGACATGTTATGCATATAATGATAACTATCTATTTGAAAGTGAGTTTGGTCCATACTTTTGTGGTGAAATATTGCTAATCAAATTATCTATCAGTATTTATTGAGTTCAAACATATTTTACGCACATGTTAACAAATTACATGCATTACCATGGTGACATCACCACAATTATGTGATGTCATCCATCGGCAGGTCATGCATATTGATGGGTAGTCATCACTGGTAATGACAATATATTGTTTTCCATACCTACCATATATATAAATACATGAATGCCCTACATCTGAGATTTCCATATATACTGCTGTAAACCTTGTGTCCTGACAGGATTTACAGAGCTTCGTAAATTCGGTGGTGAAAGAGTTAAAGCCTGGAAGTTGGAATCTGCTTCAAGGAAAATGACTCACCTCATTACCTGAATATACCAGTTCATATTTGGACTTGGATATAAACAAACTATAATATATCAGTATTATTATGATCCAGTGGCACAGTTAACAGAGTATCCAATTTGATTACCTCCCTCTGTGAGCTTAGGGAGATATAAAACATCAGGAGTCAATGAAAAAGGAACGTGTTAAAAATTGCCTAGGCAACAATGAAACTAGCCTACGAAAAATATTACTGAATTCTCGCTGGAAACACTTGACATCATTACATTGCCAAAGGTGAATTAACGAGAATTTCAGAAGTTTATGATGTTAAAATCATTGCAAACCACATACAGTAATGCTCTAAATAATCGACTCCTTAACCACAGCAAATATTTTTGGTGCATTATAAATATATGGGTTAGCAATCACTGCATTCATGCTGTTGATGTAATAATATTCACTAGCCCAAAACAACACAAGTGCGGCCTGAGTGTGGCTCTATATAAGTATCGACTTAATTTCATTGTTATCAGCTATGCTCAGTCAGAATTAATCACAGTTGAGGGATTCTATGTCCTTTTTTCATATTTATTTTTTTTGCCAAAGCTGGTCAAGAAAGTAAATACTATATTGGGAGTCGTTAACTTGCTTAATTTTATTTTTGCGACCCATATTTTGCATGTTAAATCATGCATTTTTTAACTCAAGGCTAATTTTATTTGGTATTTATTTGATTTTGGAATTTGTAATTTTATATGCAATTTGTTTCAAATAAAATTAATATTTGAAGTCAAAAACATCATGTAAATTTGTATAAACACAATCGATTTGTTGTTTTCAGGGTGCACTGACACAACTGATACAGTACTATCATCGCTTCCAGAAAGTTGTATCTCAGCCAATATTCTCTAAGCTTCAAATTCGCAATGAACTTATCAACATTCACCATGTGATGGTAGAGGTGAAAAAATACAAACCAACCTTTTGAATTCACAAAGGACAAGGATATATCTTTACAGATTACAGATTCCACTCATATTACATATGCCGAGATGGTGATGATTTAGTTGGGAATTTTGGTGGATGTTATATGACTCAATATGATACTATGACAGGACTACATGTATTAAAAATGTCTCTATTTTTTGTCAAGTTTGAGCTATTGCCATGGGTTGGTAGCAATCTTGAATTTACTCTTTGCTTGGCTAAATTCTATAACACACCATTTTGGCCACATCCCTCATCCGATTGTCTCCAAACTTAATATGGATCATCATGACTTTTAGATGTGAGCTATCAAATTCTTCAGAATTTCGTTGCATCCTGTATTTTACTCTTTGCATGACTAAATCCTTTGGTACACCCTACACCCTGCCACATCCCTGATCCAATCGTCACCAAACTTCATATGGATCTTCGGGGTGACCTCCAGATGGGAGATATCAAATTTTGTTAAAAAACATGGCAACCAGCAGCCATATTGGATTATACTCTTTGCTAAATCATTTGACACACTCTACAGCCCACATCCTGATACAATCCTCACCAAACTTCATATAAATATTTGGGGTGACTTATAGTATTGGTTATACATTTAAACTTTCCGCATTCCTTATCTCTCCATCGACTGTAATGCATAACATTATACCCTCTCCAAGTTGTGCTACAAGAGTCACTGACTCTTTCATTGCTAATTTCAACCCATGGTCATCATGAATTCTGGAGGTGGGGGGATCCATGCATTCAATATTAAGTTATATCCTGAAAATTACATACATTAATCACAGTGGAATTCTATCATGCTAACAAGCCTAACGTTAACTCGTAGGTTACATATATTATGGATATTGGATCTGGCTGAAAGAGGTATAAATGGAGAACTATTTTGGTCATGTAACAGTGTTCAGACTTTTATTTTTTTCTGGCATGATGCAAAGTGGTTGGGAAACACCCTTTTAATAAACTATCACTTCCATGTGGGTGGAGCTATTGGATTATATATCACTAAATCGACGATTGGTCCTTTCAGTCCTGCCACATCTAGTTCTTAAAAGTAAAATATGGTCCTATCTTGCAGTTCAGCATATAATTCTGGTAGCCTCGATAATTTGCTCTTCAAGGTTTCCAAGTTGATAAGTTTTGCTCCAAAGAGGCCTTTGTGCATCTTAAATTGAGACTCTCACTAAAAGTTGAATTAAAACTTTGGCTACCACTACGATTTAACTTGCAGTAAACTGTTTCATGGGGACTGCTACTACAAGTTAACTAGTAGTGATGTCCATACCATATAAATAACAAGAGAAACCACAAGCAAAGTAGGTTTACATACACGACAATCCCATTGATCGATTGTATATGTATAATTAGAATGGCTTCACTTACAACGTTTCCTGCATACTGACCAAGGGTTGCCAGCTACTAGTTATCTAGTAGGTACATAAATACTACATTTGTGATATCTTAGATGAGATAGTGTACCAATATTTATATATATTCTTGCACCTGTATAGCACTCAAAGTCATCCAAGTCATCGAAAACATAATATTTAATTACCTACGAGATAATTCGAAGCTGGCACCAGCGATGAGACACGGGTAAATTCCGTCCCAGTTGCCGAATACGGGTTATCTCGTAGTAGCCTTATGACATGTTTCGGCATCGTATAACCCGATATTGTCAAACCATCACTCCTACATATGTATAATATCAACTACTAGCTGATGTGCCCGACTTCCTCCGGGCTATTTAGGGATTTCTTTGTAATTGACTCCGTCTGGGCAGAATATACAGCGTCTGGACAAACTATTGTTCGATCGGTCCAGAAACATGCCCATATGAGAGTATATGAGTGAGGTCAAGGACACGGTCGCAAGTGAAATTGGGCCCTATGAGCATATATGAGCAAGGTCAAGGACATGGTCGCACATGAAATTGGACCCGCCCATATTTGTTCCCAGGATCAAAGTAGGCCTACATACCAAATTTGAGTCGGATCGGACCATTAGGGGTGCCACAATTAATCGTATAATCGATGAACCGTTGATAAAGCTGATAATCGATTACCATTTCCATCGTCGATTAATCTGTGTTATTTATATCGGATGTCAGAAGATGCCGGGTATTATTGAATACTGTGTTTATGTTACACAGTTCTATCTACAACCGAGGTGTTAACATCCTTTGATCGCATACCAAAGAGATTCCAATAACATGAGTACTACTGATATATGTTGAAAACAGTAGGCAGTTCATTTGATGATGCGACATGGTTTCTCGTCGGATCGTTGTATATTTACAAATTGGCCGCACTGCAGATTTGAACACATTGCGACATCGTTGTATACTTGAAAGGTGGTAATATGTCTTTGAAATGTGCCGACTGTCACCGTGTTCAATGAACTGAATGCACTCGCCCTTGAATCTGATTGGACCAATGGGAAGTTGATTGACATTCTCTCTAAAACCAGGGAACAATATACATGTACATGTATATATGGCATTTTAATCAGTGATGTTCTCCCCAATTGCATTGCAAGTGTACTTTGTTTGGATATTATAAGTAGAAATGTATACTTAGAAGTTACTAGTAAAGGCTATCGCATATCGTGTGGTGAATGCTGAATGAAACAGACTGTTATCAAATACTTAAAATTGTTCTGAGTCATGCAATTTGCAGGTGGGGCACACGTTTGTGATTGTTAACCACGCTCTGGAAGTTTGATGAAACTTATAGTTTCCATAACATTTGATTCCTTTATTTACCGTAGGAACAACCGGCTGTCCATTGTTCATTCCTACTTTTGTATTGTTTGTTTATGTATTTGGCTATTAAACTTAAATTAATCGCTACGTTCGTTCTAATGAACTCACAAATATTATAACCATAACGTCGCTGAGAACTGTGCTGGTATTCAATACATTGTGCTCATTAGTCATTAACAGTGGTTTATGATGCACTTTATTAACATAAAAATTACATCAGCCAATGTCTCAAATGACCAGCGACAGTGCAGTTATTGAGTTAACGAGCACCCAGGCAATAGGCCATATTACGGTATACTTCCACTGATGTTATTAATATTAGGTACGATTAATCGATTATAGTCGATTATTGACGACCGATTAACGATTATCAAAATCAATAATCGTGGCACCTCTAGGATCGGTCGAGGTCCAGAAACATGCCTATATGAGCGCATATGAGCGAGATCAAGGTCAAGGACACAGTCACACGTGAAAATGGACCCACCCATATTATTCCTGGGATCAAAGTAGGCCTACATACCAAATTTAAGTTGGATCGGTCAAGCAGTTTTTAAGTCCATAACACACATACATACACATACATACAGACAGAAGTTTCCAAAACATAAAGGAGACTATCGGCAAAACATGCAATACCATGTTGACATACAGGATGGAATTACCAATTAGATTTTGGCAGTGAACGTGTTAAACTAAAGCAGCAATTATGAATCCAGTAATCATAATTTACGATGACGATGCCATAGCCATACCATCACTGCACATAGTCACATATACAATGTAAAGAAATTCTTTTCCAAACTTGGAAATTTTGATCCCTTGGGTGGGGTGGGGAGGGGTTGGCAAAATGATGACCTGGAGCCCAGATCAGTCGTTCCTTCGTGTGTTTGTGTGTGAATTTGTGCTGTCTGAGTATAAGTTTGTGGATGTTGTAGGTTGGTGCTCCTGAGTTTGTGTCCAAATACAAGTGTGTGCATGAGGCTGTAGTTGTGTGCACCCCATGTCTCTTTTTTGTGATCTTCTAATTTCTTTATATTGATTAAATATGTTTTTGTTTTGCTTGTTCATGTTTGTTTCACGTGAACAAACATAATTTATGCATATACAAATTTACTTGATTTATAAATATTTAATAGACACTCCGGGAACATGTTCATCTTCAGTACATTACATAATATAAACACTGAGAATATACTGCTACATGTGAAGGAAAGACAACAAATAGAGTCATCCCACCTCGTCCGTCATCCATTAGTTCAATATTCAACTCTGCTCGATCAGTAAAGTGTTAATTGTTGGGATTTTACATTGTTTTATTTATATAGTAGAATTAACTTATTACAGATAGATTGATTTGCAATATTGCATTTATTCCAATAGCGAACTTATTAGCTGCAACTAGTAATTGGAAGATCTGAGTTATAACGGAACATACACATCTGTGCATATGAATGGTTTAATGCAGACAACGGATCGTGTCAGTGCAATGGATTTTTCTGAACCCTACTGAACTGTGTTCTGCATGGCTCCCATTTCTATTTACCCTATGGTTCATTCTTGTTCTAAATGACTAGTTGATTGTCATACGTTTCCATAGTAGTATTCTATACTCACCCAAGTGATTGAGTACATGTATGCATGTATTCATAGTAGGGGCGAAAAGTGCAAAAGTTGTCCCGACAAAAGGTGAACTTATGCAACTAATATTTTCTCATTGCAAAATTATTCTAGTTTCAGAATAGGTTTGTTGCACAAAATTGTCTGTCGCCAAGTCACTTTCCAAGGGCATGTTCAAGGGTACCCTCTCAAATTTCGAAATGTTTTTTTGGACTGAAATATCCCATGACTTATCAACTTACTCGATGAGTTGACACATGTAAGCACGTTTAATAATATCCACTTTTTAGCTCATCTGAGACAAAGTCTCCAGTGGAGCTGTAGTCATCACCCCTCGTCCATCGTCCGTCCGTCAGCAAGTTCTCCAAAAAAAGTCCAAATAGTCATATTTGGTGTGGATGGTCCCAAGGTGACTGGGATTCAGATTTGTTCAAGTGAGGTCTCCAGGTCACCCCTGTCCCTGTCCTGGTATGGAGCTTTGCCACCACGGCTGCATTCAATAGAGGGACAAATGATGTTCCGTATTTTCCGCTCTAGAGTTTAATACAGTAATGCCCTAAATAATCGACTCCTTAACCACAGCAGAATTATGGTTCATTTTTCAGGATTTAGTCGGAAATATGGCTAGTTGCCATTCATCGGAAAGCTCTCAGTGATAGCTTTCCGATGAATGGCAACAAGCTATATTTCCTTAAAAGTTACCCATAATTCTGCTGTGGTCAAGGAGTCATTTATTTACGGCATTACTGTATCCTTCTTTGTTCAACTGGAAAAAGTTTTTTTTTGTCTGCCCAGGCAGATATCTTAGCTATAGGTTATCATATCTGGTGAAATTTGGTAAGAAGATTCGCCATCTTGATGTTGTTTACATTTTCCATTCTAGAGTTGTCCTTTGTTTATTTTATATTTTAGTTTCCGTCCAGCCCATATTTCAATTTGGTATCGTGGGCTGTGCCAGTGTCCGAGTTTCAATTTTGCTTTAAAAGTGCTATAAATTTGTAGTATAATTTGCTCAAACAGATTTAACACTTCTCCTCAATGATTTCACTTCAAGTTATAAAACAGACACTCTTAAATAACCAGACCATTGGATCCTATATACATGTAGGTCCTTGGATGATTGGCTATTATTGGTTCACATAGGGCAGAGATAGGAGATTTAACATCCCCCCATCCTTCATAAGAGAAACTATTTGTGCTGTCAAATTCAAGTTTGATATATATAGATTCCTATTGCTCTGATAGACACAAACCATGTATTAAGGTATTAAAGTGGATACTCATGGTGGGGTTGTCACACCAGGGGACTTGTGACTATAGCTGTATGCCTAATGTGCATGATCCTCTGAGAGGAAGATATTAGTTTACCCGGTGTGAGTCTGGGCAGGTACGGGTGGTTCCGGTCGGGTTTTAATCACATCGCGATCCACAGGTCCCCTGGTGTGACAACCCCACCATGAGTATCCACCTCAATACAAGGTTTGTATCTATCAGAGCAATATTGAGCATAGACTCGCTTGCAAACAAAATTCATCAAAATCCCCTGTGCATGAGATAATTCCACAAACCCAGTTCGTTAGACCATATTTGCACCTTTAATTTGATGTATCTCCCGCATCGAGAAGTTGAAGATCACCAAAGATATATATGAATAGGTGCACACTTTCGAAATCGGACAAACCCTTAAAAAGATTCCCATCAAAGCACTGCAGAATTTACTCTGCTGAGGTTACACTGACAGGACCAAACATGGTGAATTTTGCAGCGCCAGCTATGCTTTATTTGATGGGAATCTGTTCAAGGGTTTGTTCCGGTTTCGAAAGTGAGCACATATTCATATATATCTTTGGTGATTTTCCGCATATTGATGCGGCAGATACATCAAATTAAAGGTGCGAATATGGTCTAATGAAATGGTTATGTGACATTATCGCAAGTGAGTTTGCTCAACACAGGTCCGATAGATAAAAACCTTGTATTTAAGTATTTAGGTGGATACTCATGGTGGGGTTGTCGCACCAGGGGACCTGTGTTGTGATCCAGATTCCATCAGAATTGGAAACCCATCATTATCATATATGGTCAAGTGTCCATGCCAATATCCACGGATTGTGTTTATCTTGCTTCAATCAAGGCCATGATTTTAACTGGAATATACACACTTCAACAGAACAGAGCTACCTATATTCAGTCATCATCTTAAAAGCGCTTGTTTAATGTGTGGTGATGGAGCTGGAGGACACTCGTGACTATATTTTTTTAGCAGCTTGCAGCAGGCGATCCAGGAATGATGGAAGCAAGAACGAGTCCCATTTCATTTCATGAGATCTATTCTTCACAATCTCATGAGAAGCCAAATTGACATTAAATAGATTATAATTGCGCTTAAGTGCAATAGGGAATATCTAATTGCGCTTAAGCGCAATAAGAATATTCCTTATTGCGCTTAAGCGCTATTAGAGATACTTTAAGTACAATAAGATATTCCTTATTGCACTTAAGCGCAATTACATCCTTATTGCGCTTAAGCGCAACTAATATCTCACTCATGAGATCACCCCTCTGCAAATAGTAGAATTATCCTATATTTGCTGCACCCATTGTACCATGGACTACACCATTTGAATTATAGAGAGTTGATGTAATGTGGCTAATTGTGCTTAAGCGCAATAAGAATATTCTTTATTGCGCAATAAGAGATTCCTTATTGTGTTTAAGCGAAATTAAATATTCCCTTATTGCACTTATTCCCTTATTGCAGTTAGAGATTCTCTTATTGCGCTCAAGCACAATTAGAGATTCCTTATTGCACTTAAGCTCAATTATTTATTAAATGTCAATTTGGCTTCCTGCATACAATCTGGCCTCTGAAAGATGCAATTCAAAGCTCAACTCTACAAACATAACTATACGCAATTAACGAAAAAAGAGGAGACAATCAGTTCATCTTTCCAGTATATTTTACTAGAAATTTCTCATGAGAAGTTGTTAGAATCTTACAAGAATCTCATGAGAAGCATATTAGAAAGATATGCAAAGCAGAGAAATATAACATGAACCTTGTGAGAAGATGTTAGAAATCAATTTTCTAACCAAGGGTCTTATGTGAGAAAAAATTCTCACGTGAGAAATATGAGATCTCGTAAGAAATGCAGACCTAGAAATATTTCCACTGAACCGATAGTATATTTTTCTAAGTTGCAAATTCTAATTTGAGTTCTCATGAGAAAAATAGACTTTGAAATTATCATCCTTCAAGTAAGTTTTAAAAAAAATTCGGGGTTAAGAAATTTTCACTTGATTTCTTATGAGGAATGCAGACTTTGAATTTTTTTCACAAAAACTTATTGGATATTTTCAAGTCAGAAATTCTCACGTTAGATCTCATAAGAAATACAGACTTTAAATTGTGTTGTCTCCAATTCCAGAAAAGTAAGCTAAGTGTGATTTTCTTACATGAGAATATGTTAGAAATAGGGTAGATATTTTTAAGTCAGATTTCAATGGTGGGTAAAATGATTTAATCTAGAACATGTGGTCTTGAGAAATCTGATCTGGTGTATGCTGGAGAATTCAAAATATAAAATGCGCCAAGTTAACCTGTACATGTCAGTTGCTGTGCATGATTTAGACTGTAAATTATCTTTATATCTGTGCTAGAAGCTTAAGTTGTGTTATATTCACGAGAAGGGGAACATGGAGTTATATTTATTGTTTTATTTGTAGATATTCTTTAATGATAAGTTCCACAACATGGAATACACACTATACTAGGTAAGTGTAATATTTATATAAATGGCAGAGGGCTTTAGGCATCATGCATCTGGCATCATGGCAAGATTTTATGGCATGTGGTCTCTTGTGTTGCCTTTACTGCAGGTTCTAATATGTAATTTATCAACCAGGTAGACTACATGCAGTATATATATTAAAGTTTATTTAAATTTTATTTTCAAATATTTTAAATTATATTTCTAGAATAAATAATGATGGCCCATATCACATCAAATAAACTTCTGTTATTGTTAATTGATTCTAAGACAGAGTAAATGTTCAAATCTATTTTAAAGGTACTCAATCCGATAAAACTCCTCTCAATTACTATTTCAATGGCTTCGGGGGTCAAAAATATTTGATTCGAGTCGAAGAAGTCACCCATCAAAGCTCAGATTTGTTAGATATCAATATTAGAAATCTATTATTTTTCATTATCGGGAGTTAAAATTACCACTTGATTTTATAGTTATCCATCCTTGTCTGTTTGAATAGATTTGGAGTACACATCCAGAGCAGATTACGGCAGTTATTAGTGCTCATCTCGAGTTAATAACAAATTTCAAAAATCAATATCTAATAACTCTGAGCTTTGTTTGATGGGTTCCTCGACTCGAATCAAATATTTTTTACCCCCCAAAGCCAAAGAAATAGGACCCTCTGATCGGATTGTTGTTGTTGGAATCTGTTGAGATGGGGACCCTCTTTCTGTATATTGTGTATATAATTATGTTCTTTGTATTGCCTGTTTCATGTTAAATTATGACTTGGCAAATAAACTATTCTAAACTATTCTATTCTTTACGGATTGAGTACCTTTAACAAAATGAATGAATTTTAGGAAATAAACCATTTATGGCAGTTTTCATTGTTTCATGGAAGTGATTTTTACAGTTATTTGGAATATTCCACGAAGAGCAGTTAACATGTTGCAGTGTACACATATGGGAGGCCGTTTTCACATTTATTCCTGATTTGCACTTAAGCGCAAATAATTCTTGTTATTTGCGCTTGAAAATGGCAAGGGGGCAAAAGCAGTCCGAGAGCCTGGAAATTCTCAATGACAGTGTTTGTTATTTTATAACCTTAAAAAGATGATAAATGACAGTGTTAAATTGTTAATGATACCAAAATGAATTTGGTAGCACATAGATTTGTTTGAATTAGATAGTCCTTATTTGTTATACTGGTCATTATATTTTGAAATATATAGAACACAAACGAACATAAACGAACACAGGTCCAAAAATCGGAGTAGAAGGGTGAAATTTGGTTTATGGGTGCGCGTGGGTCCATTCTATGTGTATGTGGTGTTATTTCCAACTTTTATGATTTATTTTTTGAGTTATTAGCATTATTTGAATACAAAACTACTAAACAACGAACACAAACGAACATAAGATTAGCGGCAGTGCAGAGGTTACCATGCAGGTGTTAATTAACTACGGCTTACTCTGTCTCCTTGTTTTTACTGCAAGATGATTGTCAATTTTATCACTGATGGCAATAAAAACACGGGGAAACATCAGAGGTCGGCGTTTTAATGCATAGCTAACAAAACATTTGAGTGAATGTGAGTGAGTCATTGTTGTCAGTCTCTGAGATGACTATATATATTTTCTCAGTCTCGGAGATCACTCTGGCTCTGGCAGTCAGAATTGCTTGACTGTATTAGTTCCTCCATCTCAGAGCATCGGTACGAGTGAGTTGTGCGGTCTGTAACCTTTATTGGAAGCAACCGCCCTCGTGCTGATGCCGGCGAGTGAGACGGTTTTGGATTAGGCTTAGTGCGACGGACAATGGAGCTAATCCCTGACGCCGCGTTAGCAGCACTAGAGAGATCTCAAATTGCGGATATTGTTAGCTGGAATCTCCAGTCTAACAGAGGCTATTTGACTCTCTGTGTTGAATTCAGGACGGGAGATGCTGGAAACCAGAGATCTTCCACCTGGAGCAAGACCAAGACCAGCCGTACCATGAAAGAGGAGCCTCCTAAGAGAAAGACACCAGCTCGAAGGAGAAGGGACGCAGCCAGACGGGCGAAATGGAAGAAGAAGATGGGGGCGACCGTTGATCGACCGGTCGCCCCTCCCCGTGTGGCTCAGCCGTCCAAAGTCATAGCCGGCGGGTCGAAGTTGTCTGATAGACGCCCAGACGACTCGACCTGCATGGAGACTGACGACATAGCACCAACTAGCAGGGATTCCGTGGATCTGCCGGAGGTCCCTGCTGTCGTCGTCGAGGCATGCGGAGACAGGGACGTGGATTCCACCCCAGATGTTCCTGCCGCCAGCTTCGACGTGGAACTGGACAGCTTTACACCTCGGACACCGGATTACCAAAACATCCCGGTGTCCCCCAGCTCCACCAGCACCACCAACAACAACATAGAGTTGTTGGAGCAGATGGAAATTATGAGAGAAATGCAAAAGAAAACTCAGGAACAACAAGAGAGACAAATCGAAGAACAAGAGAGACAAATCGAAGAACAAAGGAAACAAACTGAAGAACAAAGGAAACAAACTGAAGAAATTGAAATCCTCTTGGGGCGGACACTTCGTCCTCCTCCTCCATCACCACAATCTTCAACAGAGAAGCCTAATTCAAAAAAGAAGAGAAAGAAGAAAAAATAGGAAATATCACCAAATTGCTATATTTTTTTAATTCCCCCCCCCCCGTCTTATTCTAATAAAATCAAAATCATGAGGGATTAAGGAGAGGGCCTTTCGGCCCTTTCGACAATCCCGGGGCTAGCTACCCCAAACCAACCCAATTAAAAAAAAAGAAGAAGAAAAAGATCACTCTGGTAAATGCTATATCTGCTTGCTTTCCTGATACACGCATACGCTATGTACCAGGCATCTTAACTGATTGAACGCCAGCCTCCCGGTGGATTACGTCGCCCGGCGGCCAGCCCCCATGTAGCGACGTCATGATGCATGTGACATCAAACTTTGATGTTCGTTGCTCCATTATTGCTAACACATTGTATGTAATATTTAACACCAATAATTTCTTATCTGCGTGCATATGAAACAATTGGACCGTCTTCACTACAACAAGTACCCAAAACAAGCGATACGCATGGATGATCAGTTGACTTGCCAGTGATTTCACATCCGAGATTATGACATCAAAACCACGTAGCCCTATAAATGGGAATTGAATTTGAATTATTTGAATATTATTAATTTATTTATTCATTTTATGATTTACAATGTGCAGGTTGTTATTTGAATCGTTAATAGCAATGATTAAAATTCACATATCATGATTTGGAGCAATACAATTATATAACCAACGTATTTATACGATCTCATTTCGGTCACATTTCGGTCACATTTCGGCAGATGTTTAACCCATCCCTTGGCGATAGTAAATTGTTAAGATCAGAATCATAATCTGTTAATGTTGAATTATAGAGTATACTGTTATGATCTAAAGTAGTATATGACAAATGTACATAATAACCAGTAATAACACAAATTATTGGAATGTATGAGTCAATATAGAAGGGTTAATATAACATCTAAACTCTAGAGCCTGTCACCACTATCATAGTGTGAGCAGTTCTATTCATGTTGTTGCAAATTGCCATGTGAGATATCAAAATAATATAATTATTTATTTAATGGAAAAGGTTAAAAGACATGGAATGGGTAAAAGGGGTTAAATCACCTATCTCTGCCCTGTTTGATACAATGTAGTCCCATCATCCAAGGACTTAGAGAGCTCCATTGGTCTAGTTAAATAAATTCACCTGGCTAAGTTGTGGTTAAAAAGATAGCTAAATCAATTTATCCAATAATTCACTGTGTCTCTTATACAGACCTAACATATGAGGGCTATAAATAACTCTCAAAGCAATAAACTATATTGTCTTTTATCTTGCTCACAGAGAAGCAGGTATTCATTAATTGTAAGTTACTTGGGTTATAATCTGGATAATTCTTAGTTTAAAAAGGGCCATATCTCTGGTATAACAAATTGGATCTAACCCATATTCAAACTCGTTCTGTATTTTGAGTTGAGAAACTCACATACCAAATTTGGTTCCTATCAGATGAAAAATGGTTGATTTATCGAAGTACATGTATGTGTGAATCATATGTCAAAGGACCATAACACCATTAAAAAAAATCCGATCAAACCCATATTCGAAATCAATCTGTATTTTGGGTCGAGAAACTCACATACCAAATTTGGTTCCGATCAGATAAAAAATGTTTGAGTTATGGCAGAATTCATTAATTCTAAGTCGAAAAAGGGCCATAACTCCGTAGTAAAAAGTCGGATCAAACCCATATTCGAACTCGATCTGTATTTTGGGCTGAGAAACTCATATACAAAATTTGGTTCTGATTGGATAGAAAATGTTTGAGTTATCGCATTACACGTGAAGTGTCTACGGACGGACAGACGGACGGACGAACGACGAGTGGTCAATCCGGACGTTGACACTATGTGTACCATACTATGGTATGGGTATGCGCGGTCTTCTCACTTCACGCATGGGCTGGGTTGCTGTACGTTCAGCATGCCTCTTACCGTGAATTATATGATAAAACTATCAGAATGGTTAATATATAAGAAATAGATAATATCGTAAGAACGTTTGTATAGTAATTTTCAATTAGCAGACGATATATATTGGTACAGGGAACATAAACCGAGCATTCCGAAAACCGAAAGGACGGAACGTAAATATGGGCGACGAGATATCTCGTCGCCGGCGTGCAACGTCATGACGTCGGGCGACGAGATATCTCGTCGCCGGCGTTCAATCAGTTAAGGAAAACCTCAATCGTAATTTAAGTAAAACAGACAGTGATCAAACTGTCAATAAGATGGAAAAGTATTCAATAGCGAGAGCGGCTTGGTAACAATAGAAAACAAAATCATTTATGACGAAATACAGACAGACATAATTGACAAATATATGTGACAACAGACGATACCTTACATTTATGGAAAGACTAAAGACGAAAGTTTTCAATGCTAGAAAACAAAATTCAACAATTCCGAAATGTTGGACAAATAACAATTATGAAAGCATTAAAGGTGCGGGAGTCCTTGGCAGTGGGTATATGCTGTGGAAAATTTCCAACGGTCAAAAACCGACACAAAAAGAAAATGTAGACAGACTTTGTCCGTATACAAATAAGAAATATCGCATAAAAGTATGTTATTGTCATATGTTTGACCATTGTGTAAACAAAAGCATAAAAAGTTACTTTCCTGGTGTTTGTTTATGTTATGATGGTAAACATAAAGAGCGTTCTTTGTTGCTGAATTCCTGATATATATTATATGGAACTAATAAAGATCGTTTATATCATTTGTGTGTGATTAGCCAGTAACACGCACGGTGCTGTCTTCTGTAACACAATCAGGCTCTTGCTTAGGTAATATATAGTAGGTCTTTATGATAGCATGCTGTTTACCAGTCTATGTAAACATACACTCAGATTCATACTGATACTGATACTATTTTTTATATGTGGGTATGTAGTTTACTCCAGACTGGCTGTTTACACGACGTCACGATGAACGAAACTGTATGCGTTTTAGTGTTTTTCTGTTTACGGTGATTGGAAAAAATATGAATATTTTCGACAACTAAGGCCTCCCGTGCCTTTAATAATATAATTAACAAAAAAATTGACTGAGTTTACAGACAATTTAAATGAAACAGTGACTGACCAACTGCTTGACATTCGAGTGGAGGGGATTTTACATTATCAGGCATTGCATCATCTTTGGAAGTGAGACACGAAATTTGAACAAATATGACGGCCGAACAACGAGACAGACTAATGCGAAGACTTCTTAATTTTGTGAGTGACAATTCCAAATTCCAAACTTCAACTGATGACAATTAACTATACCCAAAACTACCGCTCTGGCAAAAAAAAAATGGACAAAAAAAGGAAAGAGTGAAGACATCAAAAACCAAGACGATCACCAACAAACGACAGAAAGTTAGCATATAGTATGTAAATATACATATAGGATCTCACATGAGTTTCTATTTTATACGGAATTTATCAACCGAGTTCACTAAATTCGATTTGAGTCGAGGTTTACCTAGGCTCAAATAGAATTTAGTGGACGAGGTTGATAAATTACGTATAAAATAGAACGAGTTTGAGATACTTTTTATCACATGGTCATATAATCGCTTAATTTATTATCGAAAACAACAATAATTAACAGACAGAGAACTTTGTCCCAAAGAGCAGCGTGACGTCATTGCACGCAACGATATTACACGTGTCTATTACGCTCGAATATTACATAGGAAACTAGTGCTAATCATGTGATAAAATAAAATATAGACTTCTTGGATTCATATCAAATAAGTACATTACTTGATTTTAATGATTTAAATAATGCAACATTTTGCTGGAGCCATTTTCATCCATGCACTGACTTCAAGGAGAACAAACGATGCCCATCGTTCCGCCGGGGCTGAGTCAGTGTAAAATACAGGGAAGTTAAACGAAGTAATAATAAGACAAACTAACTAAGTCAAAACTACTCAGTGACAAAGAGACAGAGTATAAGCCATAGAGAAGGCGGTAGTTAATTAACACCTTTATTAACACCTTTGCAATACGGCTAATCTCATGTTCGTTTGTGTTCGTTGTTTAGTAGCTTTGCATTCAAATAATGCTTATAACTCGAAAAATAAGTCATCAAAGTTGGAAATGACACCACATACACATATAATGGACCCACACGCACCCACAAACCAAATTTCACCCTTCTATTCCGCTTCTTAGACCTGTGTTCGTTTGTGTTCGTTGTTTAGTAGGACCGATATAGAACAGGAATTTTTTCTTATATGCATGAAAAAATGAGAAATGATTCTTTCTCACGTGAGAAATGATTCTTTCTCACGTGAGAAATGATTCTTTCTCATGTGAGAAATGAATCTTTCTTATGTGAGAAATGATTCTTTCTTACGTGAGAAATGATTCGTATAAAATTCAGACGAATTGATCAGTCCAGTCAAAATACGAGAAATATGATCTATAATTAACCTAGACATAAGGGTGCATTTACACTGATACAGAACTGTATACAGATCTGTATGAAGTCACATGTCGCGCATTACTGTGATCACAATATGATTACTAATAGTGAACGCGCGCTGATCAGTACTCTGATAATTGACAATTCACTACGAGTCGTTTCAGTATAGGCCAGACATAAAAATGGATCTACCATCAGCAGACAACAGCGATATGGTATGTGCCGCATGTATTTAAAGTGTATCCTTATACCACTTGATAATGGTTCAAAGAAAGAATGAAAATCGAATAGGAATACACAATAAACAACAGTATACACAAATAGAGGCTAGAGAGCACACATATATAGCTTTAGATGGAGATTCCACCAATATTTAGGATTTCAGGTGATCAACTATATATATATAGGTCTCCTGTTTGACACCATCTGGGCGGTGGCCATTTTGGGTCTGTATGGAATGGGTATCCACCCTACAACACCCTTTATTTGACCAAATGTAGTAAAATTTCCAACTGATGACAATTCCAATGACAATGTTGACCAAATGTAGGACAATATTGTTTTATTAAATTAACTAGCAGTTTTTGACTGGCCACGGGGAGGGATCAGGACACAATCTTTCCAAGTGTCTGAAATTTCAAACCTGACACCTGCCCCCATGACAAGGTTGGAAAATTTCCAGCTGATCATATTTAGGATTTCAGGTGATCAACTATATATATATAGGTCTCCTGTTTGACACCATCTGGGCGGTGGCCATTTTGGATCTGTATGGAATGGGTATCCACCCTACAACACCCTTTATTTGACCAAATGTAGTAAAATTTCCAACTGATGACAATTCCAATGACAATGTTGACCAAATGTAGGACAATATTGTTTTATTAAATTAACTAGCAGTTTTTGACTGGCCACGGGGAGGGATCAGGACACAATCTTTCCAAGTGTCTGAAATTTCAAACCTGACACCTGCCCCCATGACAAGGTTGGAAAATTTCCAGCTGATGGCCATTCCAGCCCAAAATTTTGATAAAAAGTAGGAGATTATGCAAATATTGGTCCGAAAACAATAACCCACCCCCCAATAAAATGTTTGAAAATCAAACTACAAGATCATTTTCAACCTATTGTTGGTTTGGAAATTACAGCTAATGTCGTGTCAGGTATGAAATTTCCAACTGTTGAAAATTTTGACCAAAGTTTCCACATCCCTGTCTGTGTTCAATATTCGAAATACACGGGTTGAAATGACAACGAAAAATAAAACACATTCGCCAAGCCCGAGTAACAATTAATCAAAACAGATTTGCCTGTCGCAGTGCTTCGGCGTTGACCGTGACGTATAGCGGACACGATTTTTGCTCACACGAACTAATACCGTTTTCTTTCTGTGTGCATTTCTATATCAACCCGTTTACACTAGTCTGCGTGTAGATCTATGTGTAGTTCTATAGCAATGTAAATGCACCCTAATAATGTGAGATTAGTACCGTACCGAATAAGCCTTGTCCGTCACTGAGTCGTGGCCATATTGGATCCATCCAGCCCCGATCCGTTGTTTAGTGCTATGTGCAGGTCAAATTTATGGAATCTAGCATTCCATATATGGAAATCATGAATACTCAAAAGCTCCATATATATATGGCAGCTACTCCAGAACTCTGACCTTCAGAGGTCGCATAATTCGAGCTTGTTACACAGTATTCACTCTTATCGGACAATAGCGATTCAATTTGCCCATAATGTAAATTTTTGTCAAATACTATGTTGACTGGACTAAATTGTGAAGAATCTATGGGAGGCCAAATTCACATTTAATAATTAATTGTGCTTTTAAAGCGCATTGATTCCGCTTAAGCACAAATAATTATTCTTAAGCGTGATTATTTTAGCTTAAGCACAATCAATTGCGCTTAAAGGTACTCAACCCGATAAAACTCCTCTCAATTACTATTTCAATGGCTTCGGGGGTCAAAAATATTTGATTCGAGTCGAGGAAGTCACCCATCAAAGCTCAGATTTGTTAGATATCGATTTTAGAAATCTATTATTTTTCATTATCGGGAATACTATCTGGCCCAGAACTCCGTCAAAATTGCGTTAAAATTACCACTTGATTTTAGAGTTATCCATCCTTGTCTGTTTGAATAGATTTGGAGAACACATCCAGAGCAGATTACGGCAGTTAGCAGTACTCATCTCGAGTTTATAACAAATTTAAAAAATCAATATCTAATAACTCTGAGCTTTGTTTGATGGGTTCCTCGACTCGAATCAAATATTTTTTACCCCCAAAGCCAAAGAAATAGTAATATAGGACCCTCCGATCGGATTGTTGTTGTTGGAATCTGTTGAGATGGGGACCCTCTTTACAGGTTGAGTACCTTTAAGCGCAATTAATTCATGGTTATATGTATGGGAGGCCAAATTCACATTTAACAATTAATTGTGCTTAATTGCGCTTAAAGGGGTACTGTACGCCACATGTTGTTGTTGGTTTCTATAGTCTCCGAGTCGGAGAATAAGGTAACAATTTTTCCATTATTTGAAAGTCTGTTGAGTACGAAGTCATGTTACGGATGACAAATTTACCGGAATGCAAAAATACAAATTGTCGTTGTCGAGTAATTTTTGTAAAGTTTTCAACCAAATGAATCAAATAAAAGTTATATTATATGCATACTAGTCCCATATAATCATTTAAGTTATTGTATCGTCGCTATAGTCAGTGAGTGGCTTGAGTGTGCTCCCCGTATCATCATAATATTTTAAGCAATCGTGTGTGCGATCGGTTTAAAAATCCAGTATCCCTCAATTACTATTTTTGATTACGGTAATTCGTAATTTAATTGACGCCATTTTATGGCTCCAGTCATAAATTCAATTTATATCAAATTATTAACTTTTAAATTATTAAATTTTAAGATAGCCTATTAACCTGAGCGTTTACAGAATACATCTTCTACTCAAATTACTTATGTTTCTATATATTATCGATATTAGATCGTTGTTGTCACCGGAAATTTAATGAAAATGGCGTACAGTACCCCTTTAATTAAAGCAGGAAATATAAATAACTAATGTGAAATCAGAGGTGCTGCGAAAAGTTAGAGCAGGGATCTACCAAAGATCAGTCAAGATCGTCTCATTGGACAATTTTCATCCAATGAGATTTCTTTAAAAAAAAATCCACCTTGACAGTCACTGCGGTGCTGTTTTGTTGACATCATGGCGGAAAACATCCAAATCTCGACCAACCCCGAAACAAACTCAACGGTTTCCACAATTCTTGCTGACAGTGAAACCGATTCATCTGGGAATTATAACAATGAGTCCAACATCAACGACTTTGCGACTGAAAAGGGGGCATATCTGTCGCAACCACAAACTTTCAGAAACAAGAAAACTGGGAAAAGTTTTCAAGCAGCTCCAGTTATCGTCGACTTTCGGAGACTTGTTCAGTTGAGCTTGGCTACTGACGATACCTGCAGTTTAATACCTGGGGTCAGTTCCGCCGCCCAATTAAATACAATTTCCATATTTTACTATTAGTCACATTAAGGGCTTTGTGGACCCAATTTTCCCCAAAAATTTTAGAGTCCAAATAAAGGATTCTCCCCGATAGGCGATACTGCGATAGTCGATACTGAGATTATCAGAGATACTCAGATAGCAATTAGGAGGCCCCCCACCCACCCTTTTCGTACGCCGTATTCCATGCCCTGTTATGAGGTACGCCGTATTCCGGCCCCTCTGTTAGGAGGTATTCGTTATTCCAAACATACCGGTATTCGTACGCCGACCTTCCAAAAAATGAAGTTTTCATATATTTTTATGTATTCCATATGGCTGTTAACATGTATTCCGTATTCCACCCTCTGTATTAAGTGGTATTCCGTATTCCATGGGGGGTGGGGGTCTCAATTAGCAGGACTACGTTGGGCCAACGTTGGCACGGTTGGCATTACTCCATATTAGGTTTGGTTGGGTTGACGTTGTTGGCCATTGGTTGGCTCAACGTATTTCCCCCAACCGTTGGAAATATAATGGCCCAACAATGGGCCAACGCGAACATGCCAACGGAATTATCATAATATTATTATCTGCAGTAAACCGGTTGGGTTGGCCCAACGTTATGAACGTATTCATCCCAACCGTTGGAATTATATTTATAACGTTAACATTGGGCCAACATGAAAATGGAATTTTGGTTGGGTTTACGTTGTTCAGGCCCTTGGTTGACCCCAATTAAGGTATTCTCCCATGCAACAGTTGGAATTATAATGTTGGTCCAATTTTATTTTTTTAAATCTCAATAAAGTTCACATTTTGTATTTCTAACATAATCCACTATGAAGTATACACTTAAAATGTTGCATCAATGGGCATGGTTTCTGTGATTACTAAGGCAAAAAAAAAAAGATTGTATGTTTCCGATAACGGAGTGAAAAAATTAGGGTACATGTACAGGTAAGTAGGTAGGGATTTTTTATTTTGATATTTTTTATCCAGAGCTCTGCTGAAATATTGAACTACTTCGACCGAAGTGACATAAAATGCCAACTTGTGTTGTGGGGAAAGTATTACTTGATAAACGCAGTGGAAATAGACATTAAGATTGATGAAAGATCAAGCTTACTTCATGCTTAAGTATGTTATTTATTATTCACATACCACATTTTCATACATTTGGCTATAAACTTGGTACGAAATTGATGTCACTAACGTTTATAAGAATTTTACCCATAATACCACCATTATACCATACTTATATTGTGACGACTACATCCCATTGTCTGGAGGTAGCCAGTACACCCAACCTAGCATGCCTGGTTTTTGGAAACAGTAGCTGTACCCCTAACATATGTGGTGATAACCTCTATACATGTATATATACAGATACACATACCATGTCTGTTGATAGTGCTCCTACCGGTACTCTCGGGCTCCAAATAAAAGTGCAGGCCCAAATAATAGTGCAGGGGAAAAATTCCATTGAAAGTTAATAACAGTGCAGACCCAAATAATAGCACAGTGGAAACTCTGAGCAAAACATCAACTATAGTTAAAAAAAATTATTGTACATGTACTAGTAGGTCAAGCATATGGATCAACATAGTACATTGTATGTGTCATGTAGTGTTTTATTCAATATTTAAATGTTCACATGTATGCCATATATTTGAATATGTACATGCATAAAATTATAAGCTCATCAATTTGTTATCAGAATCATATAGAAATCTTGAGTTTGTGATGATTTCAATTTTCATAGCATCAAAATTAATAAACTTGCAGACTCAAATAAGCACTGTGCTTTTTTCCAAGAAAATAATAAATGCGTGCATGTTTATTTGGAACTCATGAGTATGTTCCATAAGTCCCAAACAAGGCATACAGGTAAAGCAGACATGAGATCCACTCTCATGAAATTAAAATTGCAAAATTCATGCCCATCAATCCAAAACCTATCACACACCTGGGGCTTTTGAGACAACTATCACTTCATGGTCACTTTTCACAAGCATATGTTAGAAACCATGTGTTTTGCAAACTAATGATCATCAATATTTAAATATGAGCATTAGTGGTAAAAACAATAATGGACTTTTTCTCAAAATATCAATAAAAAGATTAGGGTCGGCGGGTTATTTTTTAGGGTCGGTCGATGTACGGAAACATAGCATCTTTTTTTTTTGGCCTAATATACATGACCAGAATCCTTTATTTGGACTCTATATCAAATTTTGGAAAAATGCACACGGTGTGCATCTATGTATAAAACATTACGACAACGACCCCATTAGCTGAAGTGATTTGCGAGAACATCTCTTCTGCTTCAAGAACATAACCTCTCCAAATCGATTACCATTCGGACCTTCCCTTCTGTTTGGTTTAGAGAGGTATTCGGTTTATAGAAAATATGTATTGACATTGTTATTATTATAAAGAGTAAGAGTTGTCGAAGCACAACCAACTCAATATTAAATTTAACTTTATTCAATAAAGTACCGAATAATATATAAATAACATAGATAACACATGGTATAACTATAACTTAGTATAAGAAGAATTAAAACAGGGTATATTAATAAGACATAATATATGTACTGTTATATAGATAAGGATGTAAACAATAAATTTTACGGTGATTCGAAAATATTAATGTAGTGCATGTATGTTTCGTACTGTTGAATAAGCGTATATACCGCCAGATTTAATTAGCGTATCTTTGGTCGGCAAATTCTTTGAACCGGATTATAACAACAGGTGTCATATTAGATAACTGTGCTTATTTCACACATTGAGTGAATAATGGTGGCTTCACGGAGAATAGAGCAAAAACACTGATGAAGATCGATAAAAGTACACTATGGCAGTGTATTGTCACCAATACTAGTGTTAATCAACCTGTCACAATGAATGAGCCATCACGAAGATTTAAACTTTAAAGGATCCCCAGTTTTTACCGAAGCCAATAAGAGCTCAGCATCAAGTATGTCAAATCTACAGCACGTGCCTTTGGTTGGTGTCGATTTCCGTGTTCAGATTTCAGGTAAAAATTTGTATTTGTTCTTGCACGTATGGACTAGAAAAGCCGTTCGATGTTCAGAATAGAGAGTTTCCAGATTATAGAGGTAATTTTTAGTGAGAATGCACTTGGATGAATTCGGGACCGGACAAATTTCGGTATGGAGAGGGATTCTGTTTATAGACGGTCGGGTTTTGAGAGGTTTTACTGTACAAACATAATATAAATGATAAATATATTAATACACCATTCTAGTATATATATAGATCCCAACACTTAAGTTGAGGGAGAAAATACTATTACTTGCACAAGATAGAACATCGAGTCTCATGCACCAAAAGGAATTTTCTGGCCCGAGGTACCTATCTAAATCCAGGTTGCTCTCACCCAGTGAAGGAGTCAACCCCAGTAATGAGATTCCACCCCATTGCAAAAGTAAAGGCAAACATGATTGAACTTAGATTTATGGTGATTCCTGTCGCAGCCAGTATGTGTGTAAGAATGTATAAGACAAATTATAATAAATGCTTGGAATATTTCAATCAGTGTGTTTTCAATTCTATTCTAATGTTACTGCTCAAAATATTCAATGGTCATGTAACTCATGTTTATCCGAATAGCATTGGTGCCTACAGGGTACCGGTATGTGAATTAGCACACAATCAAAGGTTCCAATGAATGCCTTATTTCTGGATAAATGCTGTTAAAAAGTATATTCTGGCTCCTCTAAGACATTAACAATAGGTCCCCGTCCCATCAATATCAGATACATAATGAACGATAGAATCATCTCCCAAACACTTCTTATTTTCATTAAAGTAAACCTGATACATGTACATGTTCTAATTAGTGATGGAATACGTACATACACGCATGTAGACAATGGATTTTCAACTTGGTATATAGTTTATATGAAAATTGTCTGCTGTTATATATAACATTCAAGTAATTCTTCAGAAAACAAATCCATTTAAAAGTGGCACATGCAGAAGTTATACAGGATAATATATAGACAGCGTTATAGTTATGATGTAAAATGTATTGAATGAAATGACATCATGAATGAATGTAGGCTTTAAGTTAAATGTCAAATTCTATATTTCGTAAAAGGACTTTCAAATTGTTGAGGTAAATTAGACCTGGAGCTTTCTCGAATATCGGAGTCCGATAATATGTATATGGAATAAATAACAGTAAATTTCCAATTGTTATGTGGAATAAATTTATATAATGAATTGAATTAACATGAAAATCGATTATCCTGATATATATAATTGTTGAATATGTGATGTCGTTGTCTGATTAATAAATGGTCTACTCTAAATGACAATTGAAAATAAAACTTTTCACATCCATACAAAAATATATAAATGGCATCAAAATGGGATACCTCAATTAGATTCCAAATTACCTCAAATGATTCCTAAACTATTTCAATATTGAAATAATGTCAAAATTGGCAAAAGGACATGAGAATTCTGGAAAACCAGAATGGTGTTAAAATTGCCCGAATGGCGTCAAAATGATTGGATGAAATTAAAGATTGAATGTCATCAACATTGATCGAGTGGGGTCAACATTGCTCGGATTGATGGCGTCCAAATTGATAATTGTCCCTGCAGGATGTAAAAATTGTCCTATACACGCAGTATGTCAATTTCTCCCAAAGGTATAAACATTGCCCTGGTGGGTGTCATAAGCCCGTATACAGGTATAGGACATCAATATTGCCTGAATGGCATCAATTCTGCCCGTGGGGCATCCAGAATGGCATCAATTTACCTGTATGGCATCGATATTGTCAAAGGCATCAAATTTGCCCAGAATACTGGTAGCATAAATTTTAACTGCAGGGCATCTATTGCCAAGGCATCAACAGAACAGCATCAATTATACCCGTAGGGCATCAATATTGCTAAGGCTTCAAAATTGCCTGGGGGGGGGGGGCATCATAATCGCCTGTTGGGCGTCAATTTGTCTTTAAATAAATTTCAAAATGTATTAATGTATATAATTATATCCCCTGCAACGAAGTTAGGGGGGTATACTGGAATCAGCGTGTCCGTCCGTCGTCCATCCGTGAACACAAATTTGTCCGGAGTGTTTCTCAGTCGTTTTTTTATCAATTTCCGTGAAACTTGGCACAGACATCAACCACCATGGGAACCTGTGCACCTGCGAATATGACATCTGTTGGACTTTTTTTGGTGGAGTTATCTCCCCTTTTTCGACTTAGAGTAGACAAAACATGTATAATGTTGTCCGAGATTTTATTCCTACATTTTTAGGTCAATTTTAAAAAAAATATTTAGTACCATGGGAACCTGTGCACCTGCGATTATGACGTCTGTCCGACATTTTTAGGTGGAGTTATCCTCCTTTTTCGACTTAGACATTTTTTTGCAACATGCATAATTTTGTCCAAGCTTCTATTCCTACATTTTTAGGTCAATGTTTTTTAATCTTGGCACTGATATTTAGTACCATGGGAACCTGTGTACCTGCGATTATGATGTGTGACTTTTTTTTGTGGAATTATTCCCCTTTTTTGACTTAGAACTTTTATTCCTAAATTTTTCGGTCAATAGGTTTAAGATTAGTGTGGCGGGGTTAAAAACCCATACTCAGGTTAGTATGTACCTTTAATATCTTTCCCGCCACTCTGTGTAGTCCATCTAAGTATGCTCTATACTTGGTAAGTGAATCCCATTTAAAAAGTAAACAAGCCCAGTTCTAAATAGGTTTTAATAATCTAATTATAATCCCCGGGATTTAGAATGGTACTTTCTTCCCGTAAATATCTTTGGGGAGGAAGCACGCTAAAATATGTGCCCATAAAATATATGTTTAAATAATAAAAGCTCAAATCATTCCGAAATGGTAAGTACAATTTATATTAATATTCAATCTAATATTAATCATAAAGTTGTGGTATGTCAATAAGTGGTAAAAGTAAATAAGTACTATATATCTAAAGTGGTTTGAACACTTATTTAAAGGTAAAATAATAAGGTATTCAAAGACAACATAAGTCCAGTCAGTCATAATTGTTATATGTGTCATATGTTCATTTAGTGTTGTATATTATAAAATAATGCAGTTCTAACTCTCGTAATATTACAGATATTAAAGTCTCTCGGTTGGAGCATATAGTGTTGCTGTGTAATATGTCATTTAGTTTATATAGTACAGAATGGTCATAATTACATGTATTAGCTGTTATGTAAAGCATAGGGCAGACATTAAGAATATGTTATTGTCTCGTTTTAGGGCTTCATTTCTTCATCCATACCATCCATTCATTCGTATACATTTTGGTGAAGATAGAACTGCACCCAGTTGTATGTGTTGTTACTTCATCCCTATGGGAAGTCCATAGAAACTCATGTGCCCCATGACTATGGATCTCGTGCGCTAGCTGGATTGTATCTATCAAATAGTCATAGGGGTAACATTAGGGTTAGGGTTGTACACCTGCAATGGGAACTGTTATTTTATTATTTTAACTAAATGTTTACTGACATGTGAAACATCTTAGTATTTTAAAAACACGGGGGGGGGGGGGGAAGTATCCTTAGTCCCATTGGGACAGTCACACCTCTAGTTATGTTCTAAAACAAGAGGGTTAAATAATATAGCTTACTTAAACATATAAAAACTAATATTTTATGATATATATGCAAACTAGATATATAATGCTTATAATATTTTTTTAAAGTACTTCATTGGGTGTGAATTGCATGTTATAGACCGATGCTAAGTACAATATCAATTGATAAATAGCGACCAGATCTCGAGATAATCCTGTGAAATGTAAAATTTATAGCTTTAAATATTTAGACATATAAAAACAAACTTTTGAAGTAAGCTGCATAGCTTATGATATTTGCCAACTATATATATAGTGGCCTATAATATTTTCTAAAAGTACTTCGTTAGGAGACAAATGCTCATTATAGACTAATGCTTATTCTAGTATCAATTGATAAATAGCAACCAGAGATGATCCTGTGAAATGTAACTTAATGCTGATTGTTATTACTTGCATATATACCGTATGTACAATGTGTTGCCCCAAAACATAGTGTCGTAAAGTTTATCATTTTCTATTTTCAAAAAACGAACAATGAAATGTTCTTCAAAACTTAAAAATTGTAGTGCAACCAACATCGAAGCAATCAATATATTTAAATAAGTCCACATCAACGATTGCTCAATAACTTCAATAAAATTCATTAAGATGGATAACTCTAAAATCAAGTGGTTACTATTAACAATAATAACCACTTGATTTTAGAGTTATCCATCTTACACCAGCAATTTGTCTATTTGAGCTCGAGCAAGTGGACCACATCTCCAAAATTTAACAAACTTCAAAAATCGATATCTGATAACTCTGAGCTTTGAAGGGTGGGTTCCTCGAATCAAATATTTTTTAACCCGAAGCCAAAGAAATAGTAATTTAGGGTTGCTTAATCGGATTATAGTACCTTTAATTTAACTGATCCTTACACCATCACATTTGTGCCAAAAATGATGGCCAGTTCTGTGTATCTCAAAATTGATCAGGAATGAAGAAAAAGCCAGAATTGACGCATCATGGAATGCATCCAGATAAGACAGAACAGAGAATTGTAAATGGAAATGTAGAACTATTATGCCTAGAGCATCGACAGTGGTTCATTATGGCTGACAAAAAGTCAATGGTTCTTAATATTGACAAAGACTATGCACGCAGTTTAATTATACTAGTTGATTTTGAAATCTTTTTATCTGTTCAGTTAGACTAATTTCATCTGTTTGTTTATTAACCACAGGTGGCATGTCGTGATCTGTTACATGCTGTGATTGGCCTCTATAATGTGTCACTTTCTGAAATGACACCAGATGTTCTGTATGCAACAATATGTGAGAAGTGGGCCAAGACAATAATACTTGTCAAATCTATGAAAGGTGAGCTCATTTGAATATTCTGTTTCTATAATAATAGGGAGTTTAATTTTTTTCTACATGCTAAAACTCAAACTCAGTGAACCAAAACTATTGAACATATAGCTGTTCAATAGTCTCTGTTCACTCAGACTCAGACTTAAACTTATTTTCCACCGACTAAAGTTGGAGGGCCATTGTAATCAGCCACGTCAGTGTGTTTGTCCGATTCTGTGTCAGAAGCCTGAACGTTAACTCCAGTACATATTATCCGATTGAAATGAAACTTGGCATCAAGTTTAACTGTGGTCCCGGACAGATTATTGTTGTCGACTTTATAGCCCTTTTTTTTTACTTAGAAATTGCAATTTTCATGTTGTCCAGATAATAACTCTGGTTAATATTATTTTATTGGAACAAAACTAGGTATTAGTAATAAACATCACATTATTAAGGTGTAGTTTGAATATGGTTCCAATCAAATGATTTTTATAAGAGTTATGGTCCTTTTTTGACTCAAAAATTGTCATTTGTAGTCAAGTTTATGGTTTGGCGAGGCATGGTTGGCAGGCGGGCATATTGACAGCGACAACGATACTATATAACATAGTCATTTATTGATGGATTCTGACAATGCCACGCTTGGCATTGCCCTTGTTATTTTGTGTCCAAAAAACAAATGCAGTGATTGATGCTAAACATTAAATTAATTAATTACTGTAAATACAGTATTGGTTTATTAAAGTTTTTCGAATGTACAGTGATTCTTAACCGTTCCATGACTTGAGCTTTCTGAAATTGTGCGAAAACCCTGTGCCAATACATTGTCTTATATATATATGTGAGTCTACCATAGGGCGCCTCACAAATATAAGAGAATGCATTGGCCTAAAAATAATTACCTTGACCTTGTAAGCCAGTGTATTCTCGTATATATGTGCATGTGAGGCTCCCCATGGGAGACTTGCGTATATAAGAGAATGTACTGGTACAGAATCTTTAGTGCTGCACCAGTGCCTCAATACCTTCGAAATGGGTTCATCATGTGCAATAACATAAAAGTATGTAAAACAAATATCAGAAAAAAAGTACATAAACAAATAGATTGACTTTTCTTATTTTCATTATTAATAAATTTCCAATGATGAGATTTATCATGTCAAACCATTGCTATGAAAACATTACTGCTGCAGTGGAATTACCGATAAAAGTCCAATTGGTCCAATAAGATATAAAATTTAATAAAAACTTAATTATACCTGATTATACCCCTTTTTTTGTCCACCGAAAAATAATATTTTTGGGGGACTAATTTGTAATCAGCCGCGTCCCGTCAGTCCCATCCGTCAGTCCGGAGTTATAACTCCAGTAATGATCATCCGATTTGATTGAAACTTGGTATATAGGTGTCTCTACCAAGAACACAGGTGCTCTGCAATTCTGGGTTTGATCCGATGTTCTTTTATGGAGTTATTTCCCTTTTTTCAACTTTTTATTTACTTAGAAAATTTCTCACTTTTTCGGTTTCCGGATGATATCTCATGTTTGGATCCTTTAATTGCAAATATCAGTCATATCAAGATACAGGTTGAGTTCGAATTTGAGTTTGATCTGAAGATTTTTCCTAGAGTTATGGACTTTTTTCGACTTAGAAAATTCAATTTTTCTTGTTTTTTTCTTTGGTTTCCGGATGATTTATCAAGGGCGATTTTCACAAAAAGTGTCAAAATAACGGTAAAGACATGTCCTGGTCAGTATCGACAAAATACTTCATCTGGAGAAGAGGCGATTATTCTGTCCTTATAACCCTTTAAGATTAGGTTCAGGGGCAAATTGTTCGGTAAATTGATCTTCAGTTCTTCTCTGTCATAAATGGTCAAGTGTGTCTGAAATGTCCACTCCATTTTACCGTTTTCTCGGTATACATCAAGTAAGCGATTCTTCCATTCTGTAGAATTTAGTAGTGATGAGCCGATGATCGGAAACGACAATCGGAATCGGCCGATTGTGGCCCATCGGATGACAATCAGTACTCGGGTTTCAACATCGGCATTTCTGATTGTCTAAATAATAATCAGGTGCTTATTCTTCTTCAATAAACTGTGTTAAATATAACGATGTTTTGTTGAATAAATGACCAGTAAACATGGGGAAAGTGCAACTAAATACAAATTTGATGATATACATGTACAGCCATGGAGGTCCTGCCTAATACAGGTATAAATCCCTGGAAGTACATGTCACCTGACATATAATTACGCAGTTGACTGCATTCACCACGCTTCAGTTATTATATATCGAATGAATTGAAATAATTATGTAAAATGAACCAATGACCTCAATGACCTCTTATCTTTTAGCCGACATAAAAAAAACCTGTAGACAGTAAACAAGTGTTGCGTCATCCTTGGTATTGTCTCTACAGACTACAGTTGAGTTCAGGATAATGTGGTATAACATTAAAATTCCCTTCCTCAGACGGAGGTCTCATGTTGAATTCTTGTATTTCATTAATTGGATAGGGATAAATACACTGGTAACAATTATTAATATTATTTAATTGTTTTTATTTGTAATTTCGTCCCTGTTTTGGTGTGAACGGTCATGCGGCGAATGCCAAAACTCACCTGTGTCTGTGATTGTAGCCAGAATTCAGACACCCTATTGACTTACAGTTGTATAAGGCGCATGCACATTTTGAGGGGTAATACTGGGTCAACAAGTAGCGACTTATAGACAGAAATCTATGGTAAATTGAGCATATTATAACGTGTATTGGTTGTCAGGATGCAGGAATTCGTTCACAAGTCCACCCATACCTACCTTTATACTTACCCAAACGTATACTTATGTATACTGGTAATATATATATTACTGATGTTGTTGCTTCCAAATCGAAGTAGTATATAACATATTTTGGTATAATTATTACAATAATCGGAATCGGCACCTGAATGTGATCTCAAATAATCGGCAATCGGCGCAAGGCTCTATTTGACAATCGGCTCATCACTAGAATTTAGGCGAGTGGCCAAATGGAGCGCACAGAATATTCAAGCAAGAACTGAGTTAGTAATCTTGAATATTTCACCGGCATAGGCCAACATTTATGACATTGGCATTTGTGACAATACTGCATCATGATTTTTTCATTGATTGTCTTTACCGTTATTAGTGAAATATCCGTGGCGAGTATGACCAATTCACTTGATAATTTCTTAATATTCACTTTCAATACAATCAATATCTAGTGCCTTCTTATTAAGTCCTTCAAAACATTTGTGTTTCTGAAAACTTATTGGAGAAAATTCGTTCAGACTTAAAGAGCCTGAGTTCTGTGACACTAATTATGTGTCCACTCCGTTATAGCCCTGGATTTATTAAAACAAAAATTTCTGGAAACATTCTTTAGGTGGTTACAACTGCTCTCAGAGTGTTATAAGTTTCTCAGTTGGATAAGACCACCCTTTGCACTATATGTGAGAAAAACTAAGTTATGTGTCTTTACCGTTATATCAATTGGTCTTTAGGCCTAAACAAATAAGACGTTTGTTTCCGCTAACCCGACCGACCCTATTTTAAACCCCCGACCCTAAACTTTTTATTGCCATTGCAAAAAAAAACAAATCGGACCAAATAAAAAAAACAATTATTAAAACTTTTTTCTTTTTTTTTTCAATTTAGGTCCCAATTCATATCATAACAAGATAATTTATATATATTGCCATAAGAAATTTAAGTTTACAAAAAGATTTAAGTTTAACAGTTGGAATCATACCGTACTGTAAAGTATGTTTGGCTTTATCTAGCTTTCATCTGTGAAAACTTCAAATAGTTTGAGTTCAGGTTTGTTATCATTCAGACTTCAGGAACATTAACAATTTGATCAAATCAACCTGGTTATCAGGTGGGATATCATAATACCAAATAAAAAATTAACATAGAGATTAGTACTATAAATAGTAATTACTAACTTAATAGACATTGTTTCTATACTACATGATCATAGTCCATTGAACCAAAAGATATCTGACAATATCGTATAAGCATTTCCAATCCATACATATAAAACAAGAGATCGACTGTCGTCCGGTGCATACCCTCTTAGCGCATACCACCTGATGTGGGCATATCTATAAGTTATGATTGCTATACTCAGACAGATGGACCCAAAAAATCAGCATTTTCATGTAAACAAAGATGAATAACTATAAAACAAAAAACCAAAACAAAACAGTTGAATGTGCCATTAAATGTCCTCATAGTGGTGAACATCCATACAAAATTTCATTGAGATCTGAGCATTACTGTTCAAGTTATGACCTCAGAACAGATGTCGGATGGACCAAACAGCCAACATTTCCAGAAAAACAAAGATGAATAACTCTAGAATGGAAAAGCGGAACAGAACAATGGAACCCACTTTTTAATGTCCTCATAGTAGTGAACATCCATACCAATTTCATTGAGATCCCAGCACAACTGTTGAAGTTACGACATGAACAGACCCCAGACAGACCAAAATGCCAACATTTCCAGATAAACAAAGATGAAACACTCTAGAATGGAAAATCCGAACAAAACGATGGAACCCTCTATTTAATGTCCTCATAGTAGTGAACATCCATACCTAATTTCATTGAGATCCGAGTACTAGTACTACTATTCAAGTTATGACATGAACAGACATCGGACGGACATATGGATGGACGCACGGACGGACAGGTGCTAAACAGTATAACCCCCTTTTTTTTTTTAAAGGGGTATACAAAATTTCCAAAGTTATGTTTGAGAAACTTGATCAAATTGACCTCTCAGTAAAATTCAAAATACTGACTCTGCCTTAGATTAGCTCTAAATGCAATGGATTTTCACAAATTTTCCAGGGTGAGAACCCCCACCATCAGCAGGGGGGGGGGTCACCCCTCCCAAACCTTCCTCCGCTCAGGCCTTCAGGTTATGCCTTTGGCATATCATTGCCCAAAAACAGGTGTCCTCAAAAAATACCTAGATCCTTCACTGAATGTGGAGGAGAAGGTGGTGTTCTGAAGCCATCATTAAGAGATCGGTACAAGACGGTCACTCCAATATGTGAACAGTGCAGTGGTGCTGGACTGACTCCAGTTGTCGCCAGACCATATGGGAAATATTAGGATTATCAAAGACTATATTAGTATATAGACTAGTATATATGTAAACATTAAAGCATATGTAAGATTGAATTGGAGTTTATAGTTTCTCTGTCATCTGGGTTAACATGATTGGGGCTTAGAAGTGCATAGTTTGGGTTATTGACAAGTATTATAGAGTTATTTTTAAAGATACTGAAAAAAAAAAAGTTAACAAAAAAAAAAAATTAAACCTACCTACCTACCCTAATTTTTTTCAGCTCGTTAGCGGAAACAAACGTATTTTTTTGTTAGGCCTTACCGTTATAACGGTAGAGACATGAAAATAACGGTAAAGATTACAAAGTGAGTCTAGGACGTCTTATATAATGTAAACAGTGTGAATCTGAGTTCCATTGTCATAAATGTGATCATTCAAAACATATTAAACAATGGTACTAAGTTCTTTATTTTAAATTAACTTGAAACTTACATCCACTCCATTGTGTCTCTACCGTTAATACGTAATATTCATGTCTTCACCGTTATGTCATTACCGTTAAAAGTATAAGAGTATAGACAACTGAACAAATTTTCAATCCAATGTCATTCAAAACTAAAGAGACATAAGGGAAAGACAGTTGGGATGTTTATGATAGCAAATCAGAGCAATACTACGGAGCTTTAAATTTCAATATTAATCAAGGGATTCTGCATATTCAATACATCATATGTCTTTACCGTTATGTGGTAACGGTATGGACAAATGTCGAAACTTTTAAATTGGTGTCGAACATAAATTAGGAGATCCCAAGCTTTGCTGGTTTATATATGGAAACTGGTCTAGAAAAGCTTCATGTTGGGGCATCCCAAATAGAAATCTTTTGTGGTCATGAAAGTGACAAATGTCTTTACCGTTATTTGCCCCATTCTGTGAAAATGACCCAAAACTCAAGTTTGGATTGTTTAATTGGAAATTCTGTGTTCTTGTGGGTGGTTCATATCAAAATACAGGTCAAGTTCGAATTTGAGTTTGATCCAATGATTTTTCCCAGAGTTATGGGCCTTTCGACTTTGAATTTTTTTTTTTTATAATTTTATGTCTGAGGGTACCTTCATGGTACATGTCCTCCTACAGTTTTGATCGTAGATATTTGAAACTTCAGATTATTGTTACCCACATATTGGAGATGTGCAACATGTATATAGATGACGGAAAATTTATTTCTTTACGGAATTATTAACCCTTTCGACTTAGAACATTTCAACTTTTTTTTTTATTTCTTTAACAAAGCGACATCGACTTGCCACGTTTTCGGGGGACACTGTGGTCGGCTGACCTTTTATTTCTATAAAAGAGGGATAAAAAGGAATGTGCTGTTTTTGCACCTGTCCGTCTGTTTGTCTGGGCGTCGAGGCATCCATCCATTCGTCACGGCATCCATACATCTGTCCTATGTCTGTTCATGTCACAACTTGAACAGTATGCTCAGATCTTAATGTAACTTGGTATGGATGTTCACTACTATGCATGAGGACATTCAATGGAAGGTTTAATTGTTTTGTTTGGGTTTTCCGTTTTAGAGTTATTGATCTTTGCTATCTGGAAGTGTTGGCTTTTTGGTCTGTCTGATGTCTGTTCAGGTCATAACTTGAACAGTAGTGCTTAGCTCTTAATGAAATTTGGTATGGATGTTCACTACTATGAGAACATTCAATAGAGGGTTCAATCTTTTTGTTCAAATTTTTCGTTCTACAGTTATTCATATTTGTTTATCTAGAAATGTTGGCTTTTTGGTCTGTCTGATGTCTGTTCAGGTCATAACTTGAACAGTAGTGCTTAGATGATAGATCTCAATGAAATTTGGTATGGATGTTCGCTACTATGAGGACATTCCATTGAGGGTTTAATCGTTATTTACTCATCTAAAATGTTTGTCTGGAAATGTTGGCTTTTTGGTCTGTCCTATGTCTTCAGGTCATAACTTGAACAGTATTGGTCGGATCTCAATGAAATTTGGTACGGATGTTCACTACTATGAGGACATTCAATAGAGGTTTAAATCGTTTTTTCCGTCTAGAGTTATTCATCTTTGTTTATCTGGAAATGTTGGCTTTTTGGTCCGTCCGATGTCATTTCAGGCCATAACTTGAATAGTAGCTCATGGATCTCATTGAAATATGGCATGGATGTTCACCACTATGAGGACATTCAATGGAGTATTCAGTCGTTTTGTTTAGGTTTTTCGTTCTGTAGTTATTCATCTTTGTTATCTTTGTCCGTCTGTCTGAGTATATCAGTCATAGGTTATATGTATGCCCACACTAGGCGGTATGCCACAAGGGGGTATGCACCAGATGACAGTCTCTCTCTTGTTAAACTTAACATTGGTACAGGTCAAAGTATTGAAACATATTCTGAAAATTTATTCAGAGTTAAATATTTGAACATACTAAACGATTAGCAATGTTTATTGACAAATAAATGTAAACATTTTTATTGACATAACAATGGTTTCAACATGCAAAATTTAATTATGGCGAACTATCAATAATGAATATAAGAATGAAAGTATATTTATTTCTCCATATTCATCTTTAAAGTGGTGATATTTTTACAGATTTTTATATATTTTCTAACATTTCCCACTGAAAGCACCTTGAGTTCCTCAACTTGAAGTATCATCATATATTCATTTTCTTTAATAGATACATTGCAAGATTTAGAAACACAAAAATTGAAACACAAGGCAAAATGGGACAGTTGCTCTGAAGGTGAGGAAGAATCCAAAGAAGATGAGACCTCAGAAAAGCAAGCTGAATGTGTCTCTGATCAGGAGGATGTTTATGAGGAATCGGAAGCTGAACCAAGTAAATTTGCTGAGGTGTACAGCGATACAGATTCAGATGATGAAGATGATGATGAAGAAGAAGAGTGAGTTTTTACGTTATTGTTTATGTTAGCACATAAATCAGTGTTTCCGCTAGGCCATCTGTAAAACGGGCCCAGTTTTATAGAGGGACTGTAAATCAATATAAAAAGAGTTGTTTTGTACAGGTCTAGTTGTGTATTTGATTTCAGATCACCAGTCACCAATGCCGCAAACCGCAACAGATCATAGGAATGTGGCCGTCTGTGTTTTACCAAAACAAAATTCAAAGAGTCATTGCTTAAAATGAGTGAAACAATACTAGTATATGCAAAAGTATCAGGGGGTCAGGGTACAACGGTAAATACAAACTTAACTTTCTGTATCAAAAGTATGATTTTGGCGAGAAAGACCATGTGGCCGACAGGTTGCAGGAAAACCTGTGTCATATGCATACCTTGCGCAGGCTATCGTTTGGTATGGTCCCCTACCAATGTTGAGGGGGGTTGGTGGAACTACTCCGGGATATATTTGAAAATCCAATGAAGCCTTTATTGTTCTATACAGGTTGGTAAATTTAGTCATATTTTAGAAACCAAAGACTTAATTGTTGGTGATTTTCTGTATGCATGCTCAAGTGATTTCTACTCTCACAGCTTACTCTTTGTACAACACACTGAAATATTCTTTTGTTTATGAGAATATTTGTTTCAATTTGAATATTTCACCTTTTTCATAGTCATACCAATATCAGGGGGAGTGTTCGGGAGGAGGGTGGGGTTACCCCCTCCTGTTCATGGGGAGGGGGGATTTGTTGACAAAATAAGCCTACAGTGGAGGCTTTGTTGTGAGTTCTGATGTATGTAAAAGGTAAGAAATGAATCAATGGCTCAATGATCACACATGCATTATGCTGGAAACTCCAACCACTGATGTGTAGTTTCATGTTATGTTATTATCCCCCGCCAAATGAAATTTGCGGGGGGATATAGGAATGGGTTCCATCCGTCCGTCCCGAATTTGTAAGAGTCATAACTTGAACAAATGTCAATGGATTTCAAAGATTTTTGGTATATGAGTTCACCTGACCATTACCTAGAATGAGGTCGCAAGCCAGATCCGGCCGGATATTTTTACCGGAGTTATTGGACTTTTTATTATTTTTGTCGAATTTACCAAATATCAAATAGACAACGTCACAGCTAGGGCTCATTTCCACAAATCTCAACGGATTTCAAAGATATTTGGTTTATGAGTTTACTTGACCAGTATCTAGAACGAGTTCGCAAACCAGTAATGATGAGCCGATGATCGGAAACGACAATCGGAATCGGCCGATTGTGGCCCATCGGATGACAATCAGTACTCGGGTTTCAACATCAGCATTTCCGATTGTCTAAATAATAATCAGGTGCTTATTCTTCTTCAATAAACTGTGTTAAATTTAACAATGTTTTGTTGAATAAATGACCAGTAAACATGGGGAAAGTGCAACCAAATACCAATTTGATGATATACAGCCAGGTCCTGCCTTATACAGGTATAAATCCCCGGAAGTACATGTCACCTGACACATAATTACGCAGTTGACTGCATTCACCACACTTCAGTTATTATATATCGAATGAATTGAAATAATTATGTAAAATGAACCAGTGACGTCAATGACCTCTTATCTTTTAGCCGACATAAAAAAAAACCTGTAGACAGTAAACAAGTGTTGCGTCATCCTTGGTATTGTCTCTACAGACTACAGTTGAGTTCAGGATAATGTGGTATAACATAAAAATTCCCTTCCTCAGACGGAGGTCTCATGTTGAATTCTTGTATTTCATTAATTGGATAGGGATAAATACACTGGTAACAATTATTAATTTATTTAATTGTTTTTATTTGTAATTAAACATTTCGTCCCTGTTTTGGTGTGAACAGTCATGCACTCTTCTGAGTTGTCATTGCGGCGAATGCCAAAACTCACCTGTGTCTGTGATTGTAGCCAGAATTCAGACCCCCTATTGACTTACAGTTGTATATTAAAGGCGCATGCACATTTTGAGGGGAAATACTGGGTCAACAAGTAGCGACTTATAGACAGAAATCTACGGTAAATTGAACATAATATAACATGTGTATTGGTTGTCAATATGCAGGAATTCGTTCACAAGTCCACCCATACCTACCTTTATACTTTCCCAAAAATATACTTATGTATACTGGTATATTACTGATGTTGTTGCTTCCAAATCGAAGTAGTATATAACACATATAACATATTTTGGTATAATTATTACAATAATCGGAATCGGCACCTGAATCGGCCGATTGTGATCTCAAATAATCGGCAATCGGCGCAAGGCTCTATTTGACAATCGGCTCATCACTACAAACCAGGTACGGCCGGATATTTTAAGCAGAGTTATTGGACTTTGTTTATTATTTTTGGTGCAAATGGACGACGTTACATGGCTAATTTCCACAAATGTCAACAGATTTTTGGTATATGAGTTCACATGACCAGTATCTAGAACGAGTTCGCAAACCAGATCCGGCCGGATATTTTCAGACTTTGATTATTATTTTTATTCGAATTTACCAAATAGCAAATAGACGACGTCACAGGGCTCATTTCCACAAATGTCAACGGATTTCAATGATATTTGGTGTATGAGTTCATTTGACCAGTATCTAGAATGAGTTCACAAACCTGGTCCAGCCAGATATTTTCAGCGGACTTATTGGACTTTGTTTATTTTTTTGTGTGCAAATGGACGACGTCACAGGGCTCATTTCCACAAATGTCAACACATTTCAAAGAATTTTGGTATATGAGTTCACATGACCAGTACCTAAAATGAGTTCCAAGCCAGGCTTTTTGACAAAATCCCACCTCTTTTTAGCACATACTGAGAACGCAAACATTGAGAATGCACTTCCCCAACTGCACAATTCGGCAGGGGATACCGCCGTCTGCGACTGCTTGTATTCTCTGTGACAAAAAATGAAATACATGTACTAGATAAATGGTGGCTGCTTCTAGAATAATGCATGCATCAAATCATTTTAACCATAAGACACATAAGGTCACATAAAGTTTATGTTTCGGTTCTCAGGCAATGGACCTATCCGTAGGTACCGCCCCAATTTCAATTATAGCCAATGAGCCGATAGCTTAATCGCCGAAGCGACATGTGCCTGCCTAGTGATATGAAAGACACCACAAGCGGCTCCTTAACAACCATTGTAAGCCATAGGGAATTTACGAACATGAGAGCAAAATATGTGTTAAAAAGCTACAATGGTGTTGAAATGTACATGGTGAACATGTCCGGTTGACGAACGATATTTATACACATGTTTTAGTTCAGTTTCCTAAATAAAAAAGTAACTAAGACATCTGTTTACGCTGGATTAAACAATGCCAACGACCACACTCGGATCCTAATGTTATTTAAATTCCAATAGTAATATAACAGATTTCAAACTAAAACGTGGAAATAGTAGTCCCGATCGATGATGCGTTATGAATATTAATTTTGCAGCGAGTATTTGTTTTACGTGAAGTGTTTTTCGTTATAAATGTATACATGTGTTGCTGTTATAACACCGTGGTAATATTGAGTTCAAATGTCTGCTATTCACACTAACCTGTAGGATATCCTGCGAACGTTTTACTGAATCCATTTGAGAATCTAAAGCTTCCTCCATATTAATGCGACAATGTACGTGTAAATGAGAATGTTTTCCAAGAGAATTACACGAAATTTCACACATTGCACGTGCTTCGCAGTGTATGCAACCTTCACCGAACGAGTTCACTTTGTGCCCTTGTTGCCACATGGCAACATGTAACTGACTCCATGATAGTCGGCGTTTTCTTTAATGTACTTTAATGACGGAAAAATAGGAAGTGGAATTTTAAAAGACCATTATTTGATAATCCTTTGCATCCAGTATGATGTCACCGGGGCCCATGCAGGACGCTAGAGGTATGGGAAACTGATATCGTTATATTTATTTCGACAAAAGAGGGATTATAGATTAATTACCACATGTACACCTCCGTTTGGTTTATTTCATCAAGGTGTGAACTATTAGCATAGCTTCGATATTAAATTTGCTATTTGATATTGAAGTTATATAATGGCTTCATTTACACAGTTTGATTCAACGTAAACATCGATCTTTGTTGGTTATCGGAAATGGCCTAATAATCACACCTGGTTTTGGGTTTAAATCTGGTTCTATTTTTGTTTATATCTAACGACAGTCACTTTTACAAGATGCATATATACACACATAGGTATCTTGAAAATCGTGAAACTCAGAAAGAAACTAAATTATCGTGTTACTTGGTTTAACAACACAGTCCGTTCTCATCGGAATCCATTTTAGTAATGAATATGTAGCGAGATTGAGATGGCTTGTGGTGCTTAGTAACAGTAACCATGTTGCCTATTGGTGGGCGGTACATACGGATAGGTCCATTATTTTCTAAAATGCATGCGGGTGGGTGTTATTTTTGTTTTGTTTATACTTTACCTTTGATGACTCTATCAAAGACCACCTGACACAGTAACTTAGTGGTAAGACATTACATTCATAATGGTCTAAAATCTTGAAATTCAAAGCCGGTGATTTAATCATTAATTATAATAAGCTTTAATTTTAATTTGCAAAATTTCTTGTGTCACATCAGATATCCCCATTCCATTGACATGGGGGTACTCCCTTAGAATTTTTTTTTAAATGCCATGCATTAAGAGAGAATCTAGCGATCTCTAAACCTCTCTGATTCACTATTTTGGAGGCGAATTAGGACAGTTTATCAATATTAACATTTGAAATTCCAATAAATATATGTAACTGTAATGGAGTTGATGCTATCTAAATAACCCCCACTGAGCAAAATAAAGTTCCGCTGATTTATTTAGGTAATAATAATTCTTCCACTAAAGTCGTGACATCATGAATAAGAAGATGTTTTTTTTTGAATTTTGAAAGTAATGTTAGTTTGGGCATCCAAATGCATGGTGCCCAAACCAGTTATACAGGTCCGAATATGGGCTAGATTAGTCCCCGCCAGGGGTGTCTTCTGTTCATACTAGTAGATGTTCATACTAGTAGATGATAAATTCAGTGAAATGTGCCCTTTATATACTAAAGCATCATTGATGAGTAGTTAATCCATAGGAAATGTTCAGATAATAAGTTCAACAAACATTTCACTCAAAATCTTTTATCACCATAACAAGTTAACATCCCTCTAATTGAATAATAGATCATTCCAATGTACATTTTTATAACTGAGCACTTGGGAGAATCCATTTAGTATAGAAAGGGTTAATATTTATGGAAATAACATATAATCAGGTCATGTGTTACATGGTGTAATTTTCAAATTATGGCGGTAATTTTATAGCCCTATACAACAGCCCAGCACTATTCTCTGGTACAAGGAAATAGTGTTTTGTTTTTGGACATGGAATTTCAAAATTTGCATATGACAGGCCAAAATAGTGATTGGCCAGTCCAATCCTATGCTCTATGTACCCCACATTTTAACCCTAGCAGAAACCCTGCATAGATATCAATTCTGTTTTATATATCATATTTTGAAATCATTCATTTGATTACCATACTGGTATATCTTTTGCATTAGACTGCATGTAAATGCTTTTTTCGGAAGAAACTTAAAATGTGTTCTTTTTATCTCAGAGAGGATTTCAGCAAAGGAATAAACAGGTTTATCACCAAAACTCAAGACAGAAGGAAAGCCAGACGTGCTCATAGTGGATTTCTTACTCCAGAGCATGTTGGGATTGAGAATATGATCGTTGGAGCTGTTTCTTATGAGAAGAAATATATGTAAGTGTTGTTTCCAGCATTAAATGCTTCAGAATTGCTAGCCAGAAAGAATAAAAAATATAATTAATTAGTACAGATTAAAACAGCCACAGGGTATTAATTACACATGATAATATATAATTTGCCAAAAAATATTGTATTCGCCATTCATGCATCGTGCATGACCAATGAAAAGAGGTCATGCTGTTACTATTGTTACATTATTATAGAGCGTGTGGTGTCATTTCTAGCCAAAGCTTTTGTCGCCCGGGTCAGCTCCAAATTTTTGTTTAAAAATATTTGAGTGCTGTTATGGATTGACATTTAAAGAATAGAAAGATATGCATATGGTGCAAATATATCTGAGAACCAGTTAATTTTGTAATGCATGAACAGATTATAGCAAATTGGCACTATGCATGATTTGCATAAGGTACATGTATCTACATCATGAATGTTTATTTTTGTGAAACAATCATTAATATAAGTCATTGCAACTTTGAAATATACGTACCACACTTTATCTATACAGAAATAGCTTTATTTATTATTTTGTAGTAAATGCATATAATGTATCATTTAATCATAATCATAGTGTATCAGAACATTTTATATGTTATTTTACACTTGTAAAAACATGGATGCCAGCAGCCATCTTGCATTTCAAATTTGAATCCATCCGCACACCTTGCAGCCGACATTTATTTGTGAAATGTTTCAAATAAAAATAATTTTATCCACACAATACAATTAAGATCATTACTGTAACTTTTTGGCTTTCATTCTTCTTTATCATTCCATTCATTGCTCATCAAAAAATATACTCCTTCCCAAGTTGAGCTACAGTGTTATTGACACTTTCTTTATCTTTCTGCCTGCCAGAAAATTAATATTAGATAAAATATTTTTCTAAATAGGTCAAATATATATCTCCTAGAAGTATCATACACACTGAGCTCCCTCCCAGGGTTCAGCACTCATGAGGAATGCTCTAGTTGGTGTAAAATCTAACCTTGGCATTCCGTTGGAGTGGAGATCACATGATCCATGGAGGATTAAGATAAGCGAATATCGCCATCTATCAGCAATTACATGAACCATGATAAACGTACCATAGAATTTTCGTACCATTTTCAACTCTGGGTTTGTTAACCCTTTCCACTTAGAATGGGATATACCATATAGTTCAGTGGGCAAGATACTTCAAGGAGATATATATTTTATTTATTTACAAATATATTGTATTCATGGAATCACTCTACTTAATTTTGCAGAAAGCACAAAGATAAGATTCTTCATCTAACTCTACTTGCATGTAGAAAGCGTATGAGAGGATATGGTGTTGGAAAGTATCTTATGTCAGTGAGTATTTTGTGATGCTGATGATGTAAAATTCATTTCTCAAGTTAGTCTGAGATAGCTTATAATGGCTGAATTGTTAGTGATGCTAAAATCACCACTTTGCACTGGTCGTTGGTCCACACTTTTAGTCTGTTTGCTTATAATACTACAACTATTGTTTTTTACATGGTCACATGGAAGAGTTCATATGGTGGGATTTGCGACAGTAAGTCAACCTATGTGTCTTGATTCAAATCTGTCTCAACTAAGGCATAATGTTCAGCTATGGGCTTACATAAAAACAAAAACTTCTTCACTATCACCTTACACAGTAAAATAACATTCAAAATATTCAAGAGAAAATGTCTTGAAAAATTGAACGAAATGACTGCATGCAACTTTTTTATATGCCAAAAATTCTTATATCTGATTAGTAGTAGTAGAATATAACAGCTGTGTACAGAGGCTCTCAATTGTATTCAAAATATTCAATAAAATAACAAGTAGTAAAATTAGTAGTAGTAGAATATAACAGCTGTGTACAGAGGCTCTCAATTGTATTCAAAATATTCAATAAAATAACAACACTGTCAACAACAGTGAACCAGTGAATAGCAGTAGTCATTCAGTTATAGTTAACCATTGTTCCACTTCAGTTCGTCAGCGACTCTTTTAGAATTGAACTATTCTCCTTTTCAGTTACTCAGTGATCCTGTTATAGTAGGCCCATTTGACGGAATTGTTGTCCATGCAGATAATTCAGCTGTTGATTTTTTTCAAAAGTTTGGCTTCTCAGATGATCTGGTTCTCAACAGCAGATGGAGGTAATTTTATAAATTTTCATTACACTCTTATTCCTAGAATAAAACTGTTCCTACTGCGCCATATTTACAAATTTGTATGACTCACATGTATGTAAATGATGTTCAACCTGGCCATGAAACTGGAACTATAAAATAAATCACAAAACAAGCCCTGTATGTGTCTGAATAAACCTTGGAACTTGAAGTATTTTTTTTTTAAATTCACGGATTCTAGGACCATTGGCATATAATAAGCACAGAACGACACACGTGTTAATGGTTTTGTTGATACCTGTGCCTTTGTGGAAGGATAGAACTGAGGCTGTGCTTCTCGTTCTATCCTTACACGCTGCCATGATGCTGTGCTTCTCGTTCTATCCTTACATGCTGCCATGATGCTGTGCTTCTCGTTCTATCCTTACACGCTGCCATGATGCTGTGCTTCTCATTCTATCCTTACACGCTGCCTTAATGCTGTGCTTCTCGTTCTATCCTTACACGCTGCCATGATGCTGTGCTTCTCGTTCTATCCTTACACGATGCCATGATGCTGTGCTTCTCGTTCTATCCTTACACGCTGCCATGATGCTGTGCTTCTCATTCTATCCTTACACGCTGTCATGATGCTGTGCTTCTCGTTCTATCCTTACACGCTGTCATGATGCTGTGCTTCTCGTTCTATCCTTACACGCTGCCATGATGCTGTGCTTCTCGTTCTATCCTTACACGCTGTCATGATGCTGTGCTTCTCGTTCTATCCTTACACGCTGCCATGATGCTGTGCTTCTCGTTCTATCCTTATATGCTGCCATGATGCTGTGCTTCTCGTTCTATCCTTACACGCTGCCATGAGGCTGTGCTTCTCGTTCTATCCTTACATGCTGCCATGATGCTGTGCTTCTCATTCTATCCTTACACGCTGCCATGAGGCTGTGCTTCTCGTTCTGTCCTTACACGATGCCATGATGCTGTGCTTCTCGTTCTATCCTTACACGCTGCCATGATGCTGTGCTTCTCGTTCTATCCTTACACGCTGCCATGAGGCTGTGCTTCTCGTTCTATCCTTACACGCTGCCATGATGCTGTGCTTCTCGTTCTATCCTTACACGCTGCCATGATGCTGTGCTTCTCATTCTATCCTTACACGCTGCCATGATGCTGTGCTTCTCGTTCTATCCTTACACGCTGTCATGATGCTGTGCTTCTCGTTCTATCCTTACACACTGCCATGAGGCTGTGCTTCTCGTTCTATCCTTACACGCTGCCATGAGGCTGTGCTTCTCGTTCTATCTTTACACGCTGCCATGATGCTGTGCTTCTCATTCTATACTTACACGCTGCCATGATGCTGTGCTTCTCATTCTATCCTTACACGCTGCCATGAGGCTGTGCTTCTCGTTCTATCCTTACACGCTGCCATGATGCTGTGCTTCTCATTCTATCCTTACACGCTGCCTTGATGCTGTGCTTCTCGTTCTATCCTTACACGCTGCATTGATGCTGTGCTTCTCGTTCTATCCTTACACGCTGCCATGATGCTGTGCTTCTCATTCTATACTTACACGCTGCCATGATGCTGTGCTTCTCGTTCTATCCTTACACGCTGCCATGAGGCTGTGCTTCTCGTTCTATCCTTACACGCTGCCATGATGCTGTGCTTCTCATTCTATCCTTACACGCTGCCTTGATGCTGTGCTTCTCATTCTATCCTTACACGCTGCCATGATGCTGTGTTTCTAATTCTATCCTTACACGCTGTCATGAGGCTGTGCTTCTCATTCTATCCTGACACGCTGTCATGATGCTGTGCTTCTCATTCTATCCTTACACGCTGCCATGAGGCTGTGCTTCTCGTTCTATCCTTACACGCTGCCATGATGCTGTGCTTCTCGTTCTATCCTTACACACTGCCATGATGCTGTGCTTCTCATTCTATCCTTACACGCTGCCATGTTGCTGTGCTTCTCGTTCTATCCTTACACGCTGCCATGATGCTGTGCTTCTCATTCTATCCTTACACGCTGTCATGATGCTGTGCTTCTCGTTCTATCCTTACATGCTGCCATGATGCTGTGCTTCTCGTTCTATCCTTACACGCTGCCATGATGCTGTGCTTCTCGTTCTATCCTTACACGCTGCCATGAGGCTGTGCTTCTCGTTCTATCCTTACACGCTGCCTTGATGCTGTGCTTCTCGTTCTATCCTTACACGCTGCCTTGATGCTGTGCTTCTCGTTCTATCCTTACACTCTGCCATGAGGCTGTGCTTCTCGTTCTATCCTTACACTCTGCCATGATGCTGTGCTTCTCGTTCTATCCTTACACGCTGCCTTGATGCTGTGCTTCTCGTTCTATCCTTACACGCTGCCATGATGCTGTGCTTCTCGTTCTATCCTTACACGCTGTCATGATGCTGTGCTTCTCGTTCTATCCTTACACGATGCCATGAGGCTGTGCTTCTCGTTCTATCCTTACATGCTGCCATGATGCTGTGCTTCTCGTTCTATCCTTACACGCTGCCTTGATGCTGTGCTTCTCGTTCTATCCTTACATGCTGCCATGATGCTGTGCTTCTCGTTCTATCCTTACACGCTGCCATGATGCTGTGCTTCTCGTTCTATCCTTACACGCTGCCTTGATGCTGTGCTTCTCGTTCTATCCTTACATGCTGCCATGATGCTGTGCTTCTCGTTCTATCCTTACATGCTGCCATGATGCTGTGCTTCTCGTTCTATCCTTACACGCTGCCATGATGCTGTGCTTCTCGTTCTATCCTTACACGCTGCCATGATGCTGTGCTTCTCGTTCTATCCTTACATGCTGCCTTAATGCTGTGCTTCTCGTTCTATCCTTACACGCTGCCTTGATGCTGTGCTTCTCGTTCTATCCTTACACGCTGCCATGATGCTGTGCTTCTCATTCTATCCTTACACGCTGTCATGATGCTGTGCTTCTCGTTCTATCCTTACACGCTGCCATGATGCTGTGCTTCTCATTCTATCCTTACACGCTGTCATGATGCTGTGCTTCTCGTTCTATCCTTACACGCTGCCAGGGTGCTGTGCTTCTCGTTCTATCCTTACACGCTGTCATGATGCTGTGCTTCTCATTCTATCCTTACACGCTGTCATGATGCTGTGCTTCTCGTTCTATCCTTACACGCTGCCAGGGTGCTGTGCTTCTCGTTCTATCCTTACACGCTGTCATGATGCTGTGCTTCTCGTTCTATCCTTACACGCTGCCATGATGCTGTGCTTCTCGTTCTATCCTTACACGATGCCATGAGGCTGTGCTTCTCGTTCTATCCTTACATGCTGCCATGATGCTGTGCTTCTCGTTCTATCCTTACACGCTGCCTTGATGCTGTGCTTCTCGTTCTATCCTTACATGCTGCCATGATGCTGTGCTTCTCGTTCTATCCTTACACGCTGCCAGGGTGCTGTGCTTCTCGTTCTATCCTTACACGCTGTCATGATGCTGTGCTTCTCGTTCTATCCTTACACGCTGCCATGATGCTGTGCTTCTCGTTCTATCCTTACACGCTGTCATGATGCTGTGCTTCTCGTTCTATCCTTACACGCTGCCAGGGTGCTGTGCTTCTCGTTCTATCCTTACACGCTGTCATGATGCTGTGCTTCTCATTCTATCCTTACACGCTGCCATGATGCTGTGCTTCTCGTTCTATCCTTACACGATGCCATGAGGCTGTGCTTCTCGTTCTATCCTTACACGCTGCCTTGATGCTGTGCTTCTCGTTCTATCCTTACACGCTGCCATGATGCTGTGCTTCTCGTTCTATCCTTACACGCTGTCATGATGCTGTGCTTCTCATTCTATCCTTACACGCTGCCATGATGCTGTGCTTCTCGTTCTATCCTTACACGATGCCATGAGGCTGTGCTTCTCGTTCTATCCTTACATGCTGCCATGATGCTGTGCTTCTCGTTCTATCCTTACACGCTGCCTTGATGCTGTGCTTCTCGTTCTATCCTTACATGCTGCCATGATGCTGTGCTTCTCGTTCTACCTTATACGCTGCCATGATGCTGTGCTTCTCGTTCTATCCTTACACGCTGCCTTGATGCTGTGCTTCTCGTTCTATCCTTACATGCTGCCATGATGCTGTGCTTCTCGTTCTATCCTTACATGCGGCCATGATGCTGTGCTTCTCGTTCTATCCTTACATGCTGCCTTGATGCTGTGCTTCTCGTTCTATCCTTACACGCTGCCTTGATGCTGTGCTTCTCGTTCTATCCTTACACGCTGCCATGATGCTGTGCTTCTCGTTCTATCCTTACACGCTGTCATGATGCTGTGCTTCTCGTTCTATCCTTACACGCTGCCATGATGCTGTGCTTCTCGTTCTATCCTTACACGCTGTCATGATGCTGTGCTTCTCGTTCTATTCTTACACGCTGCCAGGGTGCTGTGCTTCTCGTTCTATCCTTACACGCTGCCATGATGCTGTGCTTCTCGTTCTATCCTTACACGCTGTCATGATGCTGTGCTTCTCATTCTATCCTTACACGCTGCCATGAGGCTGTGCTTCTCGTTCTATCCTTACACGCTGCCATGATGCTGTGCTTCTCGTTCTATCCTTACACGCTGCCATGATGCTGTGCTTCTCGTTCTATCCTTACACGCTGTCATGATGCTGTGCTTCTCATTCTATCCTTACATGCTGCCATGAGGCTGTGCTTCTCGTTCTATCCTTACACGCTGCCATGATGCTGTGCTTCTCGTTCTATCCTTACACACTGCCTTGATGCTGTGCTTCTCGTACTATCCTTACACGCTGTCATGATGCTGTGCTTCTCGTTCTATCCTTACATGCTGCCATGATGCTGTGCTTCTCGTTCTATCCTTACACGCTGCCATGATGCTGTGCTTCTCGTTCTATCCTTACACGCTGCCATGATGCTCTATCTACAAACCCATTAACTCTTTTATGACTGAATATACATATATAGATATCCCAGAATCGAAAATGTGTCCTGATGTATTGCTTCAGCACTACCTTTAGAATGACATCGGATATGGCAAACTGCATGTTTTTATGATTGTTAGTAAGTAAAATGTCCTTCAATGTATGTTATATTCCCAGGGTTCGTGCTGCTGATTGTCAATTTATCAAATTGTTTTTACAAAATTAATTTCCAACAAAAAAAGTCTGATTTGCAGGAATAATTGGCAACTAGCTTTTTTGCTTTTGGCAATTGATCCCCATCGGGCATATAATAAAAGTCAATCGGTCGAAAACAAAACACACATTGCTAATTAAAATTGGGTCCAAATTGAAAGCGTATAATGGATTCGCAGATAATGTCTCATCGACTTATTATATCGCTGGGGTGAAATGGTTTTGAATTTCTACTTGATAACAACACATGCAGAGTAAGACAATTGATTCCAATTTGACAAACATTATTCAAACAATCTGAATTAAGAGGGCTGGGTTGTGGAGGTTTCTTGTTTCAGATTTATGCGTGCATATTTTGTTCCCCATTGCAAGTCGTCATCGCCAATTACTGTAGTGAGGTAGTAATACACAATTTCAGGGGTTTGTAGGAGGGCTGAAAATAAGCATCTAAGGGCTATAACTGTGAGCGAGCAACTGCTGATGTTATTTATGGGAGTACTGTTTAGATGGTTTAACCCTTTCAGTGCCAAGTCTGATTTTTGTATCAATTAACCCATATTTCCTTGATCATTTTTAAAATTTATTGATTATAATAATGTGATACATTGATGGAAAGAGGGTAAATAATTAATTATTTTACATCAGCACCATATTTTATAAAATGGGATGATGTTTGAATACGTAGTATCGGTATATGTTTCTTATCTGGTGTGTGCTGACTGTGTATGATACTCTGCCTACATTTTGAAACCACAAAGCAGTCAAGTATTGTCACTTAAGAAAGTACACTGTTCTAGCAGCTGATCATCATTGTTTTGATAAGAAAGCATGTGTGAATCAGACAAGTGAGCAACTGCTGATTACAGTTAACCAGTTAAGGGTTTTATGGAGATCTGATGATAATTTGAGAGGTGATTGCTGATTATAGCCTGAAACCTTCCAAAAAAATTGGCGACCGACAGCGTGAACCCTGTTGATGGCAATGGTGACCTGTGGCTGGGAACTAATGTAATGTGGACTGGAACTAATTTTATACTGATAAAAGCACTATATAAATTAATATGTTTTTATTACCAATAAAGGAACTTTGAAAAGATATTCTATGAACCAGTGAAATGAAACTTGTGTATTTTATCCATGAAATGCACTCATGCATACAATACACTGAATGCTATTGTTTGTGTAATCTGCCATTGTAATGTACCCACTTGGGCATAACTGTTTGGCACAGTCATCATCTATTAACAGCGATTATTAAATTGATTATTGCATTAGCAGTTTGTCCTGTCAAGTTGATGTTGCTGTTTCGGTGGAGTTTTATGGAGTTTAACAATGGTTAAAATTGACTTATAATTATATTGGAATTTGCATTTTGGGAACATGCAGAAATTAATAATTATTGTCACTTGAGGTATAACCCTTTCAACACGTAACTCAAAAATAGTGGCGTAATGTAAAATGTTGCGTAACTCGAGACTCAAAAATAGTTGCATAAGCCCATGTGTGTTTTGTTTAAGTTATCAATATTATGTTACGATTGGAATGGGAAAGAATTTTTAGTTGAATTCTGGGATGCTGACATTGCATGGTTTATTGTCCTCAAACATTGAAGGTAACTCAGGGGTTCTGGTCTATCATTAAACTGAATCTTCACTTCTCTCTTTGCAGTGATTTGGCTGAGCAGTTCACAAATTGCACATTGATGTGTTATCTCCCTGGGTTTACAGGTAAATCTGCAGGGTGCCTTCCTTCTTTGTGATATTATTTATCATGTTGGTCTGTGAGATTGACCTACTAACAGGAGATGAAGTGAGAGTAGGTACGTACACATTGATTGACACAGTCCCCATATTGAAAGCTCCTGGGAGAATATTGATTAAATATGGAGTTTGATGTTGAGGCCATTCTGTTTTTTCTCGGAATTATGTCCCCTCAGGAATATTTATGACATATTTTGGTGCCAAGAAAATGATTATCTATCAAAATTCATGTTCTATGACTTGTAAACTGTATTATCATGAACCCAAACCTTTGTGAAATTGCCAGATCCTGTGGTGGCAATAGGGGGTCTGTATTGACACCCGTAATTAGAAATGAGAACTGTTTTGTGCAATAAAATGGTGCCTACATGAATGGGAGATATCGCTTTTCATGTTATCAAACTCGGACGCCGAGTAGAGATACTCATGTCTACAAAAACTACATTTATATCCTAACATATGCGCTTAAAATCATTTATAGGCCTGAATAACCTGGGGATTACCCCAATTTCACATGACCAGTCGTGTGTGACCCAAATACCAAACAACAACAAAACATTAACGTGACACATGCATATCAGCAGCATTTTAATTCCATCTACATGCTGGCCTGTTTTATATATATTTGTGAAATATGTTATAGTTTTGTTCTGGACCCCACGGACGTCAGTTTTAAGAATTACTTGAACCTTCAACTTTTTTTTAATAGACTGACTCAACGCCAAGTGGGAATCATGTAATTATGTTTGACTACTTTGTATGTAGGCTAATCGTAAAGAATTATAGATAGTGACTATTATGGAGTCATCGTTTAACTAACTCATGTATGATTTTTCTCTGAGTCGCAATTATTTGAAAAGATAGGCAAAGGAGTCTCAAATAAACGACTAATACTCCTGGTCCATGTTGTAAATCCATTTTCTTGTTAAAATTCATAGCTTGTGAGCACTCGGTTTGTACCATTTCAATCTTGCCGACGTAATTACGAGAATGGAGTGTTTAATCATTTTGTTTGAGTTTTCCATTCTGGAGTTATTCATCTTTATATTTATCTGGAAATGTTGGATTTTAGTTCGTCTGATCTCTATTCCGGTCATAACTTGAACAGTAGTGCTCAGATCTCAATGAAATTGGGTGTGGATGTTCTCAACTGTGAGGACATGCAATGGAGTGTTCAGTCGTTTTTTATGTTTACCCATACCATAGTATGGTAAACATAGTGTCAACGTCCGGATTGACCACTCGTCGTTAGTCCGTCTGTATGTCTGTCTGTCTGTAGACACTTTACGCATGGTGCGATAACTTGAACATTTTGTATATGAGTTTCTCAGACCAAAATACAGATCGAGTTCGAATATGGGTTAATCCGAGTTTTTTTTACGGAGTTATGGCCCTTTTTTTACTTAGAATTCATGCATGCTGCCATAACTCAAATTTTTTTTATCTGATCAGAACCAAATTTGGTATGCGAGTTTCTCAGCCCAAAATACAGATCGAGTTCGAATATGGGTTTGATCCGTTATTTTTGAATGGAGTTATGGCCCTTTGACATAGAATTCATGCATGCTTTGATAAATCAACCATTTTTCAACTGATGGAAACAAAATTTGGTATGTGAGTTTCTCAACTCAAAATACAGATCGAGTTTGAATATGGGTTAGATCCGACATTTTATACCAGAGTTATGGCTCTTTTTCAACTAAGAATTGAACAGATAACCATAGCGGTCTACAATTAATTACCAGTGATATATGTTTAGCTCTGAGAGACGGAGACAAGCAGTAAATCTGTATTATGGAATTAGAGTTATTTTTAGCCATCAGTGTAGGTGTAACCAGAGTTACTATATAGAGAGATAGGACACTCCCATACAGCTCTATGTAATTAATTTGCACTCTTAGCTGCTCTGCTCTTAGCCTGGGTTTCTGAGATGGTCTCTATGCCAGGAAAGATGGCTGGCAATAGAAAACTAATAGGGAATAAATTGTGTTTTATCACATAATCTGTCATGTTTATCCAGTGTTTCACAGACAAAAAAGTCACATACATGCCCATGCTAGTGGAGATGGGAAAATTTATACTTACCCACAAATGACTAATTTTTATGTTTACACATACCATAGTATAGTAAACATAGTGTCAACGTCCGGATTGACCACTCGTCGTTAGTCCGTCCGTCTGTCTGTAGACACTTTACGCATGGTGCGATAACTCGGAACATTTTCTATCTGATCGGAACCAAATTTTGTATATGAATTTCTCAGCACAAATGACAGATCGAATTCGAATATGGGTTTGATCAGACTATTTTTAACTGAGTTATGGCCCTTTTTCGAAAAAATATTGACTCTTAAAAAAAACACAAAAACAAAATTTAGTTTTAATTCCTTGCTCAATTTAACATTTAAAAAAATAATAAAAATGTTTTTTTTTAACCTCTTCGATGCTACATGACGTTATGACGTCGTGTCCTGGGCTGTTGACGTTATTGGCATTTTCCAATGGGAAAATATAGCGGGAATGTCATAAGAACCATACAACTGACTCAGCTGAAAGCTATTATCGTTCACAATCGTGGGACATCATACACTTTTAGAAACGTAGAGATACAGTTATTCCGATGCACTAATCTCTGAGTTCCAGTTATGTATAATGGCCTACTTCTAGTGTGCTGAAGTAGGTCCGTAGTACCTACGGACCATATAGCACACAGCGTGCACTTTTACGTCCGTAATAGTTACGGACGTCATAGCAGCGAAGAGGTTAAATTTTTTTTTTTTTTTTTTTTTTAAGTTACTAGTAAAAAAAAAACACAAAAAAAAACCATTATAACTCCGCCAAGGGTACCCCGAGTCAGCACACCAAATTTGGTTTAAATCGGTCCAAAATATTGTTATGTACTGGTAAATTTGTTTGGAGCGACATCAAACCAAATTCATCAATTCCATCCCATGCCTTTGGACTACTTAGCTATTAATATGGTTATATTATTTTCTGATGTCTCTTATGCCAATGTGAAGATAAAGAAAGCTATGGTATCTAATTTAAAAAAAAGTTTCAACAATACACATCACATGCTGTTAACAGTAGACTAGAACATCACTCTACAGATGGTCTGAGGTCATTATAAATGTTATTGGTTTCATAGAGATGCCAGCCTTTAACATAAACAATGCCTGTGATTTGTTGACAGCTCTGCTGTATAATTGATACTAATGGGTCAGCACTGAGGTGTTTATCTTGATGGCTGTTGTGGGTAGAATTTGATACATTATCATTGTAAACTTAAATTGGAATCTCTTGACCAAGTATTCCATGTCCAGGTCACCTTTTCACATTTAACCCAAGGCTGTGGTGGTGCAGCATTACAGATCCTGTTCCAGTGCATTCTCTTATATAAATGTGAGTGACGCATAAATTCCAATAATTTGTGTTATGTACATTGTCTAAAATAGTACATAACAGTATACTCTATAATTCAACATCAAAACTCTCATTTATGATTCCGATCAGTAGAGATGGGCGGTTTTGATTTTTTACCTTCGGTTTCGTTTTTTTTGGGAGAAAAAACCTCGGTTTCAGTTCGGTTTTCGGTTTTTTAGTGAGATTATACTGAAATACATACAATTTTAGTATATACTTTCAAAGTAACCGTAATTAGAGTCAATAATGTCCCAATAACGTTGAATATTTGAGGAAGGAACTGCGATCACCGGTAAACATCGGGACAAAATGCCAACGCAAAATGAATCCAATGCGATAAGATCATAAAGATGATACAATTCGGTATTTAAAAAAATAAACACCCCCATCTTCACTGTTCAATGTTCATCCCTTTCTGACATGTTTAAAACATATTTATCATATTATATGCATTATAGTATCTGAGAATTCAACCGCAAACAGCAAATTCACAAACAGTGGGCGTCCTTGACCTGACTGTGTAACAATTCTTGACACATGCATGATTGACCCACATTCAATGACTGCGGTGTGATTGCTTTGATGTCTGTGATTGATGTTGCGACATAGTTTACAAGCTGCACATGGTTTGCCCAGATTACGTCACATCGGAATGTCCAGACGCTCAAAGTGTTCATACCATTTACTTGGTTTAGTTTTCGACTGTCGGGCCAGGTTGCTGGTATTTGCATGCTCTGATACGACGTTTTTATGACATTAAGCAGCGACATTTTTTGGAGTCGTCTCCAGTTAGACGCGTAAAATAACTCCAAACAGGGCTTTTTGTTGAACCCTGTTCGTTATTTTGTTCGGCCATGTTTTGAAAAAGAACAAAAACAGTCGCCTACGATATTATAACAACACATATCTGAGACGAAATGGACACATTCCGATATAATATTGATCAGAGAGGACAATAATTTGATAACAATATCAACTAATAAGTACCTGGGGAGGTATAATAAGTCGATTTAAGTGAAAAAATAAACATATAAAAAAAAAACGTAATGTCGGTTTGAGCAGAATCGCGTCGGTCGGTTTTCAGTTTATTGTCAAAAACCAAAACCGAGTTGTTTTCTCGGTTAACCGCCCATCACTACCGATCAGAGTAATTTACTATTGCCAAGGGATGGGTTAACATATACCAAATTTAGATTTTTTTACTGTCTAAGGAGATATCTCTACCACCGGTTGTCGGATTTCAATAAAATATGTCATGGATGGTCACCACTATGAGGACATTCAATGGAGTGTTCAATCGTTTTGTTCGGGTTTTCTGTTCTAGAGTTATTCACCTTTGTTTATCTGAAATTGTGCATGTGTCAGGCAGCGGTCCATCTCTTGTTTTTTATCCAGCTATGTGCTAAACTCTACAAAATCAAAAGCAGACTCATTGTTGCAATTTGGAGAATCTACACCTGCATCTACATGGTGAAGTTGAAACACACGCTAGAGCTAAAGTAACCATCTTCGTAGTCTACATGTATAGCTTGTTTGTGGTCTATAAAACTACTAAAATAACTGTTGGTGATTCTAATAAGATTGAAGGATGATCTGACAACTAGAGAATATCTTGTTTAAAAGACAACAGCGTCTACCGATACGGCAATAATGTGGGTATATGGTATGAGTTTGACTTTTAACAATTGACATGTTTACACAAAATATCATATCAGCATACATGTGTAAGTTTGACATATGCCTTATTCAGTCTGTTATATGTTTCAGGTCAGAAATTTGTGTCCAATGTTGAGTTGTCAGGTATCGTCCTGCCAGATTTAGAGGCTGAATTTACGAAATGGTGAGAGCATATTACAAATGGTATATTTAGCCACCTGGTGTGGTAAATCTAAAACAATACATATCTATTATATTCTTTGTGTATATTTTCTGTAATTTGTTGTATCCAAGGATTTCAGAAGGAAAATACATACCGGTAGCTGGAAGGAGTAGTACAATTTTGGTGGGCAACTTGCAATATGCTTGTATACTCATTTTAATAATGGTGAAATGGCATAAACAATATCAATAATGAACCCGCCAGGTCATTCTTCCTTCGCTTGGATCACAAATCTGATGCTCTCAAAACAATTGAGCCAGCTTTGCCATTGCTCTCTGCGTCTCTCTTACTCACACACTGGGGAGGTGGTCGAGTGAATTTTGATGAAATTAACCCACTCTGTGCATTAAAGCTATTACTGTGATCAGGCCTACTGGCTGAAACAGCAATAAATCCAAACAATTCAATCCCCCCTCCCCCTTCTGTCTGCATAGAAATTTTTCAGTAAAGGAAGGAATTTGTGTCAAAATTTCCTCTTTTGACATCTGGCCATCAAAACCTGCCAGCATGGGCTTATGGATACAGTCTAATTATTATCTGCCATATACAATGAACAGAGGCTGGTTTTATCATCATATCATACAGGGCATATTAAGAAAGCTAGCTAGCAATGTGCAGTGTTGTAACTGTATTAGTCCAGGGGATGTGGCTTTCCAAACTGAGTTCTGGTGAATCTGCTGAACAGTACCCATTGGCGGTAGGTCATACTCCTTTGTCGTCTTTGAGTAGATACTGCTTTGATTCCACACCCCACCACACCAAAATCAACAATCATTACTTATATTCACACTCAACTGGCAAATTAAATCAGCATTTAGCACACATTTCCAACTTTTTGTGAATGATTGAAAATATGGCCTTTGAGGAACATGTTTGATAACAGGTTTTCTTTGACCATACGTCTTTAAATTTGGTGAATTATCTTCTCAGACACACTGCAGGACATGGTTGAAATTTGGCCTAAATTGGACATATGGTTGAAATGTTATATAACCCTTTCATTACAGGAGCACTGGTGTCGCATTATAGTTCATGTGCCAGTGCATTCTTTTATATGAGAGTATCCTGCAGGGAGCCTCATATTTATAAGAGAATGCATTGGCTTACAAGGTCAAGGTAAATATTGTTAGGCCTCTGTATTCTCTTATATATGCAAGGCTCCATATGGGAGACTTGCATATACAAGAGAATGCATTGGCACAGGGTTTTCGCAATATTTCAGGAAGCTCCAATAAAGAAAGTGCTAAACATGCATGTGAAAATTGTGATTATATATATATGAATTACTTACTTTTCTTCTCTTTATTGACTTCAGGAAAGAGAAAACATTAGAAGCCTATCAGTCGCAAGTTAGCTGCGTAATGAAAATGAAACATGAGATTACACAGCTCAAATATATGGTAAGCTGCTTGAAAAAACTCACTCAGAGTTACTCATATATGATGAAAGTTTAGTCAGCTTTTGATCTTCACCTTATCATTTGGAGACAAACAGTAGTTAATCAACAAACATCCACATGAGATCAGTTAAGTGGCATATATTGAAACAAAATATTGCCCGAATTTCAAACAAAATGGATTTCTTTTATGAATAAGAGTGGAACATTCAAACAAAGCATGGGTAAGGTTATCATTAAAACCCTGTCAACTTATATCAAACATGGAGGAAAGTGAGTTATATTTGGATCAAACATGCCATCCATCAATGTTTTGTTGTTGTGATTGCGAATCATTCACAGTATGGTGTATAGTAGAGCTGCATGTCAAGTATTTTTTGTTCAAAACTCAACTTATGCTTTGATGAGGGACGGATGACAGGCGGGTGTCTGGGCATTCGCAGCTAATCCTCTATAACTTACTATAACTTAGCCACAGAACATTCCATCATGATTCAAAAAGGACGCATAGCGCAGATTGCTAGCATATATAGTGTGGGCTCTGTAAATGATTTTTACAATATATTGTACGATATCGTACCAATGATAATACGTACCAATTTTTGTTTCACCCTTCGAAAACTAAGGACTTAGGATAGACATATATAATCTTAAAGGGAATATAAATTATACTGTAACGTAAAAATTTTGTATTTTTTTTTCATCTTTTCTAATAAAATTAAAATTGGTTTGTTCATTTCTTCGTCTGCTTATAGACCAAACGGCTGGACGATCGGAGCTGAAAATTTGTATATAGGGGTAATTGGACCCAGGGAGCATTATTAGATAGGTCCGTTCACCTCAGATGTCTTAAAATGGCACTAATAATTATTTTTGGCTAGAGGCGACCAGATGGTCAGACCCTCAGAGCTGAAAATGTGTACATATGGGAATTTTGACCCTGTGAATCTTATTAGATAGGTCCCGTTGACCGCCGATGTCTTAAAAGGGCATTACTAATTAATTTAACTAACTAATCACCTACATACCCAAAATGGTTGCAATCTGGTTGGTAAAAATTGAAACACTGGGATAAATTGACCTGTAGAGTGATATGAGATAGATGCCGTTGACCTCAGACGACTTAAAGGGGAAAATATGACAAATAAAGAGCTTTTCTTATCAGCTTAGAAGATATGTAGGAACAATTGTACAGATGGGTCACCTGACCAGGGGATTGTCATGGGATAGGTGCCTTTGACCTCGAATGACTTAATGGGGGACTAATAAATTATATGATCAACAAAGATCGTTTATTATTAGCCCAGACGTTATGTGAGAACATTGGTGCACAAAAGTAAAATGACTTGGATGAATGTCGCAGAATATGCGCTGTTGATCTCAAATGGCTTAAAGAGGCACTAATAATTAGCAATAAAGACTGTTTATTAACAACTTAAAAGATAAATATTTCTTTATCTGGAGAGTTGTGCATTTGGTGCTGTTTACCCCAGATGACTATTAATTATTTAAAATGATTTGAAAGGACACTAATAAATTATGCATTCTTTACCCGAGCTACAATGGGTACGGTACACCTGCTAGTAGATGATAAAAATTCAATGAAATTGCTTAATATTTATGGAAATAACATGAATCGTGTATAATGTGGTGTGATTTTCAATTTTTTTTATAGCCCAATACAACCTCCCAGCAATATTATCTGGTGCAAGAGTTTTTAACATGGAATTTCAAAATTTGCATATGATATGGGCCAAACCATGGTCAGCCCGTCCTATCCTAAGTTCTACGGACCCTACATTTTAACCCTAGCGGAAACCACACTGATTGTTTTGACTCCAAAAATGAGTATATATATATTGACAGACAAGTATCATGCATATCATCACTGGCAACAAAAAATTATCTGCATTTCACTGATGGAGTAATAGTCATATATCCCTATCATGAGTGAACTCAGCATTGATTAACTGTGGGTACTGGATTATAAACCTTTTTTTTAATCAGGTGAAACGACAAGAAGAGTTATTGGAACTTCTGATAACTGAAAATATGAAGCTGAAACGAGACAAATCAAAATCAGGTAACTTTTTCCATAAATAATATATGAAGAAAATTTATTAGAACATTTGTACTGTTTAATGGAATAGTGGAGCAGTGATCCAGTGGTTAGCATGCTCAACTCATAACAGCATGGTGTGAAAACATCATGTGTTCGAATCGTGCTCTCTGCCATTGAACATCAAGCATTGTGTTGGTTGCCATCGGCAAGCAATATCATACTACAGTTGTCACTCACCCAGTACGCAGTCTGGAGTCAATTAATATTGTCAGTATGCTAATCCTGAGGCGCTCATTAGCTGCTTGGATTGCTTCCTCCTGAGCGAGGATTTAATCAATACCATATGACTGGAGTAATATTCATGTAAATTAAATAGTTTAATTAGTTTTAGAGTAGTTGACAATATGCCTTCTTTTTATCTCTAATTGTGAAAATGTGATAAAAAAATGTGTTTAATCAAGGATGAATTTTTCAACATCATTGCACATATAGAAATTTCAGTGCATTATGATTTGACAACAATTTTTTTTTTAATATAGACAATTTAATGCTGAAAGTATGTGTGGATATCAATATAAGGTGAACAAAGACATTTAAATGCAGCAAGTGACCGGCTCAGTCACTGATTGTTAGAAAATATCTGCTACTAATTATTTGATTAACAGCTGTGGAAAGGTCCATTGAAATGGACCATTATAATATATTATTATCCATCACGTAACTAACACTATTTCCGATTGGGCAAAAGCCATCATGTGATAATCCGGGAAAAAGTCATATTGGACTCCAGAAAGTCATATTGGACTCCCGAGTGTTCAATATGACTTTTTTATCGGGACTCCGTGACATCACGATTTAACTCTATTGCGAAATGAATCGGTGAAATTGTGATGCACACACAACACTGGTGGATTTAGCAGAGATTTTTTTCACTTCCATGTTTAGTGTTCCAAATAATGCTTTCTGATGATCAAATACAGGCTTTCATAGAGAATTAAGTGCCGACAAATACCAAAAATAACCACAAAAGTTTTATTCCCAAAATTTGGATAAACATACAGATGGATAAAAAAAATTCATTATACAATGTTTTGTACAGTATGGGTTTTTCTTGTACTCGTCCAGGTTGTGGTGAAAAGTCCAATATGACTTTTCACCACAACCTGGACGAGTACAAGAAAAACACATACTCAGCAGTACAGTACACAACATTGTACAATAACTGTATAATATTGCGTTTAATTTTTTCCTGTAGAAAAGGAATCACTGCTGAACAAACTGAAGCTGGCCAAAGCTGGACTCGATACTGGACATATAAGTGACCGAGATGAAGGTAATGAGAAAGTTTATTAACTCTTCCTATACTTAATGGATTGGAATGGTTTATCATACATTGGGGGGGGGGGGTGTTCAGGAAAACTGAACAGATGACAGACATACAGACCTCTGATTCATTGTGGGAAATGTTCAGATAATAAGTTATATTTAATATACAAAACTTTTCCTAAGAGAACTACTCAATAATAAGCAGGCCTCAGCTTGCAGGTGACTTCTCCCTCTGGCAGAAATAGGGATAAGTGAGAGCAAAATAGGGAGAAGTGAGAGACTGGAGAATAATTTCATCTGATAATCTCTTTATTTAATATGTATAGGTAAAACAAACGAATAAAAATTAATAAACAAACATAACTATAGAGACTAGATCAGTGAAAGCGTGGCTTTAAATCTGATATTGATTGATTTATTTGAGTGAAATTTTTCACTATTTATTATGTATGTATTCATCATTGATTTTGATTGATGTTAATAAAAATATATTAACACCCCAACCCCACCCCATATCCAGCATTTATTCCAGGTGAGTAGAAGACTCAGATAATGTTGCACATGTACCTCATAAATTTCATGTGAAATATATGTCTGAAATTTATAATTCACATGTGAAACACTTTCCTTGCTTTCTCAGATTTCCACAGAATCAATGCTCTATCAAAATCAAATTTCGAAGCCTCACATCCATCCTCGCTAATTCTCATTAAGTCATTCAATGTGCTGTTATTCATGGAAGTTTTATGCTTGGATTTAATCCTGTTTTGAGTTGAGAAACCTCTCTCACATAACACTTGATACAGGATTGCTAACTACAATTTTTAGTAGTTTTAACAAATCTGGACAAATATCTGAATGTTTACTATGGATGTGGTAGCCCAGTGGGTAGTGTGTCGGACTTGTAATGGTGTTAATGCACCGGCGTGAGTTCGCGCCTCGCTCGGTGGACTATTGTCTCCACAACAGTGGCTTGGCCGAATTGATCTGTGTGTGTGCTATATATAGCCACACGCTGTTTCAAATCTCGCGCCTGGTTCTGACCCTTGGGCAAGGTCACTTGTACTGTGCTCGCTTCGTCGTACCTAGACGAGAAATAGGTACCTGGTTGTTGGGTATCCGTAAGCCGCTCTAGTGAAGCGCCTGTAAAATGGCAGCAGGCACAAGACTCGGCATTACTCATAAAAAACAGCTGGGGTAATAATGTAAGCGCTTAGAGCTACACCAGGGATTAAGCGCTATATTAATGATATACATTATTATTATTATTATTTACTATCAATTAAACCAACAAGCTCATTGAAATGTTTCTTGGATGAGTAGCTACCAACAATAAGTATCTTATATTGAAGATACTGTGATTTGCACAACTTGCCATCTAAACAAAAATTTTCACACAGAAGATACTTAGACTACTGATCCAAAATAATAAGTCATCATCTGAATAAGCTGCCAGCACACTAACTGGTGTCAGGACATGCATACTATCAATAAGTTCTCCTTCCTGGAATCGATCTTTCAGGTTGCTCACAATATTTTTAATATAGTCACTTAACTTTGACATGATCTTGTTGCTGTTTGTAAGATGTTATTTCTATGGCTGGTGAATCTGTCTCGGAGTCCTTTGCTGTGGTTGTTTCTGAATCACCTTTGATTAGGAAGCCATCAAAACCATCCACATTCAAACTGACATCCTCACTAACAGTTTGTTTCTCACATTCATTGTTTGGCCATTGGTATATTGTCCCACTTGTTTCGTTGTGTGTCACGAAAAAGTCCAACTTATCTGCATAAGACCCATCCACGACTAAAAGATCAGTGAGTGCATCACATGTACTTTGCGCAGAGGGTTGAATCCTACTGAAGTCGATGGCATCAGTTTGAAACACTTTGCTTAACTTTGTCAGGAAAGGTAAAACGTCCATCAGCATATGAGTGTATGCAATGAATTTATATTGTATAATTTCCTTCAACAATCCCTTGCCAATGGGTGAAGAATCATCTTGAAGAACAGACACTAGAGCTGGGTAGTAGCGGTACAATATCTCCACTGCCCTACCTAAAATATTAAGCCACCGCACAGCGTGGAGTTTAGCAAATTTGAGATGCGGCATATTCAGTAGTGTCTGGAACTCCCTCAACGTATTACTCCGTAATGCTGAACTACTAAAGAAATAGAAAATGCTTGCAATTGTCCGGTTGTATTTAACAAGGTCTGGCACGAGTTTTGCATCTTGTGATGAGGCCAGACTACACCTATGTGCAGCACAGTGGACGCCAACTAATGATTGGTTTGTCCGCTGTCGAAGTTGGACGACGACACCTTTCACAGTCATCACACTAGCTCCGTCTGTCCCTAAGCCAATTAGTTTCTTTTTGTCCAGGTTGTGGCGTTTTATACTATCGAGAATTGCCGCAACAACTATGTCAGCTGTTGCTGTACCACCAGTAAGTTCCACGTTCTCTAAAAAGTATGTCTTCACTGAGCTGTTGTTAAAATATTGGAGATATATGAGCAGACGTTTCTGGTTTATTCTGTCTGTACTCTCATTCATCTAAAATCAAACTGTAGGTGTCAGCGTATTTTACTTCAGATAATTTCTCCTCTAGAATTACACTGGCGATAGCACTCTCAAATTCCTAAATCGATTTGTCACTAGTATAGGAGAGCCGATTTCCCTGAATAGTGTCGATACCTAGGGTACCCATGAGTTCAATTAGATGGGCAAATTCTTCTTTCGGGAGCTCGCGTTTAGCAACATGATATGTACACTTTAAATATGCGAGAATGTGGTGTTAATCCTTCTTAATTTTATCGCTGATTATCTTCTGCATTGGCTGATGCTCGGCAATCTTACTTCTGGTCACAGCTGTAATGTGCGTTTCAGCTGAAAGGAAACAAAGGGCCAAATGAAATAACTGCTGTAGGTGCATAGCCGATGTCATTTTAATCTGATTACTAATTACAACTATTTAGTTTGGCGTATGTATGTACAATGGAAGTCGGCATTTGGCTTGGGGCAATAACATCGGCGCCCTATAGAAACGTGCTTTGATATTTTGTCACGTTTGCGTGTAATAAAAACTTAAGTGACCACGTGGTTCGATATTTTATTAGTGCGACACCCAATCGTCAATAAACATTTGAGTGACCACGTGGTTTGATATTATAGAGTTGTCCTTCTTATACAACCTTCCGCTATAAACAATTGAGTGACCACGTGGTTCAATATTTTAGAGTTGTCCTTCTTGCATAGCCTTCCGCTATATATATATACTTATTTATACTTACAAAGAGCATGCCGAGTGTTGTTTGTCATTTTGCGGGGAACATCATGCCCTCGTGCGTAGGCAGTATCTAATTTGGCGGCACGACACATAGAACAATGCCACTTATCGTTGGCATCTTGAACATACCAGTCAAACGCATTTTGATTTAGTTTTTTGCAGAATTTTTTTGACGGCAACCCCGAGGAGGGAATATCTTCACGTTTGCGTTTAGCGGATGGAGAATTTGTGAGCCAAGTTGATAATGACATCTTCGCTTGAATGATACATTGTAGCAACCTGTATGCGAATTTATATAGCTGGACCAGGCTTGTGAATACTTATTTATTTTAATCACAACTACGACAAAGAAAGGGTTATCTCCGTCAAAGTTATCTTGCCCACTGAACTATATGGTATATTCCCAGTTTAACTAGGAAGGGTTAACTCCCTTGATTTGAAAACGGTACAAAAATTATATGGTACATTTTATCATGTTTCATGACCTCCTGTAACCTCTGACCACGTGATCTCCAAATGTCCATTTAAGTCGAAGCCAGATAGCATTCTCTCACTTTTTTCCCTAGTTCGCTAGCTGGAGGACAACTCCCAAAACCGAAGCTAAGTGTTGACAGTTTTTTGTATTATACAAAAGACAGTTTTGTTTTTGTATTGTACAAAAAACATTATTTCCTTTGGTTATTATTGATTAGTGTGCAATTGACACAAAGACTACGTGGGTGGACTCGCGTTGTTATAGCGTTTTAATATCGTTTTAATATCGGCTTTATCAGTTCGGATGACTCGTTTCGTTTTAACGAAATTTTGTTTCCATAATTTCAAACAGTCGATAAAACAATGGCGTATCAGAAGATTTGCCGACAAAAAGGCAAAATAATAGATGCACATTTGGATATGACAAAAGACACTCATCGTTTCTTTATAGCAAAGAATCTATTGCATTCAGGTGCGGTTTATTCTATGGTTTAAGGGCGAGTGCCACGTGGCCGGACTCTAAATAACGGTCTCACGAAATTAGGTGACTTACTTTCGAGTTTTGGCCGTTGGACGTCCCTGTTAAGTTTGTAGTTATTATATTTTTTAGACTATGACAATCATCGTCTGGTGTACAACTGACGGAAGCAGTATTTCAATCTTGTGAAATAGGATTGTAATATCCCGAGTAATACATTTGCACTTGTTAACAATTTTTCAACTTAATAATATTGTGTCAGGAGATTGATTTCGTGCAAACCAAGATTAATCGACAGTCACAATCGATTGGCTTATTGCCGTTAGTTGCCACAGCCAAGGTGCTTATCAACATAACACAAAACAGGTGTAATTTTGATTGTTAGCAATTGTCAAAAAGACTTGTCAAATGCAATCACACTAAATACCTTCTCAGGACAAGGACTGCTACACGATGTAAGACCAGGTAAGAAGATCTCCTTCCCTGTAGCTCCCCTGGAGGACACTGATACTTGTCGATAGTGCTCCCCTCATTGGCTTTGCAACTCGGGGCGATAGTCACACCAAACAGGGAGCGGGAGGGGCTACCCATCCGGCCACAATTGGTGGGCTCCCTGGACTATCGAACGGGACACCAATTCGTACCCTCGGGTTGTCCGTTGGCGGGTTGGCGTGCCCAGGTACGGCTGTGTTCTGCGCTACTAACACTCGCACTACGCCGTCCATCGCTACAAGTCGTCATCTCGGGGTCAGCACGGCTGGGGGTTCGCTCTGTCCATACTCTCAGGTGCCTAATGATAATAGTGTTGTGTCCACGGGGATTTAGGCTGAAATTAATAATAGTGATGGCAGTTTCACTCTATGTCTCAATTCCAAATAAAAGTGATTGTTGGGAATTTTCTCCAAAATTGATAATCATGTTGACACTATTATTTGGCACCTGAGATTACATGGTTCATTCCTCCATGCCTTCTGCCCCAGTTGGGCTTGGAATGGGATCGCAGTTCCCAAGCATGTTTCCTCCTTATTATCCGCCGCCACCTCCAGGGGCTTGGCAGACAGGTTACTGGCCGCCTTCTGGCCAACAGCAGCCAGTAACTTCGGGTTTGAATCCAAATGCCAAAGAATTTGTTCCCCGATGCCATTCGAGCAGGAGGCATGCTTCGGAACCGGTGCCTACTAACCTCCCATTGCCAGTTCGGTCGGTTGGATATCGGGATCCGGACAAGCTGTCGCTCCATCCCCGAGATGAAGAGGCTCTGGACATTCCTTAGGGGTCCCCAATTACCCGACATAACGAGAAATTAAAAGGAAGCTTGTTGTTGAGCCTTGAGCTACTAACAACCCATCGCCAGTTCGGACGGATGGAGATCGGGATCAGGACGAGCAGTAGCTCCAGCCTGAGGTGAAATGGCTTTGGACATTCCTTTGGGGTCACCCATACATGCGCTCACGAGGGAGCTCAGATAGTTGTTCGGGGTTCTCTGATGCAGCCAAGCGCAGGAAGCAGATTACTTTTGAAATTTTGATTAGCAAATAACCTCACATTGACATGATTAGATAGCATTGTTCTAAAATCATATATTATTCATAAGAACCAAATTGCATGGCTTTTGTCCGAGTTTGGGTAGCAAATTGCGATGCGATGCCGGTTAATTTGCTCCCTGGCCAAGCGTCGTCGTAGCCAGGGTTGGCGCTGGACCAAAATTTTCTCTTGCCAAATTTTTTGCCAAATGAATTTTTTTTTTGCCAAATGAATTTTTTTTTTGCCAAATTAAATCGAAGGTCAAATAGGGGAAAAATATGGAAAATTAGCGTTTTTATCTTTATTCATATAAAACGTAAACAGACACAGGTAAAATGACAACAAATAAATATTAAATGTTAATAGAAGACACAATACATTTAGACAAGCAATTGTCAAATACTAGTTTATCACATAAACCTATAGTATGGTAATGCACATTAATATTAAACATGAATGATTCTACGAGACTTAACATCAACCCACTTCAAAAATGCAGCAGCAAAATCAAACTCAGACACAGATGGTCCTTCGATAGAAATTTTCGTTAGAGCATTGAGATAACGAACAGACAATCGATTGCGCGATTTTGTTTTAACAATGTTTTGAATGGAGAAGGTTCGCTCGCAGTCGACTGTTGATACGGGAACACAGACTAGCCGTTCGGCAAACTGACCAACAATCGTGAACAGCTTTGTGGACTTCTTTCATGTTTTTTGATTCGTTGATCATTTGTACGACAATGTTGTGAGAATTTATGCCTGAAAATTAAATATATCCACATATACACACAATAATTAAAATAATTTTGATGAGCTAGAAGTATTTTTATATACATGTATATCATTTATTAAAAAAAAATATTAATTAATTTTGTTTTAAACATTAACTATTTATCCTTGGACAAATATCTAAGCGACATCTGGGAACTAATAACTTAATATTGTTACGCCATTATCATATTACAATCTCAAAAAAGCATACTTATTATTTTGACTATATCGGTATTGACGACAATTAGCCATAAAATATATGTCTTGATTCACATTTGGCTGATTAACCTATTGTCTTACACTTGGTGCTCATAAACCTTGACCGTCATAAATACAATGTCATCACAAATACGCATTGTGTGTTAGCCCCGTGAGTGACCAGACAGACAATGGGTGGGATTAGAGGATTAAATGTAAAATAATTACCATTTGCTGTTTCGTGCAGAGTGACGTAATCTTTCTTCAGATTAAAACAGCCTGTTACGAACAAATTGCTTATACCTGCGCCAGTGCACACTTTACATAGCTTTCTTCACATTGTCATAAATCAACCACGGTCGGTTTAATGTCCACGCGTCTTTGAAGGTCCGTTTTGTCAGTAATGTTGGTCTGTTAGTCAATTTCGAAGGCGTCGTCGGAGTCTGGTTACTAATGTCTGTCCGTCTATGTAAATCAATCACACGTTCGTCTGTCACATCATCAACAACAGTTACATCTGCAGGTCGCACATCGTCTTTTTGTATGTCAGTCAATACACAGTCAGACTTGGTAACGTAGGCAAAACTGTTTTGCGTCCAAAGAAGTCCGTCAGTTTTTTACCTTTCGTCACGGTATCGTCGCACTCGGAACGTTTTCGTTTCAGACTCATTTTAGAAATGATTTGGCGTTTGGTATCGCAGTCACTATTTAAGCAATCTAAAATAAACACAGTTTCTGTAACAACACCACCTGACACGCGAACATTAATGAACTCCCATCGGTGAGTTTGATTATGAATGAAATAAGGTGTTACCGTCTTGTGAAAACTAAAGACGATTGCATCTCACTTTGTGATCGCTTGGTTAATAGTTGTCGTCCGGGTTTCCCTTTGTAGTGTCCGCGATGTGGTTTCCCTTTGTACAGTCGGCGATATATTCCCACTTTCGATGTTTCCGGACTAGATATTTCACATCACAGAATTGAAAACCCACTTGCCAAATTTTTTGCCAACTGAGATTTTTTTTTGCCAAATGAGATTTTTTTTTGCCATTGGCAAGCGGCAGCGCGAACCCTGGTCGTAGCTGAGTGGTTATGCCATCGGACTGCAAACTTGGCGACATGGGATCGACCTTGCTGAGAGGTATTCAAAAGTTTTATTGTTTTCGGCTTGTGCAGAGTTCAACTCCTTGCTTTATAGGTTGTTGCTTCTTTCAATGTGCCATCCAGCTCCTGCAAGGTGATGGTCATTGCTGGAATAGAGTGTCGCCTGTGTCGATAGTCTTCAGGAATATTCTTTGGATGATGGGTCAGTCATATCACTAAGGGCAGTAATGATTCACTGGATCACTGTATTAATCGCGACCGTTCATATTCCTGACTTTAATACCACCTATGGTTGACAATACCCATATATAGGTATAAAAGTTTTCTTGTAAATATGTACATGTGGGTTATATATTTTATGAGGATGCATCCGCATATTTTTTATCTGCAGGTTGCATTCAATTCTAACTAAAATTCAGTTTCGTAGTAAATTATACGTTTATGGGTCCATTATACATACTAGACATATGCTCATCTTCAGAACGCAACTGATTTCCTCTCATCACGATTCACATTACTCCATGCAATGCACATTTTCATAATCAGGAAGTTATCCGTGATCAGCCTGTTGGGACGACTATTGGATTACTTACATGATTTTGTCACATGGTCTCGGCAGTTGAAGTGAGGTCTATATCAGCCATCCCACTCGGGATTAATGGGTGACACAGCACGTCAGACTTTTGTGATATCGGCCTTTGCCTTGTTTCTAAGACATAATTCTTCTTATTGGCACTGTTGTAGGTACACACTGGTTATGTTTTTCCTGATAGTGTTTGGTTCGCATAGTGGACTCATTTAATATACAAAGCAAGGTCCATTGCTGACCTCTGAGATCGCCACTGCCGGATAATGTTGCGTCTTTGAGGGCAACATATTAAGAACGTTGTGCACACTTCATACAGTCTGAAGAAGATCCTGGCCAGATACTTCCCCTCGTGCGCGATATTCACTAGCATTGCATGGGTGTAGGATGCTAGATCATGATATGATCCGCCCACTAGATTCGCACTTCGGGCGATGGTTATCTCAAGAACAAGGTGCAATCGGAGGGGCACCCCATCCGTCCCAGAAGGGGTACCTTGAACCATCGACCCGTCGGGGGTCAGCCAGAAGAGCAAGAATGGTTGGGGGGCGCACTGCGTCTGGGTATCTGTTTTTCTCTAGTCCAACCTGCCATCTGTTTCTGCTGGTTTTGGGCTGGTGCCACAATCATGGTGCATGTTTCCTGTGATTTCTCAGTTGGGTTTAACTAATATTGAACATCGTCAGGTTGAAAATGGAAAGCCTTATTGAAACCGTGACACATATTAACGCCAGGCTCCAAATGCATTTACTTTTGTGAGCATCGAATGCTGAATCAAGTTAGTCATACACTACACGGCCCTATTGGAATCTCCATTAGTGGATCATCTTGGCACATTTGATTCTTCTGGTGCTTTCTAAAAACAGCACTGCTGTGTGCTCTGTCATCAAAGGGATTCTAGGTTTCCTACAAATTGTCTTTTTGTTCCAAAATTACATGTATGGTTCCCCACATGTAGGATTATGTCAGTATTCTATCCATTCGATTTCTTCCGGATATCTTACAGGGTTGGTGCAATCAACTATTTCGGCGAGAATCTCTTCCCGGTCACTTGTACAGATTATCGGTCCATGATATCTCAATCCTTATATAGACAATGGCATATCTTGGATTAGTATGTGTCTGGGCCCTTTTTGAGCTTGTAGCCGTTTTTCATCAGGCTAGATCTCGTACTAGGACTCTGCCCCCCTCATGAACTGACTTTGGGATTGGTTCTAATGTTTTTATAGGGGTCTCCTTTATAATTTGAGGCCTTTGCCTCTGGTTGTTTCTTCATGTCCCTTATAAGGCTGGTTTTTTCCTTATTGTATTTGTCTACACATGGGGTAGCCCTTTATAATGAATTATTGCGGAATCCCCCTCAATTTTCATTTTCTATTCCATCTGGAAATATATATTTCTTCCCTTCTGGGGGGGGGTTACACATTCCTTGTCCAGCAAAGAACTCAGCTGATATGTTGATAGCTCTAAGCTCCAAAAGGGAGGTCATCTCCGTCTTCATGTCTTTCTGAAACTATCTACTTTATTTGCAGGATCTTCAATCCAAGTCACCACTATTTGTTTAGTTTGGGCCCTCTGGTAGTCGGCCAACATGTATTAGTCTTATGGTGTAATTGCATACATTGGCTTATGGTGGTATTGTATATATTGTAGGTTATCAGGTCAATCCAGTTCTTTGATTGAGGTGCATAGAGGTGTTTATTTTTCCTCGTGGCCTCCACCTGCCAGAAAATTCTATATTTTACCATATAGTTCAGTGGGCAAGATAACTTTGACGGAGATATAATATTTTTCAAAATAAGTATTATATATATCTCCTAGAAGTATCTTGCCCACTGAACTCTGAGCTCCCTCCCAGGGTTTCGCAACCCACCCCGCTCACGAGGAATGTCCTAATGGGGAAAAAAGTGAGAGAATGTTATCTGGTTTCGAGTTAAATGGACATTTGGAGATCACATGGTCAGAGGTCATGAAACATGATAAAATGTACCATAGAATTTTCGTACCGTTTTCAACTCAAGGGAGTTAACCCTTCCTAGTTAAATTGGGAATATACCATATAGTTCAGTGGGCAAGATACTTCTAGGAGATATATATTTTACTTATTTTGAAAAATATTGTAATTTGACAGATTTGAGTAAAGTACACCTCAATTTCGTCTGATCACAATGAAACCCATTACTCGCCTCGTAAGCTGAGGCCTAATAAGTACTTAGTAAAGAAAGCTTTTATCATCAGAAAAAATATAGCAGAAGGTGGCAAATTAAAAACATAGCAGCAGGTGGCAAATTAAAAACATAGTAGCACATGGCAAATTAAAAACATAGCAGGTGGCAAATTAAAAACATAGCAGCACATGGCAAATTAAAAACATAGCAGCAGGTGGCAAATTAAAAACATAGCAGCACATGGCAAATTAAAAACATAGCAGGTGGCAAATTAAAAACATAGCAGCACATGGCAAATTAAAAACATAGCAGCAGGTGGCAAATTAAAAACATAGCAGCACATGGCAAATTAAAAACATAGCAGGTGGCAAATTAAAAACATAGCAGCACATGGCAAATTAAAAACATAGCAGCACATGGCAAATTAAAAACATAGCAGCAGGTGGCAAATTAAAAACATAGCAGCACATGGCAAATTAAATAGCAGCACATGGCAAATTAAAAACATAGCAGGTGGCAAATTAAAAACATAGGAGCACATGGCAAATTAAAAACATAACAGCACATGGCAAATTAAAAACATAGCAGGTGGCCTTCTTGACTTTCATTTTTCTCAGTAATATTTTATCAGGGAGGAGGGATAGGGATATTAATACCTGTTCAGAAGTCTTCGAAGTAGCTCTCAAATTTGCTCTTTTCATGCAAAAATGACTAAAGGAAAAGGGACCTTTTTTGTCTCCTGCAGTGGTAATTTCTATGACCTCGATAAAAACTGATGAGGGACAGTTTGCAGATTGGTGGACATTAATCCCCCTGATGGAGGACTGGTGGCACTAATCCCCCTAATGGCAAAGTACATTCTTAGTGTATGGCGTAAGGATGCAACTGACCATAGGGTGTATTAATTACAGCTTTCTCCACATTTAAAACCCACTTGCACGTCTACCTATTGTTGTGCTTGAGTATTATCGGAATTTATCTGGACAAATTTCTTCCACCGAAGATGCCAAGGTGTTAGCTGGCCGAGGTGGTAATTATTTTGCGAGTCATTATTAGCTCAACTGTGCATTATCTAAATAATGACCGGCAAAATAGTGCCCCCCCCCCCCTCGGAAAGAGGAATAAACACTCCTGGTTAAGTGGTCCTATTTTTCTGCTGGTAGGCCCTGGTGTATTACTATGATGTTGGTAGAGCAAAGCGATGCTGTTTTGAAAATGTACTGTTATTTTTTTAGTTGTCATTTTCACGATCTATGAACGAATGGAGAAAAGCCGATAATGCTTATAACACATTGAAAAACATATACATGTATATTGTAAGATATTTCAAGGGATGGGTGTTTTGAAGATCCAAATTATGCTCGTTTTTATTACATCGCGGTCCGGTACCAGGGATCAACATAGGTCGATAAATACGCTAAAATTCTCATGCGGCCTGTTAAGCCACAGAAAGAATAATCCTAGTAATCGAATGCAGAAAGTTCTAGATAGCACGAAACAATAAAGAACGTTCCTTGTTGGTCTATTCCTGAATTGGTAGAAGTAACGAGCTTTTGTTTCACTTTGGTGCGAACAATGAAAACAGTTTGAAAATAGCTGTGACATTGACAAGTATTTGTCTGAGCGAAGGGAGCTGGTATATCAATATATCATGTATATATCAACCTATATTACACCTGCTTAAAAAATTACATGGACAAAATGTTGAACTTCGAATGAGCCATGCTCCTTTAAATAATGACTCTTTTGGTTATTACAAACTGGTCACGATTAAGATGGCTATTCCTGTCATTTTTGCAAACACACGAGCAGCCATGATTAAACTTTTTTAAATATACTTGTTTTTGAATGTTTCGTGCACATACTAGCTTTTTCTCAAATCAGATTAGCCGAACACAGCTAAATAACAACTTTAGAAAAATAGCAATATATTATATTTAACAGCATCAGTTGTCCCCTACCAGCATCATAGCAAATCAGCAGGACCCATGCACCAGTATCATAGCAAATTAGCAGGACAATTTAAACAACGTGTGGGTCGATGAACAACATTCAACATGTTAATCCTCCAGCGACATCAAAAGTGAAGAATTACATCAAACTGAATTCCAAATTTGCAAAAAATGTGAGACAAGCATGTGGCGACACTGGATTGAGATGGTTTTGCGCGATACTTTTTATCAAAATGTTCAATAGTTGTAAATATCAATGACACATCAATTGTAAAAATAACAATAAGTTGACATTTATCTGATGTTAAAATTAAATTGTTCTTACATTGTTGTGAAATTTTTTACAAAAAGTATCAAAATTTTGGAAAAATTACCACCATAGCGGACGTTTAGCGAGACATATATACAACAATTGGAAAGCTTGATGTATACCAGATAGTATGCTTGCAGCCCAAAAAGCACTTTCCAGATTTGCAGTTGGAAATTACTAGTTGGGCATACCCAAACAGAGACTACATTTTCGCGTCAATATTTAAATATAGCATGTTGATTGCCAAGCAAAACAAAAAAGTTTGTATAGAAATCTTAGATGAGACAGATCTTCATGTATAAGTTTGACCAACCAACCCCCACCTCCACAGTCATATTATAGAAATAATTTATCGGTCTATTTCTAAATTAAATCAAGGTAAACTAAAAGAAAGTTCAATGAAAAATAGAATGTGAAGAAGAACTTTTAATCGCATCTACTCTGAAATAACAATTAAAATGCACCCAACAAAAACATAAAATGGGCAAAACAGAAAGCAAAGAGAAAAACAAGAAATCCAGTTGAAGAATGCTAAGTTTGCTAACCCGAAAAGAGGTGCAGGGTTTGCAGAATGAAGGAGGTGCAGATAAAACTTTGAAGCTTGATGCCCCACCCAAATGAAAACCGTGTAACCACGTCCCTTCTTTGATCAAATGGGGGTTATTGAAAGTCATGCTAGTAATCATTCAACAAATAATGATTGAATATGAAATCATATATGAAAAAAATGCTGAAATAGATAAAAATGAAAAGAAAAAAATTATCTCACATCCATGCCGTGAGTCCACAGTACAGTGACCAACCACAACAGCATGACTCTCGTAACTTGCGTGCCTGGATTCTGAATGGGGAATGTGCGACCATAAGTATGATGTGATGGACAATACGGTACTTTTTCCAGATTAATGATAACTTGCATTCAGCCCATGCTGAAATGTGACAACTGCAGATTGTGTTAAGATATCACAAGCACAGTTGCCAACCGCTCGCTATCAGTTCAGTGATGTTTGGGCCAAACCAATAAACTTATTGGACAGTATAGGTTTTAATGGCCATTCAGCAAAGCGGCACATTGGCCAACATGAGCAGTCAGCTTATCCATTAATACATATTGTCATATTCGAAAGACCACTGTGTTCATAACTCTGTGTCCGAATACCCATATACCACTCATATATGATGTGCACATGGTGTGTGGGTTTTAAGTAAGATAATGACCTCGTGAAGTGTCGGAGACCAAATAATCACCCACGGCTGCTTTGCGGCCTTGGGTGATTATTTGGCCTCAGACACTCCACTTAGTCATTATCCTTTACATAATCTTTCCTTTCATCTTCATTTTTGTAATTAACCTGTAAATTATTTCTCTCCTGATGGATATTACTGGTTTCTCTTACCAATCTGCACAAAATCAATATTAGCTCCATTAGATAATTCCCTTATCTATATGAAATAATCTGTCCAGGTACTCCCCGTATCCATTCACAGTCTCTATCTATGCCCATTGTGTTTAAACATAGGGAGATTTGCTGTCACTCAGACTAAGCATCTCAATAGACTGATTTACAGGTAAGACACCATATTGAAAAGCGCTGAGTGCCACCAAGTTCTGTTTAAAATAATACTCATCTGAGCATATTTGCATCTATTTAAATATTTCTGATTATTGATGTGTCACTCGCTATTTATAATTGTGTGTTGATTTACTGAGATTTAGAAATGGAACTTTAGCTTGTAGGCTTGTGAGTAACTTGTAGAGAAAAAAATAGACTTTAGAAATGTCATTATGATGCTCAATGCTGCTATGTAATAGCCTTTTATGTTGTTTATAGAAATAAACCCAGCGTTTTGATTAATATTGGTTCCATCAACAGCATTTAATGTCACTTGTAATAATCTAACATCCCTTTGACTTACATAATACATTGATGGTTTATATTAGCATGGAATCCGTAAACAAAATCTCTAATAATTATAAAAAAATTCTAGTTTTCTATGCAACACAAATTTGGCAGGACCAGTTATCCCGATAAGCATGTTACTTGCAAAAGTTTATAAGATAATGATAACTTTTAACACTATCCTATTGAGCAACCAATGTACTTATAAAAGGGTTACTTGTCAAGCTCTTTATAAAAACTTGATTTATGATTTGACGATGGACACTACAGGCTACATCCTTCATCCAATCGTCACGAAACTTCAAAAGCATGTTTTGGGTCACCTCAATAAAGGAGCTATCATATTTGAACGATTTTTGATAATAAAAAAACTGGCTGCCGGGAGTCATCTTGGATTTAATTCTTTGCATGACTAAATCCTTAAGCACACCCTACAGCCAACATTTATCATCTGATTGATCCAAAACTTCACACGGATCTTCGGGGTGACCTTTGGGTGAGCTATCCAATTTGAATGATTTTTATGAAAAACATGACTGCTGTCATCCATCTTGGACTTTACTCTTTACACGACTAAGTAATTTGGCATGTTTTTACATTAGATTCTTACAAAACTGCATAATGATCTTCAGGGTGACCTCTAGATGGGAGCAATTAAATTTTTCCAAATTTTCATGAAAAACATGGCTTTCAACGGCTATCTTGGATTTTACATTTGAATCTGTCTGCACACCCTACAGACCATATTAATTTAAGAAATGTTGTTTAATTTTACAGGCACATTTATGATCTCCTCTGGATCAAATCAAATCAAATTTGAATGATTTTCTATCAAAATCATGCTGCCTGCAGCCATCTTGAATTTTGCTCTTTGCATGCTATATGGCTCTTCGGGTTGAGTATATTTCAACTGTATGCATTCTGTGTCGCTTAATTGGCTCTAATGTATGACACTATTATTTTCCAAGTTGAGCTACAGTGTCATTGACACTTTCATTTACTATATATTACAAATTACAATGCTCTTCATGTTTGGTTGTGAAAAATACTCTCAAAGAGGGATTTTTCCCCAGGATCAAATTATGCTATTGCTGCAGATTGCAAGTCATGTTAATTTTGATCTATTTGTTGATTTTAAATTTCAGAATCGGACTCTGATAATATAGACACAAACCAGCTGATCACCCAGCTGGAATCACAGATGAATTCAATGGATAAAACTCTCGGTGTTAATTTAGACAACCTCACAATTAAGGATGATAAAGCCTCAGATGTTGACTTGACATCATTTGGTGAGCATAATTAGAAGTTGTGTTCACACAGTATGGAAGTCTAACAATCATTAATATAAATGGATTCACACAGAATAAAGTTTTTATATATGACATCAACGTCGTTTTTCGGTTGATCTATGAGCCTATAGATCGATCAGTAGACTAATAACATACTGTATAATTCCGCGGATTATACTAAGTTTGTTATTGTCCCCCGAAAAATTTATTTTTGGGGGACTATAGAAACGGGCTCTGTCGTACCGTTCGTCCATTCATCACACTTTTGAGTACCTTCATGGTGTAATCATCTCCTCCGACAGATTTCATCCCAGAGATTTTAAACTTCAGAATATTGTTGCCCATATATTGAAGATGTGCAACATGTATATAGATGACGGAAAAATTATTTTTTGACAGAGTTATTAACCCTTTACGACTTAGAAAATTTCAACATTTTTTAGAATTTTCTGTATGAGGGTACCTTCATGGTGTAATCAACTCCTCCTACAGTTTTGATCATAGATATTTGAAACTTCAGAGTATTGTTAACGACATATTGGAGATGTGCAACATGTATATAGATGACGGAAAAATTATTTTTTGACAAAGTTATTAACCCTTTTCGACTTAGAAAATTTCAACATTTTTTATAATATTCAGTATGAGGGTACCTTCATGGTGTAATCAACTCCTCCTACAGTTTTCATCCTAGGGATTTGAAACTTCAGAGTATTGTTACCCACATATTGGAGATGTGCAACATGTATATAGATGACGGAATTTTTTTATTTTATGGAGTTATTAACCCTTTTCGACTTAGAAAATTTCAACATTTTTTAAAATTTAACAAAGCTGCATCGACTTGCCACGTTTTCGGGGGACACTGTGGTCGGCTGACCTTTTATTCGTATACTGATTGATCTATAAGCTCATAGATCAACCGAAAAACGATGTTGATGGCTTATAATTACAACGATAACACCTTATTTTCAACTATCTACTATTAATCCATATCAGAAAATTAACAACATGATTTTCCATTGGACAATCTCCGAATTTGGTTGATGGGCCGAATATAAATTGCCATTCATCGGAAAGCTCTCGGGGCTTTCCGATGAATGGCAAAAAGCCATATTTCCGACTATATCCTGAAAAGTTACCCATAATTCTGCTGTGGTTAAGGAGTCAATTACTTAAGGCATTACTGTATGTCCGTCTTACCTTTGCAGAGCATACATTGAGTGTGTAAAACATTTCCGTCACTGGCTGCCATGGAGGGTATCCTTAGTCCCATTGGGAGAGCCCATCTCTAATTCCTACTAATTTGATCCCAACAATGAAAAAAAGTCATGATATATTCAGTCTAGAAATGTCACAGGGCTCTAAATATTGTTTTATTTCAGGAGATTGTCAGTATGCACATTTCATACCAAAGAACCTTCGGGCAGATCATGAGCCCTATGATATTTCCAGGGATTCTGCCTATTTTTATGAGATCTTGGAACACTTTCAGAGTGCAATGAAGCTTGATGAAGCTGCATCAACAACACTGGAAGTCAAGACTGTTTCAAAAGTTAGTCATTAGCTCATGTTGATATAGAAGGCATGAGAATGATGTGGGTGTCATTGTCAGAATGTCTTGTTAGGTGGGCAGTCACGCATGTTAATACAAATTTTGAAAGATGTTCTAATTTTAATAATGAAAACGTCGGGTGTTACATTAGATCTTCATGACTTTGGTCAACAACTTAAAGATGCATAATCCGAGTAAGCACCCCTTAATTACTATTTATTTAAATTTGGGGGTAAAAAATATTTTATTCCACATATCAAAGCTTTGAGTTATTAGATATAAATTTTTGAAATCTATTATTTTTCACCATTAAGAATTATTAATGGCCCACCAAACAGTTCATGAGCTGACGGTCTTGGACCAAATTGCGGATGTTGATGGATAACTCTAAAATCAAGAGGCTTTCTGTTGATAACAAGGCCAAATTTCGTGGAACAACTTGTTGATAAATAGCACGTTTCGGGCAATTTGATACTATAGTTTACAGTGGTTAGCATTATTTTTGGGCAATTAATCGATTCTGATGCATGGGGACCATCAAATCAGGTTGAGAACCTTTAAACTCCTGTGGCTGTTTGAAGCCTGAAATTATCCTCACAAGCCTCGTCAAATTAGGTCAAAGAATACATTAAATACTTTTATTAAAAATTGATAAAAATGCCAGAAATACTTATTTAAAGGTACTCAATCCAATCAGACGGTCCCCATACACCAAGATACAACAACAACAACAACATTTCTTCAAAATACACTTTAGTTATCAGAATCGAGTTATTGCAACAAAATAATGCTAACCGCTGTCAACTATGGTATCAAATTTCTCAAAACTTGTTATTTATCAACATTTTGTTCAACAAAATATGGCCGTATTAACACTTGATTTTAGAGTTATTCATCTTTATCCGCAATTTTGTCCGAGAACCTCTGTTTGATCACGATTTTTCTGGGCCACATATTATTACACATCTCGAGAAATAATAAACTTCAAAAATCGATATCTGATCACTCTGAGCTTTGATGGGTGGGTTTCTCGACTCGAATCAAATAAGCTTCTTGATTTTAGAGTTATCCATCTTCATCCGCAATTTGGTCCGAGACCGTCTTCTCGTTGACTTTTACTGGGCCATTAAAAATTATTGGTGGTGAAAATAAATAGATTTCAAAAATTGATATCTGATCACTCTGAGCTTTGATGGGTGGGTTCCTCTACTCGAATCAAATATTTTTTTATTCCCGAAGCCAAAGAAATATTAATTTAGGAGCGTCTCATCGGATTGAGTGACTTTAAGTTGTAGCATTATCCCTTCCATGTCTGGAGCTTCCTGAAATTTTGAAAAAACCCTGTGCCAATGAATTCTCTTATATGCGAGTCTCACATAGGGAGCCTCACGTATATAAGAGAATACATTGAAGAATATATAATTTGACCTTGTAAGCCAGTGCATTCTCTTATATATGTGAGTCTCCCATATAGGGAGCCTTGTATATATAAGAGATACATTTACCTAAGAATATATTGAATATATTGACATTGTAAGCAGGTGCACTCTCTTATTACTAGTATATGTGAGGCTCCCTATGGGAGACTTGCATATATAAGAGAATGCACTGGCACAAAATTTTTATTGTTGCAGCGGCGCAGCTCCCGTCATGAAAGGGTTAATAATTATGAAGTATGCTTAAGTATATAAAGCCTGTAGATTTATATTGTGTATATTTATCAACTTTCTCTTATCTTTCCAAATTTCTCATTTTGGCAAATCGTTAATTGGGATGACTAAAATTTCAATACATTTCAATAAAAATAACATACTTAAAGATCTCCCTACCATGCCCATTTTACAAGCAATCTGGAAGTGATTTTCAAAATATCAATCATTTGGATGAATACTGTAAGAGAATTACCCTCTTTGTCTCAATATCTTGTAGGCAACACACTCATCAAGCCAGTTCCATGACACGTGTGGGTCTATGGCCAATTCTTCTTGTGTTCTCAGCCTATTCTACTGCGGGTCACGTGACAAACAAGAAAGAATGCAACAGATACTCAACCACGGATTCTCAGAGGAAGGTATGTTTAGCCGAGAAAATAGATTAAAAGCATACGTGCTCATGATATATGTACACACATATTTATCAAGTTTTTTTAGTTAGTAGTTACAAATACAAATAGCTTCCAAAACGGAAACCTGTTTTAACCATAATTCACTTCTGAAAGTTAATATCTCCGTCAAAGAATGAACTAATGGTTATATATTTCTTGCTTGCAAGATTCTAGAAGAAGTTTTTAAAAATACCTACAGTACGTGCACTGTCAAACCCAATTAGGTTCAACTTCCGACAGATCATGTGACGTTCCTTTCGCTATAAAAGCAATGTCACGTAAGTCGATGGTCTTTTTAATTTCTTCTACTTCGCAAGATAAGTCGCAATTTTTATCTGTTCACTTTTAATGAACGCTATCTTTACGATATTGCGAATGACAACGCGCAGTTTCCTAATTTCGTGCAATGACACGTGTTTCCTTTTTCGGAATTACGTCTTCACAATTGATCAACAATCCTTTATTCTACAATACTGTCTCGTCAATGACAGTGCTCCGTGGATGGATAATTTCAATAACAAATAAACCAATTTTGTTTTGTTTACGAGAATCACTCAGAACAAATGTCGTTTTTTGCATAAAAAACAATGCCTTTTCTTGTTGGAGCTTCATGCTCATTCGAATAATTCGGGTTCTCGTCAGGTTTTTTAACCCTGCATCGGGTGTAATATGGTGTTGGCTTCTACACTATGCTCCAGTTTGGAGTTTGGTCACTGAAAATCCCTATCAAAACGAATTGGAAAGAATATTTTACAATATTTTTACTCCCGGATGCCAGATAAACTAGCCAATGTGTGGCTTGCCTCTTCTCTCTACATTGAACATAAGACTCAATGCTTTTCGATGAAAACTTCGTAATGTTTTTTCCCTCTGACGGGTGGGGGTGCCACAATTGATTGTATAATCGCTGAACCGTTGATACAGCCGATAATTGATTTCGGCGTCAATTAATCTGAGTTATTTATTTCTGATGTCGGAATGTGCCGGGTATTATTGGATACCCTGTTTGTTTTACAGTTTAATCTACAACCGAAGGGTTAACAACCTTTTATCGCGCATAAAAGAGATTCCGACAACATGAGTACTCTACTATATGTTGCGAACAGTGGGCAGTTCATTTAGTGATATGAAATGGTTAATCTTTGAGTCATTGTATATTGTATTTTTAGATTGTTTGTATGTTTGGCTATTCATAACACTGAAATTAATGGCTGCGTTCGTTCTAATGAACTCACATTATTAACATAGAAAATTATATCAGCCATATTACGGAATACTTCCACTGTTATTGCTATTAGGTACGATTAATCGATTTTAATATATTATGACGACCAATTATCGATTATCAAAATCAATGATCGTGGTACCTCTACTGACATGGCACCTTCTCCTGCTTCCTCCATCAACATGGAGTTCGTCGGTTACTGGACTCTTCAGCCTCCGCAGAGAAGGGCAGCGATGGTCGTTCAGTCACAGCTACCGCTGGTCCTGCCTCCGGTGTGTCAGGGTTCCTTCCATCGCTGCACAAGCCGGCCCCTTGCCATAGCTACCACAACATCGGTGGTCCGTAAAGCTCGCAAGGCCCGGTGCCTGCCTCGCAGTTCAATGTGTCACCTGCCACTGCTGCCATTCCAGGGAATTTCATCGCACGGGTTCCGACCTGTCCTCCATTCGTCAGGTGTTTTCCGGCATTCGTCCCTCCCGGTTTGGGGCGGACCAGTATCCCTCTTATCCACCTGTGTTCTTTCATCCACCAGTGTGACCTTGTTTTGTACGGTTCCTAGCCTTTTTCGACTCCTAGGCTAGAACCTACACAGACTTATAATTTACATTCCGAGGCTCCGGAATTTGTGCCTCTTCAAACCAGGTGACCTAGTCAGGATACTTGCCCCTTTTCTCCATCTCCTGGACGGACGGTGCTGTACGGAGACGAGGACATGCTGTCACTACATCCCATGGATTCGACAGCATTTGATGCATGTCCGAGTTCGCCATACCCATCCGAGACTGCCTTCCAAGATGGTAATTTCGGATGGGTCAGTCCTTCGATCTTAGGATAACAATTGCGCACCATTTTGCATGCATTACCAGCACAATACTAACAGCAAAGAAAAAGAAGGATGAGCAAACGTGGCCCCTTCTCTTGCTTCCTCCATCAACATGGAGTTGAGTTGGTTAATGGACATGCCTCCTCCTTATTGGTCGTGGCCTCCTCAGCCTCCGCAGAGAAGTACGCCTGTTTTCCACAATCGAAGGTATGGATGGGGCCTCCATATCAAGAAGAAACGCCAACGCGTGGCACATTTTTTTCTGCCAACTCGGTACAGCCTGCGCTGCAGGCTCGGAGTATCTTAGTCTCTATTTGTAGTCGCGGCTTCCACAACCTCCGCAGAGAGAACTGCTATGGATGTTCTGCAGCAGCTCCCGCTGGTCCTGCCTCAGTCGCAGACAAGTCGCAATCATTCGACTTATTGTTTTGTACAATATTACCTCTGTTATTTGTACTAGCCTACCACCGAACCAGCTGCAGCCATTGCAGGCACTGCCCGAGTAGGATCCGATCATGTGCTTCTCACAGATTTGACAAAGCTGACTTGTGGTTGTTAACTTTAATATTGTATGTAACTTTAATTCTCAATCGACGAAGAGTTATCGTTCTTAACAGGAGTGACATCAGAGCGTGCGAATGGGAAGAATGAGGAAGTCATTCATGGTGATGGTGTTGTAAATGTATAAACTGATAAACTGGAGAAAATGAGAAGCGATCTATGACAGCCTTAGTGTGATTCTGGGCCCGGAGGAGACAGACTTTAAAGGTGAGCTTTGCTATCGTTTTTCATGGTGACTTATGGGGGACGCTTAAGTGCATGCGACTTTGCTCAGGGGTTGGACCCTGGCGTGAGATTTCAATAGTGTACCACCCGCGATTGCTCATCGTTAGAAACATCAGCACACCGGCGGCGGGGTGAGAACTCGCCTCACTATGTTGTCCATGATGACAATTAATACAAGCTAACTACTGAGGTCCCCATGATTATGTCACCCCATTTCCCTGACAAGACCAGGAGTCCAGTCAAGCTTTGCCTTCTTACCAGATACCGATGGGTCAGCCTGCCCACCTATCCTATCTTCTCGGATATTGGGATGTGATTTGTCCACCAGCCTTTTCTCAGACTCTGAGGTTTCCTCTGTCAGACTGATTGTCCGCCATGTCCAATTGCTCTGGCCATGTGCCACAATCAGGAACTGCTCATGACTCATATTTAATTCGCCTCCATTCTCACCTCCCTTCATATCCCAACCGGGTATTCAAGGTGTTGTTGAGACCAGTCTTTAGAGTTTCGGGCCATCGAATCTGTTCAATTTTGTGATGATCGCCATGATGCACTTATTCAGTGACATATTATGGACTTGATAGTGTGCGTGGAACTGATAAGTTTGTATGCAGGTGCTATGCCTAACACCGGAATTTGGCATTCTGCTCACATGGCCGAAAATATCACGCATATCGAACATCCTGCTCAATCGAAAATATCGTCTGATCTACGCTCATTTTAAATGTTTGCTTCTTGATTCGGGACGCATCTCGCAGTGACAGACTAACAAAAATTATTTCGTCATCGAGGGTCTCTGCATTTAGTTGGTGTATATATGTGTGACTGTGGATGTAGTCCATTTTGATATCATATTTGTCACAATACCTACTTTGAACAGGATTGTTCTCCACTTCTATTTGATCACCCTACCAGAGTGTTTCACATCACTTTAAAATCATGATTCTAATTCTCATCAGATTTCGCGATAACTGATTCTCACCTTAATTTGGGACATTCAAAATTATTGCTGCATGCCCATATGTGTTAATAATACCAGTTGTCGTGATTATAACAGTTTGTGTAACTTTTCTGCTAACCTACGGTATGCGTTACCTACGCACCCACCAGACAAATGACACATAATTTTGAAACCATGCAGGCCTGTTCGTTGCATCACAGTTTGGCAGAATGTTCAGGCAGATCCATTAGCTGTATCTGTTAATCTCCTTGGTTGACCATACAATTCAATTTCAAGTAACTTGGCTTTGTGTACTGAGGTGGACACTCTATCTGTCTAGGTCACATCTCTGTGTATGCTTTTTCCTTCCATGGTCATTCTTCCCAGTGCCCTGGCCATATTCTGCACAACTCCCTGTAATATGTTCTCCTGGTGCCCCATTGGTCTGTGACCACCAGGCTTCTCCGATCTCCCCTGAGTCTCTCGGTCAGGCTCAAAATACCGTTGATTTTTAGAGTATAACATGCTGAATCAAGTTAGTCATATCGCCCTGAAAATTGAAACATATTACGAGAATTGATTCGGTGTTTCTGGGGAGGGGGCGAGAGTAATAACAGTGTTTTCTCATAGCTTTGCTATGGTCCCCTCTTTCGTGTCTTGTGGGACTGTCAACATCTTCTGGATGTCGTTCTAGTGCTGCTTTATCCTCAGAAGGGCGGTGGGAGGTCTCTTTATCCTATTGGGAACATGAAATGAATGAGTTATCTCCCTTGCCTCTGTGAACATTAGGGCACATGAAGTATGTGCGGTTTCCTTTTAGGAGGCTCAGTTGCTTTTGGGTTTATCTGAGCTACTGCATATGGGACACAATGGTCTATTTTCGCACATGTCTACCAAGAAATCTTTTTGGTACAGGATGCAAATCTTTTCTGCTTCAGCAGGTGGGTTTCATGGGCCTAGTCTGATTATCTGCCTCGTGGCCTCCTATTCAAGAATTCTAATTATAACCATTAGTTCATTCAGTGTCCAAGATATCTTTGACGGAGATATACTATTTTTTACCCAAAATATGTATCTCCTAATAGTATCTTGGACACTGAACTCATAGGGCCCTCCCAGTTGGAAGCAACATTCCCGCCCCGCGCACTCAGTCAAGCGCATCGAACACACAGACGGGAGAAAATTAAAAAGACCATAGACTTACGTGACATCGCTTTTATAGCGAAAGGAATGTCACATGATCTGTCGGAAGTTGAACCTAATCGGGTTTGACCGTGCGCGTACTGTAGGTACTTCGTACTGATTTTTTAATACTTCTTCTAGAATCTTGCAAGCAAGAAATATATAGCCATTAGTTCATTCAGTGTCCAAGATACTTATTAGGAGATACATATTTTGGGTAAAAAATATTATGTTTCTCAGTTTCCAATACATTGATCCTTGATTTTGGTTACACAAACTATACAAAATCAAATTCAGAGGCCTTGGTGGCAGGGTTGGTGCTGGACCCAAATTTTTACTTGTAAAATATTTTGCCAAATTAATTTTTTTTGGGCCAAGTTTTAAAATGATTTTGAGGGTACTATATATAATTGGGGAAATTGAAGAAAATTCTCCTGTTTTTATCTTTGTTATATAATGTAAAAACTAACCACATACGCAGGTAAAATGAGCTAGTAAAAGAAGCTAGTATTATTAATATATATCAAAGTAGCAATAAGTATCTATGCGACACCAGGAAATTACATTTAATATAGCTAGACAGTTATCATACTACAAGTATATGTCATTAAGGCATACATATTATTTCGTCCTGTATGTTAGTTGTCAACAAAGCGGAACCACTAATTAATCCGTCGCTTGCCGACCTTCAACAGATTAACTTGTTGTCTTATACTCGCTGGTCATAAAACACGGTTGTATCTTTGTTGGCAACAAAGCCGAGCCACCAATTAATCCATCGCTCCCCATTCACCTTCCACTGATTAACCTATTATCTTATACTCGCTGGTCATAAAACACAGATACTATAATACGTGGTCGACGTCAACCAATATCATTCATATTTGGTGTATTGATCTTTACAATATCCCAAACGAATTTGAAAACCAGATTTGTCTGATCCTTTTTACCTGTTACAGCTAGCCCTTAGTTTGCCTCTTTCTTTTTTTTTAGCAATTTTAGGAAATTTTATGTCGTCAGCACGATAACTTGAAGAAACATCAACCGATTACATTCATCTTTGGAAAATGGATCTTTCACAATATTCCAACTGAGTTCAAAAAACCAGATTTTTCAGATCCTTTTTAACTGAGTTATGGACCATAGTTTGTCCATTTTTAGTTGAGTTTTTGAAAAAAATTATGGTTTGGTGAGGTTGCGGGAGACCGTTAGCATGATAACTGAAACAAACATCAACCGATTTCGTTCCTATTTCGAACAATGCGAAAACCAGGTTTGTCTAATCTTTTATATGAGAGTTATGGGACTTTAGTTTGTCTATTTTTAGCGATTTTGATAGTTTGTGACCGTTAGCGCGATAACTCAAACAAACTTTTACCAATTTCAATGATATTCGGTATGTGAGTCTAGGATCACCTGTAGATATGAGCTATCAAATTTTAATGATTTTACTCTTTGCATCACTAAATCTTTTATAGTGCTCACACCTTGCAGAGCATATCCCTCATCCGATCATCACCAAACTTCATATGGATCCTCGGGGTGATCTCTAGATGTGTGCTTAACATTTTTTCCGAATTATGTTAAAATAACACAGCTGCCAGTGGCCATCTTGGATTTTACTCTTTGTATGACTAAATCCTTTAGCACACCTTACAGCTGGTCACATTTCTCATCCAATCGTCACCAAACTTCATATGGACCCTCCCTTTTTCCAGCAACTAATAACAGATGGCGACCGATTTCAATAATTCTTTTGCGAGATCCACTCTTTCAGGCCAAAAACAACTTGATGGGCCATCTTCTGATATCACACCCCTTGTTTTTACCTGACTTATAGTCCTTAGTTCTGAGTTACCAGTATGGTTCTTTAGTTTGTCCACTTTTAGTGATTCTCGGTCTGACAGATTCACTGTTATGGGCAAATAAACTTGACCAGAGCCATCTTGGATCGCAACCTTTGTTTTTACCTGACTTTATATAACCCTTAGTGTTCTGAGTTATCATTCTTTCGTTGTCCATTTTTTGTGATTCTTGTCGGATATATTCACTCTTATCGGCAAATGAACTTGACCAGAACCTTTGATGCGCAACACTTGTTAACTATAGTGTGGAGAATATACTTAGATGTATATATGCACATACCAATGTGCTTTAATTAAATAATTGATTTACTTATTAATCCACAACATGGGGCTGACTTGGCATGACGTTGTGACATAACTTAATCTGCTGTGCTGGAGATAAAATTTAAAATCTTTCTGTTGATCTTTCCCATCAAAACTTTATTGAATGGTGAACACTTTTCACCCAATGTATTAAAATAAAATATTTTTCATATATATGGTCTTGTGATGAATGAAAACAAAAATTGAAATTTGCGAACTGTTTTATTTGAGAACATGTAGGACCTATACAGTTAGAACAAAAGTCATCCTTATTAACAGCAGGTGTCTTGAAGTCAAACTGTCTTCGCTTCTTTAGTCAAATAATGATACTGATTGTTTTAATTTAGTTGCATATGTATATGATATATATATTAACAGCTCAAAAACATAAACAAGTCAAATAACTATTTTATTAGAAATAAAAATATGTGTAAAATAGAACTATATTAGATGACTGTACACTGTTGCCTGAGTACATTTATTTAGTTGACTTGAAAAAATGGCACCGTGGCATCCCAGTTTTCATTTTATTGTGATTTTATAATGAAATGTTGATTAAATTGTAGAAAATATAGCACAAAGCCCAGCCGCAAAACCACATAAAACCACAAAAGTTAATAACGTGACACATATTTTAAATATTAAATTCAACAAGAAGAAAATTTGTGTTATAATACATTATACTAAAGTCCCCAGGTCTCAATTTCAGGAGTATTGATATACATGTGAATAAAATAAAATAAAAAGTTTTTCCTGACTACTGACCCTAATTTTATTCAATCCATTTGCGGAAACAAGTGTCATTGTTTATAAGCCTTATTGTCATTTATTAATTTACATATAACAAAAGTCCTTCATTCTTTTTCAGATTTTTCTGATGATATTTTTGGAAAAGGTTTATATTTCTCAAAGTACCCATCAAAAGCATCTCATTTCTCAGCGGTAAGTGGCGTTCCTTCCTAGACTGAATTTGATCATCTCAGAATAAACTTACCGTACCAGTATACACTGTACACCACTTCCATGTGGTCAATTGGTCATTGACAAAATCAAGTTTGAGCTATTGCCATGTGTTGGCATCCATCGTCCATTCCTTACCAGTTTCCTTCACCCTACAGGTCACATTTCTCATCCGATAATCACTTCATGTGGATCTTTGGTGTGACCTCTAGATGGGCGCCATCAATGCAAAGTTATGCACAAACATAATAGGTTTTATGCAGCAAGACAAGAATAAATGTAATGGGGAAACAAACTAAGGGAGAAATGACCTTGAACTGCCTGAGAATCCCAAGGTTAATTAAGGATTGCGACTCGTCTTATTAGGCATCGGAACATCAGGTTTGTGAGGTAAACACTACAACACACATATGCAAGAGGAGAGATCTGTGAAGATTGACCAAATCACTGTACCGTATTATCGCGGGTATAAGCCCACTTTCGGGCATAAGACCACCCCAGTATTTTCACTAGAAGTAAGTTTTCCGGGGTATAAGACCACCCCCTCACTAGCCCTAACCATAACCCCTCCAAAATGGGTTTATATACCAGTATTTGAGAAAAATTACTCCCCAAAACCTGTCAAAAATGTCAACGAATTTAAAATTGCGCGAAGTTCAAAGGTCACAGTTCCGGTAACAATGACATATTATAATTTCCGGATGTCTTATTCGATACCGGGGACCGGAACGAAGTGCTGTCGCGGAATAATTAATTGTAATAATATATAAATAAAGATGATTTATGTTACACTGTGTCTTGGTTCTTGTGTTTAATTAATAACTGGCCGGTAGGCCTATATTATTGACGTTCATCGATGGTGACAGGTGTCGTACTGAGTGTATGGAAAAGATGAATATACAAGAAACTATATTCAAGAATATTTTTGTGACATTGTGTCTTGTTTGTGTTCAATTATTAACCGGTCGTTCAATCAACGGAAAAGAAACTGCTGTCATTGCTTTGTGTGTCCTTTGTTGTCACATTTCAAAGGCGGTCCGGTGTTGTTTTAGTCATTCCACTGTAAGCCATGTCCATATGTGCAATGTTGGTTTTGCACAATCAAAACATGTGATCGGTATAAATACTGAGAACCTAACCCCAGATCTTCAGTTCTTTAATTGTTCACAATGCCTCTACAACGTAAATCTTACACAATTGCTGTGAAAGTGAATGTGATCGAGTGGTTTCGCAATAACGGCAGGAATTTCTCCAAAACCGAACGTGAATGGGGAATTTCGCGGAAGCAGATTCGATCTTGGGAGCGCGATTATGATAGACTCAAACCCCTATCCAAGGGTAAAACGGCCCAAATTAAGAAACAACACGCCGGCGGTGAGCCTAAGTCTGTTGCCATGGAGGAGGAACTATTCCAGTGGTTCTCTGACGAGCGAGAGAATGGCCGCGCCGTCACAAACTTCGCGCTCCAAGACGAGGCCCGTAAGATCGCATCCCAGATGAGAGTCTCCCCCTTCAACGCGTCAGCTGGATGGCTTTCATGGTGGAAGTCCCGATACCGCGTCGGAATCCGGAAAGGAACCAACGACTCTCAGAAGATTCCAGCCGACTACGCCGAGAAGGTCACGGCGTTCCGCGAGACGATCAACAATCTGAGACGACGACACGACCACACCGACTTCAACATCGCCAACATGGACCAGACGATGGTTCGATTCGACACGTCCTCCAACTACACCAACTCGATCATCGGCCAGAAGTCCGTCCGAATCGCCAATACCGGTGCTGAGAAGAAGGGAGCCACGGTCGCATTGCTTGCATCAGCCAACGGTCACAAGTTTCCTGCGATGATTATCTTCAAGGAGAAGTCCGGTATACTCGGTCCGCGCGTTCTCCCATCTCTCCGCGTCCCATCCAACGTTAGAATCACGGCATCGAAGAACGGCTGGATGACAACCGATATCCTACAGGAATGGATCCGCCGCATCTGGAGATCTAGCCCCGACGATGTTCGACGACTTCTGTGCCTGGATTCGTACCGCCCCCACATGACCCAGGACACAATCGACAAACTCGAAGCTCTAGACACCGATCTCGTTATAATACCAGGAGGTAAGAATTAAAATTTGTTTTGTTCCCCTAATTAATTATTCAATGTCAAAAATTTACCATGAGTAAAGCCTACCATAAATCAGTATATAATACCTTTCATGCATTGATGTACACAATGTAAGCTATGTAACCGGATAAGCTGCAGGCCTATTGTTTTCTCATTCTGGATAGCGATTGGAACATATCTAAACTCCGGAATTATAGAACTATTAGTGACCATTTATTAATCATTTATTTCATATTGTTCTTTCCAGGATGCACACCGATCGTCCAACCGATGGACACCCACGTCAACAAACCTTTCAAGACATCGCTGCGACGACAATGAGTTGAATGGTTCAAAACAGCCCAGAAGAATAAAAACGGGAACTTCATCCAACCAACACGACAACACGTAATCGACTGGGTGTCACAAGCTTGGAATGACATCGACGAATCGACGATCATCGGTGGATTCCTCCATTGCGGGATTTCCAACTCTCTGGACGGCAAACAAGAGCTACTCGTCGGCGATAACGTGCCCCAGTTCCTGCCATCGGAACTCTGTGAAGAAGAAGAAGTCGACATCGGGATCGAGTTCTTCACCGAGGATGACGACGACCAGGACCAAGAATTCGCGGGATTCGACGACGACAACTGCCCAGTTTTCGAGTAATTGTTATATGTTATTGCTTTGTCGTTATTTGTTGTGTATTATGTTTTTATTTTATCTTTTATTAATAAATTATCAATGAAAATTACTTGTAATTGTCGTCATATTTATACCTCGAAATGCAGAAATGAGATGTTCAATAAAATTACGCTAAATTTTCCGGGGTATAAGACCACCCATGCCTTTTCAAGCTATTTATTCCCTAGGCCCCCTGGTCTTATACCCGCGATAATACGGTATGTGATTTGTGAAGGGATAGTGAGCTTGGACATGTGTGAGATGGTTGGTGCCCTCTCCCACCTTTGAGCCTGACTACCATTTACATGTATATAATTTCATATTGCTAAAAATGTAATAAACCAGGTTAACATTTAAAGCTCCAAAGTCAAGTTTGAGCCATTGCCGTAGTTTTGTATCCGTCCTCTCTCATCTTGGATTTTACTGTTTGCATGACTAAATACTTTGGCACACTGTACAGGCCACATCTCTCATCCAACCAAACTTGATATTGATCTTCGGAGTGTCCTCCATGTGGGATCTATAATTTTTTTCCGGAATTCATTAAAACATATATATATATAGTGACCAGCAGCCATCTTGGATTTCACATTTAAATCCATTTGCACAACCTGCAGCCCACATTTATTGGAGAATTGTTTTAAAATTTGCAGACATGTTTAAGATCACCCTCAAGATGGGAGCTATTGTATTTGAATGTTCGATGAAAAACATGGCTGCCAACAGCCATTTTGGATTTAACATTTGAATTAACCAAGCACACCATTCAGCCCACATTTATTGGAGAATTGTTTTGAAATTTTACAGGCATGTTTAAGATCACCTCGAGATGGGAGCTATTGAATGTGAACGGTTTTCAATGAAAACTATGGCCGCCGACAGCCATCTTAGATTTTACTCTTTGCATAACTCATCTGATTGTCACCATATTCAATTTTATTGGAAAAATGTAATGAAAATTCAAAGGCAGGTTCATGATCACCTTTAGATGGGAATGATTTTCAAAGCATGGCCGCTGGCAGCCATCTTGATTTATACTCTTTGCATGACCTAAATACTTTGGGACTTTTCATAAACATTTCAACTTTCCTCTTGACTTTATTGACTGTACTGTATGACATTGTCCCCTTCCCAAGTGAGCTACAGCGTCATTGACACTTGTATTATAATTATTGCTGTGTCTCTGATCCGTTAGTTCATAGAGAGCCAGATATCAAGGAAATATTATACATGGAGTACATTGCTGCAATAGAAATCTTCAGAGTCAGGACCCTCAATAAACTGAATCCCTCTCAATACCAAACAAACTGTCCGGTCCCGAATTCTTACTAAAAATTATTGCATGCACGAAGAGGCTTGGTCAATTGGAATATATGGAATGAGTTTTACCTTCACAGTAACCATTGTGAACATTAATTAGTCCCAATGATATTCAAACCATATGTACTATTCATTTATTATAGCAATTAGCATAAATTGTTCTTCGATGTCATCAATGTAATCATCTGTTTTGTACAATTCTCCAATGTCATACAATTAATCATCTGGTTTGTACCTTACTAGGATGGGCAGCTGCTGTTGGTCAAAGTCTGTACAGGAAAGTTAAAGACAATATCCAAACTTGATGAATTAGTCCTGCCATTAGAAGATGGATATGAATCCTTAATGGTAAATACTCATAGTATCATCGGAGATTTCTTATGCATGCGTAATTATGGTTGAAACGATTAATCGACTAACTGTAATCGACGCTGAAATGTCAGAACGTCGACTCTGAATTTTGCCGTTGACTAGTTGGAACATAGTGTATTAGTTACATGTATAACATTTTCAAGATCGATTCCGGCATAAACGGTGTTAACTGCGCGTAAGTTACGGTAAGTATAACGTTTGGTGGCACCCGGAATTGACAGTGTTACTAGTATAGACACACACAGTGACCCGACTATTAATTGAAAGAATGTCTCACTCGTCGTTTGAGGTCAAAGACATCACTGCGACATAATGGCAATGAGTCACGCGGCTTTATCGTTTGTCGGAGACCGCTTTGATCTAGACACTGTATATTTCAATTGATCTCGCACTGTCGGGTTATGATGCGACGCTGTGTGAAGGTCGCTTAAGGTGACGTCATTGGTGCTACCATATATAAATGATATTGACATTAAGAATTGGCTATCGTATTCTACAACATAGCCGATACTATAGGGCGTATTTAGTTGGAACATTAACATTTTATAGTGACACCGCTCGGCACCGGTTTATTGGTGATCACGTGACTAAACGAAATCTCGAACGCTGATTTTAAATTAAAAACCTGTAAAAATGATCATGTTTCTAATCATTATCCACCACATGTCTAATTATATAATTTGAATCAGTGTGTTGGATAAATATCAAGATGTTTACTGTATTATTTCCCAAATAAATTGGTGTATATGCAGGGAAATGCGCTACCCAATAGACCATCATTGCATCAGGCATCGGTGTATGCCATGTACGATGAATTTTCCCTACCATGTTATGTTTGAAAGTTTTGATATCGGGTACCGACTAGTCGACACAACGCGACTTTTGGGCCTCGACTTTGAAATTCACTAATCGTTTCAACACTATGCGTAATGCTTTCTTTGATTTGTCAAAACATAAACAACATCAGAATTTGATTTGTTTGACATTGAATTGCTTATTTTGTGTTTTTCAGATGGTCTCATCAGTATTTGGGTTCCTACCCGCCAATGTTTTAATTTTACCCTGGGGGTATGCCTGCACCAGCACCACAACCTTTCGTTGAACTTATCTGATTACCTTTTGACTTGTCAATGAATATTTTGGAAAGAAAGGTTTAAGCATGCAACTTACTGTAGGTGGTTGTTAGTTGTCCACATTGTTGAGAGAATATGCCTGCATGCTTTCAGAAATATCCATCCTATAGCCAGGTGGACAGTTAGCTGGCTATTTGACTACTGCCATGTTTTTAAGATCTGCTAGTAACTGGGTTTGAATGCAAAACTCTTGGAATCATTTCATCCAACAGGATGTTAAGTCAGAGTTAATAGTTGAGTGACTAGACATTCAGAATTAGAATGGCGAGGCATGAAGGGCCGACACATTTTAGCTCCCAATGTAATGTTGCGAGTCCATTAAGACTTAAAACAGTATGAATTTATACACAAAGTAATCACTTCAATGCCAATATAACTATTTCAGAAAAATTGTGATGAATGAGAAATATAATTTAGTTTTTCTGTATAAAATTAGTCCTTGATTGACTAACAAATACGATTAGTGGACTCAGTGGAGTGTGCATGCAATTCATCGATAAGCATGCCCTGAAAGCAAAGGTATACAACTCTGCTCAAAATCATAAAAATGATCGGAAACATGTCATTAACTAATATTGGCTTTGCTCTCTATACATAGTATATTTATATTTTGTGGACTGTGGTCTGGTTGTCTTTTTATACGCCCGTTTGAAAAAACAGCCGTATTATAGTATTGGTCCATCCGTCCGGGCGTCCGTCTAGCTGTCCGGGCGTCCGTCCGTTAACCTGGTTTCCGGATGATAACTTTAGTTAGAGTGAACCAAATTTAATAAAATTTGGTATGTGGGTTTATTAGCCGAAAAGTAAGTTCAAGTTCGAATTTGGGTTCCGCCCGCCAATTTTCACAGGAGTTATGCCCCTTATTTGACGTTTTTTTACTTAGAAAATCCTTGAAATTTGTTGTCCGGATGATAACTTTAGTATAGTTTATCGGAATGAGTCCAAATTTGGTATATTACTATCTCCCACCAAAACACAGGTCAAGTTCGAACTTGGCTTCTGTCTGACCATTTTTGGCAGAGTTATGCCCCTTTTTCGACTCAGAAAATTCAGTTTTTCTTCTGTTTTTTGGTTTACGAATGATAATTCGATTTTGGAATGTTTATACGCAAAACCCGTTTTTTTGTGGATTACATATATCGAAATACAGCTCAATTTCGTTTTAATCCGATAATTTTTGCGAGAGTTATGGCCCCTTTTTTGACGTAATTTGACTTAGAAAATCCCTGAAATTTGTTGTCCGGATGATAACTTTAGTTAGAGTGAACCGATTTCAATCAAATTTGGTATGTGGGTTTATTAGGAGAAAAGACAGCTCAAGTTCGAATTTGGGTTCCGTCGCCAATTTTCACCGGAGTTATGCCCCTTATTTGACGTATTTTGACTTGGAAAATCCCTGAAATTTGTTGTCCGGATGATAACTTTACTAGAGCTTATCGGTTTCAATGATAATTTGGTATATTACTTTCTCCCACCAAAACACAGGTCAAGTTCAAATTTGAGTTCCGTCCGCCAATTTTTACCAGAGTTAGGCCCTTTTTTTACCAGTTTCCGCGTAGCTCTTGTTTAAAAAGGGTATGGGTTGAAGATTTGTCAGTGGTGTACAATTAGAAATTTCAAGTTGAAGACCCCTGCTCATCTGAGAACCTCCAGCTATGTTTAGAGCTAATTGTATTAAGTGATTTTGACAAGTACTGACTCCTGTAGGTGAGCGACCCCACAGTCCTGAACTGTCTTGTTTTTATTGTGCCTTGGCTGTTATCTCTCTGTTTTAAAATGTACTGCTGATGTGAAGAGTATTGTAATTATTTATTGTTTAATGAATTTTAAATGTAAGTATACAAATATTAATAAATATTTTTTTTTTCTTCAGACACCCGGACGATTAAAGAAGGAAAATGAGTCATCTTTGTGTACAGAATATGTTGTCTTCAATCTGAAACAGACACTGCCTCTCTGTTTGATATCTTACAAGGAATCAAAGCCATAGTCTGTATCAGTGAGGATTTCATATTGTTACAATTATTCATTCCTATTCAGTATCGTATATTTCATTCAGAAAGGATGATAATGATCAGTGAAATTATCAGTAATCAAAGCCACTTGATTTTAGAGTTATTCATCTTTATCCACAAATGGTCCGAGACCGTCTTCTCGTCGACTTTTACTGGGCCATTAAAAATTATTGGTGGTGAAAATAAATAGATTTAAAAAATTGATATCTGATCACTCTGATGGGGTTCCTCGAATCGAATCAAATATTTTTAACCCCCGAAGCCAAGGAAATAGTAATTTGCGAGCATTAATTCGGATTATGCATCTTTAACCTTTTCGCTGCTATGACGTCCGTAACTATTACGGACGTAAAAGTGCACGCCGTGTGCTATATGGTCCGTAGGTACTACGGACCTACTTCAGCAGACTAGAAGTAGGCCATTATACATAACTGGAACTTGGTGCATCAGAATAACTGTATCTCCAAGTGTCTAACAGTGTATGATGTTCCACGATTGTGAACGATAATAGCCTTTCAACCGAGTCAGTTTTATAGTTCTTGTGGTATTCCCATTATAGTTTCCCATTGGAAAATGGCAATAACGTCAACAGCACAGCACACGACGTCATAACGTCATTTAGCAGCGAAGAGGTTAAGGAATAATCTTTTTGTGTGAGTATGCTGAATAAACATTTTGGGGTCAAATCACAATCATGTTTGTGATAATCACGATTTATATAAGTTTGCTATAATCACAATTTATATAAGTTTGTGATTGGGACCAATGTGATAGTGTTTATGCAGTAACACCTCTCCAGAATGAACACCCTTCAGACCGACCTGTTTGTTCAGTTCAGAGATGTTTTCGGTTTATATGAAATCCCACTGTCACAAAAATTTATGTCGCCGTTAGCAAGAGAGAATCTATTATATATTTTGGAAGATCTGTTTGTGTGTTTATGTGTGTGTGTGTGTGTGTAATCGATGAACTCGAAAACGCCGACACGATTTCAATGAAACTTGGTATGTGGGGGTATTTTCGGCCGGGGGGTGACATAGGCCTATTGATTTGCCCGGGCGACGTGACCTTGAAATTGGGTCATTTCAAGGTCAAACGCCCGAATATCACGGGATTTCGATGAAACTTGGTATGTGGGTGTATTTTCGGCCGGGGAGTGGCATAAACCTATTAATTTGCCCGTGCGACGTGACCTTGACCTTGAAATCGGGTCATTTCAAGGTCAAACGCCCGAATATCACGGGATTTCGATGAAACTTGGTATGTGGGGATACTTTCGTATGGGGAGTCTCATAGGCATATTCATTTGCCCGTGCGACATGACCTTGACCTTGAAATCGGGTCAATTCAAGGTCAAATCACCAATTTTGATGGTATTTCAACGAAATTTTATACATAGGATTACTTTTGTCTACTGGGTGTTCTGGACGGGTCAAATCATGACCCCAACCTGACCTTGACCTTCAAAATGATCAATTCAAGGTCAAATCGGGTAAAACCGGATGGATTTCGACGGGTACTTTTATCGGGTACTTTTGTTCGGGCAGTGTTTTGGACGGGTCAAATCGTGACCCCACTTGACCTTGGCCTTCAAAATAGACAATTCAAGGTCAAAGCCCGGACGAAGTCGGGTCACCTTCTAGTATCTATATAAAACTAATGACATATTATCTGGCTTAAAGTATTCTCCAACACCTAATTAGGCCAGTATGTCAGACAATGCAATGGTATGAAATAACAACATTACATGCTGACTTATTAATTTGATCATTTTCATTAAAGCCATGCTATTCTTATTATTCCAAGTGATATTTTAATGGATATTGGGCAGCATTGTGGGAACTAATTGATATACACCACTGTGGGGGTTGTTGGCTTGCTTGATACTCTGGTTCCCATATTGCATATACTACACAGAATGTTGCCTTAGTTATGGATTCAAGAAATGTGCACATTGTGATGTAAACATAAAAATTAAATTAGTCATGCCTGTCCAGCAACAGTATATTTCCCATTCTGGCTTCTGATATTGCACCTGTGTTTTTATTGTATGTATTATTAACAGAGTTGTTATAGAAAATCTTTTTTATTGACATCATATAATCAGTCTGGTGTTTCAGAATTTTTTTTAATGATTCGGGCGGGCCTTGGTGGTGGGTTTAGCTGATAAAATAGTCACATCTGCTAAAACTGCCATAAACAGAAAGAATATTATACAATAGACAGATGTTGTTCTTATACCAATCATAAATATCATCTTATTGTCACGTTTATACGCTTTGTTATGTAAACGAACACCAAAAATGTTACAGAACCGTTTGTTTATAAACAAACACTTGGAACTACCAGATCATCCAATGAAAATGTGTCCATTGCGCTGTAGTATTTTCTCCTAACCTATATATGGTGATACATACCAAATAAGGAATGTACTTTGAGTAGTACTGTGAATTGTAGATGCACCAAATTTGGGGTTTTACAACTGATGTATAATGCGTGCCAATCTAAATAAAGAAATGACGCAATATCTTGACTCTGCTTATAAACAATCCACTGCGCTTTTTGCGAGAAATTAGACAACACTCAACCTATATTTTCTCGGACACAAAGCGTGTTTTGTGAATAATATCTCATTCATATCATCATTATGCTATACTATTAGTATATTCTTGAGGAAATTGTCTTATTTGATAAATGTTATTTCGAACCTACAATGAAAGCCACCCATCCCTTTAAAATATATAATCATGTTTGTGCAGGGTCTCCAAGCATGGTCATCTGAAGGTTAATTAAAAAGCCACTGTGTAGGATCTGTTACATCGGAAGTCATTCTATTGCTGGTTGATGATGGTTCAGGAATGATATTTTGCGGTTTCTACTGATTAAAAATAAACACTTTCAGCAGGTAAAACTCTATTTTTGAGCTATCTAGGTTTTAAATCGATTCAAAAGAACATGTTAATAATGAAAATTCCATTGTCTGAGTCATAACAACGATAAAAACTGAGAATTTTTATGTCTGTGTGGGTTTTCTCTCATTCGAATCGGTTATCTCCCACATTAATCAGTTCTATACAGGAAATTCTATGAATAATGTTTGGAAGGATACTTGGTTCAAACTAACCATGATGTAAAAATAACCATGTATACATGACGATATATTCATTGAGTTGATATTTGCACCACTTTTCATCAATTTCAGTGAGTTACACCACATGAAATTTCATTTGGCCAAACTTTTTTTTAAACCAAAATTTTAAATCTGATTCCAAAACCTGAATTGATTTTGTAACAGAAGCGACATGAGAATCAAATTTATAGTATGATCATCTGCTAATTGATTAGATGATACAGATTAATGGGTAACAAAAGGCACTCATGGCAGTGCCCTATCAAACAATATAATAAAGCAGTAATGAGCATTAACACTAATGAATCCTTTGTCTATCATAAGGGTGAATGGTAGATGGTGGGTAGTGGTATATTGTTAAGTATAATTGGTGTGATTAAAGAAGTCTAGACACCGTATTTGAAGGTATGGACGTAATTATATAGAATGAGAGATGATAAATAAAACAAAAATAATTATTAATTGTGCGACCAGAAAACTAGGATTTAATTTAGCCCAAAAAAATCAGAATTTGCAACAAAATTGGCCAAAAGATATGATATATATGATATATCCAACACATTTTTGTTCTTTGTTTGTCACATGAGTTCAGTAAATCACAACAATACATTTATGCAATAATAGCCATGTAAAATATTTTTAAAAGGGTCAAACCAAGATAACTTTGTGATAACAGCACAAAGTTTGGCATGCACAATCAGAGTACTGAACAATGTTTTCCTACCAACCAGTCAGAATGGTAGACAGATTCAACATGGCTGCTATTTTTCAAAATGGCCACTATATTCAGCTTGAACCCAACATTAAGATATATCAACACGTATTCCCTCCTTAGATATGTTACACATTGAAGTACATGGTATATTCCTTTCTATTCACAAAGGGGAATCTATGAGACAATACAATAGATTTAAATCGCCTCAAATTAAAAAGAGGTTAGTCTATTTCTCATCCTCTCAGTTGCCTCGGTTCGGTACCTGCTATGTCTGCATAAGCAGGCTCATGCTAATCCAATTCCTAGTGCACCTGAAGACATTAGGGTGGCTCTGGACTCAAGCATCCATATGCCGATGTGTCTCATCAATACTCCACCAATCTGAGGGTAGATTCCAGTGTATGTCATCACTGACCATGTTCTGTTAATATCTGTTTTATAGCTATTAAAATGAAACGTGATCAGAGGCCTCGGTTAGTCGTAAATTCAAAAAATGTACTTATGCTATTTCGTACCGAAATAATACAATTTTATTAGGGTCTCATTGGTCCCCCTTTGTGAATAGAAAGGAATATACCATGTAGTTCAGTGTGTAATTATGTATTTCTATTGAAATGTTATTTTTGTTGTTAATTGTCACATGGATTTAGAAAATCACAAACATGAAGCTAATCAACCCATCAATGACTGGAGCTCCTGAAATTTGCCGAAAACCCGGTGTCAATGCATTCTATTATATATGTGAATCTCCCATAGGGAGCCTAGCATATATAAGAGAATACATTTGCCTAACAATATTTACCTTGTCTTTGTAAGCTAATGCATTCTCTTATATATGTGAGGCTCCCTATGGGAGACTCGCATCTATAAGAGAATTCACTGGCACAATGTCTTTAATGCTGCACCAGCGCAGCTCCCATCAAAGGGTTAAGCAATAAGAAAAGTTTGTCCACCATATATCAACATTTTAAGAGAATAAATTATCAGTGTGTGCACTATACAATAAAACCTCTCTAAACCGAACACCCTTCGGACCGGCCCTTCTGTTCGGTTTAGAGAGGTGTTCGGTTTACAGAAAATCGCAAGACCATCGGAATATATTGCCGCCGTCAGTAAGAGTTATCGTGACCCGAACACATCATTACTGATTACTTAAACTTTATTCAATAAACTACAAAATAAAACATAAATTGCAATAGATAAACATGCTATAATAAGAAATAAATATATGTATAGATAAACCAGGAAACACAGAAATGATACATAAAAGTATTAATGACAAAAATTTAAGGATCACAGATGACTTTTCCAGCTAAAATTTCTCAATTTTCATGTCAAAAGGCCTGCCGTGGTTTACATATGTCATGCTAAAAGTTATGCATTTTATGAAAAAATAATGCTATAACAGTATCAGGCCATATCCATGTGAAAAGAGCCACCATAATATTTTGTATTGAAAATAGTAACTACATGACCAAGTCTGGAGGCCCTGTTAACTAAATTGTATAACCTGATACTTTTCATAATATTCTATTTGTTTAAATTATAGTCAGTTTGTTCTTTCAGATTATTACTGCCAGCATTAGTACTATATGCCTTTTGACAGAATATGACATTTGAGGTGAACTAAAAACTAATTAGTTTCTATATATGCTCATATAAATGTATGTTTAGAAATGTGCGTTATCTCAACAAATTAGGAGTATGATTTTTTGCAGAAACTGAAGGGCTTCTGACATTCTAGTAACTAGCCTTATGAGCTATTTTGATATTTCTTCAGGGAAATTAACCTTCTGTGCTGTCTTTTCTCTACTGCTTCAGTAATGCCCTAAATAATCGACTCCTTAACCACAGCAGAATTATGGGTAATATTTCAGGATTTAGTCGGAAATATGGCTTGTTGTCATTCTTCGGAAAGCTCTCAGTGACAGCTTTCTGAAGAATGGCAACAAGCCATATTTCCCATCTAAATCCTGAAAAGTTACCCATAATTCTGCTGTGGTTAAGGAGATTATTATTTAGGGCCATACTGTATAACTGACACCATTGTGATGTGGCCGTAGCTACAGTAACCAACCAACTCCATTTATAGCATACCTGAATGTCATGTACTGTACAATAATAAATAAATTGTAAATAAACAGAATTAAAACATCGGTCAAATACTGATTGTTCTCTAGTAGAGTCTATAACAGGAGATAGCAATTGAAATCCAATATTGTACCGGACAGCACTTTGTTAAAATCATGATGGCAAACATAAATTTGTAACATAAAATGCAATGTAATTTTAATCACGCATCCCCACTTTTCATTTCAGAAATAAATGTTAAGCATCATCTTTTTATTGGGAGATATGCTGGGTAATCTTTTGGGGAACACTCCACGTGGATGACAACCCTTTCTTTACTACATGGAATATCCTATCAGTATAAATCAAATCATCTATTGGATATATGCACATGACGTTACATGTTTGAGTCGTCCTACAAATCGAACAAGAGCATGTAACAATAATTAAACAATGAAGAATACGAAAAAATAAAAATCAATTGTCTGTCAAATTAAAAAGTGTACATTGGAGTTAATGGTCTAGTATTCATCTGGAGAGATGTTCAGGAAATATAAGCAGATGACAGACAGGAACGGATAATAAAAGTGTATTCATATCCATTGGTGGGAAAAAGTAGTTTGTTGAACTTTGTTATATGAACATTTCCTAAAGGAACTACTCATCATGAGTATTTAATATAGAAAGGGTTAAAATGCACATAAACTTACTTACTCAAACTAGTTACCAGTATTTTCTTAAATTTGATAGCACACAACTTAATTATTTTATATAAATAATCTGTAGTCGCTCTCATTGACATTCCCATTGATTATCAGTGTTTAATTATACCCCCACTTTCGAAGAAAATGGGGGGTATACTGGATTGACTGCGTCTGTCTGTCCGTCCGTCACACTTTCTCCGTCCGTGTGTCCGTCCGTCCATCCGACCTCATAACTCGAACAACTATGAACCGATTTCAATAATTTTTTGTATGCAATCTCCTTGGGACTGCCTCTCCGCATGATGCTAATTGCGGTTCGGTCCGACTTTTTTTTTTTAAGTTACACCTCATTTTCGACTTATTTTGACTTGGAAAATTCTGTCCGACTTAATAACTTTAACAAATATGAACGGATTTCAATAATTTTTGGTATACATGCTTCTCACAATACCCTCTCTACATGATGCGGCTAGGGATTGGCTCAGACTGTTTTTTGTAATATTACACTTCATTTTTGACTTAGAAAATTCTGTCGGACTTTAATAATAACTTTAACAAATATGAACCAACTTGAATAATTTTTTCTGTACAAGCTTCTTGTGACACCATATCGATATTATTAGTCCGAAGTTTTCTTTAAAGTTAAAAAAAAAATTTGTTGGGTTTACGGATAATGCGGGTTGAAATTGCCACGGTGGGGGTATGCTAGCACTCGAGTGCACACCTCTTGTTTTGCATAGTTTAGATGTTGTGTTTATGAAAGGGAACAAGCGATGTTATTTAAATTTTCGGCAATATTATATTAGTTGATTTTTCAGTCCTCAGGTGGGTGTATAGTACCTGAATAGTAAAATATGTGTTTTAAGCAATGAAATTAGCACATAATATCTCTTTAAGTATCCAAAGGACATAGACATCATACTCTCCTATAAAAAGGAACCACATTTATTTCTTATATTTTGCTATGAAATTTATTTAAATAAGGCACCCATCCTGACCAAATATCCAACCACAGGGGTGTGGGGTCTCATTAGGTTGGTGTGTTTGATGTATCAGTTGGAAAATTCCAATTGAGGTGGAGAGGGGCTGCAAGATTGGAATTTAGACTGGTTCAAGGGGGCATGGGTACAGGTGGAAATTTGAATAGTTCAACCCCACCAAACTAACATCCTCCATCTGCATCCTTGAGCCAGGAATTGTATGGACAGTTTATAAACTGCTGTATTTGTGTTTTATGGTGTTAATCTTGTGTTTGATACTGACCACCAATCCAGCGATAACAGTTACCTAAACCAGCAGGGATGGAAGACACTGCCTATCTTATCTGAAGAAATAAGAGGTGTTTGTTTATTGAAATATCTTGCAATTGATGACAAAAATAATAGTCATAGAATAGTAGAGTGATTCCGCTTGTGGATTATGGGCGTAAAAGGTGTAGCCATTAAACCTCCATTTTAAGAAAATGTCCAATCATAAACATGGTTTAGTTTGTTTGGAAGATAGCTCAGGGTTGGTTATCATAGAATATACTATGGTTATTGATCCTTCGAATTTATGACCTGTTATGAATCGGCCGATTGCCGCAAGCTCTTTTGACTTGAACTTCTTCATAGTTACGCCTTTTGTAAGGACATTTATTACCGTAATATGCTGCCAAAGTCTTGTTAAAATTTGATGTAACTAGATGTTCCCTAATTGCATGCATTTCACTGAGTTGTTTTGTATTAATTGTCGCTGTCACATGCTGCCATTTACCTTACAAGCTACACATCAGAAGTTACAAGCGGAATCTCTCTTAATTGTCTGCTCAGGTAGAATTTGTGCACTGTTTGTGATTTAAGTTTTCAAATTTTATTAATAAACAATATTAAGGCTCGTGAATAGAATTTGTCCTTATTCATTACTTTAAAAATCGTCTATCTCTTCTTTTAACAAGTTTTATATAGTTTCCTGGGTATAAAATATTAAATATGAATCCATAACACCTGCCTAGAAATGCTTCTATCAATTAATATTGATTTTATTTAGAATTTTCTGATATTAATTGATATAGGCATTTCCAGACTGGTGTCTTCAACTCATATCTATTATTTTATACCCCGGAAACTATATATATATATTTAGGAAGAATTAGACCATCTTTAAGGGTGATTTCTGATAGATCGTCATAAAAGTCATTGTGTTGATTCTTTTCCCCTCAGTTCAAAACCACTTGCCAAAGTGATTATTTATACAAGGATATTAGAAATGTTGTCGGGGGGTTATTTCAAACGATTATCAATGGATTTAAAAGATTTTTGATCAATGGATTTAAAAGATTTTTGGTATATGAGTTTACTAGAGGATTATTTGAAACGAGTTTGCAAACTAGGCCCGGTCGGACATTTTTACAAGATTTGATTGTAATTTGTTTGCATTTAGCACCCAGGAAAAGTTGTCTTGGGTTTATTTCCAACAAAAATTATCAATGGATTTGAAAGATTTTTGGTATATGATTTCACAAGAGGAATTTCTTAAATGTCTTCGGAATATAGGCCCGGCTGTTCATTTTCACCAGAGTTATGGCTCTTTGAATTTCATTTTTTGGCGTTCAGCAGCTGCGATTAGTTTATTTTTAACAATTATCGGCAGATTTGAAAGATTTTTGGTATGTGAGTTTACAAGGAGTTTCTGAATCGCGTTCACAAATAAGGCCCGGCCATACATTTTTTACCAGAGTAACCGCCCTTTGTCATTATTTGGCGTTGCAATTTAAATTTTAAGACAGAATTAAAACAAATATTAACCAATCTCAAACAAATATAAACTGATTTCAATTATTTTTTAGCATATTTTGAAATTGCCCATCCCTAACTTTGCCCACATAGGTGGCGGACAAGGTTTATGCTGTCATAGGCCAAATTTGCCGCAAACGGTCAATTTTTTTTGAAAATGGTAGAAATATTTTTTACCCCAAAATTGGAAATCTATTTTATACACCCGGCAGAGAGGGGAGTGAATGGCTCAAAGACTCTTTGCAATATATATGAGCTATAATTTTCACTAACTATATGAAGTATAACAATAACAATAGCTCAAAACAACATATTTACAATTATGTACACTGAAAACATATATGGACGGAAGCAATTTATATGTGGTATTACTATTATGTATAAAAAACTGTACAGGAAGTGGGCGAGCCATGAAGACCGCCCACCCCTGAGACAGATAATTATACACCAAATTATACATGTACATGTATATTGCAAAGATAGTCAAGGTACATGGTGATAGTCCAGATTATGAAAAACCAAATGGTTACTGAGAAACATCGGTCCTGATACAAATTTAAAGAATGAGACATAGTATATCAAGGATAACCAATAGTGGAGCAGGGGAGGTGGTGGGTGATAAAAGTTTTTGGCGTGATCCGGTGTTTACTATTGTAGACAAAGAGTGACGCTATCTCTGGTTATTCCACCTCCCTCCGTCTAACAGATTAATATTGTCCAATCCATTGACTCAAAACAAAAGAGATTAATCAAGCGGCTGTGTGATTGGTCGAAAGACAAAGCCTGTCCGCAGAGTGCAAGAGCCGGAGGTCACGCAGTTAAATTTACTGTAATAATTTTAAGCGGATGTAAACAATGTTGACCTACTTTCGGTTTCGTATCGTTGATTCCAACCCGACTTCGGTTCTGAGAGGCCGCTTGAATTAAGGCTCCCGTCTCTGTCGTGTGTATACAGGCAAGCAAACGCGATTTCTTTGATTGCGTATTTAAAAACCCAAACTTGATTTTGTAATGGGAGTGACATTGGAATCAAGTTTATACTATGATCATCTGCTAATTGATTAGGTGATGCAACTTAATGGGTAACAAAAGGCATCATGGCAGTGCACTATCAAACCAAATGCATTAAAATAGTAATGAGGATTAACACTAATGAATCTTTTGTCTGTCATAAAGCTGAATGGTTGGTTGTGGGTAGTGGTATAGTTTCAAGTAACAATGGTTGGATTGAAGAAGTCTAGACACGGTATTGGAAGGTATGGACATAATTATATAGAATTTAGATGTTAAATAAAACAAAAATATTCATACAATTTTGAGACCAGAAACTGAGGGTTTAATTTGGCCATTTTTTTTAAGGAGGTGCCCCATTCGTGAATTTAAGAAAACATTCAATTTCTAATTATCAATTTTAATAAAAATCTATTCAATGCAGACACATTGGATTCTCTTTCCTTGACGGTCAACAAAAGCAGTTGAATACCATGTCCAACAGTTGGGAACAGTTGTTGGGTTATTGCATACTCTAAAGGTGGGAGCCATCGACATGCAAACATTTATGATTCCAGATAGTAGACCAAGTGTACACCCTAGTTGGGATAATGAGCTAGATAATGCAGTGTTTTTTTGTTTTTGTTTGCAAAAACTTCCTGTCAAACTCTCCTATAGTTACCTATATCACGAACTCGAATGCTCTATATATATGAATTTGGACTGTTGATTTATAACGTTGTGGGGAATTAGCAATAGAGCTTTAATGAACTACGAGAGGCCCGGGGACCTTCAGAAAGTAATAGTAATAACACCTGGTCTGGATTATATTCTATATTCTGATAAGTATAATATGTACCCTGATGCATATATTATGATGGTATGAAGATGAACAGTAAATTAAAGTAACGGGACATCAATATACTATCAATAATAATAGTACAGTTTAACTAAGTTGTTCTGAGTAATATACCTATGAAATAACATGAGTAGTACATCTCATTATGAATACTAGCTGGGTATATATGACACAGTTGATCATGGATATTAGCAATGTATAAGTTTAATTGAAAAGTCACTGTCGACTATGGCTAGGATGACTGAAGTGGAATAATTTATGTGGCCATATTTGGCTAGAATCATGAAAAAGGAATTTGTATCACACACCGCCGCATGTGGCTAGATTTGCTGAAGTAGCATATTGGACACCACCATGTATGGCTAACATTGTTAAATATAATTGATGATTTATACTGCCGCATTTTGGCAGGTACTTGTATTGCCAAGTATATGGTTTCAAGCTATATCATGGTGGGAATCACTGTTCTTCCCAGAGACATTGGGCCATGTACTTGGCTCCATCTTAGCCTACTCATATGAGATATATATGAAATATCATGTTCAGAAACATCATCCTGGGGACCCCTTTTAGTAATAGGACCTTATACAATGCTTCATTCTAATGTTCACATGCAACACATCTCTACCAAGCTAGACAATGTGAAATGATAATCAATCTGGAGTAATAATTCATACATATTGAAATGAGATTGAGATAGGTAGTATAAATGATAAAAACCTGCAACTAGCACTAATATTGATATATATACTTGTTAACAATTAAACCATCATGTTACAGGTTAAATTCTTGAATAGGTGATAAGTATTGAATATGTCTATATTACTTAACTTCGAATTATGGTTCTCTATTTCCATGTTGCACTGCCTGCTGCACTCCTCGCATCCAAGTCTATGTCCTTGCTTCAACTAACTGTCCTTATCGGTAGTGGTAGTAGGAGGGCGCAAAGCGCCCAGGATGGTCGAAAAGATCGAGAGATCTTCTCCTTCACCCTCAATTTGATGTTTTGGTGTTTTTTTGCATGACAAAAGCCCACCAAAAGTCTCACCATGTCTGACCGTGGCAAATTATTGATTGGGTAGGGCCCACGAGCTTTAATAAGGGGTGGAGGGTGCCCAACGAGTCCCTGACGAGGTTGATATCGTTGATGATGCTGCTCCTTATCATTGGAAAATATAAGTATTTATTTCTTTTTAAGAAGGCAGTGGTTGGTCAATATATAAATCATTATGTCACCTCCCAATGCCAGAGGCTCATTTGCTAATCAAGTTAATTGAGTCCTTTATGGTTAATTGGCAGGGATTCTTTTAACACCTCTTTGTGCCATTCATTAATTAACAGGTTAAAGTCGTCTGCGACTGTAGGCCATGTAATTAAAAAGTGGTTGGAGTACTAGCTGTATTGTTACTGTGACGTAATGAACAATGGAATAATTTAATTATTATTTTGTATAATGTTGCCGCTACACGACATCTGGCTTTTATTCCAGTTTGTATGCAACAAACCCCTGTTTTTCTGATAGTTAATAACTTATTTTAGAAAACATTGAATCTGGTCTGTCGTACCTACATGACAAATTGGTTTTTCTTTTATTTAAACCACTTATTTTTACATAATTCAAACATATCTCTCATATTGTAAGGGTAAAAATATGTTGTTACAATACTATAGCATACCTTGGTTATGAAGGATAATGATTTTTTGTTTCAAATTGATAGTTAGAATTTGAGATTTGTTTTCTTAATTTGGCCAAACAAAATTAGAATTGGCCAAAAGATTTTTCAGACAGCGTGAGCACTGGTGGGGGATACCGCCGTCAGCTACTGCTTTTTTCCATTGTAATATCTTAGCTGAAATGTAAGATATATATCACAGATTAGCAATTTGAAACATAAAATTAACAATATAAGATTCAGTGTTATGAGGGGGATATAGAATCACACCCATCTAGTGTTCTATCATCTCTTCTGTATCATCAGTTTGTATCCAAGTGTTGTAAAATTGTAGAGCATTCATACAACACACTGAAAATGTGCAATCTCATATATATTTTGAAGACCTCTGTCTGTCTGTCTGTATGTCTGTCTGTATGTCATTTATACAAATCTACGATTCTCGACCGATCGGGACGAAACTTGGTACGTGTGTGTAGTTTGACCAGGCGGTCGACGTTGTCGTATTGGCAAGCTCGTGCGGTGCCCGCTTCGCACATGTGCAGACCAGATCTCGGAAACGGGTGGAGCTATCGACTTGAAATTTGGTATGTGAATGTATCTTGCCCCGGATACGAATTTTATCGGGTCGCTGAGCCCGTGCGACGCCAGCTTCGCGCATACGCAGACCAGATCTCGGAAACGGGTAGAGCTATCGACTTGAAATTTGGTTTTTGAATAGCCCGGACAACGTCGGGCTGGGTAGAGCTATCAACTTGAAATTTGGTTTTTGAATAGCCCGGACAACGTCGGGCTCATCGGCTAGTATATATATATAGAGACAACAGAAAAACATTCTTGGTGGATTGTTGGCCCTTTTTCTCAATGTTTGAATGGTATACATTTTGGGTACTTTGATCATCAAGAACTCCTCTGAGATGTCTAATGTGGAGATTGTGTAATTCATTTCTTCACATTAAACTGAATAATGGTTACTTCTTTGGTCGCCATCCAGTCTTTATTTCATTGAGTTTTATTATATCTCCCTCACTGAGGCAGTATGGGGGGTTCACCCAGAATGAATCAGGTAATTTGCACACATAAGCTCCATCCAGGATTTCATTTGCACAAACTTTGGCAAACTCTTTCATTCCGCAATGCTTGAGGACTTTCTGGAGTTGTTTCACTGAAAATGATGAAAAAATTGCCAAGTCTTTCAGGTTCTGAGGGCTAGTTTGTTTAAGCTGCGGTTCTGTAGCTGTGGGCAGTCTCAGCTCAGATAATGTTGGTATAATTAATGCTGTTTGTGATATTTCGCTGCCGACATTGCCTCCTTGGTCATCTCTCTGCTGGATATTTGGCTTCACAAAGCAGATGGCTTTTGACTTCTGGGATACTTCATCTTTTTTCTGTATTAAAAATGCATCTTGTTAAATAATGATTTCTTCCAGTAAGACAACGGGTTTCAGGTGAACACTAAATTTCCAAGAAACTATTTTCACTGCCATGGGCAAGGGGTTACAAAGTTCAGAATGGCACTTTTCCGACTGCAAATTATTTGTTTATGAATTGTTTAACCCTTGATCAGAAGTTGACCAAAGCCATATCATATTTTCCATGAAATATACAGAAAAGTTTAACAAAATAATGATAAATTCCTATTACCTTAACTCAAAATCATCTTATTCGATGTAAACCAGCTAGTAAAATTTGTTGGGATAATGCTGCTTAATGTCGAAGTCCCATGTATATATCTTTCTATATCGGGGTTTAGCTTTGCTGACCTGCTCACCAAAAATCCACAAAATGTCACAATTGTGGCAGTAAACTGGTTTATTCCATAGAAAATATTATATTTGTATGAACTCCACAAGAGTTGTCAACTGAAAGTAGTAATGTACTGTGAAAAATATATTTGATCACAATGTTCACAAGAATACAAACTCATTTGACCTCGCAAATGACAGTGTGTATTAAATGTAAACAAAATGAGGTTACTCATAATTACTTGGCATATTCAATGCACAATTTAACATGAGAAAGTTAGATTATAATACATCATTATGACTGTAAGATGTCACTTTTTCTGATATATATAGCATCATGTATTGATTTGTATGGTAAAATTGACAAAAAATTCTGCCATTGGATCTGGGTGTAAAGTTTGCTATAGAAAGATATACACATGGGGCTTCGATGTAAAACAGCATTATCCCAACCAATTTGGCTAGCTGGTAATACTTCGATGGAAACTTGGACATCTTATAAAAGTGAAAAATGACAGTGATATGAGAAAGTGTGCATCCAAACTATTAAAGCCCTGCATTTAGGCCAGGATTATTGGGGAATCGTGTCGCCATGTAATAGCTACATTAGTTCTGTATATGGATTAGAAATTGTTATTGATGCAATCTGCAATGTACTGTGGTGTACTATATCATATCAGGCAACACAGTTACCAGTGAAATGACAATTCACTCTATATATATTCTAGGTCAAGGGTATCGACAGCCATTGGATTATCAGAGTTTATAATGATTGCATCCACAACATCGAATATGTGAATGTTGTTGAGGGTTGATGTTGAGCAGAGCTGTTGAAGAGTACTATTCAATTCCTTGAGAGAAATCAAGGAATGTCTGTTAGCACTCACCGCTGATCTTTCAATTGGATACAAGTAATCTGGAAAGGAAATAAAAAAAATGTCACATATTAATTGTAATGAATCATCATTATTATATTTTCATCAACTTTTACATCCAAATATAAATCATTTTCCAACTCCCAGAAGACCAAACATGTTATCATACTCTCAAGATGTTATCCTACTCTCAGCACTGGGTCATGACGTAAATTTTTGCGTCATTCGGTATCCTTGCGTGTTATTTTAACAGAAATGGCTGGTTATGTTGTGGCTTTAAGAATGTATTAGGTCTATAACCGTGTGTTTCATTGTGGTGTGGGTCATACCAAACTGTAATAAACACAACAGTCAACTGTTCTGAGTAGCGTATGGGTTTTCTCCTCATGAGATGTTAGGATTATTTTCACTTGGCTAGTGCCTCGTAAAAACAATCCTCCACATCACACTCGAGGAGAAAAAGTGTACGCTACTCAGAACAGATAATTATTGTCTATTTATCTTTCTAAAACAATTAATCAGTATATCCATTATGACTTGAGATCTGGAATAATTAGCATCACACTCAAGGTGTTCCACACCAACTATAAACCATTTGCCAACTTAATTATTTTACATAGCAGCTTGTGATAAAATTACATTTTAACTCTATTTTCAATACACATATACATAATCCAAATTAATGCCCCATTACTATTTCTTTGGCTTTGGGCTGCTCGGGGGTTAAAATATATTTGAATTGAGTTGAGGAAACCTGGCACCCATCAAATGAGTTCTCAGATTTTTATTTCTGAAATTTTTTATTTTTCACCACCTGGAATATTTGGCGGCCTGGCAAAAATTCTGCTGACTTCTTCCAGAAATAGCACAGACATGCATGGATGCCGTTACGAGAGGCATGCAAGGTCATGGCTCCCCGTACAATTAGTGCATCAGTGGCGATCGCAAATTAATTTCGGAATATATTTTTTTGTAAGTCACAAATATCAAATACAGTGTACTCATACAAAATGTATAATTATACATGTAATATTCAAGTTCTTTTGGTTTTATTGAAGTATCAATGGCTTCAATTTTTTTCCCTATAATATGTGGCTGTCAATGGGAATGATACTCACCGGGGATATGTAGGTGAAATTTTGAGCATTATTTCTAATGAATGTTTGAACATAATTAAGTTTTAAAGAAATTTGTCAATTCGTCCCGCCTCTCTCTGAATCAAATCTCTTTTAATAATGAATTGGAATTAGATGGAATGAGAGTCTCTATGGTTTTATATTATTTGATTGACTTAATTAGTCCTTGAAGACAAGGTTCTTTATTTCTCATTTTACAAGCGTATATATATATATATATCTCTTGTATAAAATTATACATATATCAAGAGGTGTCATTCATCAAACCAAGTATGATTAATTCTGGGGTAATTTCCAGGGTCATATTGCATGCATTTACTTCTGAGATTATCTTTAAATTGAAGTGGTAAGGACTTTGAGACTCAACATTCAAAAAGATATGTTTCTTTTTCATTCCTACAAAACCCTCAAAGTTCAGTTTCAGTTAATTTGCATTGGAAAAGTTTTGAGTTTGTGTATACTACCGGTAATATCTTTGGGTAATTTGATATTTGAAAGTTTGCAGTCCTGCATCATCTGTTAATTTATATGGCATTGAATAGATAACTCACCAATCTTTATCACAAATGAATTTATCAAGAGTTGCTCTCATTTATTCTGCGTCAAATGAGTTGTAATTGCATTATTTTTTATGGAAAATGGATGAAAGGTTTTACATACTTTTATAATAGTTGAATTTTGTACAATCTCAATAGATTTCATAGTAACCAAGCTCAATTTTCTATTACTAGTATCCTTTACATAGGTTTTCCATGAAGAAGGAATAGCACTTATTAACCCATGATATGTAGTGAATGTGTATGAATATCAGTTTGTATTCATAATTTTGTTACCAATCAAATGTAATGGTTGTGACACAGCCCTTTTAATTCAGATTGTTTGGCTTCGGCAATCTGCTATGGCAACCCTTTATCGTGGCCCAGTTTGCTTCAGCAAATGGCTTCGGCATTGCCGATTGCCGTAGCCAATTATGAGGGCTGGTGACATGATGTCATCCGGGTCTGTGGTGGATTTATGGTCTAATAAACACCATGACTGTAGCACTTTTCCAGAAAGGGTTGACTTTTAAGCTAACTGTTTCCAATCGTTCATTATTCAAGTGCCAAACATTATTCCCTCCATATTGCTCCAATTCATCAAGTATGATAGTTTTGCATTCCGTTGTTAAGAAAGGGTCCAACATTTTCATTACCCATGATATTTTTAATACTTTGTCATATGAATCAAGTTGGGGAAATCTCAAGCCACCCAATTCTATTTGGTTTATAATTACATATTGTGTTTAATCTTGTCATTTTTTCCAGAAGAAAGGAAGTTATAAAACACTTTTTGGACCCCATTATCTTGTGAGGGTGAAGGGAGAACAGTTAAACAGTGTGTTAGGATAGGGAGTATGAGCCGATGAAAAGTATCTCCATCAACAAGAATACGGTATGTTGTGATAGTTGACATGCGGATACATGTACATCAAATTACAAATTGGTAATCATTGTTTTATTCATTCAAATAGACATATTATATGGCTGATTACACATGGAAATATTATGTATTTACATTTGTGATAACAAGTATTGGGGAATTACAAATTGAACTAGGAATAACCTTATATGGAAGTTGTAAACCACACTCACTCATCGTCCAGTTATATGATATCGTGAATGCTATTGTTGTGAGTATTTATTGGTAATAAACTAATTTGGAAAACTATATCGGCATTTGGTGAAATTCCATTGTTGTATAAACTGGATGATACTGGAACCATCACATTGGATTATGTATCTTTAATATTCAATTTTTCCTGTTTCATTGCACACTATCCCCCTACTTTTATTTGATGCTAATTAGTGGGGGAAAATGCTATTCAGTAATAGCTACCATCATCTTGATCTTTGTCTATTGCATATGCTGAACCAGACTGGTACGCCTCTGAGTAATAGAAATCAACTTGTGGCTCCCCTGCTGATCTTGGTGAATCATTCTCTGTAATAACAAATGTTACAAACAATGAAATACCAGGCTGAAGTTATTTAATCAAGCATCTTCTTTTCAGAGACTTTAGTGAAGTCCATTTTGGCAGGTTTTATCACATTTTGTTTCCCAATGTCAACAATTTTAAAATACTACAACATCCTCACCGAATTGGAGAGTTCAGTTCATTGGTGCTGTCAGTTGTTCCGATTCGATCGAATAATGTCAACTTTATTTTGCTGCATTGAGTCCAATATTTGGTCGAATACAGGAAAAAATTGTGTACAGTACATTAGTCTGAGGTTTCAATAGTCCGAAGGTTCAATAGTTGAGGGTTCGATAGAACAAGGATTCGATAGTCCGATGGTTCGATTGTCGGCCATACACCAAAAGACCAAACATGCAATTATTTTTGGCTGTCTGTTAAAAGTTGCCATGCTTTTCCAGTTATGCGTGGCAAGCAGACCTGTTTAATGCCTAAAAATCTGTCAGTGAGATTCTGCCCCTTCAGTCAGGGAGATTTGGGTCTTGTCAGGGAGATTACAAAATTGCAGCTAAAAAGTAACATTTTCACTATTTCTTCCTTTGAAAAATGATGGGCAGTGATTTTAAAGTAGTTAAATGTAATTAATCTTCACTTTTCAAAGGATGAATTAATGTAAATGCATATTTCTGATCACATTTGAATGTATTTTTTCAAATATAAAAAACTGAATATTTTTTTGTTGATAATCTATTTCATTAGTGATATCAATGTCTAGCGTTATAACATTTAAAACCAAGAAAATTCTTTGGCCTACGAATCCCTATACTTGGAGTCATATCGGCGTCATTTCGATGGACTATCAACAACTTCGTCACTGTCATTGTGGCAGAGTTTCGTCGAATTAAAACACCGGACATTTCTAAATTTAACACAACAACTAGTAAACTAGAATGATTTATTGCAGCAATAAACCCAACCCCAGTATGTATAGCATGTGCATTTATTTACTAACACGCCATGCTTGGGTGCTTATAGTAATTATTGACCCCCAAAGAAAACGAACTGCCATACATTCAATTAATTTCTTTTGAAAGAGTGCCAGTCATTAGTCGCGACAAAGATGCCAGAGGCAGGTCACGGTGTCTACTCCGGTTATCAATGGAGCACACCTGATCTCGGCAAATCTCGTTCACACGTGGTTTCAATTGAAAACACTTCCGCGTTCTGAGAATTTTTACATTAAATTTTTTGTTGTTGTTGATTTGATTGAAACCGTGAGATTACAAGCTTAATCCGGGAGTGCGGGAGATGAGGCCTCAAACCGGTAGTCTCCCGCACGATCCGGGAGATTAAACAGGTCTGGTGGCAAGGTCGGTGACACTAAATGATGTCAACTGGTAATCTGTGAGATTACAGTTTATATGCCTCTTTGCTTTCTCATAATTTAATTCATTTAGAGCGAAATTTAACTAGAATCAGACACCTGAAACTTGAGTATATAACAAAAGCACAAGAATGCTGGTGGCTTATTAGAATGCGCTCATCCATTGCATTGCCCCTTACCGTTAGAATTTAGTGACATGTTTTAAAAGCTTGACATATCATAAGTGTTTGTTCGTATATATATATATATATATAAACACGCACAAAGGTGCAATCTATATTTAACCTCTTTTTCTATAATTAATACATGCAATCTGTATTTGAGTTTTGTGATTCTACAACCCTGATATATTGCCATCCAGCTGTTGAAAATTTTTACCCCGCTTCCCTTCTAACAGGTCAGGGAGAACCCAAAATCGATGTACTAAACCTCGATTTGTGTTAAAAACCTCGATCGAGGTTCTTCGAGACCATGTGACCACTGGTCAAAACATACACCCATGATATAAGGGGAAACACTCTAAACCAAATATGATACTAATGGAAGTAATGTACGTAGTGTAAGTGATATAGGCTACGGTAGTGTGGAGTATTTCACAGTGTTTCATCTTACACCCATGGGAGGCCAAATTCACATCTAATAATTAATTGTGCTTGAGCGCAATCAAGCACAATTAATTATTAAATGTGAATTTGGCCTCTCATAGGTGTAAGATAAAATACTCCACACTAATATCGCCAGTGGTCACATGTTCTCGAAGAACCTCGATCGAGGTTGTTTAGACAAATCGCGGTTTAGTACATCGATTTTGGGTTCTCCCTGACCTGTCTAAAGGACCCTCAGACTATTGAACCCTCAGTCCGTCAGCCGCTTTAGACTAACCCTCGGACTATCAAACCCTCGGACTATCGAACCCTTCTTCTTCAGACTATGGCTTGCAGTCAATGTCTGACTATAATAAGTCGCCTGGAGGACATAAGTAGTCTTAACAGATGACTCCTCTTTTTTGGTGTTAAGTATTCATGGTATTGATGTTAGAGATTTACCGAGTCACACAAGGAATGTGGTATTCGTGTTCTTTATGATAGAGAATTATTGAGTTATCATTTTTGTGTGAGAATTTAATCTTTACTGGTGATTTATCAGTATTTGACTCCATTACCAGAGAACAAACAGGTGCACCTAATATCTATGGCATGTAAACCAAGCAGGCCGAGTTTGATAGAACTGAAATAAAATCAGCTGAAGCAGAGACTAAAGAGAACAGGGCAGAAACTCAATTAAGCTGGCTAAGTTTTCTGAAAATCGGCTCTGAATTGCAGCAGCATCAACAAATATTAAGGCTGTGTAATCTGTCAGGATATTTTGAGAACGCCTTTATTTTATATGTCCAACCAAATGATACCAGAAACTCCATGCCGTAATTGTGTTGAAGGTTTACAGCTTTTATCAAATAATTAATACGACATGCATTCTGTGATAAAATGGCCCATACATGTTTGTTAGTTTAATTTCGAGGTTGACTATATGTTGTGCTCATTTTAATATCAAACACGCTATGTCAAAATATAACATGAACGTCTTCATCAATTCACCTCAAAGCAATCGGCTGTTATCAAAAAGTATTTGATTGCTTTAAGAAAAATATTGTATTTGTAATCAAATACATCAACTGGAAAAAGTAGTTGTATTGTTTTTGTAATCACCAAATTGGAAAGTATTTATATTGTAATCAAACACTTTGGACATGTGTAATCACACAGATTTATATAATTTGAACAAGCCGTTGGGATTTGTGTTTTATTTTTGTTTTGTTTTGCAATAAGATAAAATCATTTTAAAGGTACTCAATCCGATTAAGCACCCCTAAATTACTATTTATTTGGCTTCGGGGGTAAAAAAATGTTTGATTCGAGTCGAGGTACCCACCCTTCAAAGCTCAGAGTGATCAGATATCGATTTTTGAAGTTTGTTATTTTTTGAGATGTGGTCCAGGTCCACTTCCACGCGCTCAAACTGACACATTGCGGGTGTAAGATGGATAACTCGAAAATGGTTATTATTGTTAATAGTAACCACTTGATTTTTACCCCCGAAGCCAAAGAAATAGTAATTTAGGGGTGCTTAATCGGATTGAGTACCTTTAAAACTATTTATAGCGTTGGTGGTTTATTAGTGAAGTTTACATCATTTGTGTCTCGCGATCAGTGACTGGATGATCTGCGGTCAGTTTGGATTTGAAGATTTTAGGGTTGGGCAACAAGGTTAAGTTCAACTTAAGGCTGCTGGTAGTAGGTTAAATTCTGCTATAGTTTTGGGGAGAAAGAATAGTAGTTGGCATCTATGTTGGATGATATTGTGTGAAATGTCAGCTTAATTAATTATGTTTATCATTGTATCTTGTAGTAGTTGTTTTCGGGGTTAGAATTTTATTTGTAGGTAAGTTAAGAGTTCCTTGTTGATTATTTTGGAGCCATTATATGTCTTATTAGTGCTGAGTATGAGCCTAATGCTTGTTCTTTGATGGTGCAGTTTGGTATTTTTAGTTTGAAGTTTTAGAAAGCCAAGGATTCAGTTTTCTTTGAATGTGCGATGTTTTTTACGTGTTAATTTTCCCATCTTAAGTCACTTTGGATGGTTACGCCAAGATACTTAACAGATGATATTTTCTCAAGTGAGCGCCCATTCAGAGGTATTTGGAGTCGAATGGGGTTTATTTTCTGGCTACATGTAACAAGTTACATTTACTGGGATGAAAAGCCATGAGCTAGTCGCTGCGTTAATTGTTGATGTCAATTTGGAGCTTGGTCAGGTCGTTGGTGTTGTGAATGATTTGAAATTTGTGTTTCTGACCGCCAATTTTCACCAGAGTTATGGCCCTTTATTGGAATTACCACTGGTGTATTTTGCCATGCCCTATATAGTGTTGCTTTTATTAATTACTGCAGGCATTAATCTTGACCGCACGATTCAACACTCATCATATAAATGTCGTATTTGAGGAAGAATTGAGCATTTATTTCAGTCAAAATTGTACAACTCCGGGTATTAAATTTTCACAATGGTAATGAGTTCGTATAAAGTACAAATAAATACTCAAATCTACTTTTATATGTTTGATACTGAATTGTGTGAGCATGGTTTATAATGCTACCCAACAATAAAAGAAGCGAAAACTCTTGAGGGGATGCCGATATAAGAAAAATAATGACACTTTTCCCTCGTGTTCGAATAGAAATTTCGTAGAGGTGTACTTTTGTTTGACACTTTTCTCATAACGGCATGTATGCTCCATTTACATCGACAACGATATGGCTGAATATCTGGCCTAATCGATAAGGTGGAGAAATAAAATACACCATTTTGTGTTGAACAAATTTGGCAGTGTTGAAAAAATGCGCACCGAGAACGGGACATATATAACTGTCGAGAACCACATCCAAGTGGATATTCAGAGTGTGTATCTAAATTAACTTGTTATTCGCATACCTGTGTGTTCTGGTTTGGACATCACCAGCGGGATTCTAGGGGGAATTGGTGGTGGTTTCTCATCAACATGTGCCAGAGGATCGGGTGCTCTTTCTCGTCTTCTCCTGTCTTTACAAACACCCTCAGCTTGCATTGTTGTCGTTTCCTCTAGAGAACGGTAGTTTCTTTCTAACTTTTTCCGAAGTGAAAGTGGCACCTCCGTGGTGTCAGTATGACTATTTGATTCTGATTTAAATTTTGTTTCATGGTTGTGGATTTCTCCCGCTTCCTCGAGAGAACGGTAAGACTTTTCTAACTTTTTCCGAGGAGGAAGCAGTATTTTCTTAGTTGATTCTGATTTATCTTCATTTCCATGAATGTTGATATCACTGACTAAAGCATGTCCTTGTATCTTGGATTTGAGTTCGCCCATCACCCGAGCAATTGGAACATTTCTTTGTTGCATTTTATTGGTTTTATTTGAGGGCACTGGTTGAACTGGTTGCTTCTTATAAGAAGAAGGTTTCGCTTTAGCTGTCTCAGATGCCTCTATGAATTGCAGAGGACGAGCCTTGTTGAATTCAATGTACAAGAGGTCATCTGTGCCCATTGGATCGAACGATTCTGAAGGGAACAATCGCCTGACCACCATGTCATAATCGTCTGCAGAATCGTAGATGGGAAGATTCACATCGATCAACCTCGCAAAATCGCTCAACAGATTTAAGCTGAACAGGGTACGTTTTTGTGGTGTGTTAGACTCCAATTCATTCACACTTTCACATGATTTATAATGACCGAGCATAGTAGTTCTCTGAAGAGTTTCTCTGAGAATCTGTATTTGTTTTCCACTACGACCTTCTGAATCTTCAAACAAGACGACTTGTGGCAGCGTATAACAACGTAAGAACTCAACCAAGTTAGAATACGTGTTGGATTTGTATTCTGCGACCGATGAACATTCAAGATCTGATGGCAGTAGCACGACATTACCATTGTATGCACATTGTAAGAATTCAGATGAGTGAACTGATTTCTGTGGAACCACTTTCACGGTCTCAATCATTGCTGCTTTGGATATGTTATAGGGTGGCCCGATGTCCTCTTTAATGAGTATTGTACTTGGAAAATCCTTGATTAATGCACTAACTGTACCATATTCTTTCATCGTGCAGTGACGTACTTTTCCCGGTGTGTCTTTAGGTATATCATACGTCTCTTCCGCTCCAGCACATGCATGTCCAGAGAGCCATTCGAAACAGTCAACATTTCTGACTTTCAGTATGGGGGTAGTTATACAAGAATCAAGTCTAATCAAATCTCCAGTGGAGAAGGTATCAACTTCACTTTCTCCATAGTAACCACTGTCTATCTTGACGACAGTTGGCAGACTCAGTGTCTCTATGATTGTTGTTAATGGGTAGCTTTCTTCTGACCACATGCCCTATAGGAAATTCACTCAGCTCTCAGACATCTGTGTGTGCATGCATTTCGCTGGAAGACAATAATTACACCAACTCAATTTTCTATAGTCTTTAGTTTCCAAAAAGCCAATTAATTTGTTTAAATAGGATAATTACATTAGGACGGAAGTGAGTGTTGAGTGTAAGAATTTTTCCATGGCTACGTACATGTTATATCACGGCTACGTCACTATAAAGTTCCTATTATTTGATAATATTTCCAACTGTAAATTCCTTTTTATGTTAATGTTTATTTCCTTATATGTAATTAAAAGGAATAATCTTCATTCCTGATATAATTACACAGTATATAGATACAGTTGAGCCTTTCACAAACTTTTATAAATCGCTCTGTGTTTATATCTTTGCAATTTGGCCCAAATGTATTTATACTGTGTAATTATACATCAGGAAATGAAGATTATTCCTTCAAAGTCTCACTGTCTCAGTATAAACATGCTAAAAGATTAAATATGGGTAAAATTATGTAAAACAAGATGTGTGCACTGGGGGCAAAATTAACGATATTATTAACTTCATAACTCATGATTAAATATCCATGCAATCTCGATTAAGATTATTTTAATATAAATGAGTGGGATGTCAGTATAGTCACTCATCCCTTAATATAGCAACAATAAGAAGTTGTTTATGTATACACAAATGTTTTTTACTTTGTTTCAGCCACATTGTCATGTGGGGCACGATGCGACAAGGGGCATAATGCAACAGACGGTCGTTAACAGACCATATGTTTTTCCCATGACTGCATGAAGTTAAATCGCATGATTATTAATTTTAGTAAGACCAATCATAGAAGTGAACATCCCAACTGGACCGACATCATTGTGACTGTTTGATCTCACACCCGAAATACCGGAGTATGGGTACCAACATATGGTGACCCAATTTTTGAATGGTTTATAACTTTCGGCAGGTCTTGTACATGTAAAAACGAGAACATCTTACCACTACCACCAAAGCTATGTGCATATTTTGGTACAGTACGTAAAACGAGTTAGATAGTAATTTGATCAGTTCAATGTACACCGGTTGTTCACATTCACTCATATTGAGTGAGAGACAGGTTGTCTGGTTGTGGGGCATAATGCGACACTCGGATGCAACCAGTACGAGTAAAAAAATTCTGATTATAAGCATATCGCATATCAAACCTGGAAAAATAAATCTTATTGTGACCTTAGTTCAAAAAGATAGAAATGAAAAAATATATTCGATAATTCCCAAACATTAAAACATGATATAGATAAAAAATTATTGTTAACCTGACCCCTGCCCTTTTCCTGAAATCAAACTTTATTGTGCTATTTTTATCCGCCATAGAAATCACTAAAATGTCTCAATGCCATTGGCCTGCTGCTATGACTTTAAATAAAGCCTAAATACCTTCTTTCAATCCACACAAGAAAAGAAACTGCAGACCGTCTTGCATTTATTAAGTTTGGTATATGCTGATGTTGTAATGTCAAAGGTGTCTCATTGTACCCCGTGTATGGGGCATAATGCGATCAATTGGGCAGGTCGACAGGGAGCAATGGTGTTCAGAAATGGGTGCTTAATTCCCAGGCAAGTGTGAGTAATTATATGAAAACTAGAAATATTTATCTAACTTTTAGTTTAATAATCTGTGCCCTTCCATTGGTTTTAGTGGCATGGTGGGGTCTAATGTGCTTATGTGTCTCATTATGCCCCACAGGGGTTCTGTACGTAACCAGATTTCCATCATTTGATTGTTTGAAGTAAATATTACAGATGGCAGATAAGCCGGAATGCAAAAATAGAATGCTCATCATCGAGATATTTTGGTACCATATTCAGGCAATTGTATCAAATAAATAGTATATATGCCAGATACACATAAATTTTATTGTATAGTCAGTGAATGGCTTGAGTTCACACAAATGATATGCACAGTGCAAGTCTATGGGAAGCCAAATTGACATTTAATAAATAATTGAGCTTAAAGGTACTCAATCCGAACAGAGGGTCCCCATCTCAACAGATTCCAACAACAACAATCCGATCAGAGGGTCCTATATTACTATTTCTTTGGCTTTGGGGGTAAAACATATTTGATTCGAGTCGAGGAACCCACCAAACAAAACTCAGAGTTATTAGATATTGATTTTTGAAATTTGTTATTTACTCGAGATGAGTACTAATAATTGCCTTCAACTGCCGTAATCTGCTCGGGATGTGTACACCAAAATCTATTCAAACAGACAAGGATGGATAACTCTAAAATCAAGTGGTAATAAAAACGCAATTTTGACTGAGTTCTGGGCCAGAAAGTATTCCCGATAATTAAAAATAATAGATTTCTAAAATCGATATCTAACAAATCTGAGCTTTGATGGGTGACTTCCTCGACTCGAATCAAATGTTTTTGACCCCCGAAGCCATTGAAATAGTAATTGAGAGGAGATTTATCGGATTGAGTACCTTTAAGCGCAATAAGGAATCTCTTATTGTGCAAGGAATCTCTTATTGCGCTTAAGCGCAATAAGGAATCCCTTATTGCACTTAAGCGCAATAAGGGAAGATCTAATTGCGCTTAAGCGCAATAAGAATATTCCTTATTGCGCTTAAGCGCAATAAGATATTCCTTATTGCGCTTAAACGCAATAAGAGATTCCTTATTGCACTTAAGTGCAATAAGAGATTCCTTATTGCACTTAAGTGCAATAAGGAATTTCCTTATTGCGCTTAAGCGCAATTAGATCTTCCCTTATTGCGCTTAAGCTCAATTATTTATTAAATGTCAATTTGGCTTCCCATACAAGTCATCATGTAAAGAATTATGTTAATCCCATGGATTCGGCCCATATCCATGGTATCAACATAATTCTTTACATGATAACGTGTGCCACACATTGCCCAATCCACTATCTGTCAATTAGTTTGATTACGTCTTGTACATGGAAACTCGTAACTTAGTTTATGGCTGAAAGTAAATTTATATAAAATTAATAAATTTAAAGGTACTCAATCCGTAAAGAGGGTCCCCATCTCAACAGATTCCAACAACAACAATCCGATCAGAGGGTCCTATATTACTATTTCTTTGGCTTTGGGGGTAAAAAATATTTGATTCGAGTCGAGGAACCCATCAAACAAAGCTCAGAGTTATTAGATATTGATTTTTGAAATTTGTTATGTTCTCGAGATGAGTACTAATAACTGCCGTAATCTGCTCTGGATGTGTACTCCAAATCTATTCAAACAGACAAGGATGGATAACTCTAAAATCAAGTGGTAATTTTAACGCAATTTTGACTGAGTTCTGGGCCAGATAGTATTCCCGATAATGAAAAATAATAGATTTCTAAAATCGATATCTAACAAATCTGAGCTTTGATGGGTGACTTCCTCGACTCGAATCAAATATTTTTGACCCCTGAAGCCATTGAAATAGTAATTGAGAGGAGTTTTATCGGATTGAGTACCTTTAAACACGAATATTTCGCTTTTATCACACAAATACATGGTGGTATACAATGAACGCAATTTATCAAAATTCAAAGGAGTACAATAGACTATCTTCAATAAATTCTCAACATAACCAAATTTGCCTACATATATACTCTGTGGCAGAGACTGTCTTTATACCTGGAAGTTATGTGTGCTTAAATGCACTGAGGCCAAATATATACGCGAAATATACTACCTTTTCTGCAACCTCATCGCCGCGTTTACCCATTCTCCCTAATATTACACATATCTGCTGCATACAAAACCATAAATAGCAACATTGAGTGAAATGGTAAAAGCAGAACTAATTACTTTAAACGCTGATGACCTGAAATTTAGCGAAAGTATGTGGGTGGCAATGGTAATATAATTTCAAACAACAAGATACTGAAAAATAATAGTGTCCATTGCGTGGTACATATTCCCGTTGTAAAGTGCCGATTGAAGTAATTTGAACAAAATTGTCTACTAAGAAACCGGTTTGGAAGCAGCATGAAAATTAGTATTAAATAAAATGTACGATGTACAGTCTCTTCGATCTAGTGAGATAGGGTACTATTCTGTTGAAGAGATGAGTGTTTCTTTACAGTATAATCAGCATTACGACATACGTGTATGGTTTACTATCACGGAGAATGTTGAAAATTCTGGAAATATAACTAGTATTTACACAGCAAGGGTGTGCACTTCAGTTTCTGCCTTACATTCAATAATTAATCATCATTCCAAATGAAACTACCACTCACTGTGTGACGAAATATTACTTTGTGTGTTGCATGTCCGAAATAACTGATTTTGGCCCGACTGTTGGATGCATACTAAGCAGAAAACCCGAACGTAAATAATTGGGTTAACGTGCGTTGCAGTGATCGAAAAATAGATCTGTTTTAATTATATGTGTACCTTTAAAGATATATAAGAACATACTTGTAAGTTACCAATGTGTATTTTCGCTTATATGTGGTTATCCAATATGTTGCTTTCGTCGTAGCATGGATTGGAGTTGCGGCCATTTTGACAGCCATTTCATCGCCGCGATTGCAATATTTTCTGTCTTTGTCAATGTATTCGCACACTATACTCTAATTTCACACAAACTGGTATATATCGGATGGAGGATTAATACGTTCTGGTGTCGCCGGTGGGGGATATTGTAGAAAAACTTACTTCACAAGGTCGAAAATGGGCATTTTAAAAAATCTCTGTAAAAAAAGTTTGCTCAAAGCGGATTTTAGCCGATTTTGGATATGTTGTAGATGATATATTCCTCTTCAAAATGGAATAAAAACCAACTTAGTCCAAATTTATTCTAGGTCAAACATTTTATCGACCAGACTAATATGACAGTAGAACATAAAACACAAACAAACATACACGTTTTCACCCTTGCACATGCACCCCACCCTAAAGATGATCCATGTGCCGACCTGTCCGAATGATAATTGGGATATTTTCAAGCAGAAATGGTCAAAATGTGAAGCATATCATTCACATCTTTGACATCCCAGCTCTGGTTTGGCGACATCCCATCGCGGGATCGATCTGCGGCTTTGACACTCGAAATTATGGTGGGTACCCACACTTGAACGCAGATAGTATTTTTGCGAACCGCTCTGCAGGCTAGACAATTTTATGGTTAATTAAACATATATTTCTCTATTGATACACGCATTATCCGCCATCTATGACTGATAATTATGTTTTAAAGAACTACCTAACGTCAAAACGTGTCTACTGTTTATGATAAAATCGAAAATGAGTCGGCATTTCTATTATATTTATCAGGGTGAGAGCAAGCTATGGTCGCTATCCCATTGAGGGAACATTCTGCTTTGCGAAATTATGTTTTGAATAGTGGATATCGCCATTTAACTTGGAGATATATATAGCTTCATCTGAGGGAAGATATGCTCATTTATCGAATAAATCTCTGGTTTGGCGATACCCTCGGGCTTGGCGATACAACGTTCACGGGGTGATTATTCACGCCGCAAGGTGTATGTTGCTTTGCTGAATTTATGTTCGAGTGGACGATCGATAATCCACTGAGCCGTAATTTCGCTAAAATCCGGATTGAGAATCCAAAGCCGATTACGGGGGGCGGAGCTAATTTCGGATTCTAGGTCAGATTTTGAAATCCACGTGGTCTCCGAAACTCTCCCCCAGCGTCAAACATGGCTCATGTATTTGACACAAGTATCATTTGTATATTATATTTATAAAGTGCATGTTTGTTGTGAAAGTCATGCTGTTCTTCTATGTGTGTATACACGGCACATAATTTGCTGCCAATCCGACTTAATCGCATCTTTTTTTTCAAGTTAAAGTGTGTTTATTGATGATGGCAAGCATATCTAAACATGACAGCTCTAGGCCTCCTGAATCAAATTCCGAAGATGTTGTGAAGAACACACGGAACTTGTCAGTTGAACAGGGACGTGGCGACAGGGGTTGATTGTGTGTCTCGACCCCCACCCCGAACTTTGGTACAATTTGCTAAGCTGTGCAGTCATTCATACGTGAGGAAAATCAGGATTATTTTGACTAACTGTTTCAAATAATGATACGTACAAGCCAACAAACGCAACAAACAAACCCAATTTTAAATAAATACATATACAAACTTGTGACTAACTCGAGAGAGGGGGTGTCCAGTGATCTGTATATATGTTCAACTTGTTTTGGTAGTCATGTTGCTTTGCCATTACTAATTATTTATTTTTTCAGTGTAATAACATATGGGAGAGGGTGTACCCTTAAGTGAGTCAGTACTTGTCCCCCAATTCCTTTGTATGTATAAACAAATGTATGTGTTATATATCATGTGTTATCTAAATTTGACATATATTTGAAATAAATATATCTAAACTAAACTTTGGTACATTCCAGCAGTCGGAAATTTCATGCATGACACAACATTAGTTGGACATTAATTTGACACCATATATAGGTTGGCATTGTTCTCATTGTTTGATTTTTTTCAACCAGTAAAAGTTGGTAATTTTCCAATCTTAGTGTTTGTCAGATTGGATATTTCCAAGGAGAGCAAATTGAATTCTGCGAACCTGTGAGATTGATGTTTAGTTCAATGGGGGGGGGGGGGGGGGGGGGGGGTGTGCAGTTGGCCGGAAATTTGAGGAAACTTCTAGCCACGTCCCTAGAACATGTGTCTGTTGTCTATACAGAGACTATTGCGCAAAACGACTGCATTTAACGAAACAAAACATGTTAAAATTGCTATAACTTTAAGACTAGATGATAGTACATACGTGTATCTGATAATCCATCGATACCATATAATCCTACTATTTCTTGAATAAGAAGAAACATTATAATAACGAACACAGCAGAAGACATATCCATGCAGGTTCATATGAATTCGGTCAATGGTGACGTATCCGCCGAATTCGAAATCGACATGCGTTCGGGCGGTATTTTAAGGATGGAATTATGAAATGGACATATGAAAGTGACAATCAACAATGATTTGCCATCAACCGAAGTGCTCCCCCAGCGTTACTATCAATAGCGTTATTATTTGGCTAATTTCAGTAATATTCTCCCAGTTTACATTCAATAAAACAAATTTGTCTCCGCATTTAAAATTCTTTGATATAGATCGTTTATATTCTGCAATAATTTGTACACAAGAGACGGATTCTTATGTTTTATTGTGTTTTTAAACTCTGAGGTGGCGGAATCTCGGTTTGTTTACATTACGAACATTTGAGTCCGTAATCGGAATCCGAATCCAAATCGGATTACCACGAAATTAGGATTACGGTCTGTTCGTTTACTGATTCTGCAAATTTGTGGTCTGTTCTTTTGCCGAACCAAGTCGTACGGGGACAAATCTGTAATCTGAATCCAGAATCCGAATTGGATTTTAGCGAAATAACGCCTCTGAGTTAGTCATAAGTTTGTATATGTATTTATTTAAAAACGGGTTTGTTTGTTTGTTGCGTTTGTTGGCTTGTACGTATCATTATTTGAAACAGTTAGTCAAAATAATCCTGATTTTCCTCACGTATGAATGACTGCACAGCTTAGCAAATTGTACCAAAAATAGGGGTGGGGTCGAGACACCCAATAAACCCCTGTCGTCACGTCCCTGTTCAACTGACAAGTTTCGTGTGTTCTTCACAACATCTTCGGAATTTGATTCAGGAGGCCTAGAGCTGTCATGTTTAGATATGCTTGCCATCATCAATAAACACACTTTAACTTGAAAAAAAAAGATGCGATTAAGTCGGATTGGCAGCAAATTATGTGCCGTGTATATACACATAGAAGAAAAGCATGATTTCACAACAAACATGCACTTTATAAATATAAGATACAAATGATACTTTTGTCAAATACATGAGCCATGTTTGACGCTGGGAGAGATTTTCGGAGACCACGTGGATTTCAAAATCTGACCTAGAATCCGAAATTAGCTCCGCCCCCCGTAATCGGCTTTGGATTCTCAATCCGGATTTTAGCGAAATTACGGCTCAGGGCGAATGTATTATGGGTAGGTATTTTTTCGTACTTGAGTATAAACCGTACCGATAGAGTCACGATAGTCCGACAAAGATTAGCACATGTGTTTACGTCACCGGTGTAATTGTGGGGACATGTTTCTAGTATGAAGGTTCGCTATCCCGAAGGTCCACTATTCCGAAGGTTCTCTATTCTGAATATTTGCTATTTTGAAGGTTCACTATTCCGAAGGTTCGCTATTCCGAAGGTTCTCTATTCCATGTTTTGTTTTCGCGGGTTTTCTTGAGATTTAATGTCATTACGTGGGCCCATACCTTTGAATTTTTGGCATATAATATGAATGTTGCGGTATATATGGACCCTCCTGCATTGGGACATGACACAGGTACAGTTGACTTAAGCGCTGTTCTGTGCGGGCTACAATTTGGGGTTCAATATTTTAAGGGCCAAATTTAGAATTTTATGGGCCCATACCTTTGAACTCTGGGCCTATAATATGAATATTGGGGGGCATGTCTCTATTCCGAAGGTTCACTATCCCGAAGGTCCACTATTCCGAAATTTCTCTGAATGTTCGCTATTCCGAAGGTTCACCAATCCGAAGGTTCGCTATTCCGAAGGTTCTCTATTCCGAAGGTTTTTGTTATTTTAAGGTTAATTCTATATTCTAAAGTATTGAGAGGGTTCATTATCACGAAGATTCTTTTTATGAAGGAAATAACTTAAAACATTAAATGTGATTTTGTTTTGTTTTCGCGGGTTTTCTTGAGTCTAATGTCATTACGTATGACATTATTTCTCATTACATATTCACGCCACGCAGCCCACACAATTGCTATGTTTCCATGCGATTTAATGTCATTACGCGTGACCTAATATCTCAATAATCTGAGGCAAGAGTACGCCTGCTAAAGGCGGATTATAACAGTGGTGCTATAACGCTTACTGAATACTGGAGGCAAAAACAAACTGCGCAGCAGAATATCGCTGAATAGACGAGTATGAGATGAGCCTAACTGCAATTGTGACTTTGTTTAAAGGCCCACTTAATTTTCGAGTCATTGATTTTTTTTATAGTATATACGGTTTTAATAACAATTTATGCCATAAAATTTGAATAAAATACTATAATTCATCACCATTTGAAACGCAGAATAATTCTATCTCCTAGTTTGAAACACCTTTAAAAACCGCGACAAGTCGTGCGTCGTATATCTAGCAATTAGCAACTAAAATGTCCTCTTCGGCTTTCCATATATTTCAACGTAATTTGATACTTAGGGGTATTTGTGTCCGGGAAGTGTTTTGGACGGGTCAAATCGTGACCCCGACCTTGACCTTTAAAACTGTCAATGCAATGTCAATTTGGGTAAAACGGACGAATTTCGGCGAAATTTGATACCTAGGGATACTTTTGTCCGGTGAGTGTTTTGAACGGGTCAAATAGTGACCTCGGTGTGACCTTGACCTTCAATGTGGTCAATCAAAGGTCAAATCGGGTAAAACGGATGGATTTCGAAGAAATTTTATACCTATGGGTGCTTTTGTCGGGGGAGTGTTTTGGACGGGTCAAATCATGACTCCGACCTTACCTTGACCTTCAAAACGGACGGATTTTCGACGAAATTTGATACCTAGGGGTACTTTTCTCCGGGGGTGGGGGTGTGTGTTTTGGACGGGTCAAATCATGACCCTGACCTTGACTTTCAAAATAGTCAATTCAATGTCAAGTCGCGCCTTTCGCCGGAAATCAGATGGGGAAACAGCCCGGACGAAGTCGGGCCCATCAGCTTGTGTAATAAAGAAGACAGTTTGAAGAATGTAATGTATAACACGAGAAACGGGAAAACTTGAAATATGGAAGTATGCAAATTTCCCACATAAAATTTGAATGCTAGTTTATAGTATAATTATATAAATAATTTATATTTATGGCTAATAATATGATATATATATATTGAAGGCTGTACTCACCGCACTAGTGGGCCGTTTTGCAATTGACGGTTCCTCCTCTTTGTAGATACACGCATCCGAATTATTTCCATTATATGTTACAATGCATGAAATATATATACGCATGTGTCATATAGTGCGCTTTGCATATGCACCTTTTTGTTCGGACTTCGGACTGGGCTTATAGGCCCTACCAGGAAGTTTTTGACGCACATTCATGGTTATTGCTATTTATACAACAATTATAGTTTTATGTATAGAGTGAACATTTGTGTATTCTCGTTGTCAAGTTGTGCACACATTGTGAATAATGCCACAGTCGAGGAGGCACACATGATGTACCAACTATGAATAGGCTACATTATATATGTCACAGTCGATGAGTCGTCCACCACCAACATAATATGTATTGAGATTTCGATTTCGTGCACTGCTTAGCCCGGGAGTTCGATGTATATAGGACAGCCCGTATACGTCATCGGGAGATGCATTATCCGAATTAGCGCTCCTACATAGTCCAGGAGACATTGGTCGACCTCTGCACCCACCCCCCCCCCCCCCTCACCAAAAACGGCTAACATAAAACTAAGTTAGATCTAACCTGAAATTCTTATAAGACCGTCACCGACGATCTAATGTCGAAATTTAACTGTCAAAAGTGAGATGGGCGGAGCTATAAAACTAACATATTTCACGTGTGCTCAGCTTAGAAGACTGCACAGTAGTTCTACCTTAGAAAATCCCCATTAAAAGAACTATAAAATTTCACGTATGCTTTATGTTAGAAAATTTCTACCTTAGTTCTACGTTAGACAAAATCGCACATGTGTCTGAAGGTGTCGAGTGATGCAGAACACAGATTAATTAACTTTCGACAGGTTAAATATATTAAATACCATGCAGCTGGCTTACGTAACAAAAACAATTTCACATATATTACAATATATATATTGCTTTTCAAGACTATATAATAAATAATATAATAAATACATGGAATATACATAACAAATCAATATCAACAACACATTGCACTTAATATGATTTAATTTATATATAGCGGAGAAACTTTAAATATTTTGCTTCCTCCACAGTTGATTGATCAATGCCATCACCAAAACGGTAAGCCTCAAAATTCGGGAAATTTTCCCGACAAATTCGACATAGTTTCGTTAAATTTGGGCATTTCGGTTTTTTTTCTTCCTGAAATTGGATTGTATTTGTTGCAAAAATTTAGGCAATTTATATAAGTGGTTTTCCCATTTATGACCGAATTATGCATATTTAAGTTAATAGAAATCCGATATGTTGTATTTATGTGTACACTATACATTATGTTAATAAAACTACTTTGAAATTTTCATTAGAGACATTGTATGGCTTGAATCATGCACAGGAGCTTGTAACGCGCTCCGCTATATTTTATCACAGGCATTTCTGAAAAGATCATTTCTAAAAAAAATATCGCACAAAACAAATAAAAATTTATTTTTTGTTGTGTTATATTTTTTTTAGAAACAATCTTGTCAGAAATTCCAACGCCTGCAGTCATGGGTAATTATGATAGGCCTGCGTGATTTATGCAATACTCGTGTGTATGCAACTATGCATGCATATTATATGCATGTATGATGTATCCATCTGAGATATAATTATAATGTACATTAATCGGGAGTGAGGCCTACACTTGTTTTTCTACGCTTCGCTAAATGGTGCTATCCAGCGATGTGTACTGCATTAGACATTTTATTTTGCAAATTATCTACATAGTGCATGCATGTTATTTTGCAGCCAGTTTTATACACACGTGACGAGTATACTAGTGAATTATATATATTTATGACAAAATACCTCATAATTTTCTAAATATTAACACTACCGTACCGTACTTAATTGAAACATGTTTCTAAATTAATAAATAGCATCACACTATGTAGACAATCATTGCCGATTATAATGCAGTGCACATCCCCTGATTGTACCATTTAGCAATGCGTAGACACATAATTCATGTATTCGTGGTCCAACAACTTTAGAGTTATCAATCTTGCATGCTCTTGGTCCAAATGATTTGCGATTGGTGTCATTATAACAGTAGAGTTACCACACTTGGTCTATCAACAAGGACCACGTTCCACCAATAATGCACATTCCATCGATTATGCGGCAGCATCATAGTGTGTGATACATAGAGAGGAGAACGTGGAAGCAGATGAGCTCAGTGGACACAAATATTGTGACGACTGGGGCATACAATATACAGTTATTGACTGATATGGAGGGAGTTTTGTTATACGTGCATGTTCAATGTGAAGAAAGAAGACAGTCCATTGGGTCGACATGCTGGCTTGCGAGTTATGACAAGTACCTGCACCGACTTCATATATAATCTGTCGCCTTTTTCAAGGAGAAAAACTACCTTCTCATTCTCAAAGACTGAGATCAATTTAAAGTTTGGTGCACCCCCCCCCCCCTTGGATCCAAATTTTCCAAATCAACTGCCCTAAAAATTCCAAAATTCGGAAATTCCATATGCACCCCCTCCCCGTTGGAGTCCAAATTTTCCAAATCTACATCTACTATTCTAAAATATTTCCAATTTTCGGAAATTCTGTAGTTCCATTTGCACACCCCATCATTGGGATAAAATTTCCAACAGGATATTCCAGATATTTCGGAACTTTTCAACTAGTCACCCACCTAGGAGACCAATTTGCCAACTTTGTATTACTTTATGTGGGCTTTTTGGACTTTATTGGGCGGGCTTTTCAAAATTGAATGAAATGATATATATCAATAAATAAATACGTAAAATACATCATAATAATACATCAATAATCATAAAATACTATAAAATACAAAAGTTACACATACTCGTAAAGACATATATATGTGGGCAATTTCACGAAGTTGTACTATATTGAGTCCCTCGGTGATATCGGAACAAAATATAAACCCAATTTTAAATTTAGCATATGAATTATTAATAGTTTTTCTTTCGACATTAATGAATGTTTAAAAAAAAACATCATCCTAAAACTTGAAGGTTTATATACATGAGCCGGTCTGATGTACATGCATGAGGATTAACGGAATTTTGGAACATTATATATTTTGGCCCTATAATAAAAGTAATTTGATGTATATATGTACACTTAGGATTGTTGACAGAGTTTTTGGAATAACATGCAAGATGTCGCAAGTGTTATATATTTCAAAATTAATTTGAAACTTGTAACGAAATAGACATATTGCATGTTATGATTATATAAAATAAATGTGTGCATTTATTTATGCGAGCTCAGCCGGATGGGAGATCGAGTAAACAAATGCAGTGTCATAAATGATTATGATATAGTCATTTAAAGTAAATTATTTTATTTGGTCCTCCTTGAGCCTAGTCCATTTGTATGTGAGACCATTCGGATGCGATGTGAAAACTAGATGCAGAGTATATATACTACTGCTCACGATATAGTAATTCACCATGCTAATCAGAAATACTAGACATTCACATTCTTCTGTGTCATTGTCTTATGGATTTATTAGGGTGTTTGTTTAATCTATTTTATTTATTTATTTTTACCAGTATGTACATATGTTCCATGTTCCGATTTAATGTATATAATCCTGTTATCTTCTATACTGGAAGGAATAAAGATATATAAGTCATGTGATCGCCATACCTCTTAATGCGTACGTTAACAACAGAGGACTGGCATAACTTAACTGTTATAGCTGACCACATCTCATAATTGTTTGGGCTAAACTCGTCTCATTTGAAGCCATAAACCCTCCTGACGTCAAACCCAACCGGTCGCTATTACCCCTGCCGGCTTCGCGAGACTTATAACCCCATTAATCAGAATATTGGTGATTTTAATTTCAAGAATCTCCACCAAAGCTCGCACATGAAGATGCGATTAATATTTTTTATATGCATATTGTTAAGTAATATTGTTACTTTTACAACCATTAAGGCTGTATGTTAACCCATATCAGGATATACACCATAACAACAGATTATATTTTCCATGGTCTGCCTAAATTTTTTCAAATACTTTGTACAACTTACGCAGACATTACACATCGTTATTAGGCAGACCGATATAGATATATTATACAAAGATTGAGCATTAATTAGGCAGACCGATCATATATATTATACAAAGATTGAGCATTAGGCAGACCGAAATAACCAGCTTGCCATACGATAAAGCAGCCATTGATGACCTGGATGTTAGTTACGATTACGGAAATCGTCGATGTTTACCAAAGCGTATTTTCACAAAAGACGGAAACCGTCGATGTTTACCGAAGCCTATTTCCGTAAAACCGGAATTAACAAAATCTCAAGATATTTGTGGTGTGGAAAAAAACAAGTTTTTTATGTGCAAGTTTTCTTTGGTACAAATCTGTGATTTCAAAAGAACACCTATAGGTGATGTATAGCGAAGAAAAATCTCATTTATATATCCGTGTTGGTATTGTAAACTGCCATTGAAAAATGTCAACCTAACTCTGAATTTGCGTATTTAAGAAACATATACACACAAAATAAAAGACACACAAAAGACACTTTTCGGTTCGGCTAGAAACAAGAATTAATAAGGAAGGTTTGGCCCAAAAACTGGATACTAGAATACAAATGAAATGACAGACACCTCTGATTCAATTCAAATATCGGCTATAAAATTAGGCAGACTAAAAGTTGTCTGCCTAAATTCGAAGTCTGCCTAATGCTGGTTTATAAATACATCTCGTCTGCCTAAACCGTAAAGTGTAAACATAAACTGAATAATCCATATGCTTATGGCCCTAATACATGCATAGGCTACTGACTTTCAGAATGTACTATCCAGGCGTTACAATTAAACAGAAATCAGAAAAGCTATATATAAATCGAGAGAGAAACAAAATTTTAAATTTATTAAACGACGTGACGCTAAAGGGGAGTAATTTTGATTGTGCTGTTTCGTTGTTTTATTGCGACATTGTGGTTAGTTGTTGACCGGAATTTTGAGAAAAATGAAAATTGAATTGGTGTGTAGAATTTTGAGAAAAATGAAAACGTTGATAGTACAAAATGTAAATCGGCGCCATTTTGACCGATGATAAACGGAAAAAAAATGACCGTGTGTATCTCCATACGTGTCGACACGTCCGCCAGCCTGTTTTGTTGACATTAAAGGGACACAAAATGTTTAGCATATCGCTATAAATTATATACACATAAAGTGGACCAGAAAATAACACCATCGCCACACATCAGATGTGATCATCGCGCTATTTTCATCGAGATAACAGTTAAGTGGGTAACCGATTTGATTAAATCGCTACTAGCGATTTATTCATATTGAAGTATTACCAAACTATCGTTATAGCGGTTAAAACTTTACAACTGTGGGGAGTTAATGTTACATAAATGTAGAATTAGCATATGGGAATGTTTTGACGTAAAAAAGAATTACTGAAATACTAAGAGGAAGTCAAATTTTCGTTATTTAAAAATTTGGTGAAGAGCGTTTATAGATTTTATACGCATTATTATCCACTTTGAAAGCTGATTGTGGTGGTTTTAATGCATCGTGTGGTTGAACTGAATATATTTATCTGAGCAGAATTGACTCCTCTTCAAAACAATCTATAGATATCAAAGATGATCTGACTTTGTCATTTTGAAATCAGCAAAAGTGCTAAACCTTTTGTGTGCCTTTAAATTATCAAACCACATCCTCAGCTGTATCTTTGTATCTTTTGGACGTGTCGCGACATTTCCTGTTTATGGTGGTGTTTATGTCCTCCATACTGTATGATTTTGTCATATATGCTGAAAAATAAATTAATTGACAATATAGTGTGCAATAAGACCTCATGAGCTTTTCTGTCGTTATCTAAAAATTGCAGAATAGTACAACATTAATTAACAGGCGTTGCATGGAAGAAAATACACACATATATATCCATAAATGTATATAACTATAGTTTGCTGTGCCAATATGGCTACGTGCTCCGAGTGATGACATGGTCCATCCCCCTCGAAATAGATAGCGCTGGATTCAAAACCATGGTGAAATTTGGATGTAATTAGTGTACTAATTAATCTAAAATGCTACTCGAAGCAGGGGGGGGGGGGTCGGCAAAAACTTCCAGGGTACAAGGTGGACATTGTGAGATTTTCACATTGTGGGACCCACCACCCCCGGAAAGCATGTTTTTGCCACTCACTTCTCGGACACCCACCCCTCCCGCCCAAATTTTCCTCTCGAAAATCAGGGATCCACCTCTAAAACAGTCATGTATATTACTTAATCATATGCATGCTGGGGTCACGGCCTCACATGTACATTACGTGCATTTGAACATGTAATACATGTATTGATGGGCTAGGTGTAATCCCATTAAGAAATAAAACCAGTCCTTCTAGTAATTAACAGTGATTGTGTTTGAAAAGCCAACTTTTAATGCGGACATCAAACAATATTTATAATTAAAGTGACCATGTTAAATTGAAAATATCAAGTTACACATTAAGCTATGTCAATTATATTATTAAGACATAAATATTTGCAATAGTATAATAGTGAATAAATTTACAAACCTTGCGCGAATTTTTTTATTTTTTTTTAAGTATTCGATTGTCGCACCGACATCAGGTGTGGCAATGTCAGGTGTCTCACTGTTTGTATAGTAACGGGTCGGGTGTCATTTTCCCCCTCGTACACATAGTCTTTATCTATAAACCGCCTTTTTGGTGTTCTTTTCTTAGGATTTTCGTCAGGAATTGTTTTAAGCAGGTACTCTTGGAGTGTATTTTCCATTAATGCTAACTGCATTTCTTTGCTGTGCTCTTTCACCAATTTTGTTATCACGGATTTATCTGTGAAAGCCAATATAACAATATCATATATACTATTTTATCTATTAATATAAACATCATAACAAAATAAAGTTCCCACTAGTTCCGTCGGAAATATCTCAAGATCTATCTGTATGATTTCAATGAAATTGTCCACATATATATTTAGGTGAACACAAGCAACGCCCCGTAATAAGGATTAACCCATCTGCCCTCGCATGTGTGGATGGCGGTGACTTTATGGGCAAAATGTCATTTTTTTTCATTTTAATGCACTTTAAATTTAAGTGCCAAATTTTTATCGATTTGTTGAATTTGAACGGTGAAAATTATGTAATACCAGGTGTTATAATATCGGAAATGTTAAAGGGGTACTGTACGCCAAATGTTGTTGTTGGTTTTTATAGTCTCAGAGTCGGAGAATAAGGTAACAATTTTTTCATTATTTGAAAGTCTGTTGAGTACGAAGTAGTGTTACGGATGACAAATTTACCGGAATGCAAAAATACAAATTGTCGTTGTCGAGTAATTTTTGTACAGTTTTCAACCAAATGAATCAAATAAAAGTTATATTATATGCATACTAGTCCCATATAATCATTTAAGTTATTGTATCGTCGCTAGTCAGTGAGTGGCTTGAGTGTTCTCCCCGTATCATCATAATATTTTAAGCGATCGCGTGTGCGATCGGTTTAACAATCCAGTATCCCTCAATTACTTTATCTGATTACGGAAATTCGTAATTTAATTGACGCCATTTTATGGCTCCAGTCATAAATTCAATTTATATCAAATTATTAACTTTTAAATTATTAAATTTTAAGATAGCCTATTAACCTGAGCGTTTACAGAATACATCTTCGACTCAAATTACTTATGTTTCTATATATTATCGATATTAGATCGTTGTTGTCACCGGAAATTTATTGAAAATGGCGTACAGTACCCCTTTAACCCATGTGTGCTATAATGCTAGGCTGAGAACGAATTTAATGTTGTTAACAGGATTTTCATCTTTCAAATTCAACAAATCGATAAAAAATTAGGCATGAAAATCATTACATGCCCATGCGCCATATGTCTTGCATATACATGGTGCCATCCATCAAACTAATCTCCTCAATTAATTATGATTCAGGAGTACTAAAACCTGCCTTTATACCAAACCACACGGTAAACAACATGGGGTAGCATATGATGTGGCTCAAAGTACCAAACTCACGCCTGAGGATATGTCTAGTACAGTCTGTGGCCTGGCGACTGGGGTAACTTTGGGATACAGGTGGTCATTCCTTTAAAGTTGCATGTAGCATCTTCACAGTGTAAGTAATTAAGTTTTATTTGACAATCTTATGACATTTGACATAGACATAGAAACACATATATGGCTACCCGATACCCCATGCAGTGCAGTATAGGTCGATGCATAGCATGCGAAAAATTCCCGAAATTATCCGCTCTCATAACTTGTAATCGGACCCCCCCCCCCTTCAGAAATTCCTAGACCCGCCTGATAATAAATTAAGCTTTTGGAAATCGTGAATCGGCGTGACGAAGTTTATAAATTATAATGACGAAGTTAAAATATAATGGCTTTCTGTGTCGTTTTCTGGAAACAAAAATGTCTCTATAGCTGTGCACAGGATGAGTAACATCTTTGTCTTTTAACTGCCATTAAAAATAACTGCATGGTTTTATCACAAGACCAACATTCAAATAGGAATTTACCCAATGCATGGTATTAATAATTACGTACGAAAAACTGTCAAACCTCAAATGGCTTTCATTATGGTTATCCAACGTAACATTCAAATAGGAATTTACCCAATGCATCAGGGGGGGGGGGGGGGGGGGGGGTCGTGCAAAAAAAATCCGACACAAGGCCGGGGGGGGGGGGGGGGTCGCAGCTCATGAAAACACGTTTTTCCCGGTGTTTTCTGGTGCATGCAATTTTTTTCCTTTTGCCCTTTTTTGACCTAATTACAAGCTGTTTAGCCTATATAATGATTGTTTTGATGTGATATGATCTAAATAACACATGTAGTGTACACACAAGATACTCGGTACAGTTATCTGTGGTCAGGTTGGCCTCAGAATGTTTTGATTATTTGGTCCCTTCTAATACTAAGTAAACCTTCGTGAAATTTTTAACTGCTCTGGCCCACCTGGGTTGGATAACCACTTGGTATGTAAATATATTATAATGAACTCTAAAGACAAATAAACCACATAAACTTCAGTAAGTTAAATAAAATATCACATTACCACTATCTGTGGTATCAAACTGAAATTCAACTCTCCAAGTCTGATATGAAACTGAAATAATGTGTAATATAAATGTAGAACATGCCTGTTCTCTAATCTATAAACATGTTTCTGGCACAAAGTTACTAATACTATAAAAGACAAAAGTGCTACAGTGTTACATACCCAATTATTAATGAACAGCCATTCACATGGATCTCTATCAGTCTCAATAGCATTTTCTTAGTAAAACATGACTGTCTTTCACTTGTGAAATAATGAGATATTATTTATTTATATGCGCTATTCTACAACCATTTAGCTATTGTTAATATTAAAATGATCCATCTAACCACGTACACTGCATATTGTAAAACAGGAAAGAAACAGTTTGATAAGTGTCTAGTCTGAAATACTTGGGTAATTTTGTACCAGAAAATGTAACCAAAGTTTCTTGTTACGATGCCTCCAGAGGATTAATGAAAATGTCCGGCACCTTAGTAGTACCACGTCTGCCCTAATAACATAGCTCCAGAAATCTTTAGGCGGTCTGTATATCTTTCACACATTTAATGTCGGAGACATCTGTTTTCGATTTGCTAAATTTTGGTGGTCAGGCTATGTTATGGCAGGGATGGAGGAGCCGGTTTAACAATTTGGCATAATGAAAGTTATAACGACTGAGCCACGACAGTATGCATATATACATGGTTCTAAATGAACAACATATCCTCATGAAATAGTTCCATAATGGAATCGTGTGGACAGGGACGTTGCGAAGAGGTCAGGGATGGGGATGTCCACTTCCGAAATTCCTATTGCACCCCCCTCCCTTGTGGCAAAATTATATATATATATATATATATATATATCTATTATATATTTTGGGAGATATGTGTGTCTGTGTGTGTGTTCGCGATGAACTCGAAAACGACCGAGCCGATTTCGATGAAACTTGGTATGTGGGGGTATTTTCGGCCGGGAACGGGCATAGGCCTATTAATTTGTCCGTGCGACGTGACCTTGAAATCGGGTAATTTCAAGGTCAAACGCCCAAATATTACGGGATTTCAATGAAACTTGGTATGCGGGGGTACATTCGTATGGGGAGTCTCATAGGCATATTCATTTACCCGTGCGACGTGACCTTGACCTTGAAATCGGGTCAATTCAAGGTCAAATCGCCAATTTTGATGGGATTTCGACGAAATTTGATTCATGGGGGTACTTTTGCAATTGAGTGTTTTGGACGGGTCAAATCGTGACCCCGACCTGACCTTGACCTTCAAAATAATAAATTCAAGGTCAAATCGGGTAAAACGGATGGATTTCGACGGGCACGTTTGTCGGGTACTTTTGTCCGGGCAGTGTTTTGGACTGGTCCCGGACGAAGTCGGGTCACCTTCTAGTATATATATATATAAGCAAGTATTGAAACTGACGATACGCAGATATATAAAGGGAAAATAAAATAAAATAATAACTAAATCTGAGGTGGCCCATGTGAGATTGGCCCGGCCAACGTCCACGCTCCAATATGCCTCTACGATGGCGTTGGCTAGAAACAAAGAACATGCATGGAATGACATGTATTTTCCTTGGCTAAATGAGCATTGTATTTTTAATTACCATCTGGCGGCGTATACAACCGGGCTGCAACAAAAGTCCAAAGTTGCAATTGTTGACTTTTTGTTGTCTGTATTTCAATGCACCGTGAGTTTGTTTTATGTTGAATTAGTATTACTTAAAAGAATTACGCCACCGATGACACACTGTCGAATGCAAGTACATTCTGGATATGAAAAAAAAGATACCACAAAAGGCTGTGCCTGTGACTATAATTAAAAGACTATAATAATATGCCTTCAATTTTTATTTAGTTTCGATCTATTGCTACAGTAGAAAAATATACATGATCACATATTATCAATCAATGCACATGATCTTTGACAAATAATATAGGCCGTTAGAGATTATGTATAAGTATGTTCCATTAAGGTCCGATAGCCCGGAGACATTTTTACATGTTCCTTGACGTTTTATCAGAAAAGCTTTGTACATAAAATGTGTTCTAAGGAACAATTATTATGTGCAAAATCCTACGAGTGAACATAAACTTATTAATGGAACATACTTATATATACATATTTGGTTTATCCATCGCCGATATTATTAATTCGCGAAAAATTAGCCAGAGAAACTGATTTTTTTAGCCTTTTCAGACGAATAATTCGATCAGAACGTCGCGCCAAAATGGTCTGACGTAATCAACCGTCACCTTATTAACCCTTTGAACCCTGACGCCCTACCACGACCGACACCCTGACCCTGGGCTCCTCGTGGGATTTTCCTTTAAATTTTATAGTATCTTGTTGGATGATGTTGGTTATGTTTAATTTGTGACACAGGTATGAAACTTTACAGCCCCCCCCCCCCCCCCATTGATCACTGATCATTATAAAATCGGAAGACTTTGCCACGCGGCAGCATCTTGGTAACGGTTGCTAGGCAACTACCCCGAATTGACTGGAAAAGGTAATTATAGCATGGTATGTCATAACTCAATGCCAGTGATTGTGTTTTTGATGACGATAATACCCTAATGTGAAATTTGAGATATATCCGACAAGAATTTAAGAGAGATCGAATGAAATTAATTATTTAAGGTAGCAACGGTTGCTAATCAAGTACCACAAATGAACGGATGACACCACTGCACTAACCATTAAGTGGTACTAGTGTTCCCTTAATTTATACAATATCCAGTCGCATAATGCTGTATATGTTCAATGGTGGCACCTGTTTGAAACTGTGGATACATATGTAGGCCTATGTTATGCATGGACCATTCTATGATCATTAAAATATAAGGACACTGATCTGACTACACTTGCTGACAGTCGGGTTATTTATAAGTTATCATTAGAAATTGTGGAAATTTATAATTAGTGTATAATTTATACATGTGGTTTATTTTCACAACCTTCCAGTTGAAGGTGGGAATTGTTACTATGGTTCATACGTGTCGTTAATTCATTGTATATACAATTTATTTCATAACTCCAACATGTTGGGTTAAAGTTCACGAGAACACGATGGAAGCTTTAGATTTATACATGAATTGTCGCCACCATTATTTATTTGGGTTTATGTATATTCCCAAGGTGCGCGAATTCAAAGTGCGCGAATTTAAAAATGAGCGAAAAATAGTACTGCGCGAATGTAAATACGAGTAAGGTAGCACGAAATTGGACCGGAAATTGGAAATGATAAATTATGCGGCAATCGGCGTCTGCATTATAATTTATACAGGAAAACACTGGTTCGTTACTTATCAAATTGGCCACACTTTTAAACCCAAAATTTATTTAGCAAGCTCCAATTACTCCGGGACGCCGGCTAGGACACACTAATACAATTTGTTTTAAATGAAAATGAAACTTACACCACCTTATCTATACAATTATGTACCATCGCTAACGATGGTGTCAATTTTTTTAAATTTAATATTATTTTCTTATTATTTTATATTATTATATAAGTTGATTATAATAACGGAATTTGCGTTACTGATCAAAATCATTTACTGATCAAAGTCATCAAACGACTAATAGGCCCCTATCACGGGGTAGGAACAGCTCCACGAGAGAGAATATACCTCTTCCGATTTTGGTCCAGTTCAATTATCGATTTCTGGTCCATGAGTTCACTTATGAGTTTTTGTGGAAAATTAAGATAGTTACTACAATTCCTATGATTACTCCATAGATATGGCATAAAATAGACCATGCATAGAACACCACGACAATGAACGTGTTTAAATACTGAAGATCGTACGAGATTCTATATAAAACCGATAAACATTAATTGTTAACTAATTTCACGACTTTGCGGATATAGACGTGTTGTACTAGACCATTTACCAAACTTGCGTATTGCAACAATTTACCCTTTAGAGAATAATTCCAAACAAAACTGAGTCTAATTTGGAGTTTTATTTCGAACATATGAACACATGTATATATTTCGTCGTTGTGGAAAACTTGCGTTATTAACGTTGGGAAAATCCCCAGTGACCGTGCGCAGATCGGAAGTGAACTCAGGCAAAACTCGGAAGAGGTAATCTAGACTTCCTCGCGGAGCAGTTCCTACAAGAAAACCATAGTCAGAAATGGTAACGCCACCAAGATCATATTATTAGCCATAAATATAAATTATAATACAATTATTCTATAAACTAGCTTTCAAATTTTATCTGGGAAATTTGCATACTTCTATATTTCAAGTTTTCCCGTTTCTCGTGTTATACATTACTTTCTTCAAACTGTCTTCTTTATTACACAAGCTGATGGGCCCGACTTCGTCCGGGATGTTTCCCATCTGATTTCCGGCGAAAGGCGCGATTTGACCTTCAATTGACTATTTCGAAAGTCAAGGTCAGGTCAGGAACATTATTTGACCCGTCCAAAACACCCCCACCCGGAGAAAAGTACCACAAATTTCGTCGAAATCCGTCCGTTTTACCCCACTTGACCTTTAATTAACAATTTTGAAGGTCAAGGTAAGGTCGGAGTCATGATTTGACCCGTCCAAAACACCCCCCCCCCCCGACAAAAGTATCCATAGGTATCAAATTTCGTCGAAATCCATCCGTTTTACCCGATTTGACCTTTGATTGACCACATTGAAGGTCAATGTCACGCCGATGTCACGATTTGACTCGTTCAAAACACTCCCCGGAGAAAAGTATCCCTATGTATAAAATTTCGCCGAAATTTGTCCGTTTTACCCAAATTGACCTTGCATTGACAGTTTTAAAGGTCAAGGTCAGGTCGGGCTCACGATTTGACCCGTCCAAAACACTTCCCGGACACAAATACCCATAAGTATCAAATTACGTTGAAACATATGGAAAGCCGAAGAGGACATGTTAGTTGCTAATTGCTAGATATACGACGCACGACTTGTCGCGGTATTTTAAAGGTGTTTCAAACTAGGAGATAGAAGGATTCTGCGTTTCAAATGGTGATGAATTATAGTAATTTATTCAAATTTTATGGCATAAATTGTTATTAAAACCGTATATACTATAACAAAAATGAATGACTCGAAAATTAAGTGGGCCTTTAAACAAAGTCACAATTGCAGTTAGGCTCATCTCATACTCGTTTAATCAGCGATATTCTGCTGCGCAGTTTGTTATAGTTCCCAGTATTCATTGAGCGTTATAGCCCCACTGTTATAATTCGCCTTTAGCAGGCGTACTCTTGCCTCAGATTATTGAGATATTAGGTCACACGTAGTGACATTAAATCGCATGGAAACATAGCAATTGTGTGGGCTGCTTGGCGTGAATATTTAATGAGAAATAAAGTCATACTATACGTAATGACATTAAACTCAAGAAAACCCGCGAAAACAAAACAAAATCACATTTAATGTTTTAAGTTATTTCCTTCATAAAAAGAATCTTCGTGATAATGAACCCTCCCAATACTTTAGAATATAGAATTAAAATAACAAAAACCTTCGGAATACAGAACCTTCGGAATAACGAACCTTCTAATTGGTGAACCTTCGGAATAGCGAACATTCAGAGAAATTTCGGAATAGTGGACATTCTGGATAGTGAACCTTTGGCCCTTAAAATATTGAACTCCAAATTGGAGCCCACACAGAACATCACTTAAGTCAACTGTACCTGTGTCATGTCCCAATGCGGGAGGGTCCACAATATACCACAACATTCATATTATATGCCAAGAATTCAAAAGTATGGGCCCACGTAATGACATTAAATCTCAAGAAAACCCGCGAAAACAAAACAAAATCACATTTAATGTTCTAAGTTAAGTTATTTCCTCCTGTATCTGTATCGGTATGCGCGCAGGATCAGTTCGGATGTGAGCGCACACTCCGTAAAAAGAATCTTTGTGATAATGAACCCTCTCAAATTAGTCTCAATACTTTAGAATATAGAATTAACCTAAAAATAACAAAAACCTTCGGATTAGAGAACCTTCGGAATAGCGGACCTTCGGGATAGCGAACCTTCATAATAGAAACATGCCCCCACAAGTACACCGGTGACGTAAACACATGTGCTAATCTTTGTTGTACTATCGTGACTCTATCGGTAACCATAATAATACAGTCGCCCAGAGGCGTTATTTCGCTAAAATCCGATTTGGATTCTGGATTCAGATTACAGATTTGTCCCCGTACGACTTGGTTCGGCAAAAGAACAGACCACAAATTTCCAGAATCAGTAAACGAACGGACCGTAATCCTAATTTCGTGGGAATCCGATAAGGATTCGGATTCCGATTACGGACTCAAATGTTCGTAATGTAAACAAACCGAGATTTCGCCACCTCAGAGTTTAAAAACACAATAAAACATAAGAATCCGTCTCTTGTGTACAAATTATTGCAGAATATAAACGATCTATATCAAAGAATTTTAAATGCGGAGACAAATTTGTTTTATTGAATGTAAACTGGGAGAATATTACTGAAATTAGCCAAATAATAACGCTATTGATAGTAACGCTGGGGGAGCACTTCGGTTGATGGAGAAGAAATTGCAATTCATTGTTGATTGTCACTTTCATATGTCCATTTCATAATTCCATCCTTAAAATACCGCCCGAACGCATGTCGATTTCGAATTCGGCGGATACGTCACCATTGACCGAGTTCATATGCACCTGCATGGATATGTCTTCTGCTGTGTTCGTTATTATAATGTTTCTTCTTATTCAAGAAATAGTAGGATTATATGGTATCGATGGATTATCAGATACACGTATGTACTATCATCTAGTCTTAATGTTATAGCAATTTCATGTTTAACATGTTTTGTTTCGTTAAATGCAGTCGTTTTGCACAATAGTCTCTGTATAGACACCAGACATATGTTCTAGGGACGTGGCTAGAAGTTTCCTCAAATTTACGGCCAACTGCACCCCCCCCCCCCCCCCCCTTGAACCAAACATCAATCTCACAGGTTCGCAGAATTCAATTTGCTCCCCTTGGAAATATCCAATCTGACAAACACTAAGATTGGAAAATTACCAACTTTTACTGGTTGAAAAAAATCAAACAATGAGAACAATGCCAACCTATATATGGTGTCAAATTAATGTCCAACTAATGTTGTGTCATGCATGAAATTTCCGACTGCTGGAATGTACCAAAGTTTAGTTTAGATATATTCATTTCAAATATATGTCAAATTTAGATAACACATGATATATAACACATACATTTGTTTATACATACAAAGGAATTGGGGGACAAGTACTGACTCACTTAAGGGTACCCCCTCTCCCAAATGTTATTACACTGAAAAAATAAATAATTAGTAATGGCAAAGCAACGTACATGACTACCAAAACAAGTTGAACATATATACAGATCACTGGACACCCCCCTCTCCCGAGTTAGTCATAAGTTTGTATATGTATTTATTTAAAATCGGGTTTGTTTGTTTGTTGCGTTTGTTGGCTTGTACGTATCATTATTTGAAACAGTTAGTCAAAATAATCCTGATTTTCCTCACGTATGAATGACTGCACAGCTTAGCAAATTGTACCAAAAATCGAGGTAGGGGTCGAGACACACAAGCAACCCCTGTCGTCACGTCCCTGTTCAACTGACAAGTTTCGTGTGTTCTTCACAACATCTTTGGAATTTGATTCAGGAGGCCTAGAGCTGTCATGTTTAGATATGCTTGCCAACATCAATAAACACACTTTAACTTGAAAAAAAAGATGCGATTAAGTCGGATTGGCAGCAAATTATGTGCCGTGTATATACACATAGACGAAAAGCATGATTTCACAACAAACATGCACTTTATAAATATAAGATACAAATGATACTTTTGTCAAATACATGAGCCATGTTTGACGCTGGGAGAGATTTTCGGAGACCACGTGGATTTCAAAATCTGACCTAGAATCCGAAATTAGCTCCGCCCCCCGTAATCGGCTTTGGATTCTCAATCCGGATTTTAGCGAAATTACGGCTCAGTGGATTATCGATCGACCACAGAATATGAAAATCTGCGTACCAAGCAACACCACAGTGTGGCGTAATAACCCGTGAAATATATTGAAAATTTCTTAGGTGAACTGGCAGATTTATAATGTCGACAAAGAGAGATAATTCTATACTGTCAGAAAACTGGTCATTTCGCATCTGAGGAAAAAATGTGGTATTAATTTTTGTTAAGTTCCACAATTGTGTCGCCGCATAATATAAGATGCCCGGTATTTTAAACATCGAGACCGTGGATGGGGTGGGTGGGATATTTGGATTATTCGTATAGCCGGGGGGGGGGGGGGGTCTTGTCGAGTTAATATGCTGTCCGACAATTCGACGGCACCAACTGCAAGGACGATTTGGGTTTTAATTCGCCGCGCTTGTTCGTTTCGCCCCGGCACCAGCTAGTAGTTTATATCATTCAGGGCAGATCAGTTCAAGAAACAGTTTTAAAAAAGATATATATATATATGTATTCTCTTGTTAAACTGATTTATTCCCGCGCCGGTACAGTGGACTGGTGGCAATTTAACGTCGACGTCTGTCAGACGGAGAAGATTGACACCAAAGAGGGATAATTCTATACTGTGTCTGTTGCTGGACCGAAAATACGCTCTTCCGACACCGCACTAAGATAGCAATATACATGTAATTTATAATATGAATTTATGAAGTGAGTGGTTGTTCGTTAGACGAAATTCGCATTTATGTTTGCACTGTCATTTGAGATAGATATAATTTAAGAACATATTTGTACCATGGTGTTTGAGAGAGTACATAATCAGCACATATTAATTTGTTTCATACATACTCTCAATAGTTGATCAGTTATGTCACGAATGCCAACGTTTGAAAATTCAAACCGTGCAACCAATAGAACCAGTTTTTGCGGATATAATATAATATAAGGATTCAAGATTTCAAAATTCATGATTCAAGAAGAAATTTTAATTTGATACTAAAATAAAACTATTGAATAACAGAATGGGTTCACACCTGCAGGTTCTATATATAATTATGATACTTAGCAATCTGTACTTTAAATTATTTGTGATTTATATTCTTCAATAAAATAATTTATTCGTGAGTAAAAATAGAGTAATTTTTTTTTTACTCATTTATAAGTAAATTTTCTTAGTTGGACTTAGAAAATTCCGCTAATTAAAAAAAGGAGAAGTAGATCTGTAAATAGTATAAGGACAGATTTCTAACATAATTCTAATGTGCACTGATGTTAGAAAGTCTGACTTAGAAAATTCCGCTAAATTTTATAAAACAGGACTTGATCAAAAGTATAAAGGACAGATTTCTAACATAATTCTAATGTGCACTGACGTTAGAAAGCCGGACTTAGAGAATATTCCGCTAAATCTTATAAGTAGGAGTTGGTGAAAAGAATAAAGGACAGATTTCTAACATAATTCTAACGTGGTTTACGTCGACAGTCGGTTCAAAGTTGCTGCATTGATATGAACGCTCTGCTTTCATACAAGATCTAAGTTAGCCCAGCCAATTAGGACATAAAACTAACATAATTCTAAGGTGCTCTAACGTGTTTCTACCCAAATCATACGTGAAGTTTCTGTACGCCCCCCCCCCCCCAGGACTTAACTTCACCACACTAATTTTCTTCTCTATTTTTTTTCACTTGTTAACAAGAAAAAAAAGTGGCCGCAGAGACTCCAGACAAGATGGCGTCCATCATGGCGGCCATCTTTTTTTAATGCACCAGGTCTCTTTGATCGCCATTATAGTAAAGATGATAGCACATGCGGTCTTGTTTTCCGCTCGATGCGTTATGCTAATATACAACCCTTACAAATTAGCCAAAAATCCGACACCAGAATCCAAGATGGCCGCCGAAATGTGAAAATATGCTATTTTTCTTACATGTTACCACCTTTCGTTTGTCTCTGTGGGAAAATGTTAGAATTTTTGCGTCATGTTATACATGTATCATATAGAGGAGTCATTGGCGAACACATGGGGACCATAATATGCATAAATTGCGGGATATTTTTTTCCGATATCACGTTTTCCCAAATGCCGGTATCATAGGTCGAAGCCGAATCTCCGTTAATAACGGGATGTTATGTTTCGAATCAATGAATGTTATTGCTATTATAACAACACCCATGCATATATATATTTGCAGGAGAGACTCGAGCTAGGATTCCTCTTATACCTGAGTTGAGGAACATTTACCCAAATCCAAGATGGCGGCCAAAATGGCCACCAGAAATAAAAAATCGCCGAAAATCGCTGATTTTAACATCATTGACATTATTGTCATGACAATCCACACCTGCTTACTATTGTAAGTTGGGAACACTTAGGCGAAGAACTTTCCTTGTACCATATCCAAATAAAAGTCCCCCAAATCCAAAATGGCGCCCACAATGGCGGACAGATTTTGAATAATCACCGAAATTCCCTCATATTCACATCATTGGGCATTATTGTCGAGACAACTCCACCCATGCTTACAATTGAGTTGGAAATACTGAGGTGAAGTAATTACATTACATCTCATGCAAGAAATTGTTTTCCAAATCGAAGATGGCGGCCAAAATGGCGACCGAAATTTGAAAACAAATCTACATTCCTTTACTTTCTTAGGATGGGCGTTATTGTTTCGCGATTTCTATCCACCATTACATGTTGATATGGAATAGTGACATGAAGTATTCATTAGAGTTTGGCAATTGATACTCACAGCCAAGATCGCTGGTAAATTGGCGGCTAGAAATTGAAAAGAAATCGATATTTTCACATATTAATTTCAACTTTTTGTCATAATATCGATATGTATGGACGAAATTGTACATAAACCATCTACTAGTTCAACTTAAAGGTATCAAAACGCATAACATAGCTCGTATCCTTCTGGAAAGATGAAACACCACAATTAATATCGCGATGTGGCATTTCGAAATCCAGTCTCCACTTAGCGCCGATAATGGCCGTAAGCGTAGGTGCGCCGAATAGTTATATCAGAACAATTACATGATAACAGATTCTGATATGCCACGTCACGTCCATAATTATCTGGACCAGCTTCCATTTCTTTGTCTGAAAAATCTAGGTCGCTCACACCGACAAAGTATTCACACTTCCTGGGAGTAGGGTCCCTCTAATCATAACGTTTCAAACAATTCATTTTCCGGTGTCTAGCTTACAGAAGGTCATCTCTATGTATTTGTCTCATACCCCATGGGATAACGACATGTACACCTGGCGAACCAGTTAGCTAGTCACTTCTCAATAGATAGTTCGTCAACTCACACTCGGCGAACGCATTGGCATATGCGGACAACTTCGACAGTGTTTCGAAGGTTGCTAGCTGTCTCATTCCCTTGGACAGATGTCTATCAGCTAAGGAGAAGACCGTAGTGTACAGACTACCAACACTTCTTGACCATTATCCGAAGCAAACTGTGTGACGCCCCGCAGTTGTCTCGTCGAATATCTCCCAGCAGAGAAGAACAATGCTCACGGTGCTAGTTTGTGGACATGCGCCATGATAGTGGGAATGAAATGGGTCACTGTATACACCACCCCTACACCTGGTGCATGTTTAAGATATCGAATGTCATGCGTGTCGGTTTTGTTTAGCCTTTCTGATTCACCTGCGTACACTTTTGTCTGGATAATAATATGCTAGCCTCCCTCAAAACAGTCGGATGGACTAAAGGATAATGTCTTTATAGCATGGATGTATGCGTGTTTTGTTACCCCCTCTCGGGGTTAGTGTCAGTATGTGGGCGGTATTATTCAAGGGAATGTCAGGAACTGTGGTGCATTTATTTCACTATGTGTTTAGAGAACAATTTACAGTCTCGATGGCGATGGCTGTGGCCGTTGGGGAACGCGACCTTTATGATCATATAGCTTTATATATATATATAAGTTTAGAAAATAGTAGTTAATGTCTCATGCAGGAAAATGGTCGCATTGGTGATGTTATCAAGAAATCACTTGGTGTACCAACGTCTGTTGAACTGAATGCAAGAGCTCATCAACGTAACATTCCTCTGGATGTTCTTCGCGTTGAACATTTCACCCATTTGTTGATGGCATTTGTACTTTCTTGAACCATACCACCCAGCGTGAGTATGACATATCAACCAACTATCAAAGGTATCGCCTTTAAGACTACATCACAGTCTTTGTGGGGCTTATACAGCAGTAGCCAATGACATACCCCTGGTCCAGTTGTTTAAGAACGGCTTCCAAACGGATGGGAACATACAATCTTAGCATACAAGGAAAGCAAAGCCACACATGAGATCCTGTCTGAATCTAAAACATAACAAAATAAGGGGCGGTAGAGTCATGGTCCAATTTCATTTCCACTATCATGATACATACCCACAAACTAGCACCGTGTGTATTGTTATCATCTGCTTGGATCTGTTCGGTGAGACGATTGCTGGACGCCAACAAGCTTGTTCTTATGATCATGTTCAAGGAGTTTGGGTATATTATGCATTATGGTCTTCTACGCCTTAGCAGAATTGCATCCGGCAAATGTCGGGCTTTCAACATTCGAAGCCATATACATAAGTTGTCCGGGTTCGTCAGTGCATTATATGAGTATGTGAATTGATGAACCATATATTGAGAAGTGGCTTTTGGGAAGATCACCAGGCGTACACGTTGTTATCCCCATTAGGTCACCAAAGCTGACAATACGCAGATAGATAGGTCCTTATGGAAGCTAGTATACGCATCGACCGAATACCTTTATAGTGTATCGCACAAGATGACGCATATACCCCATATGTAGCATCTGAATTATACCATAAGCTATACAACGAATGAAGCTCGCTAAGAATTCCAAGCTTTCGAAACCAACACGTGAGCTGGACACCGGCATATGTATTGTTTGAAACATTGCGATTAGTGGCACACCCCTACAAAGAAGAGTATTGAACTGTTGTTGTGAGTGAGATAGATTAATATGACGAAGAGACGGAAACGAGTCTAGATAATGCTGAATGTGGCAATTCAGAATAAGCTCAGGTGCTGTTGTTTTGATTCTTGGAAGTCATAATATGACTATTCGGCGCACCTATATACGGTTACGGCCAGTATGAGCCCTTAGTGGAGAATGGATTTTGAAATGCCACATTGCGATTGTGGGTTTTCATCCTTCCAAAAGGCTACGACTTACATTGGAACTAATATATGGCTTATATTATGTACCGTTTTGTTTATACAAATCAATATTATGACAAAAAGTATTATGATTCAATTTCTGCCCGCCAGTTTGGCCGCCATATTGACTGTGGGTATCACTTGCCAAACCCTAATGAATAATTCATACATATCAACATGTAATGGTGGGTAGAAATCGCGAAACAATAACGCCCATCCTAAGAAAGTAAAGGAATGTATGCGTGTTTTCAAATTTCGGTCGCCATTTTGGCCGCCATCTTCGATTTGGAAAACAATTTCTTGCATGAGATGTAAGGTAATTACTTCACCTCAGTATTTCCAACTCAACTGTACGCATGGATGGAGTTGTCTCGACAATAATGCCCAATTATGTGAATATGAGGGAATTTCGGTAATTTTTCAAAATCTGTCCGCCATTGTGGGCGCCATTTTGGAGACTTTTATTTGGATATGATACAAGGAAAGTTCTTCGCCTAAGTGTTCCCAACTTACAATAGTAAGCAGGTGTGGAGTTGTCATGACAATAATGCTCACTGATGTTAAAATCAGCGATTTTCGGCGATTTTTTATTTCTGGTGGCCATTTTGGCCGCCATCTTGGATTTGGGTAAATATTCCTCAACTCAGGTATAAGAGGAATCCTAGCTCGAGTATCTCCTGCAAATATATATGCATGGGTGTTGTTATAATAGCAATAACATTCATTGATTCGAAACATAACATCCCGTTATTAACGGAGATTCGGCTTTGACCTATGATACCGGCATTTGGGAAAACGTGATATCTGACAAAAATATCCCGCAATGAATGCATATTATGGTCCCCATGTGTTCGCCAATGACTCTTCTATATGATAAATTTATAACATGACGCAAAAATTCTAACATTTTCCCACAGAGACAAACGAAAGGTGGTAACATGTAAGAAAAATAGCATATTTTCACATTTCGGCGGCCATCTTGGCCACCATATTGGATTCTGGTGTCGGATTTTTGGCTAATTTGTAAGGGTTGTATATTAGCATAACGAATCGAGCGGAAAACAAGACCGCATTTGCTATCATCTTTAATATAATGGCGATCAAAGAGACCTGGTGCTTTTAAAAAAAATGGCCGCCATGATGGACGCCATCTTGTCTGGAGTCTCTGCGGCCACTTTTTTTTCTTGTTAACAAGTGAAAAAAATTAGAGGAAACCTTAAGGAAGAAAATTAGTGGGGTTGAAGTTAAGTCCGGGGGGAGGGGTGCAGAGGTCGACCAATATCTCCTGGACTAACATTACTATTTATTTTGCTTCGGGGGTACAAAATGTATGATTCGAGTCGAGCTCAGAGTGATCAGATATCGATTTTTGACGTTTGTTATTTCTCGAGATGACCAATTATTTGTGGCCCAGAAAAAACGTTGTCAAACGGACAAACTCGGACAAAATTGGGGATGAAGATGGATAGCTCTAAAATCAAGCGGTAATACGGCCAAATTTCGTGATACTTAAGTGATAATACGGCCATATTTCGTTGAACAAAATGTTGATAAATAACACGTTTCGAGAATTTTTATACCATAGTTGACAGTGGTTAGCATTATTTTGTTGCAATTAATCGATTTTGATAACTAAAGCGTATTTTGAAGAAATGTTGTTGTTGTTGTTGTTGTTGTTGTTGTTGTATCTTGATAATATGGGGACCGTCTGATCGGATTGAGTACCTTTAACCGCATCCCACCCATTTTTGTTTGAAGTTTGCAATTTCTATTGTTTGTGGGACGGTGACATAATTTGCCGGTCTAACGGACGGTCTTGCAGATAAAGATGGATAACTCTAAAATCAAGTGGTTATTATTACCACTTGATTTTTAGAGTTATCCATCTTTATCTGCAAGACCCTCCGTTTAACCGGCGAGTTCTGTCACAGAAACAATAGAAATAGCAAACTTCAAACATCGATATCTAATCATCCTGAGTTTGGTGGGTGGGTTCCTCGACTCGAATCAAATATTTTTTACCCCCGAAGCCAAAGAAATAGTAATTTAGGAGCGTCTGATCGGATTGAGTACCCTTAAGAACACGGGCTAATTGTTATATGGGACTAAAGCAATATTTTGTCGGCATGATCGTGTAAATATTGTAGGTATGTTGTTTTCAGTCGTTGGACTCAACTGATTACAGAAAAAAAATGATATTGTATTTTTTACCCCACTTACAATAATAAGATTACAGTCAGGCAATGCACCTTTAAGTATATGCACGGAATTCATGACAACGCGCCAAACCTGTTTCAGAGTTAATTGGACAATTTACCTCATTAGAACTCAATATCGTGATCAGCATTCATGGAAAGATTGTCGGGCAGATTGAAAATTCAAATATGAGCCAGTGAGAGCAAAGGTTTTATTGAGCGACTCAGTTGTCATGGAATGCCATATCCTTACAAAGTGTCACATTTTCGTGTGAAGTGTGGAAGCGGCAAAAAAGCTTTACTTGACGTCAATTTTGAGCTATTGTCATGGGTTGGCGTCCGTCGACCGCCCTGCGTCCGTTAGCACACCACACAGGTAACATCTCTCTTCCGATTTCACCAAACTTCACATGGATCTTCGAGGTAACCTCTATATGGGAATCTCCACCCCCCCCGAAATTCGTTAAAAAATTAACATGGCCACCAGCATCCATGATCTTGGATTTCAAATTTGAATCTATTGGCAGTGTACATGTATTGGAAAGGTTTCATCATGAATTTATGCACCAATTTATTGGGAATACATTATGTTTTATGTGTATTTATTTATGTAAATATATTTTAATATATTTTAAATTTTCTTACATGCATTAAAACTAACATATACTATTTATGAAAATATCACCAGAAACAATTATAAATTATTTGCATGTTCTGTTACATTCAATACCCAACACAATGAAGATAACACTAAGATTTATTTGATGATCATCCATTGTTAATCCTGATGAGGATTAAATGAGGCTTAACTCCATGAGTGCAGTAAATGACAAACCAGCTAATTAGGTCTACCGATGTACATCACACCTGCTTTGTTCAATTAATTAGCCCTATTGTATACCAGTGTGACTCTACAGCCATTGTCTGCAGCAATCCCAATTCAATTTAATCATAATTGAAGTTGGCTAGCCTATTTATTCATATTAGAACATTTCATTGTCTGTATCACAAGTTTATTGCCATTCATGTTGTATTCCACAGCTGTGTGTTGCTATCTGTGTCCACTGCCAGACTATACATACACACTACCACTAACATAACACATGACATAATTGTACTAACTTTCTAATATGTTGTTTGTATCTTTGCAAACTCCACAGTATGAGACTATGAGTATCCAATAGCCATCCATATGGATATTTTAGTAAAAGTAATCAAAAAGTAATCAAAATGTAATCATGATTACAGGTACATTTTAAAGTAATCGATTACGATTACGATTACTTGTAATCAAGAAATGTCATGATTACTGATTACAGACGATTACTCCAAATTTGGTAATCGATTACTTTGATTACGATTACTGATTACGATTACCCCAACCCTGAATTTTTTGGCACAGCCTGCAGCCGCATTAATTGGAGAATTGTTTTGAAAATTTACAAGCATGTTTAGGATCACCTCCAGGTGGTGGCTATCAAATTTAATTTTTTTTCGATGAGAAGCATCTTTGATTTTATATATTCTTTGCATGACTAAATCCTTTGGCGACCTCCCTCGTCCGATCATCACCAAACTGCATATCAATAGATCTTCGGGTGACTTTAAAATTCTTTTAAAAAACATGACTGACAGAAGCCATCTTTGATTTTAATCTTTGCATGAATAAATCCTTGGATACACCATTGAATAAATCCTTTGACACACCATACAGACCACATCACTCATTCGATCATAACCAAACTTCATATTCGGGGTGACCTCTAGATGTTCGCCATATCCCCCCCCCCCGAAATCGTTAACAAAATTAACATGGCCGACAGAAGCCATCTTGGATTTCAAATTTGAATCCATCGGCACACATAGCTTGCGGCCCGCATTTATTGTAGAATTATTTTGATAATTTACAGGCATATTTAGGATCACCTCTATAGATGGAGCTATCAATTTTGAAATTACATTCGATGAAAAACATGGCCGCCCGCCGGCAGCCATCTTGGACTTTAATCTTTGCATGACTATATCCTTGGCACACCCGACAGACCACAGCCCGCAACCGAGCATCACCAAACGTCATACTGATCTTCTGGGAGCCATCAAATTTTTCCGAATTTCGTTGAAAAAATCTTTGCATGCATGGCTAAATCCTTTGGCAGTAAAGTGGCACATCCTATAGGTACAGACTACATCCCTCATCACCAAACTTCATATGGATCTTCGGGGTGACCTGTAGATGGGAGCCATCAATTGTTTTGCGAATTTCGTTAACAAAATGGCCGCGGGCGGCCATCTTGGATTTTAATTTATATATATATATATCTTCATGTTGACATCTAGTATTACTTAGACATTTCAGATATCCGCATTCATGATCGCTCTATTGACTGTAACACCTGAACTTATCCCCTAAACACGTTGAGAGGTGAGCTATACAGTGTTATTTACATGTGCACTTTTATATATATATATATATATATATATATACATATATATATATATATAATATTATGTTCCTCGACCACCGGTTGGTGATACAATGGTGGCGGTTTAGCACGCCGTGTACATACCTTTAAGTGTATTTATTAACATGCATCTGAAAGATTGCCAACTCTCTGCATAATTATGATGTCATGGAATTCATACATGCCGAATATTAAACACGACAACATTACCATCCATCGATATTGAAACATATACACATTTATGGGAAGAGAAGTTAGTATATATTCCCGCTTATATACTTGCAGTTTTTGGTTCAAAGACATGCAGCTGTGGTAATTCCCAATCCTAACACAAAAGAGTTGTATATATATACTACATCCCTTTCTCAATTTAGGCCAATACATTCGGCCGTAAAAATATATTTGCTGATTGAAGTATAGAAATGTTATATCCCCCATGCTCATATTTCGATTATTGTATAAAACCGGTGCATGATTTACCCACCGGCGAGGTTGTGGGGCGGCTGCAAAATCCACGTATGTATGCAGTAGTGGTGTTAACCCTTTGAACGTTATCTCCCAACAACGATCGACACCCTGACCCTGGGCTCCCATGCGGTGGTATTTTGACTTATAGTAGGCAGTGTTTAGGCGTATATGGATCTATATGGTTTTGTTTATGTTCATGTGGTGTCACATGTCTGAAACTTTAGAGGTATGTTCCCCATGGACCACTGATTATTTTAAGATATGGTCACTCCTTGGTAACGGTTGCTAGGCAACTACCCGATATTAAAAGTAAAATACAATTCCCAATCCTAACACAAAAGAGTTGTCTTCTATAGTATCAGGTGGATTCCATTACCCACCAGGAGCTTTTGTGTTTTATCGTCGTAATACAGCCCAAGGGAATGGCGTTTTTGAGGCAGTCAATACCCTATATTGTTAAATTTGAGATATATCTGACCAGAAGAGTGAACCTAACTTGTATTTACGGGTAGCAACGGTTGCTAAGCAAATACCCCAAATGATCGAATGACACCATTGCCCTGTGCCCCAATTTAGACATTCCATGACATTCACATGGTGATGGTTATGTTCAAATGGTGCCTCAGGTCTTTACAGGTATGTGTGCCCATGGACCACAGAGTATTTTAAAGATTGGTATACTCTGCCACACGATCACTCCCTGGTAACGGTTTCTATGCAACTACCCGAAATTGAAAGTAACATACACTTATAGCTTTTTGCGTCGTAATTCCGCGCTAAGAAACTGCGTTTTCTATGCAGTCAATTATTATACTCTATTGTGAAATTTGAGATTTATCTGACCAGAAGAGTGAACACAACTTGTATTTAACGCTACCAGTGGTTTATGGGCAGCCATTCGGTCGGAAATTACATGAAATAAAAGTTAATAGTGGTTTGTGAAAACAATAATCTCTATTTTCAAACCAATATACTCCATTTCCAAACCAATAATCGTTCTTGGAATTAAGAGACAGTTCCGTTTTAATAGATATAGATTCATAATCAATGTTGACCGATGCAAAATTAATGTTCTATTTTAATTTAATAGTATTCATTGTTCAACTAATATATAACACACAATTAGTAAGATTCGCGCATATTCAATAAACGTACATTTCGTTTCAATAGCCATATTTTCTTAATCAATAAAGATATTTCAAACCAATAGACAATTTCCCACGATCAATGATTATCGTTATAAAACTAATAGACCTTATTGTCATTCTTATATTTAAAAGATATAAATTAATGATTGAAAGATGAATTCTTCGCCGATCGATAGGGTAATGCGGGGCATAATGCGACACATAAGCACACTAATGATTAGACACCATCATGCCAATAAAAACGATGGAAGGGCACACATTATTAAACTAAAAGTTAGATAAATATTTCCACTATACATATTAATACTCATTCTTGCCAGGGAAGCACCAATTTATGAACACCATTACTCCCCGTCGACGTACCCAATCCGTCGCATTATGCCCCATATACACGGGGTACAATGCGACACATTTGACATTACAACATCAGCATATACCGAACTTAATAAATGCAAGACGGTCTGCAGTTTTTTCTTTTGTGGATTGAAAGAATGTATAAGCGTTATTTCAAGTCATAACAGCACCATAAAGTTTTGATTTCAGGAAAATGGCCGGTGTAGGGTTAACAATAATTATTTATATATATCATGTTTTAATGTTTGGGAATGATCGAATATGTTTTTTATTGCGTTTCTTTTGAACTAAGGTTACGATAAGATTTATTTTTCCAGGTTTGATTTGCGATATGCCTAATCATAATTTGTTCTCGTACTGGTGTACCCGAGTGTCGCATTATGCCCAGTGTTCACGCTGTCGGTAGCCAAATTAGCCAATGGCTAATATTTTTCGAATTTGGCTAATAAAAATTTCATTTGGCTAAACTTTTGGCTAAACTTTTTTTGATCCCAAATAGAGACTGGAAGCATGAATTTTTGGCAAGTGGGTTTTTAATTCTGTGATGTGAACGATCTAGTCCGAAAACATCGTATACGTAATTGGGAATATATCGCCGACTGTACAAAGGGAAACCCGATCGCGGACAGTACAAAGGGAAACCCGTCACTCTGCACGAAACAGCAAAAGGTCATATCATTATTTTACATTTAATCTGCTAATCCCCCATTGTCTGTCTGGTCACTCACGGGGCTCCTGCACAATGCATGTTTATGATGACATTGTATTTATGACGGCCAAGGTTTATGAGCACCAAGTGTAAGACAATAGCTTAATCAGCCAAATGTGAATCACGACAGATATTTTGTGGCTATTTTTCGTCAATACGGATACATTCAAAATAATATGCATGCGTTTATGACAGATTGTAATTTGATAATGGCGTAACAATATTAAGTTATTAGTTTCCAGATGTCACTTAGATATTTTCGCAAGGATAATTAATATTTAATGATTTAAAAGAAGAAAGTGGGGAAATGTCCGGTGGGGAAATGTCCGTATACCCAATCCCGGGTTACCCCCCCCCCCCCCCCCCCCAAATCACTCTTTCACATAAAGATTAATAAATTTTTAATAAATGACATATATAAAAATATTTCTAGTTCATCAAAATTAGTTAAATTATTGTGTATTTTACCTGTGCCTGTTAGATTTGACGTTTTAGTCATTAATTGTGAACCGACCATAAAACGATGATTTAATTTGGCCATAGTTTTTTTTAATTTGGCCACAAAATATTTGGCTAAAGTTTTTTTCATTTGGCTAATAAAATTGTCATTTGGCTAAACTTTTGGCTAAAGTTTTTTTCGGTCCAGCGCGAACACTGAATTTTTTATGCCCCACAACCAGACAACGTGTCTCTCCCCCAATATGAGTGAATGTGAATAACCGATGTACATAGAACAAATCAACTTACTTTATAACTCGTCTTACTTTACCAAAATACGCACGTAGCTTTGGTGGTAGTGGTAAGATGTTCTCGTTTTAACATGTACAAGACCTACCGAAAGTTATAAACCATTCAAAAAGGGGGTCACCAAATGTGGGTAGGCTACCCATACTCCGGCGTTTCGCATGTGAGATTAAACAGTCATAATGATGTCGGTCCAATTGGGATGTCCACTTCTACGATTGGTCTTACTAAAATAATAAATGTGCGATTCAACTTCAGTCATGGAAAACTCATATGGCCTGATAACGACCGTCTGTCGCATTATTATGCCCCGCGTCGCATTATATGCCCCACATTATACCTACATCCGTGGTTATATCTGTGGCATTACTGGTGTGAATGAGCTATATTTGATCGATCGGCGAGTGATGATAAAAAGGTGAATTTGTACAGTTACCCTTGTCCTATTATTACGCCACCACTGTGGTGTTTCTAGTGTGGCTGTTTTTCATATTCAGTGGTAGTCTCCAATTATGTGGTCGAGTGGGCGAAGATTTTTTTTTTTTGTACCTTACTCAAATCGTACCGATAGAATCACATAGATGCTGAAATTGTAAAGTTAACGCCACCGGTGTATAATATGTTTTTGAAAATATGACTCAATCGTATCGATAGTCAGGACAGGCTGAAATTGTAATCTTAAAGTCACCGGTGTAATAATATGTTGTTGAAAATATAAATAATCTGATAGCCTGAAAATAATATATAACCCATTGGGAGCCTCCTGGTATAGTGAGGTGAATTATGGGTAAGCCCCCTGGTGTAGTGAGGTGAATTATGGGTAATATTATGCCTGTTCTATTGTGATAACCGCCATCTTTTATCTTCTGGAATTATCGGCGATGTCACCAAGATTTCTACACTCGATTCTTTTAAAATGCACCCTGATCGGTCAAATTCTTTTGATAATTCTATCTAAATACATCTTAGCTACTATTCGGATCTGCTTTCCCGGTCGAAAAAGGTTTAGTTTGACCAAAACGGCTTTTGACAAAAGTTTGTTTATAAAATAGCGTACTCGATAAACCCGTAGTACGGCCGTACATGCTGTAAATTTTATCATCGAAAAAAATTCATTTCTTTCACCTAAAACATAATTATGTGCTGTATCCTATCATTTTAGGAATATATACGTATCCCACTCAGACACACCAAGTCTCAGCTTAAAATTTTGAAAAATAAGAGATTTATCAACATAAATCGATTTGTATGGCAGATCCCATGTAAAATTTTATCATCGAAAAAAATTCATTTCTTCCACCTAAAACATAATTATGTGCTGTATCCTATCATTTTAGGAATATATACATATCCCACTCAGACACACCAAGTCTGAGCTTAAAATTTTTGAAAAATAAGAGATTTATCAACATAAATCGATTTGTATGGCAGATCCCATGTTAAATAAATTTTAGGGCCCTTCAAATGTTTTCTGAGATGTTCCATATTGGCACCAGAGTCCATATTTGACTGGTTCTACATGATAATTGTGCAACAGTACAGTCGCGTTACTTTATACGTCAAAATTGGTCATTATCACTCGACAAATTTATTTCGGTCTATCGTATCAACCCCTATTTCCCCCGCGTAGCCTGACTAAGTGTCAACATTGGTCTTTATCGCTCCACTAATTTGTATCATTTCATCGGTATGAATTCCATATCCAATTATCCACATATAACCAACCCAATCTCTAATCCCAGTCCAATTTATTAATTTTTTTCATCGCTATAGTCACGTTACGAAATATTTTATTACGTGATACTTGTACTTATATGTCTATGGTATTACTATAGTATACCGTATACGTATATCAATTGCTATTCCTTTCTATATAATTCTGGTGTCATCTATAGAGATAGAGATAATTTCTGACACCCCCCCCTAATTTTATATCATTGCTGCTTTAGTACATTCGCGATGCATTACATGGCAACATCGCTCCACTAATTTATGTCAGTTCATCGGTCCGAACCCCTTTTTCTCCGAGTCCATATAACCAACCCAACATCTTATCCCGGCTTAAATTATTATTTTTATTTTCATCGGTATAGTTGTGTTACATACATATTTTTATCATTTGATTCTAATTTGTATTGTACCACTATAGAAGTCCATAAATGACTATTCTGGCACTATATAGAGATGACTAATATTCTGACACCCCCCCCCCCCCTATTTTATAACCTTGTTGCAACAGTAGAGTTGAGATGCATAATATGTCAACATTGGTCGTTATCGCTCTACATATGTATATCGGTTCAACCCTTAGTTCCCTGTAATGCCCACCCCCCCCCCCCCCCTCAATTTATTTTTTCATTTGTATTATAGTCTCGTTACGTACACATTTTTCTTTTATAACTTTTGCTTCAACGCGCCGAGTTCTAGCTGCTGCAGACAATACAAAACTGAAAACATATTGAAATGTAAGCAGGCTTCAAACTCATATTATCCAATAAAAATTCTGGCTACATCAGAAATTTGTGTATAAGGTGTACTCGCATTTGTTGCGTTAAAAACCAAAGGTCCCAAGTCAAGGTCCAAATCCCCAACAAACTGATGTGAGGCTTAACTCCATCTACATACAGTAATGTCCAAAGTAATTGATCACTTAACCACAGCAGAATTATGGGTAATTTTTCAAGATTTTAAATCCTGAAAAATTACCCATAATTCTGCTGTGGTTAATTTGTCAATTACTTTAGGCATTACTGTAGCCCATATAAGGATGTGAGGTCTAATGATAACTCCATCCACATACAGTAATGTCCAAAGTAATTGACAATTTAACCACAGCAGAATTGTGGGTAATTTTTCCGGATTTTAAATCCTGAAAAATTACCCATAATTCTGCTGTGGTTAAGTGGTCAATTACTTTGGGCATTACTGTATCCCATATAAGGATGTGAGGTCTAATGATAACTCCATCTACATACAGTAATGTCCAAAGTAATTGACCACTTAACCACAGCAGAATTATGGCGTTCAATATGGTCTACCTAATTCTGCTCCAAAAACATGTATATTGAATATATGGATGTTTATTGGGGGGAAACCGATTATTTCAATGATATTTTCATTAAATGGGATCCAAACACCGACCTACGGGAGCGCGCTTCGCGCGCGACTGTTTCTTAAGTATATTGTCAACAATTGGAATCACAACAGATAAGATTGTCGGGGGTCCCTTGCGCTTGCGCGATCTGTCCATCAAAACATATTTAGACATCTCAAGACACGTAAGACCCAATAACTTAATATACAGAATAGATACATCTATTGCCTGAGTGACTAATATTTATATTTGTTACAATGGGGTCAAATAGTTGCGAAGCCAGCACCACAATTCTTTCCCTCCATAGTAAATATTAAAACAACTTCTAAAGAATTATTTATTTACCTTATATATTTGGTATGGAGCGTCCTTGGTTTACTGGAGTTCAGATTTGTTAACATCACGCCACCAAGTCAATTACTTGCGAAGCCACAGCCATAACTATTTCCCTCCATAGTAATTCTCAAAACAACTTCTTAAGAACAATTGACCAGGTCAGTCGCGCAATTATTGGAAGAGCCACGGTCAATCATTTTTTTAAACCAAATTTTACATTTAAATTATTCCTTTATTTAACCAAAAAAAAATAATTAAATGAGAAAATTAACTTTTACTACTTGCTAAATTTTATCTTTTAATTATTTCATTTAAATTTTAGACTAAAATTTAAAAATATACATTCCCAGTATTTACAGTATACTAAGTCCAAGTCTTTATAATCTGTTGAGTGACCCCACAGTCATTTACTTCCTTTGTTAGTAATAATTTGAAGGATTACTTGTTTAAACGCAATTGTTATCAAAATATTTTATGTATTTTTTATAATTTCTATTTATATGTAATACTATAATCTTGGTGGCGTTACCATTTCTGACTATGGTTTTCTTGTTATACCATTAGCGTGAAGCAGGCGCGTATATGTCCGTATATAGAAGCGGCGTATATGGCCCAAAATTCCTTATAGCGAAAAAATGGCAAATACGTGTCCGAGGGGTGTATCTCATGCATGTCTCGACCGCCATCTCAATGGTGAAGTAAACTTACACCCTATAAGGTGCAGACGTCCCCGCAAGTCGTGGTCGAGATATCACGTCGGTGGTTATCACAGGCCAGCTGATGCAGATGGATTATCGATGCAAGCAGGTCGTTGTGATCTTAGGTCGGCGTGGTGGTATTCTCTCTGTCTATTCCCGCGCATGCGCGCTATGTCAGGAATTCCCCAAAATCTACTGCACTCCTCCCCACTTTCTCTTTCCGTTTCCTTCCACGGTGGAATCTTGGCATCCAAAATAAATGGGGGGTGTTTCCTGGAGGATCCATCAAGGTATTCTCTAGAAGCTATCAAGTGCGGCTGCGCCCATTACAGTGTATCCCTTCGATGAAGGGACCTGCTATCAGTGCCAGAGGCTCATTTCTTCTATAACGATAAGCAGGATGCTGGTAGCCGCTTCCTTATAGGATGCCCACATAGTACTTTTCAGTCCATGAAGGTTTCCAGACCAAGTCATCAGACAGTGCTTGTCTGTTTCAAGTTTGTGTTTGGACCGAATTATACCTTATACCATCACTGATTATATATGTTGACTGGACCCACTGGTTGGACCGTATTGCCTTCCTGGAAGACTGTTTACTGTCATTGTATTTATAACATGGCGACAGGGTTCCAATGCTGGACCGCTCCCTTCTGTGAAGGACATTATGCCATCACTAATGGTATGTGTTATTAACTGGGCACGCTGGCTGTGCCAGTACGCTACTACGACACCTTCCCCGAAGGTCATGGCTGTGCATGCCATTAAATTTACGGTTGTATAATTGTAGCACTTCCCTTCTATGGAGGGAATTATACCATCACTGATGGTATCGTGGAATGTGATATTGACTTCCACCAATTTTGGACCGATTCCTTCGTTGAAGGAAATTAGAGTCACTGCTGACCAGAATGTGTTATTAACTGGCACATTGACTGTATTAAACATGGTAATGCCTTCCTTGAAAGCCATGTACTGTTGTACTGGTACCATAGTAGCACTTCCCTTCTATAAAGGAAATTATAGTATCGCTTATGGTAGCACACCTCCAGGATCCCAGGGCCATTTGCTGGATTGTCCCCTACTAGTATGTGTTTTGCATCTTTCTGATGACAGCTTATCGGGGTTCACATTTGCTTTCATGATCAATCCTTGGTCCTGCTCCTCCACTGGAAAAGATACAGAACTATCTATGGAGGTGCTAGTTCTCATGTATTCACTGCAGTGTTCTTCTATCCCACTGGTGTTAGATGAAGCGACGATTGTTAATGAGGTCGGTGTGCAATGTCGGCTGAACAAGTTTTCAGAGATGCTGAATGTGGCAGGAGTACTGTCGTTCGCTTCAGTTTCGTCAGATTCAGTTTCTTTGACTATTATTCCCGTGCTGTGTTGAATTATGGAATTTTCACCAAGGTCATTTATGGTCATTTCATCTTTGGAAGTTTCTGTATCACTGGGGTGTCCTAGCTTAGCCAAGTGTTCCACTTGGTCCACTGGGAGAGACAGAATTTTGTCCCATGTGTATAATTCTCGTGAGTTTTCACCAGATGGAGAGATAAAGGTACTTTCTGAACTACCAGTAATCTGTCCTCGTTTCTCATTCGAGCTAGTTTCTGTGTGGCATGACTGGTTACTGTCAAATAGATTCTGTTCAACGAAGGTAGGACTCATGGTTCCATCTGTGATGGATCCACCGTGACCATCGGTTGTGCTCTGCTCTAAATCTACACATTTGACTCCCACCAATTGATTTAGGATGTCACATGTGGGCATTGGAATGTCATTGCCAAGTAGCTGTCTATGTCTCCGTTCTAAATATGCCAGAGTTTTTATTGGGGTTCTACATGGCCTGATGAACTCCTTGAAGCATCTCCTAGATCGCCCTCATTGGATGGCAAACTATTATGTTGGAACATGAGGTCACCACTGGCACTCTGCCTCAATTCCTGACTTGGAGTGATCAGCTTATTCGCAGACTTTCCCCTGATTGGTCTTCCTGGAAGACCTGATTTAAATGGAGTCTCTTTGTGACAAAGCGGTCTTGGTGGTGAGTATTCCTGCCCCTCGTCTATGTTATGAGGCGACCTTTGTCTTCTGAAAAAAGATGTGGAAGCACCATGCCTCTCCGCGAGGTGTGTGTCCTGGTCACCCCCTGAAAGTGACTGCTTTGGTTCTGTCATCCATCTCTGTTCTGACCTTCCCGGATGGTCACTTCTGGGCCCTTGGCCAAGGCTGCCTTGAAACCCATCTTCCTCCGTCCCGTTCAATTGGCCTCGATCTTCTTGGGTCACCCCTCGGCCTCTGGGCGTGACCCTTGTTTGTTTAAATCTTGGGAGTGCCCCAACCCTCGACAGCCATCGATCCAGCGTGGCCTCCAGGCGTTCCTCGAAGTCGGTCCGCGCCTGGTTGTTTTGTTCTTCGATATTTCTGAGTGCTGAGTCCATTGTCGCTTCGAATTTCCTTAGTCGTGAGTCGACTGTCAATTTGACCCGGTCCTCCACTACCTCTTCTAGTCTGCCCACTCGGTGGTCCTCATGGAACTTCTCGGTTGGCATGGGAGATCCGCTGGCAGTCGACGCCCGTTGATGATCGCCGTGCATCATTAGAACTCGTAATGGCCTGTGATCTCCCCTGGGGGTTTGTCTGCGGTCACCACTGGTGTCCCTCTGCTGTTGTTGGTGTACAGCCTTGGTCGCATAATGGTACCACTGGACGCTGCCGATGGCCTGGCCTGCTGCCTTGTCCTGGAGCCCCAAGCAAAACTGGAGGCGCACTTGGCTGTCCATATAATCCCTTGGCAGGGTCCCATAGGCAGATAATCCCAACGCAAGTATTCGATCAGCCCATTCGCTGTTGGACTCGTCTGGTTGTTGAGATTCTTGCTGAAACCTAAGTTGAGAACTTTGCAGGAGCTCCTGGGATCCAAAGCTACGCTCCAACTTGCGCATAAGGTCCATTTTATCAATGGCTGGGTCCTGTGCTAGTAGGGTCCGGTATACTTCCCCGGCTGCCCCCTCCAGAAACCAAACCAGGTTCTTCACCGTCTCGGATGACTTCCATCGCTGGGCGTCGGCATGTAGCTCGAATTTCATTTTGAATGTTGGCCAGCTGCCGGTGCCATCAAATATTAGATGTTTTGGTGCCCGGTTGTCTTGAGGCCTTGCTGCATGTGGGTCATCGGCTGGTGCTCGATCACGGGGTTTCTTCTGGTTGGTGGTCTGTTCCAATACCAATCTTTCCAGTTGGTCTACTCTGTCTTGGAGCTTCCTATCCATACCAGATGACTGATCAGTGTTCCGTTTAGTTGGTGAGCCCAAGCCGATTGGACTAATTAGTGGGTCCTGGTCTCCCATCTGGGGTGCTATGTCGGCCATTTATGACCCGGGATATTCTGTCTTCATAATCATCTGGGGTACCGGGCTCCTCCGACTCCACTTTAACACCCGGTGGCTCCGGAAGCGCAGTGATGTTGTGGGTATCTTCACACATAGCCCGATCATCGCATTCTATATCCTGTCTGCGTTCAAAGTCAACCGCGTCTCGCAGTTGTTCTGTAATTCTGAGGCCTGGCACGCATCGAATGTTCTCCGGTGTAATATTCCCCAGTGTGTGCCTATACCAGACAAGTAGTGAAGCAGTCTTCTTTCCTACCCCCGGGATGTCCAGCAATGTCTTGTACGAGCATTGATTAATTTTTACTTTCGTCGGATACATGGTTGTGTGTTGAAATATACCGAAAAGTATAACGTTGAATTGCTCCTTCACAGAAGATGCAATATGTGAAAATGTGTCAAATTTCCTTCACTGAATGAAATAATTCACAGCTAATGCCTTTGTTAAAGCAGTTTACGGGCCAAGACTGATCACTTCTTTTGAAGTGGTCAGGATTCTCCTTCACTGAAGGAACGGGAACAATGTGTCTGGATTTCCTCGCTGAAGAAAATCTCGGTCGGGAGCTGGTGTCGCTTTAATAAAATCGGTGTCGCTTTAATAAAAGCGTTGAGTGGTAGGTGTCCCTTTAATTTCCGAACAATGACTAATTTCCTTCGCGAAAGGAAACGTGAAATGTGAGTTTAATGAAATATGAATATGATGTATGTGAAAGTGAAGTGTCACTTTAATGAAATGTAAATGACGTGTGTGAAAGTGAAATATGGCTTTAATGAAATATGAATGAACCGACGTATGTGAACGTGAAATATGGCTTTAATGAAATATGAATGAACTGACGTGTGGATGTGAAATATGACTTTAATGAAATATGAATGAACTGACGTATGTGACCGTGAGATATGACTTTAAGGAAATGTGAATATGTATGTGAAGTGTCACTTTAATGAAATGTAAATGATGTATGTGAAAGTGAAATATGACTTGTTATGAAATTCTGTGTATGAACATGAAGTCTCACTTTAATGAATTGTGGATGAATTGACGTGTGTCAACTTGAAGTGTGACTTTAATGAATTGACAATGACTGCAATTTCCTTCGCAGAAGGAAATCAGTTGTTAGAGCAGGTGAAATTTGGAATGTCACTTTAATGTTGAAGTGCAACTTTGAGATGACTGTGGAAATGTTGATTGCTATGAAAATGAAACTTCCCTTTAAAGATTACAATGGGTACTGATTTATATCTTCACCGAAGACAGACAGAAACAGATGTTGACTATTTAGTCTGGCTGTCGGGCTGAAGATATAAGATCTACCAGGAAAAAAATCTTAACAAGCTAAATTTGGTATCGTTGGAGAGAGGAGATCTTCGTGTACAACATATCCAAAATCCGCTAAAATCCGCTTTGGGGAAAATGTTCTACAGTGCCCTGAATAGGGGTGGGGTCTGACGTAAATTATGAAGGTAAGTATACGATCTGTTATGGCATTGGGATTACGTAGTTATACAAGTTTGTGTGAAATTGGAGCACCGGAGCGAATTGAGTGACACGGACAGAAAATAATACAATCACGGCCATAAAATGGCTGTCAAAATGGCCGCAACTCCAAGATATACCACGACGAAAGCAACATATTAGATAGCCACATAGGAGTGGACATACGTATTCGTAATGTACATTCATGTTGTTTAGTATCTTTAAAGGTACACAGATCATTAAAACATCCATCTGAAGGATGTATTGGTCATTTCAACGCAAGTCAAACCCAACGGTTAAAGTTTTGGTTTTTTGCTTATCCAACATCCAACTGACCGGACAAAATATAATAATTTTGGTCATGCAACACACAAAGTGATGTTTCGCCACGCAGTGCATGGTAGTTTCATTGGACATTGTGATTAATCATTGAATATAACACATACACTGAAGTGCACACCCTTGTGGTATAAAGACTAGTTAGATTTGTGGAATTTGCTACACTCTCCGTGATAATATACCATACACATATGTCCCAATGCTTATCACACTGCAAAGAAACACCAATCTCTTCAATAGATTAGCGCCATATCTCACGAGATCAAAGAGATGGTACATCTCACATATTATTTATGACTAATTTTCACGCAGCTACCAAACCGGTTTATTATTGGAACATTTTGTTAAAATTACTTAAGTCCCCACTTTACAACTGGAATATACTACCACGCAATGCACAATATTAATTGTCAGTATCGTTTTGTTTTAAAATATCTTACCAATACCACCCACGTAATTGTGCTAAATAGCAGGGGATCATCGTTTAAAGCTGTTATTTCAGCGTTGAACATTCGCTAAATGTTGCTATTTGTGGTTTTGTGTACAGCTACTATATGTAACTTTAGGGATAAGGGGCAAACGCGGTGACGCGGTTGCAGAAATCGTAGTACTTTTCGCTTATATGTGGCTTTGGTGAATATAACTAAATATAATTTCCAGATATAAAAACAGTCTCAGCCACATTATATGTAAACCATATCGTTCAAGTTTAGAATTTATTGAAGATTTGTTTTGTACTCCTTTGTGTTTTGATAAATTGTGTTCATTATATACCACCATGCATTCTTGTGATAATAGCGAAATATTCGTGTTTTGTCACCTGATTAGAGGCAACTATGATTAATATTTTGAGATATGGACAATAGGATCTTCAGATTTTACCCAAAACTATATGCATATATCTTATATTGTTCTATAGCAGTGCATCTTGGAAGGGTTAATGTTGTAGATATAAAAATTAATGCTGATCGGTCACATTCACGAGACTGCTCTGACTACATATATTTCTGCTTCTAGAAAAGATCACAGAATCAATACATCCATATCAAATCGCATTTAACTGTTTGATTACACATATAATCACACAATTCAACATACAAAGTACATATAGAACTGCGTTATTGTTTCGATTCTGTGCGCCCAAAGGTCCAGATATAAGCGTTGCATGAGACCCTTCTTTCGATTGCTCTCTCGTGAGATTCATTAGGGAGAATTCTTACATCTCTGATCAAACGTTTATCTTATACTCTGCAATGAATATCCTCAAATAATTCGAGTGTTTGTTCTATCTTATAGGACTAGCAATTAGATGTTGCACAAATTTTAAATTTCATTCCGTTTTCTCCATTTTGGCGGCCGTTTTGGGAAAGACATTCTACAAATATGGTTTACGGCTAAACATTGTTTGTCAATATTTAAATTTATTACGAATTTGGCATTTATTGTTGCACCTACCGCAGAAATTCAACAATTTCAGATATTAACAACCATATTGGGCGCCATCTTGAATAGAGAATTTTCCCCAAAGCGGATTTTGGATATGTTATTCCTCAGATTCTGCCCTACAAAATTACACCAAAAACAGCTTGTTAATATTTTTTTCTAGGTCCAATGCTTCAACGACCAGACTAATTCGTTTTGAGTGTGTTTTATTTACGCGAGGCGTTATTTCGCTAAAATCCGATTTGGATTCTGGATTCAGATTACAGATTTGTCCCGGTACGACTTGGTTCGGCAAAAGAACAGACCACAAATTTCCAGAATCAGTAAACGAACAGACCGTAATCCTAATTTCGTGGGAATCCGATAGGGATTCGGATTCCGATTACGGACTCAAATGTTCGTAATGTAAACAAACCGAGATTTCGCCACCTCAGAGTTTAAAGGGACTCAAAAATAATCGCGACCATGTTGTTGTTGTTGAAATCAGCTGTTTACTGCCTGTTCCTAACGCTTCTATAAACTGCATGCATGGTTTATCTCCCCTGATACAGCCTGATATGCTATAAATAGATTGGGGATTTCCCTGTGTTCTGTCAAGCATGGTTTCACTGTCAGGATATCGTTAGAAAAAGACTGAGATATATTGAGCTTAAATTGGCAAAATGCGATCAAATAAGAAGTTTTCGTATGCGGGAAGATGACGAAAAATTGGAAAGAGCAACGAATAGTGTGTGTCTTCCGCCGTGGTGGATTTTGAATGGGGATTTCCATGCAAATCTGCGAGGCAAAAGTTAAAGAGTTGCACATACTTCTGACTAAATCTGAGTGTGACTTGATGTGGTACTAGACAACAGGTATTTATCTGGTGGGTCCGCTTCGTAAATTATAAAATTTTGCTATAAATATATTTTTGAGAAAATTATTTTCTGGAATTACATATCACTTGACCTACATAACTTATATTTGTCAGATTCGAAATATCAATATAAAATTCAAAAATAAATACACCAACATTATATTTATAATTTATAATGGAACAAGTTCCAATTGGACCCGCCAGTCGCCAGATAAATACCCAGGGACGCCAGAGAAGGGGGACATACGGGGGCATTTGCCCCCCCCCCCCCCCTTGCTGGCCTGACTCAGGTGAGGCCAGTGGGTACCCGAAAAGTGCCCTCCTGGTTGGTTTGCCCCCTTGCCCTTTGATGCTTTCTGGCGTCCCTGTAAATACCTGTTGTTTTCAATACTACATCAAGTCACACTCAGAAGTATGTGCAACTCTAAATTTCGCTCTGCAGATTTGCATGGAAATCCCCATTCAAAATTGGTCACTTGACCTCGAGATCTCTCTTAAACTCAAAGAACAGATACACAGAAAAGAACATATACAGACGAGATGATGGATCAGTCACAGACATGCTGTCTGAGGTAAAGCTCCCAGAAGGAAAGAACAGCGACTGGTTAAATACCACAAAATAGTCATGGGGTTGCTCCCAGCACTTCCTAAGCCTGATTATCTAAAACACAAGGCAAATACAGGCTACAGCCAACAAAATTTGAGGACTGTACGTGTCAGTCAAAATCCGGTGGAGAAGGAGGTGTGTAACAACACAGAATCGTTCCAACTTCTGCGTACTAGCAGCTCACAATACGAACACTCCTTCTTTGTTAAAACAACTGTGGAATGGAACCACCTGGAATAGTCGGTTGTTGATATCAGTGACATTGACGGTTTTCTATCTGCTCTGCGAGGGGAACAACAGTATGGGATGTTTTCAACAATGCTAACAAGGAACTATTGCTTAACTATTTATAATTTATGCTTGTTTATCATATATAATAAATTATTTTTCAATTATTTCGCTTGCTGCTTATATTTATACTCCAAAATCATTTGGATGGCTCAAACAACAACATTGTCATTGCATATATTAAGTACTATATGGGAGATCAATCTAACATGTAATGGCTGATTATGCTTAAGCGTAACTCCATTACGCTTTAAAAGCATAATTGGTTTTTATTGCCTTACAGCGTTATATGTAATGGTAGACCTACATGTATCTAACTTAGTAAGGCTGAAGGGGTCACTCTCACCAAAAAGTGCCGAAGGGTACACAGGATTTGAAAATGTGCTGAATGGTATACAGGGTTTGAAATGTCGTTCTAAATGACGTTTAGATTTCAGAAACACAGTTTAAGTAACGGTGTTAGTTGTGATCACAAACCTTCAGCACATTTTCAAACCATGTGTACCCTTCAGCACTTTTTTTGGTGAGAGTGACCCCTTCAGCCTTACTAAGTTAGATACATGTATGTCTACCAAGGTTTAATGTTCTGGGCGGATGGTAAGATGGTAAAAAATAGTTGTTTCCTCATAGAATCTCCACATACATGTATATATTCAGACAGACAGATGGGTGTTGAAAAATGCTTTGGGAAAACAATTGTAAAGAGGGAAAGAAATTGGTTGCGGGGGTGGGTGAATCGCAGAAATGGTAAAATGTAAAAAAGTATCATATGTGTCTGAATATATATTAACCCCCCCCCCCCCACCTCCAGAGCAAATTGAAATAAATTTAAATCCATATACATGTACCCTGTTTTTCTCATGGCATTTTTTTTTGGTGTTTTGTTGAATAAAATTAACTTATGACTGAGATTACTCCTTCAGTCTTGATACTTTTCCAAAAATACCATTTTTTGACATTTTTGTCTGTTTAACAAATGTTGGGGCATAAATAGAAAAAACAACCAGTCATGCTTATGCATTCTTTTATATATATGAATCTCGCATATATACAATCTTAAATATAAGAGACTGCACTGGCTTAGAAGTTCAATATAAGTATTGTTAGCTTAATGCATTCTCTTATATATTCAAGGCATCCTATTGGAGAATGCATTGGCACAAGTTTTCAAAAAAATTCATGAAGCTCCAATTATGGAAGGATTAATCATAAATAATGGTCTCCCATATGGCAGGTTGTAAATATAAAAGAATGCACTGGCTTGCATGGTCAAGATAAATGTTGTTAGGCCAATGAATTCTCTTAAATATGTGAGTCTGCCTATGGGAGACTGTCATATATAAGAGAATGCATTGGTACAGTGTTTTCGCTAAATTTCAGGAAGCTCCAGTCATGAAATGTGCAAAATTATTTAGAACACTTTCAATTGTAAAACGATAGCATCACAATGTGTTTGGAAATCCCTTCACAGTTTGTAAGTCTAACACATAATTTGTTCAAAAATAGTTTTGTCTTCACCATAGACTAATAAGAAATCATGTTTTGTACACAATCTAGTCAGAAAATTACTAAGACTATGAAAAAGCTGTTAATTTTGTTTCTAGTCTTTGAAATACCTGACCATCATATATTGAATTTGGCTCAGTGTGATACACTCCAATTCTTGAAGACACACAACTTGAAAAACACTTACTCTTACAGATGGATTAATCATTATCTCTTTCTATAACAAGTATTTTATAGTTTCCTGTGTATAACATAATAAATATGAATCGAAGACCCCTGTCTGGAAACACTTCTATCAATTAGTATTATAATAAGCATACAATCAATGTCCAGTATTTTAGGGCTCGTGTTTATTGGAACTTTTTCTAAAAAAAATAGGAACAAATATATATCCCACTTAATTCTCGCATTAAAAAATACATATTGATTTAAAATCAATATTAATTGATAGTAACATTTCCAGACAGGTATCTCCGGCTTATTTTTATTATTTTATAACCAGTAAACTATACAACACATGTTAGAGGAAGAGATAATCCATCTTTAGTGAATTTGGAAATTTGTAAATGATTAAATTTCTGCTGTAAAGCAGGAAAATCAAATCTACAAAATATGCAGTTGGAAGAACTTGGGAGACTCAAATATATAATATAACCATTCCTTGATGGGAGCTGCGCTAGTGGAGCATTGAATCATGTGCCAGTGCATTCCCTTATATATGCAGGTACCATATGTAGCCTCACATATATAAGAGAATGCACTGGCTTACAAGGTCAAGGTAAATATTGTTAGGCCAATGTAATATATTCTCTTATATATTCTAGGATCCCTACTGGAAACTACCATATATAAGAGAATGCATTAGTACAAGTTTTTTTTGCAATATTTCCAATGCTCCAATCATGTAAGGGTGAATGCTGCTCCCATAATGAAAGGGTTAATTGATTTTATTCCTAAATAGACAATTTTTGTTGTAATTAGTTTTAGTTCCGACCCTCCAGGTTCGGTATTTTGTCTCATAAATGAACCACATAGTTTTGATTACCCTGACTACTGATGGTATACTAGCACCTCCCATAAATCCTGAATAACATAGGTGAATCATGGGTACAAGATAAAAAATATAGGATAGAAGCCATGGTTATTTCACACTATTATAAATATGAAAATAATTACATTTTTGCTGCTGAAATATTGTCCATAACCCCAGCTCACCAAGAAGTATGAGACTGAATTATATCTAAATATGTCATTTTGACAAAAAAATAATCAATTTGATGCTCAATGACAAACTGTGAGATAAATCTTACAGTTCCAGGAGATTTCACTCCATTGTCACTATACATATTTTCTTATCTGGTACCTGCTGGTAAACAGAAAAACCACCTATTTGTTATTAGTATTCAGTATAGGAGTCTGGGGTCTGCCATGAGAGGGAAGGACATCATCAATATCATGAAGAGATATATTTAAGAAGACTTATTTTAAATGATTTATTAATAAGGTACTTAACACATGTATGAATTTTCACTAATGAATTAAATTTAATATAATTACAAGTCTGTTAATAACTGAATACCACAACTGACTGTCACTAGCTGTGATAGACTTGCAATTGAATTTATTAATTGAGTAATTGGCAATCATGAATATTTTTGTGGGAGCTTCTGGCATGATTTAGTCCTTGTTCAAATTATTGTTGAATGTTGGGTCAACAGCCTGGAGCTATCTTGTTGAAAATGAAGAAACCACTAGATCATGTCATGAATCTTTACTCTGCTTAGCGCCTGTAGAGATCTTATTCCATCAGTACAAAACTTGGGAATTTTGTTATGTTTTGATAATGAACTTTATAACATTGAACAAACAAGGCAGGGAACATATTTCTTTGTATTTCTTTGTATTCTTTATATTTGTTCCTCGATAATCAACTTCAAAGTATGGGGTGGTCCCAGCTCGAAAATGCATGCTTTTTTGTGGCTTTAGTGAGCTGATATCACAAAAACACTGAATTAATTACCCTGCAGAAATTCCATGATTGTAAGTGCACATAGCAAACTCACCCATCAAGTCTGTTAAATAATGTCATCTCGAGTTGGCACTTTCACCTACTTATGAATAAACTATTAAGCGACAGGTATTAATAAAGAAATATATTCCCCTTGTTATTTTTTCAGCTTTATAGGGTTCTCTATCAATACTTAAAAAAGTTCCCGAGGTTTTGTACTGGTAGAATATGATTTATACGGGCATTCGCCTCTGGGAGGCCAAATTGTCATTTAATAATGAAGTGCGCTTAAGTGCAAATAATTTCACTACAGCACAAATAATTACACTAATTACACATTATCTCTTATATGTTGTATATTTATGTCATTTGTGTATTATGTGTATTATGTTTGGATTTGGAAATAAAAATATGTTTACACTAAATAATTACACTTAAGCACAATTAGTTGAACTTATCATTGTGCTTAAGAGCAATCATTGCTCTTAAGTGCAATCGATTGTGCTTAAGCATAGTGATTTGTTCTTGAAAACATAATTATTTGTGCTTAAGCGCAATCAATTTTGCTTACGCACAATCAATTGCCTAATCTTAAGCGCATTTCATGGTAATACATGTATGTATCTAAACACCACTGGTGAATAAATAGGTTTATCCATAACTCAACCTTAGCTCTTATTGACATATCACCTATTCACCTCTTGTTTTCATTGGTTTGCATGGGAGCAAGCCTAAGTTCTTTATCGAAATGGTAGACTCGCAATAGCATTACCTTCTGTTTTAGTTGTGGCAACTCGTGGTAGAATTAACTTCTGTATTAGTTGGGGCAACTTTGATTTTCGAGTACATATACAGGTACACCATATTAGGGAAGCAGGTCCTCAGTGACACCATATTCGCGCTACAGTATATGACCTGGAAATACTATAGATCTGTGCAAGAGCCGCTGATTTAATAAAACTACCAGAGCTCGAGGAGTGAGACATCAAAGCTCCTGGAATGAAACACCAATTTTTGGGACAGGGATGCTGATAATATGACAATAGGGTTTTTCACCCGATTTAAGTCAATAAGTACACCATATGAGGTAAGCACGCCCTTATACAGTGACACCACATTATTGCTATATGACCATAGCTATGGCCCAAATCTATGCCCCAAAGTCATATTAGCCAGAGTATATGGGATGCCAAATTGACATTTAATAAATAATTGAGCTTAAGCGCAATAAGGAATCCCTTATCGCGCTTAAGCGCAATAAGAAAATTCCTTATTGCGCTTAAGAGCAATAAGAGATTCCTTATTGCGCTTAAGCGCAATAAGGAATTTCCTTATTGCGCTTAAGCGCAATAAGAGCTAATTGCGCTTAAGCGCAATAAGGAATATTACATAAACTCCCTATAATTCAAATGGTTTAGTCCATGGTGCAATCAATATCTATCCCTGTTAACAGGCAATATATGATAATTCTACTATTTGCAGAGGGGTGATCTCATGAGGGAGATAATAATTGCGCTTAATCGCAATAAGGATGTAATTGCGCTTAAGCGCAATAAGGAATGTTCTTATTGCGCTTAAGCGCATAAGGGAAGATCTAATTGCGCTTAAGCGCAATAAGAGATTCCTTATTGCGCTTAAGCTCAATTATTTATTAAATGTCAATTTGGCATCCCATAAGAGTAGAGATTCATGGCATGATCTACCCTCCTCCCAATATATCTAATACTGTATGGGATGCCAAATTGACATTTAATAAATAATTGAGCTTAAGCGCAAAAAGGAATCTTATTAAGAACATTCCTTATTATACACTTAACCGCAATATATCCTTATTGCGCTTAAGTGCAATTAATATCTCCCTCATGAGAAAATAGTAGAATTATCCTATATTTGCCTGTTAACAGGGATATAATCTGATGGAATCTGAATAGGCGTACACGTGGACAGTCACCATGTGACCAATAAACTCCACCCATTGCACTACACTATTGGAATTATAGGGAGTTTATGTAATATTCCTTATTTGCGCTTAAGCCCAATAAGGAAATTCCTTATTGCGCTTAAACGCAATAAGGAATCTCTTATTGTGCTTAAGGGCAATTAGATTTTTACTTATTGCGCTAATAAGGGATTCCTTATTGCGATTAAGCTCAATTATTTATTAAATGTCAATTTGGCATCCCACAATACTGGGCCACACATTTTGAAATTAGTTATTTTAATACTACAGGTCACTGTTGGAGACTTTAGTTCAATTTGAATCTGCAAGGCCTGTACTAGTGTAGGCCTACTGCGGCCAGTCCAGTCCAAAGACATACATGTAAATTTTAGTGTCAAATTGCACTTGCTACATGTACATTTTTCTGACGCTATGTACCCACACTGTTTTTTTTTAATCTGCGTGTTTGAACGATAGGTTCTCCAAAAGTTCCCATTAATTGTGACCTGAGTCACTCTCCTGTGTCATCAGGATGAGAATTCCCGCTGTTGACAATATTCAATTAGAATGTCAACATGCAACATAGCCTGATCTGATCACACGAACTTCAATTCGAACCGAGTTTTTGACAAGTTTTCCAGGCAATAATCGTTGATTTCATATGTGAGGACCCAACATTCCCATTCAACACAACATACACGGAGATAAAACTCCGATAATCTAACTCAAATATGCGTTCTAACTAATTAAGTTTTAATTAATTTATTTGGTCTTGAGAATGAGAGTTATTATTCTCAAAACAATCGTATCAAATTGGTGACGAAAGATCGCCGACCAATCGGATCGCGCGGATTGGAATTGTGGCTAAAAATAGTTATCTGCGGGATTCCGCCGTATATATATATGTTATTGCTTCAGTCAATCGGGGTATACCGGGGAAGATTGTTGTGTCACTTTAAAAACACAATAAAACATAAGAATCCGTCTCTTGTGTACAAATTATTGCAGAATATAAACGATCTATATCAAAGAATTTTAAATGCGGAGACAAATTTGTTTTATTGAATGTAAACTGGGAGAATATTACTGAAATTAGCCAAATAATAACGCTATTGATAGTAACGCTGGGGGAGCACTTCGGCTGATGGCGAAGAAATTGCAAACCATTGTTGATTGTCACTTTCATATGTCCATTTCATAATTCCATCCTTAAAATACCGCCCGAACGCATGTCGATTTCGAATTCGGCGGATACGTCACCATTGACCGAGTTCATATGCACCTGCATGGATATGTCTTCTGCTGTGTTCGTTATTATAATGTTTCTTCTTATTCAAGAAATAGTAGGATTATATGGTATCGATGGATTATCAGATACACGTATGTACTATCATCTAGTCTTAATGTTATAGCAATTTCATGTTTTAACATGTTTTGTTTCGTTAAATGCAGTCGTTTTGCACAATAGTCTCTGTATAGACAACAGACACATGTTCTAGGGACGTGGCTAGAAGTTTCCTCAAATTTACGGCCAACTGCACCCCCCCCCCCCCCCCCCCTTGAACCAAACATCAATCTCACAGGTTCGCAGAATTCAATTTGCTCCCCTTGGAAATATCCAATCTGACAAACACTAAGATTGGAAAATTACCAACTTTTACTGGTTGAAAAAAATCAAACAATGAGAACAATGCCAACCTATATATGGTGTCAAATTAATGTCCAACTAATGTTGTGTCATGCATGAAATTTCCGACTGCTGGAATGTACCAAAGTTTAGTTTAGATATATTTATTTCAAATATATGTCAAATTTAGATAACACATGATATATAACACATATAGTTAGTCATAAGTTTGTATATGTATTTATTTAAAATCGGGGTTGTTTGTTGCGTTTGTTGGCTTGTACGTATCATTATTTGAAACAGTTAGTCAAAATAATCCTGATTTTCCTCACGTATGAATGACTGCACAGCTTAACAAATTGTACCAAAGTTCGGGTGGGGGTCGAGACACCCATCGGCATTATAGTCACCCAATGTAGGCATGCATATCCCACACATTATCATACAGTCACTATATATATATACTTGTAATACGACCTTGCCTAAACCTACATACAAGGCTCGTCCTGATTGGTCAATATCATGTATTCCCATGGAGACACGAACGTCGTTTTGTGGTACAATTCTACGTGACACTCCACAGTTTCAACAGGAATGGGCCCAAAAATAGTGGGCCCATAGATTCATTGAAATTTATCTGGATTATGATCCCAACCCATATAGACAATATATATATGCCTGAAATTAGTACAGAATAGGCATTCAGAATTTGATACATAATTTCCATAATATATAGGCTATCAATAGTTATGGCCCTTGATCTTTTGATTAAAAATGTGATTTTTATTCAAAAAATGACCAAAATATTGCATTTTCATACCCAAGGGGCACGAATACCAGATTTTTTTCAAGCATGGTCACCTATGTTGGTTTAAAGGCCTCTGGCTTCCAACATCAATGTGAAAAAAATTCAAACTTTCGCCGTTAAAAATACCAGAAAATTAATTTTTAATGCAGATGACAAATTTTGGGTGCTAAAAAATGGACCCAGTATCTAGAGCCACTGTTTCGCAGAAAACGCTACTGCTGTCTATGGGTGGGGTCAAGGTCACTTGCACTTATTTTTTTCATCAGTCTAGAACACCTTCTAAAATTACACAAATTCATATCCCACCTTGTCTTAATATACATACCACATGAATGGTGCCAGAAACCACTAGCACTTTATATCTATAAAATCACCCTTACTGATCATTCGAAACTATGGAGTGTCACCCTAGATATTCGGAATTGTACCACAAAAAATGTGATACAATCACTCAATCAGTGAAATGCTGCCAACGCCTCAAACTTTCAGAAGTCAGATCACACGGGCATTGGTTAATGTCATGCTATAGACCGAAGAAGTAGACATACAATGACTACCTACTGTACTATACTGAATACACAACTCCAATAACCATACACATAATCCTTGTATAGCTAATCACCTCACACATGACCATACAGTCACCCCTTGTATACATATACATCTCACCATGGACACACCACCCCATCACCGTATAGGCTACTCCTTCGCACCATTCATGACGAATTGAATTGACCATACAATAACTCCCTGGCTACCATTTTGATATACACCATATAACTAAGTTGATTTTTTTATGATAATATGGTTTCACTCTGTTCCGTTTAGACATTCTGCCTTTTTCAGTTAAAATATATGGCCAGAGTCCCAAAAGAAATTTTTGGCAAAAGTCCACACGACAGTACATCATTTAAATGAATTAATCATGCCCCAGAAGGTACAGGGACAACGAGAATGAAACACGTAGTAGTCAGTGGATTAAGTAATATGGTTACTAACCAAGTGAGTTACAATTTGCTAACTCTTGGGAACAGAGAATACTACTCGAGATATATGTAAAACAAAATTACCAAATGTGGTTGCCATTTTGGAAGCCATCTTGAGTAATGTTGTCTTAAAACACATTAGTGTGACGCATTTAAGACAGACCAAAAACAATAAACATCTTTGATACCAACGATAGTCCCATTTACTTTAATTAATGGTCCAGACTCGAAAAGTAATTTTTTGCCAATTTTGATGTCAAGCTTGTGATATAAAAATCCAATAATTCTGGCAATGTCATTGGTTACATTATTAACACTTAACAAATGTGCATCAAAAATGCTAAAATTTTATGTAGACAACATAGCCAATTGTATTCGTCAATCACAACTTGTAAGCGATTACATGGCATGCTGGGGCAATATTTACCATTTTCCAGGTTTTGGCCACCATTTCTGCAGCCATTTTCCGACAAAGTGACAATTTTTGTTGATTGAGTTCAAATATTCGTAATTAATTGTATGCCTCACTTAATTTGCACAGTTCTGTCAATTTCTTGTTAAAATATGACTAGAATCCTAACGGTGATTTTCGGTGAAATGTCATACCGAGTTCTGTATAATCGAATTATTGAGGGATCGGAAGGGACTGGAATCACACGAATGGCATATTTCATTGCTCTAATGATCAGTTAACACGAACAATAAAAAATAAAGTCCCATCTCCAAACCAGTTCCATACAGCGAACCTGATCTAGAAGATATTAGTGAAAAAACGTCAAATTTCCTCTTTCAGCTGCCATTTTGACGACCGTCTTGGACGGGGAGTTCCAGTTTTACCCTACAAATGTGGCATCATATCTCTCAGATTCATGCCTACCTATATGACTAATTTTAATTCGCATATTTCATGGTAGGATTAATTGCGATATTGAATAACTTATTTAATCACGAAACGCTCTTTAAATTTGGAAAACCCCTTAAAAGAGGGTTTAAAGTTAAAGTTCAGCGTGGCTCCATATCTAATATCAATAAGTGTGTGAATATGTACATATGTGCAAAGTTTCATGCTTTAGTCACAATTTGAACAATTGCCTTGAAAATTTTACTTAATCTACTCCACTATACAGGCATGTGGCGGTGTCGGTGTGCCCTGGGCAGAGTACGAACGGGTATATATACTGTCGGTGTCGGTGTGTCCTAGCTGGGCAGAGTATAAACGAATATATATGTATATGTACATAAAGCACACGGTATATACGGGCATGTGGCGGTGTCGGTGTGCCCTGGGCAGAGTATAAACGAATATACATGTATATGGCACACACATATAGAGCTGGGTTCTGGGATACTTCAGCACACAGTAACCATACTTGCGCATGGCGGTGTCGGTGTGTCCTACGTATCCATATATCTATACATATATATATTAAATATATATATATATACATATAGTATATATATATATATATATATATACAAATACATATATATATATATATATATATATATATATACATATCCGTGTCGATAATATATATGGAGAAATATATATGATTTCGTGCGTCTTACATGAAGACCTAGCCTTCTTTAGGCACATATGAACCCCTTGGCGATCCTATATCGGCAGTCTGGGTTTGTTTGACTCAGATAAACACAAAAAAATAACCAGGTTAATTACAAATAGGGGAGACCCGGGCAAAGCGGGACACCAAATGTTTTCAAGGAATTTTAGATAGGATTTTCGCCGGAAAAAAATGGAAAGCCGTTGATTGGTATATAATTCATCAGCGCATATAATCGGGTGATCATTGATACCAAACACCATCTCGGTATGTCCCTTTTGGAACCTCTTGTTTTGTCCACTTTGTCCGTGCCTAAATTTGGGCAAATCGGGACACCGCACTGGGCAAAGTGGGACAATGTGCCATGCTATCCGGGCAAAATGGGACAGCAAAATCAAAGAGACAGTGCGGGTTGTCATTGCTCACACTGCTACAGACAGACGGGCTCTGAGTGGCAGATGAGTTTCTGTTGGGTTATGTAGGATGGATTTCTTGTCTGGCGACCAGAGTTATCTATCTTAACGATATACGATATATTCATCCCGTTACAGTACCGATTAAAACGAAGGTGACTTCCATTCCTTATTATACTTATTCGAATTTATAATTATGTCAAACAAAGGGTTTTGTATGGTGCCCCCCCCCCCCCCCACCCCTCACATATATTCTATCCACGCACCCATCCATATCCAAAGTGGCCGCCGTCCAGAAGGGTTCAAATAGGGCACCATGCCTTTTCTCAGCCGATTTAGGTCAAACAAAAGGTGTGTGTAGGGAGCCAATCTAAATACCCCCCCCCCCCCTTCACCACACCACGATCTAAAATGGACACCATCCAGAGATGTTCAAATAGGGCACCCATGGCATTTCTCGACCCCTTGGGCGATTTAGGTAAAACAAAGGGTGCCCCAAGATAATATAAATATTCACCCCTTTCACACCACCCCGATCCAAAATGGCCGCCGACCAGAAGGGTTCAAATAGGACATCCATGCCATTTCTCGTCCCGTTGACCGATTTAGGTCAAACAATTAAGGGTGTTGTAGGGTGCGCCTCCCCAGGCACTCTTTCCAAACACATCACACACCTCAACCTGATTCAAAATTGTCGCTGTCCAGAGGGGTTCAAAATAGGACACCCATGCTATCTCTCAGTCCCTTGGCCGATTTAGGTAAAACAAAGGGTGTTATATATTGTTCCTGGTGTCAAATACATCCACTATACATTTCGGATTCACCTACCAGCCAATATCGAAACAGACATATCTTCAACCTTGTCAGTAATCATTGTAAGATGGGCGTGAAAGCTACCTGGCAATATTTGGAAGCAGGTCATGGAAAGGGGTCGTGTGACGGAGTTGGAGGGACCTCCAAGAGGTTGGCTGACGTTGCAGTGAAGACCGGTAAATGTGTGACACAGAACGCCGCCGCATGTTGTGATTGGGGCAATCACGCCAATGTTAATGTCGCATTTATTCACCTCAACGAAAGCGCCCTGAAATTGGTTTTCCCGATGTCTATACCCGTTCCTGGAACACTCAATGTACACGCGGTTATTCCTACCAAACCAGACCAAACACGCAAACGGCATCGCTACCAGAGAAACGTCATGTTTCTGGCCAATTGTTTAAAGTTTCTAACTTCAAATGGTGAATCCGACCTGAAATGCAATTGGAAGTTCACAACGATGTCTGCACCACATGTTCGCGAGTCTAATGGTTCTCGGTCAACGGTCATCAAAGGCAAGCGAGCTTCAAAAAAGAGTGCGGAAAATAACTGTCAAGATGCGTATTCTTGTGGGAAGTGTAGATGGGTTTATGATGATCTACTCGACCCCAGTAAACGCGACGAATGGGTGTTGTGCTCAGATTGTGGCAAGTGGTTTCATTAAGGTTGCGGAGAGGATTACGGTGTCTTTGACGACGGTGATAATTTCACGTGTTTGTCATGTTTAGACATATAGACTCAATGTGATGACACTAGTAACGATGACATTTATTAAATTGATTTATATAGGCAGGAAATTAATTGAAGGCTACTAGCTATTTAAAATTAATTTCGAATTTTAATCATATTGCATACTTATAGTACCAATCCATGAATAAAACAATGCGTTTTGTTTTGGTAGTTTTTAGCTCACCTGAGATGAAGTCTCCGGTGGAGCTATAGTCATCACTTCTCGTCCGTCGTCCGTCCGTCCATCCGTCAGTCCGTCCATCCGTCAACAATTTTTAAACATCTTCTCCTCTGGAACCTATAGATCGAATGAGTTCATATTTGGTGAGGCTGTTCCCTGGGTGACTCTCATTCAGATTTGTTCAAATGAGGTCACTGTGTCGAATAGTTGCGAAGCCAGGGCCATAACTCTTTCCCTCCATAGTAATTCTTTTAAACATCTTCTCAAATACCGGCAGGCCAAATGGGTTCATATTTGGTGTGGATGTTCCCTAGGTGACTCACATTCAGATTTGTTCAAATGAGGTCACTGTGTCAAATAGTTGCGAATCCAGGGCCATAACTCTTTCCCTCCATAGTATTTCTTAAAACGACTTCTTTTCTTGTACCATCGGGTCGAATGGATTCATATTTGATACGGAGGGACCTTGGGTGATTGGGGTTCAGATTTGTTCAAATGGGGTCACTGGGTCAAATAGGGGCGGAGCCAGGGACATAACTCTAAAAACAAAAAATTACATTATTGCATTTTGACCTTTAATTTTTAGCTCACCTGAGACGAAGTCTCCGGTGGAGCGAAAGTCACCACTCCTCGTTCATTAGCAAAATATTCCTCATTCATAAACTTGCATACAGGTAGTATATAACTATATATAGGTTTTTTCTCCGTTACCATCATGTCCATGCTAATATTACATCGGGCGTTTGAATTGTCAGGTATTCCTTGTTCGACATATATTAACACATTCTTATATTTATGTAATCAAATAAAATTGAATGGCATGATCACGCAGGTCTTATTTTTAGATGCACAGAATTGTGCGCATCAGCATAGATCAATGATATGGGTTTACTGGAAACACATACACATTCAAAGTACATGGGACTGCATGTAGTTTCAAATAATAGTTAATATGTTTCCAGCGAAGATAGAAATTCAACCAAACACGTTTGTGTCACATATTATTAAAAATTTAGTGTGTATAAACGATTCGCAATATTTAGGAATATAAAGACCCAAAATGTGTTTTCTCCGTTACCACGCCCACTGTTGTATATGTGTGTCGCATATCACAAACGCCACATCAATATTTTCCACATGTTTTGTTTTCGAAAACGTATATATCCCCACATAAGAAATTGGTCCATTTCGTCTGTCTATACACCATATAGAGTGATAGAGAGTGTTCGATTCGGAATGAATTTTTAATTGCACAGTAATCCTAAGATATACGGGTAGCCATTGACCCTAAACATCTGGCTAGTGACAGCTCGAATCATGAGTATTTTATAAAATTGCATGCATGTGACTATAGCCACCATTGTGTATTGATTGTGACAATATAAAACTGTTGCCACATGTTTAAATGGACTGTACGTACCCATATGCTACCTTTTTCGGGTTGGTAACGGAGAAAACATGCATAAAAGTGCCTACCGTTTTCAGTCGGACCTCCTATTTACCGAGAACAACCGAGAACAAGTCCAAAATTAATAAATAAGTCATAATGATGTCCAAGTATAGTGTATATATCACTCTTAAGTAGATATTGTACCATATTTGACCATTTGAATAACATATATGTAGTTATTTTACGTATACCGAGAACTTGATTGGAATAAAATATGTTTACATCAACTTGAAACGTCGCAGCCATGTTCTCGGCTGGCGGTAACACAAAGGCCTGAGTCGTGCCTAAGTGTTAATTAACGGGACCTGGGTCTGTTTGCTGATTATAATTAATTGAGTTGTGTACACTAATATGTGTTACTGTTTGTTAATCACTGCGATGTGTGAGTGCATAACATTGGAGGTGAGAAATAGATTAAAGAAATAATTACAACTGATGCAAGAAAAACACCTTCCGTAATCTGTCACTAGGAAGAACAAATCCTACTTCTCAAATCAGCTATTGAATCTGGATCTATCGACGGAACATTTAATCTTGCATCTTGCCATGTAACAATTATTATTTTTTAAAACCCTAATATTATAAGGAAACAACTTCAGATCCACCAATACTTTTAGGACCTTTATTGTTGCATTGGGATGGTACTTTTTAATCTTACCATTGGTTTAATATCTTATTTATCAAGTAAATTAGCAGGCATTTCACAAGATAAAGTAACATTTGGAACTGGTGATGAATTGTAACTTGTGAATGCCATAACATCTTTTTTTCCAAACAGCACGCATACACTATGCACACGCCATCTTAAGGACAATCTTCTCCATAATCTAAAAAAGACCGACAATGACGAGACGGTGCAAAAAGTAATCAATAAGGTTTTCAATACAAAGACTGGACTTATGACAATTGACAATGGCAGACATACGATGAGACAGAAGCTGACATACTTACGCAAAACGGACGATATTTGACAAATTCATTCATGCCGAGATTACAAACTAAAATATTTGACGATCGAAAGCAAAATAAAATCATTCCTAAACTTTTGACTAATAACAATTGTGAATCAATGAATAATATTATATTATGACAAGTAATTCTTCAAATTATTACAATGAACTACGGCTTATAAATTACTGCAGGTTTCTCATTCGCCACACCAGAATGCTTCTAAATGCGGATCAAAGCTAAGAGTGCATGGCACAGCCATTGTTCATAGACATTTTACAGATAGCGAGAATGATGCATGCTGGGAACGAAAGTATCCACAGCAAAGCCATGTGCTTAGTGTAAACATATTTTATTCCAATCATAATAACATATATACATTTGACAAAGTGTTGACAATAAAACAGAATAGGATAAATGATTGTTGGATTGGAAAAGGGATTAAACAACAAGCCCAATTAAGGGCTTTTGTTAAGTTTGCTCCCTTTTTTTTTTTCGCGCCCACTCTTCATTAAGTGTAGAGGGGGGTCAGACGGGAAGGAATGGAAATATAATAATAATAATAATAATAATAATAATAATAGTAATGATGATGTTATGATAGACAGGAAGATATATATATATATATATATATATATATATATATATATATATATATATATATATATATATATATATATATATATATATATATATATATATATATATATATATATATATATATATACATATATATATACATATACATATACACATACATATACATACACATATACATACATATACATACATACATATATATACAGAGAGAGTGAGAGAGAGAAAGAGTGAAAGAAGACGGAAAGGGAGAGAGAGAGAGAGAAAATGAGACTGTCTGGGTAAAGTGATGATGTAATTCAGTTGCAGCTGATTGGTTACAATGCTGTACATATACTATTGTTTGTGTCATTGCTACGCCCGTCGCCGTGAGATGTCAGACGATCTGGGGCGGGTAAGTTTCGCGCTTAGCAGTAATTCCATGCTTTTCACGAAGTGTGTGTACCTATCATATCCTTATGAAAATCGCTTTGTTTTCAAAATATATCTTTGGACCGCGTCAAATATTTTAATATTATCACGATGACTGAGTTCCTGTGATCCGCACACAAGAGTATGTTCTGATAAAATAACATGTGCTTACGGAGGCATGCGTTTATTATATAGGGGATTTATGGTGGGCCTATAAAACTAATTATAACTTTGTTATCTGTCATAGTTTATGCGTGAAATTTTAAACATATATACCATGGACATATATACCCCTTCCAGAATGTTGAAAAACATTTTCAGTTGCTCATCGTATTTTTATAGACGAAATAGTCCGAAATTTCAGAAAATTGCGCTAACTGCTCAATGTTTTAATGTGTTACAAAACGTCTGATAAAAATAGTTCTATCGGGAATATTCACACCATTTTTTTTCAGAGAACATAGAGTAAACATAGTCCTATCGGGATATCGTAAAGGAGATTAATTAAAACCCTCAGACTGCCGAAACTGACGACATTAAATTCGCTTTTTCGTGTCCCACGGAAATGAAACTTGTCTGTCCATTGATCACGTTATTTATTTGACATAGTATTTTTTTTCCTGTTGTATTTGAACACTTGTTGCACGTGCAGGCTGCACGATCATAATAACTTCAACCGATAAGCGCCGACTGATACCCGCGCAACAGTTTGTCTCAAATAAATTGTTATCAAAACGCAGGTTTATGGCCGCGGACATAAGCCGATTAAGTGTAATGTAATTTATCCATGAACTTGACTGAAAAATTGTGATTCTATCACCATTAGCCACGAAAATGGGACCTCTAAACAGGCAAGTTTGATTTTCGGGGGACACGAACAAGCGAATTTATTGTCGGCAGTTTCGGCAGTCTGAGGGTTAATTAATCCCGAATTAAACGGAACTACTTTACGATAGTACGATAGGACTATGTTTACTCTATGCATGTTCTCTGAAAAAATAGTGTGAATATTCCAGATAGAACTCTTTTTATCAGACGTTGTGTAACACCTTAAAACATTGAGCAGTTATAGCGCAAACCGAAATGTGTTGTCTTGCAAGATATCCCACCGCTTTAGCTAAATTTACCTTCCTACAATATCCATAAAGAGGATCATATATTATATACCCACGGTTTTAATTATAGAATATAAAATATATTGGTTTCGCGAATGACCAACTCAGAATTCCGTTAAAATAACAATAACAACCAGCACCTATAACGAACCGTTTTACTGGACTTGGCCTACTGGTCGCGTAGTTCCGACTTTTAAATAAACGGAATTTCCAACTCTATAAATAAAAGCCCCACAAGAATACATTCGCCCTGTCCACCACGCAATATCAAAATCTCAGCAGCTAGATACACCACAGGTGGCGTAATTAAGCCGACACGCTGTATGTTAAACGAGATCGTCACTCGGTGGCGCTTACAATTTGTTAACAATATGTCGGTTAAATGCATAAAAGTAAACATTTTAATGAAAATATTGATGTATACAGTACTTAGCTATTTCAAATAAAACACTATATTTAAAGGTACTCAATCCGATAAAACTCCTCTCAATTACTATTTCAATGGCTTCGGGGGTCAAAAATATTTGATTCGAGTCGAGGCCTGAAGTCACCCATCAAAGCTCAGATTTGTTAGATATCGATTTTAGAAATCTATTATTTTTCATTATTGGGAATTCTTTCTGGCCCAGAAGACAGTCAAAATTTCGTTATTATTACCACTTGATTATAGAGTTATCCATCCTTGTCTGTTTGAATAGAGTTTTGGCGTAAAATCTCGAGCAGGTTACCAAATTGACGGCAGTTATTAGTAGGCCTACTCATCTCGAGCAATTAACAAATTTCAAAAATCAATATCTAATAACTCTGAGCTTTGTTTGATGGGTTCCTCGACTCGAATCAAATATTTTTTACCCCCAAAGCCAAAGAAATAGTAATATAGGACCCTCTGATCGGATTGTTGTTGTTGGAATCTGTTGAGATGGGGACCCTCTTTACGGATTGAGTACCTTTAATGTATATAAGGCATTTTAAACCTTGTACTTGGTTGTTCTCGGTAAATAGGGTGACCCGTTTTCATGGCAGCTGAAAAATAGTAACATGATCCTCCGGTGCTCATTTTAACGTGACACATTCCACACATACTATATTTTCATATTATGATGATGATAACCGGCATATCGAAAATTTATTTTTCGATTTTATTGCAAACTACATGTCGATTTAAGGAATTTTAGGCCATATGGGCAGCGCAAAAGGGGGGGGGGGCGGACAGCGGAGCGCGTTACAGGCCCCTGTGGCGGTACCATGGGAACTTCTGCACCTGCGTTAATACTGTGGTCTGTCAATGTGGAGTTATCCACCTTTTTCAAATTAGAAAATTATCTATATGGGGGTATATCATGGTCCCACCTGGGACAGGCCCATCCATGGGCCCATCTCTCGTTTAAACAATGACAACGACGACTTCAGAAGTTCAGTATTACTACGAGATATAGGAGGGTCCTACTAAACAACGAACACAAACGAACACAAACGAACGCAGGTCCAAAAAGCGGAATAGAAGGGTGAAATTTGGTTTGTGGGTGCGTGTGGGTCCACTCTATGTGTATGTTGTGTTATTTCCAACTTTGATCACTTATTGTTTGAGTTATTAGCATTATTTGAATACAAAACTACTAAACAACGAACACAAACGAACATAAGATTAGCCACACTGCAAAGGTGTTAATTAACTACACTCTTAGAAAAAATTGGAACCCAATGGTTCTTCATTGGTTCCCCACTTGTCCTCCAGGCGGAACCAAATGAAGAACCAACTGGTTCTTCAGGGGACCTAGAACCATTTGGTTCTTCAGATTTGGGTTTATCGGGAACCAAACCAAGAACCATTTGGTTCCTCATTATTGTGACTATTAAGAACCAAATCTAGAACCATTTGGTTCTTCATAATTTATACACCGCAGAACCAGTTGGTTCTCCACGACTGAATATTTGGTTCTTCGTTGATATAATTGGTTCTTCATGTGGAACCATTTGGTTCTTCGGGAATAATAATTTGGTTCTTCAAGAGTAATAATGGTTCCTCACAGAGAAAATTGAAGAACCAAATTTGGTTCTTCAAGTTTGTCCTCCAGGCGGAACCAATAGGTTCTTCATGATTAACATTTGGTTCTTCATCCCAAGAACCAAATGGTTCTTCATTGGTTCTCCCTCAAGAACCAATCCCTGGTTCTTCATTGGTTCCAGTTTGGTTCTTCCCCAAGAACCAATTTCCCCTCCTCCCTTCCCCGAAGAACCATTGGTTCTTCATTTAGAATAAATTTGGTTCCTTGTTGGATACATGCCCAAGAACCAGTTGGTTCTAGTAACAGAGATTGCATTATCAGCACTGAAAATGCATTTCATTCTGTGTACAGGTGAATCAGAAGAAAAATGTTGCATAAAGATAATCATTTATTCATTAAACTTGAAAAATATTCTACATATAGTCAGGTGGAATTTTGGCACAATATGTTTAAGAATTCAGTATTTTAAAGAAACCCAATCCGATCAGATGCTTCTAAGTTATTATTTCTTTGGCTTTGGGTGTAAAAAATATTTGATTCGAGTCGAGGAACCCACCCATCTCAAAGCTCAGATTGATTAGATATCGATGTTTCAAATGTGCTGTTTCTATTGTTTGTGGTCCAATCTTTTCGACGACGATGCGCTAAAAACGGACAAATTGCAGTTGTAAGATGGATAAATCTAAAATCAAGTTGTAACTATTAACAAGAAAAGATTGGACCACAAACACATAGAAACAGCACATTTCAAACATCGATATCTAATCAATCTGAGGTTTGATGGATGGCTTCCTCGACTAGAATTGAATATTTTTTTACCCCCGAAGCCAAATAAATAGTAATTTAGGAGCATCGGATCGGATTGAGTACCTTTAAGGATAGCAGACCATACTTGTAGCTTGTCGATTTATTTGTCACATTAAAATAAATATTTTAGGACAAACAATTTTTTCAGTGGATCAATAATCTCATTTATCACATAATTTGGCCATAAAATCAGTTTCATAATTATCGGTAATAGACACGTTTAATATCAGCGCGTGCGATGACGTCACGGCTTTCTTCAAATAACTTGCGATCGCTGTAGTTTATGATTGTTGTTTTCGATGAATATTTCGCGTTGCTTCTGGTTTATTTGATCATGTGATAAAAGGTATCTCACACTCGTCCTATTTTATACGTAATTTATCAACCTCGTCCTCTAAATTCAATTTGAGCCTCGGTAAACCTCGGCTCAAATCGAATTTAGTGAACTCGGTTGATAAATTCCGTATAAAATAGAAACTCATGTGAGATCCTCTATTTATGGTTTTGTTTTAAACGTGAAATTTTGAAAGATATTTATAAATTCACCATCATTTCCTTGCCAATTTTGTTGTAAACGCCTCAAAAAAAGAAAGTCCCCCCCCCCTAATATATTCGGTAATATTTTATGAGATATTGGATGGATTTTGATGAAAATCTCTGAATGACTTGATGTACCAGAGACATCAAGTGTGATATAAGCACTATGCGGTGAGGTAACATATGGCTGAGTGAGCATGAATTGAATGGAAAAGGGCCACTTTTAAAAAGTTGCAAAAACACAGATAGAGTGATCAGTCATTCGGTTGTGCTGTTGTCCCCCCATTTCTCGCACGGGCTTGAAACATCATTATCTGTTGGTACTTCAATGCCTATATGGTTTACTGAAAAAGGGCTTCAAATAGACTGATTCCAATAACTCTGTGTCGTCCACAGCATGTAACTGCATTACTGCAAGGTGTCTTTCCAAATTAATGTGGTTAGCCTGAATGGCCTGGGTATGCAGTGGGCACATTGAGTCCCGAAGATAACACGCATGTTATCGTGGATAAGTGTCACTTTTGGACCACATTTACAGCCAGTAGCAACTTGAGTGAACAATGGAACACTGGAGTGATTGTTCACTCTTAAGTCAAGTGTTTTGCAGCTTTTGAAAAGCACCACTCTTCCAATCAATTTGTGCTCAGTCGGCCATAACATAACCCACAAGACCTTGTCTCGTACACTGTGCAGGCTCTGAACCAGATACCACAAAACAATTGAATGATGTTTCGTCAAAATCCATCTCATATTTCATAACATATTAACAAATATATTAGGGGGGACTTACTTTTTTTGAGGTGTTTAGAACCCCAAATGTCATGTTGAAAATTTGTTTATGTATCTATTTGCGATAAATCATGAGTTTAGTGACCAACTGAATTACCATTTGATGTTAAATGGGATATTAATGAGAATTTATCAGGCCTCAAAATAATGTGCTGGACATTTTGAAGAATGAGGTCTCCAGAGGGTGAGTTTAGTGATGCTACCCCTCATAGTGGGCTAGCATCACCAAATTCATCCAATGGGACTCATTCTGTTTAGGAATTGATCAGCTATGAGGTCCTCAGAGGGTAAATTTGGTGATGCTAGCCTGCTATGTGGGTTCCATCACTAAATGCACCCTTTAGGGACTTCATTCTGCAAATGACCGGCACCTTATTTAGCTGCCTGGAAATACTTCAGACTAGTACCATTTAAATTTTCTCTGGGAGTAGTCAGAATCATCTTGATGCATATTTTCTGGACGTTTTAGAAATATGCGACACGTGTTGACTTCATCATACGATTTCCCGGTTCTTTCCAATAATATTAATAAATTTACACCCGTTTCAACAACGCCAAACAGTTGTTAGAAAATGAACACAGCAGCTAGAATAGTATCAAATAGCGACGGTGCGATGTGTATACATTAACAACCAATGTCAAGCCACAATATAAGTGCAACTACTGATGCAAAATGTCCATTCAGAAAGTCAACAAATGATATGCACAAATTAAACCAGATCTAATTATTTGGGAACTTGACATTCGTGTACACATATTTGAGTGTATTAGACCCCGAAGCCACGACAAATAGTTTTCATGGCTGGCTCAACCGATTTTCGTGGCTGGTTAACTAGCTAAGCCGGCTCAGTCACGATGTTCGTGGCTGACGAAATATGGCGGCTCAGCCGGCTGAGATGTTATCATTCAGCGTATTTTCGTTTCCGAAATGTTCCTAATCCCCTGTTACCGGTTATAGACGCCGTTTTTTTTAGCGTTTGTGGTGAACCCGTATAATTCCAGACCACACGTAATCTTTTGATGTTGGGCTTTTCCATTATGGCGAAAATTCACGAAGGACTGGCATGGATATACTATCTAATCGGTATAAGTAGTTACATTGGGACTTCTGTCGACTTCAGACTGCTATCACCACTGCCATCTTGCGATATATGCATGCATCATTGAATGATGAACCCGATAGTAATGATATATAATATTTCAAACTATTTTCTATTCTTATGTGTATATATTGACAAATGCCATGCAGTGATGTCTGAGACTGGGTGTTGTCGATATAAACAATTTATATTTTAACCCTTTCAATACCGAATGGATGCGCCCATTCAGTTATATGAAAGCATGCATTGGGATAGTCTATTCCACATTAAGGGGCCAGGTGTTCTGATAATATAACAACCATGCCGTGTCCATGCGAGTATACCAATATTAGGCAATGCGGTTTAGTTCTTTGCGATTCACAGTACAGTTGTGATTGACATATAAGCCCATGCACACGGCTCAGTCATTTTACAATTCCGGCGGCGGAGATTTTTAAATGTGGCTGGCGTTAGAAATAATATGGCTGATGGCGGCTTGTAGCCAATATGGCTGGCGGCGGCGGCGTACGATGGCGGCTTCGGGCTCTAGAGTGTATATGGTTCCGGAAGATGTCACTCCAAATGAATCCATTTGTTATTTTCCTCGATAGTTCAGACTTCTCGCAAGAGACTAATAAACAAACGCATGCCTCATGTGCGCGAAAACCAGAACATACACATAGCTTGTTCTGATTAGTCCCAGAAAACAAATAAGGTGGAATATATCAATAGCTCAATTGAATCTTGATATTTCACTTTGCAACATAGTAGTCGTGTCATATATCACAAAGACCATATATACAAATCACGAATATGTCAATTGTGAGAATTAGCTTATTGAGCCACACAGTTGCACCAAATTAATAGTGAGATTTGAGAAAACATTAAACTTTTGTATTTGTATGACAACTGGTAAGATATTCTGAAGTCGCTCCCATCCGACGCCCTCAGCATTCACATTCCTTGACGTTTTAATAGAAAGAATGGGACTTTATCTGACTACTCTGGTAACAATGCTGGTCCACAGTTTCATAGCTGACATGCTTAGAGCGGGGAACGTAAAAGTGTTTCTCATCCTTATTTTGAAGGTCACATTGTCGTTCATTCTTATTTTGAATATCAGAGTTCTCTGTTAACACGGTTTCATCTGACCTCTCTGCATTTAGATTCCAACTACATTCCTATGTGAATCTTCAGAATGAAATTGTCTACTAAATATATTTTCATCAATCATCTCGAATGGACACACATCACATTTGAAGACAGCTCCGCTAGATGGGCGATATCTTTCCAAAATGACATCTCAATGAAACAGATCGCCGGCACACATAGTCACAAAAGTTACGTAATTTGACACGGTTCTTGTCTATATGCAGCAACTGATCACGTTTCAGGGATAACCGGTCTTTGAATCTGACCTGACACGTTGGACATCTACAAATAAAAAATAATATCTCATTAAAGGACTCAGGGCCTTAAACGTAAATGGCTCATTCGAACTGCCAAAACTATTGATGCACCGGCTTCATATGCTCTGAAAAACACTTTGCCAAAGTCACAGCCATTTCTCAGCCATTTTCAACTTTCGCCAGAAGTAAGATAAACGCTCTTTATTGCTACCATATCAGGAGTAGAGTACCATGGAACGTTATTTTTTGTTCCATTTCGTGTAAATGGCTGTTTTGTGTTTGGGACCCTAACACGGTATTCACAGACTCACAGTTGTATTTTTCATTACTTCGATGCGTCTTTTTGGGTTACAAAATGTTCGTAGAAAGGTAGTTAAGATATTTATCGAACTATTTCGATACTTGGAAAAATTCTGAAGCTAATAATATTATTTCTATCATGGAGCACAAACCGGGCTGTGGCTTCAATATCCCTTCCATGATGGGATCGGCACAGCAGATGCAGAATTAAAGATCATGTGACAGGAATTCTCTTATATATGCGAGTCTCCCATAGGCAGCCTCGCATATACCAGAGAATGCACTGGCTTATAGTCATGGTAAATATTGTTAGGATCATGTATTCTCTTAATAAGCATCTCATATGAGAGAATCACATATAAAAGAGAATGCATTGGCACACATGTTTTTCGCAAAATTTTAGGAAGCTCCAGCCAAGGCAGGGTAAATAAAAGGCCACAAGTTCCCAAATAAGGTGGCTTTGTTTGACAATGTATTTTCGTGTGATTAATCCACATAGTAAATTTGAAAGGTATCGGATAATCATAATTTGAGTTAACATCCAGACAACAAAATAATCATCAAATTCTAATTCGAAAAGGGACATAACTCCACCAGAAATGGTTGAATGGATCCAAATCTTCCATGTGCTAAGTTTCATCAAATTGTGTTACTGACTACTGTTAAAGTTATCATGCGGACAGCAGATGATGGCAAGACATGGATGCATACCACGCAGACACACGGGCACCGCTAATTTCTATATTATATAATTATTATTCTATGTCAATCAGCAATTAGGGCCTACATGTAAAACTGTGTTGTTATTATAAATAATTCTCCAATAATGAGATTTTGCATATAAAAACTGTTGCTATATGCTACATCTAGATTACTGATAACATTCCTATCAGTCTAATAAAAGACCTCTCCAGTTGAACTTATTATCTTAATATTTCCTGAGAGAACTACATGTACTCGTCAATGATTATTTAGTACAGAAAGGGTTAATGACTTTATATTCGCTGGCGAGCAAGCTTGCAATATTGTGTATGTCATTTGCAGAATGAGTTCCCCAGATCATGAATTTAGTGACACTATCCTGCCCAGCAGGCTAGCATCACCAAATTCACACTCTGCGAACTTCATTCAGCTTAAGCCTCAACTGCTATGGGAGACCTAGGATCCCATTGACGTTCCCCAGTTGAAGTTGGTGATGTTCACCCATTAGTTACTTTGATTATGCATTTTATCTTCTGCAAATTAGGGGATATAGAAATTTCTAAGAAGGAAAAAAGTAACTAAAATCAATGTTAATTTGAGACTACATATATTTCCCAGATGAGGCCTAAGCAGAATGATAATACTATCGGTGCTGATATGTCGATGAATTACTGCTCTGAGGCCAGTCAGAGTGCTTGGTGATAAGTTTATGCCTTGATTTTTGGTTTCACTTAAGTTCAGTTTAGCATAGAAATTTGGTTCTTCATTTGGTTCTTCAAAACGCGTGAGTCAGTGTTCTAGAGAGCGCGAAGAACCAAATCCCCATAATATCGGTTCTTGGCGACGTGAAGAACTGTAGAGAACGCCCTCTAAAGTGGTAATAATAGTCAATACCGTAATTAAGTGACATAGATCTACAATCTGAAAGCTTTCAAGTTTACTTTAATTAGGTCTGATTTAAATTCAACTGAGATTATTTTACAAAACATCCGACATCCTAAATATAAATTAAGATAACTAATATAATCACCTTCAAAAGTAGCAACACGTGATGTCAACTGGCAGTCTGACACTCGATCAACCATTGCTCCACATCGCCAGCATTCCACATGGCCGGTTCATTTGTCGATTCTGTCGGATTTTGTTCCATCGCCTCTCACAAAAATCAGCGATCGAAAATGGCGGTTCTGAAAACTCAAAACGAGGTCGTAGTTCTGTTCCATTTGGGCGACACGCATTTATTACGAACCGCAACTCATGTTATACAAAGTTGGTTCTTCATTTGGTTCTTCAAAACGCGCGAGTCAATTTTCGGTTCTAGAGAGCGCGAAGAACCAAATCCCCATAATATCGGTTCTTGAAGGCGTGAAGAACCGTAGGGTTCTTGACTGTTCTTAGAGTGTACGGCTTACTCTGTCTCCTTGTTAATTGCACATCTGTGAGTTGTTTTTACTGCAAGGTGATTGTCAGTTTTGTCACTGATGGCAATACAAACACGGGAAACATCAGAGGTCGGCGGTATGTATGAATTCATGTATGAATGTGATCCGAAGTACTAACTATTGTTTCGCACATAGCCACACATACATATGGTTCTTTCTAAGTTTAATTTCGTCGTTCGATTTTCCACTTCTCCTCGATAGAGGATATTATGTTCGTTATTTTTATCAGTCGAAAAAGTTGCACATCAAATTTGTTCAACTTCCATCTTAAGATACTACAGGTAAGGTCAGTCCCGTCGTAGTTTAGACATCGAATTGCAGCGACATGAAGTTGAACAAAATTTATGTAGTTCGATCGGTTGTTGTGTTTTATAATGGAGATGACAGTTCGCCAGACTTGTGTCTGTTTTTGCCTATTTCAATGCGGAAGCGCAGTTGTTTTCTGATTTGAATTGGTGTAGCGAGAATATCTCAGACCACACGTATACACGTGTACATACGTACGTATATGTATTATGTTTCGGACCTTTTTCGTGTGTTGATCGATCATATTTTGTGGGCATGGAACTATATATAGATGTCTCATGTACCCGTCCACGGTATAATAACTATAACCGAGAAACCATCTTTTGTGTTGTTGGAGAACAAATCAATGCGACCAGCAGTCTACCAGATGGTGAACCAAAGCATTATCAAAATACATCAACGTTAGTTATTAACTGAGTTGTTCCTTCGAAAATCCAAAGGATGGAACCAGTCTGGCTTTCATGTTTTCATGTTTTTGTTTTTGGTGAAATTGGTTATTAGGGAAATTCTGTTACGTGTATCTACCGAAAATATTCGCTCCTTCTTCGGAAATAATAAATACTAGTTTAGAGTGCACCTAACCTTTCCCCAGGCTTGTCTGATACTGTGCGCGAGACATAGCTCCAAACCTCTTTTTGTTCATATTCCTTTGAGGTGTTTGCAGTTGAAATATAATATTATATGTTTAGTGTAAACATATTTTATTCCAATCAAAATAATAACATATTTAAACATTTGACAAACATTTTACAGTAAGACATAATAATATAAATAATCGATTGATTGGAAATTACTGTTTCGTTCATTTCCATGGTGTGTGAATGCTTGTGAACCTGGAAAATGTGAGAAGTTATTCTGCGCGTCACGCCATTTTCAGGCCTATATGCATAGAATAGAATAGAATAGTGACCACTCGCTCATATACTCTAACACAATCCCCTCACAAACCGCGAGAGAAAATACAACATATTTCTTGATTAACTGCATGCTGTCGAATTTAACCACATAGGCCTACTACTTAAAATGGAGGAAAAATTCAGGCTAGAGAGTTCTATCTCCATGTGCACTCTGGTCCGGAAGCGAGACGATGGTTTCGTAAGCAAAAGGGTTCTATCTCTAAACACATTTTTCGTAGTGTCTTTTATTATAAAACTGGCGAGTTTCTAGAACTGAGACTTCGGATATAATAATATTTTAGTTAGCTTTAACATTTTGAAACATGACGACACACACTGAAAACGATTTACTTGGTAATTCCCGTCTCGAAATTTCAACATCGATTTCCCAACAAAATGATTAATGTTGGATAGAACCATCTGATTCTCACACGACGATATATAAGGTCGATAAAAAGAGCAACTCAAATGTTTTGTTAGATATGCATTAAAACGCCGACCTCTGATGTTTCCCGTGTTTTATTGCCATCAGTGACAAAACTGACAATCACATTGCAGTAAAAACAACTCACAGATGTGCAAAGAGTAAGCCGTAGTTAATTAACACCTTTGCAATACGGCTAATCTTATGTTCGTTTGTGTTCGTTGTTTAGTAGCTTTGTATTCAAATAATGCTAATAACTCAAAAAATAAGTGATCAAAGTTGGAAATAACACCACATACACATAGAGTGGACCCACACGCACCCACAAACCAAATTTCACCCTTCTATTCCGCTTTTTGGACCTGTGTTCGTTTATGTTCGTTTGTGTTCGTTTGTGTTCGTTGTTTAGTAGGACCGATATAGGACAACAAGTCTTGCATACTCGAGCAGTGTACTTTTTCCTATACAAAGATGGCCGCGCCCTTGAGAAAATTATGTGAAACTTCTAGCAATAACATGAACTATATAAAATGTCTTCTCAATCGAACGCGGATCGTGAACGACCAGTTTAAAAACACACATTTTAATAAGTTTGTATTCAATTTGAGAGGATATGCCAATTCGACTAGTCCATTTTATAACAATAAGAAAGTGAAAGCAACATTTATCGGTGTGGGCTCTTTGGTGGGCATTGCTTCAGGATTGTATGGAGCTTATTCTTACAACAGGACAAGTGACACCGATCTGAAACCAAGTGATATTGAAGCAACAAAATCAGTAAGTTTTTTTTTTTATATAAAATGTTAACTTTACTAGTTAGTACCAGTTCGGGCACAGCTAGGTACCAATCGATCTCCGGAGACCGAATGATCTAGGAAGACTGATCGGTCTCCCCAAATTACTATGTTATTGAAGGAAGTCATTGACGCGAAGCGACAGCGAAATCCGGTAAAATCGAAAAGTGTTTTTCAAAATATAATTTTAGAGATGACTACCTGAGGGGATCACAACGGCACTTTTGTCGAATTTGAGTGCAGATTCATATTATTATTTTGGATGTTCTGCTTTTGATTGAAGAATTAGCTTATAAAAACAATATTTTCAACATACGAGATATATTTTTTTTCCTGGTGGGCTCAAGTGAATATCATCTAAGTTGAAACTGTGTTGCAATCGGTGATTGGTTGGAATTAAAAGGTATGTTCTATTAAATTCAGGGGTAAGATTTGTTGCAGCAGAAATAACAGCGGTCAACTACGGAAACACATAGAGGTAAAAACACTAATGTATTTCGCTTGACGACCGGACTAAAACTATATTTTCCCCATATTCCGAGTTTCATAACCAACCTGTCTCCCACAGGCCTGTACAATTTCGTACCGTTAATGGCGTTATACTGCGTTCCAAATGGTGCATTGAAGTGCCGACATATTTTAACCAATCAAATCGTTTCTTTCTTATATACCCCAAGTGACATGGTATCTGGAGAAGTCGGCCCCGCGCGAAGTCGGCCCCATACGAAGACGGCCCCGCGCGAAGTCGGCCCCAGAGAAGTCGGCCCCCATTAATTAGAAGAGAGTAAATCGGCTTAATTTTATTGATATAGTGTTTGTTTAGGCAAATTATGAGGTCCCCAACTTAATTTGATTGAGTTAGTGTCGTGTTTGTGTAGGCTAATTGTGAAGTCCGCAGTGTTTTCTTAGTTGTAATAACAAAATGAACTTCACTTATGGACATCACTGACAGCGGCTCAGTTATAAAAACAACGATGGTTACAGACAGACAATGAAAGAAACCGCTAAGTACTGTTGATTGCTGCTTAGCGAACGAAGCCATTAGCTCATTATTCTCACTTCGGATTTATAGACGTATATAAGGTTAGCCCAGCTATCCGATTTTCATACATTCCTCAATTCAGCACAATGCCTGTTGACTGCGTTTATTGCAAATCTCTTGTCAGAGAACGGCAATAGTCCATAGAATGCGACAGATATTCTCGCTGGACTCATCGAATATGTAACACAAGTAAGTGATTTAAAATTTTAATTTTGATAAAACTTTCCATTTTTTCTCAAGCATATGAACATTCATTTTTCAATATTTTCTCAAGCATTCCGAGGCAAAGATAATACCCCTCCAGCAGCAGTTAGTGAGGGTGAATAAGCTGCGTAGAATTCAACCTAGCAAAACCCACACATGTGCAGGGGCAAATTTTCAACCTGTGGAAGTTGTACAGAGACCGAGAATTAACGACAAGTCAGCTGCTACGAAAGATCGCAGAGATTTCAGCACCCATCACCGACAACGACAGCGATAGCGACGACGACATGTGCATTGTTTGAATTGTTAACTGTATTTGTTATTGTTATATTGTCATTATATTATCAGTTTCATTTCATATCATAAAATAAATAAAGATTGATTTTAAACAATAGTTCTGTTATAAATGGGGCCGACTTCTCTGGGGCCGACTTCGCGCGGGGCCGTCTTCGTATGGGGCCGACTTCCCGCGGGGCCAACTTCTCCTGTATTAAGTGACATATCGAATGCACCAAAAGAGATGACGGAAACAATATTATTTGATCAAGTAAAGACTCATTTTTCATAGTATTCTCAACACGGTTCACCATATTTTATTAGGTACGACGTTTGAAATGAGGATTAAACTGTAAAATAGTGGTCCAACATTTTCAGGTGTGCATTTTAATTTGTTGACATACTCGTAGATGTTTTTGAGTAGTCATTTTTCGAGGTACAACATGCCTTCTCGCGACTATCCATTATTACTTATTTTTCGGGAGACCGATCGGTCTTTCTAGATCGTTCGGTCTCCGGAGATCGATTGGTACCTGTGCCCGACTTGAGTACTACTCTCGGGTTCCAATTTAGTTAGGTCAACATGACCGCTTTCGCAGATTGCTGCTTGCAGAAGAATACGCACTACGTTCATGACTGAACTACAATTTAGTCAGACCTAGCTGACTTGATGAACTTAAGTTTATGTTTGAATTTGAATCAAGTCAGACTTAGACAGCCCTTCGACTATACTATGCCTATGGCTATGCTAAGCCTAATGGGCCCGGGTCGTTGTCGTAATGTTTTATACATAGATGCACACCGTGTGCATTTCTGTATACATAAATGCACACCAGTCTCGCGTAGTGTCACGTGACAGGGTAGTGTTTTCTACATTTATAAATGCACACGAGTTGATATTTATTGTAAGTTCATTTTCTTCCGTTCATTGATCAAACAACCATGCAGTTCTTTCGGTCCCTGTTCAATACCGGTACTAAGATCAATATGCGACCAATGATCAATTTTATTGCAGTTTCGATTGTCCTTGTGATAAAAGAATGCCTTTTATATCAGAACTACGGAAGAAAATAGTCTAAATTGAAGCAGACAGCAATTATTTACGGCAACATTTCAATCTCGCGCCGACTGAGACTGGTGTGCATTTATGTATACATAAATGCACACCGTGTGCATTTATGTATAAATTAAAATGTTACAACAACGACCCCATTAGCTATACTATGGCCTGTTGAGACTAACTAATTTTAAATAAAAATTAGAATCAAGTAACATATAGTCATTAATTACTGTTATCAATATTGCAATTTATATTCACTTTTAACACCTACCAGAATGTTTGTATAATTCAATAGTCACACCTCTAGTTATTTCTGACAGAAATCCCCCCATCAATGCACCCTGCCTATTTGGGTCTGCAACATCAATTTATTTTTCAGTAAAATATTCTGTACCAAAAGTGAATCGTCATATTCCTTAACAAACTGATTTTTTTTAACAATGCTTCATTCCCATCATGATAATAGCAGATATCAGATGTATTCAGACTGTTTCCCTCCCTGCTAGCTAATACTCAGCCTCCAGTCGAACTTTAGATTTTTTACTTAGCAGTGCTTCCTATCGGCTAATAAATGTTCTGTCATAGACTCATAGCCTAAGTATATGTACTACTACTAGTAGGTGCAAACCATTCATATCAAACTGTCGGCTTTACGAATAACCAATAGCGACTAATGCGAGCAAACTCACTTGTGTTGTCATAAATTGACAAACTCGCATCGATAAATTGTTTGCATATACCTTTTTAGACCGTTTGTTGACAGAAATGTTGATAGCCAGTTTACCTGTACCAACAACACGGAATACCGAAAATATGAAATGGATATTTGATAGCAAGCTCTCCCAGCTTCATTATACCCACTCACGGGGAATTGGCAAGCAAGAAAATAATAGAATAGGATATATTTAGAATGGAATAGATTTATTCCTTCAATGAGGCCAAGAGGGGTTATATGAAGGTGCATATCTAGTATATCTACTCAAAAACATGTTGAAGGACACTGATGTGGTTGATTTCGAGACAGGTACAGTTTAAAACTGGGAGGGGTGGTCATACAGTTTTAGTTATACCCACAGAATGGCTAGATACAACTGTACCTTGTTGGAATATCCAATAAATGATGCACAATTTTCAGAGAGAAAAATATTAGTTCTGCTATTTTAGTTAAAACTGTAGGCCTACAGTATTTAAAATTCATCCCAAATAATTTTGCTACATTTCGAAACACAATTTATATTTTTATATTGTTTGTTGTTGTTGTTTTGTTGTACTAGTAACTGGAGTTCTGGTACCATATGAATACATCTTTATAAATTGTGTCCAAAATATAATTTTCATGACTTGTTTGTTTTTTTGTGGGTGTGGGAGATCATTTATAATTCCATCGAGAGGAGCTGCAGGCCATTGTTTCAGCGTCCCTGGAAAAATAATACATTGTGAAGTTTGTGTTTAAGCAATCTCTATAGATCCTAATCTATTATTATGCCCTATTGGATGTATTCTGCGAAGCTGTACTGGTGATGTCATAGGAGCTATGGGGAAATGTGTTTAAATTCATGCTGAGCTATTTACGGTCAGACTTTTTGAAGGACGTATGTATTCGCGGAAGTATATTCGCAGATGTCTCATTGTAGTAGTATGTAACTTTTATTACCGTATTTAGTTACTTTCGATATGTAGGTGTGAATAATGGCTGGGCCACTCTTGAAGATTTTATTGCGGGAATACAATACATAATATAACAGGTAACATTGCTGAAGTCCCATAAAATTGGGTGACTTTGGACAGTGAGGTCACTTCGGACATTATGAATCGCTAAGGGTTCAAACATCTAACGCTTTCTTACACCACATGCTTTTATAAATCAACTTGTGTTTTACTTATCAACCTACCCTGACCTTCATTTTAAATGCTGTTTCAGCTCGAATACTTTCCAGATATTACTGGGAATGCTCTTTTTAACGCAGTTTAAAGTTTTTCTTGGTTTTTGAATGTATGTCAAAACTTTATATTGATAATGAGTCTTGAGATTGTTTGCAAATCAATCAGAGTTCAGCCGCCGTTGATTGGCTTCTGTCAGTAAATTTCAGACTTCTATTTTAATCGAAATTAGAACAAATAATAAAGAAAAGATACATGCCATCTGAAAACAATTCAAATGTTGCATAAGAGCACCGAGAAACTAACAGTTTAGTGTATTTTCCGCCAGCTGACAGCACATCAACAATATTAAATGTTAATCATCAAGGCATTCGTCACTTTTTTGGCAATGTGTGGTTATTGGTGTATCAATGTAATGGCTGTTTTATGTTTGGCGATGAACCTTTCTATCACTTAGATTGTATGCGCCCTTTGTATGCGCACATATCATACATGACGCATGGTGTGTACATATCTCATACTTATCATAACTTCAGTTTGGCACGTCCTATTTAAAAAATATTTTTACATGCTTTCTCACCAAGCACACACTACATGTGTATACACACATACAAAAACAATACATATTATCAACTACATGGCCATTACCTATGAACACATTTTCCACTACCTATGAACACATTTTCCACAATCACTACATTAAAGCTCCAATATATTTTATATATGCCTAATAATATGATCTTGAGGGCGTTACCATTTCTGACTATGGTTTTCTTGTCATATGTTGCCATGCAGCTTACCGAATACCAGTGAAATTGTGGTGATGCTAGAAGAGTGTTTGTTTAAAAAATACTGCAAAATAAGCATTCTGTCTACTATTCCGTGTTTTTCATTTATGTAATTTGTCTCGATACTTCCTGCCCAACAGCGTACCTCGCCTATGACGTAAAATCTATCAGCTGAAATGAGACCGCCAGATAAAAATCTCATAAACAGTCCAACTGGAGGCTGAGTATCAGCTACTTCCCTACATGCCTTTAAAGGTACTCAATCCGATCAGAGGGTCCCCATCTCAACAGATTCCAACAACAACAATCCGATCAGAGGTCCTATATTACTATTTCTTTGGCTTTTGGGGTAAAAAATATTTGATTCGAGTCGAGGAACCCATCAAACAAAGCTGGAGTTATTAGATATTGATTTTTGAAATTTGTTATTTTCTCGAGATGAGTACTAATAATTGCCTTCAACTTCGTAATATGCTCGAGATGTGTACACCAAAACACTATTCAGACAGACAAGGATGGATAACTCTAAAATCAAGTGGTAATAATAACGCAATTTTGACTGTGTTCTGGGACAGAAAGTATTCCCGATAATGAAAAATAATAGATTTCTAAAATCGATATCTAAAAAATCTGAGCTTTGATGGGTGGCTTCCTCGACTCGAATCAAATATTTTTGACCCCCGAAGCCATTGAAATAGTAATTGAGAGGAGTTTTATCGGATTGAGTACCTGTAAGGTGGACGCATCTGGTTCCGATTAAGCTATGTATCCATGATGTTCACGCACGTGATTGTCAGGATTATTTCAGTATTAGGGATGCGCACATGCTTACCAGAGTACACATTCTTTACTCTGGGGCTCCCTTTCAGCACCAGATATTTTCGTTATAATAATCCCAATGAAATGACACAATACTGCCATCATCCAACAATTTAACTAGAGGTTTATAAAAGTTTTGGATTATTGAAAGTGTAATAAATTTTACTTAGTTGGGAACCTTGGTCTATAATTAAAAATGGACTTAGAATAAAACATCGGGGAATACAGGCAAGAATTGTTGTTGTTTCCCCGCAAGAATTTGACATTTAACAATAACTTCAAAAGACCGCGTGCCTGTTCGATCAAATAGTGGTTCACGATGGGTTATGGTATTTCATGCAACGCCAACAGCGGACACCGATCTCTGAATAGGTATTTATTATGTGTAACCCTTGATTATAAGAGTTATGGCCCTTTAAATATTATACAATTATTGTTTTCAGATGGATGTCTTGAGTTTGAGTGCAGATACGTTTCTTATGTTTGGTATATAAAATGCTCTTATAACAGTAGTAGTACAGCCCTGTCCACACATTTCCACTGAAGTTACATACAATTTTAAGAACCGGCAAATCATACAGCTTCGGGTCATGATGTTGTTATAATTTGGTGACTAACTTTGTCACTAATTCATACCCTTCATAAACAACTTGGACTCAACCGAACTTTCGGCCTCACATTCTGCGCTATTGTACCAGCTTGTCAAACTTTGTGCAGGACCAGGGGGGGGGGGGTAGTAAAAAAATTGCAGGAAGGTATGCCGGGGTGGTGGGTGGCCCGAGGGGGGCGGACGTGGTTTTTACACCCTCATGCAATTTTTTTACCAAAGACCTTATATGGCATTTGTAACAGTTTAAAACATATTATAAGAATTTATAACTGCAAAAACACCATATTTATGTTACTGGGACCTCATATGGGCCTTAGTAGAGATGACATTGAGCTATATGGCATGTTGCATATGGGGCGGTGTGTTGCAAAAATTCCTTCCCGACACCCTTCGGAAAGTAGATTCTAGAAATGAAAACTGAAATAAAAACTTGTCTTGTCTTGATGTTATGATGTAACTAAAGCAAAGATCATTGTGTGCATGGAAAAAGAGCGAGCAACTGTCTCAAACATTAATGTGACTATCAATGGCTAGAATATAACTGTCATCACACTGTTCATCAGTGCATCAAGCCAATCAGTGAAATATTTACATGTCTATCAACTCATATGATCTGTTACTCTCACAACACCTAAAATATCCAAGTCTGGCATAGTGACTGTTTGTCATTTATTATAACAGAGGTTGCTCCAGTAGACTAACAAAAGTGTTAAGGCATAATGCTAGATAATGGGCTGGTTGACAGACTAATCGGGAAATCGTTAGAAATAATGGAATTGTGTGTATCCTGTACATTGACCTAAGTTTGCATATATAAGTAAACTTGTCCTGATGTAGCTAATGCCTAATGTGTGCATGTAAAAAGAGCGAGCATCTGTCTCAAACATTAATGTGACTATAAATGGGTAGAAAATATCTGTCATCAGTGCATCAAGCCAATCAGTGAATTATTTGCATGTGATCAGATGATCTCTCACAAGACCGAACGTATCCAAGTCTGGTATAGTGCTGTGACTGCTTGCCATCTATCTAATATATATTTTGGAACTTCTGTTTGTCTGTCTGTTTGTTAGCTATGGCCGGGAAAACTGCCGGACGGATTTCGACCAAACTTCCTATCTAAGGGTAAAAACCCAGATGAAGTGTCGTCGCATTGCTTTTGAGAGGCTCCGAGCACTCATTCTCCATCCCCACTGCCACCGTCTTGGAATGTGGGGTTAATCACGACAGTCGTTTATCACGTGATAGTTAAAGAGCATTCGTATCCGCAGTGTCGTTGATAAAGAGCATGTATGTGTCCAGACATGAGCGTAATGTGTGATCCTTTGGTCTGTGTTCGTACTTAGGGCATTCGGTGGCACCAGGGGTCATAGGGCGAGGAGTCCAGATTGGTACTTAGGGGTTCCTAGGAATGGGGGAGATTTTCATCGGGTCAGTTTTATATATATGTTTGTGTGTGTCCGTTATAGACTCGAAAACGGCCCTACCGATTGAGTGCAAACTTGCTACTTAGGGACACTTTTGTCTGGGAAGTCTCATGGACCAGTCAAATTGTGACCCCGACTTGACCTTCAAAATGTCAATTCAAGGTCAAATCCGGTAAAACTGGTGGATTTCGACGAAATTTGATACCTAGGTGTACATTTGTCCGGGGAATGTATTGGACTGGTCAAATCGTTACCAGGACCTGACCTTGACCTTCAAAAAGGTCAATTCAAGGTCAAATTGGGTAAAACTGGCGGATTTCAACGAAATTTTTTGCAAATGCAGCACACGTGTCTCGGAAGCTGTTGCAATTGTTTTTTCGAACAAAGCCATGGGACGAATGCCGCCAGTGGCGGGCTAATCTGCTAGTATATATATAAACGAGTAAGATCTGTCCGGGTTTTTCTCTCAGACCCCTGGACCGAGTTCAACCAAATTTGGTGTGGTGACTCTGGGTACCCTGGCAGATGATCTAATGGTGTTAGTTTTTTTTAATTGGTTTTGTTAAATTGAGCAAGGTATTCAATCTTTAAAAAAAATATATTAACACAATATATATATATAAAAATGTTTCAATGACCAATTGTACTTGAAGCACACAAAGGGGCCGCCGCTAAATGAAGGCTCTGTCTCAGATCAAAATGTTTGCGAAGTCCCACAAAGGGGGCCACAGGTATCTCCAATGCTGAAAATAGGCTCCCAAAGGGACTAATATAAGTGGTATGGAATATGTTAGATAATGGACTGGTTGACAGACTAATCAGGAAATAGTTAGAAATTATGAAATTTTGTGTATTCTGCACAATGACCTAGGTTTACAGATGATCAGCAATTTATAAAACATTTTTTTTCAATTAAAACAGCTTCTGAAACAGGTTAAAATGTTATTTGAACTAACTGAGATCAATCCCAGTCACATGAGTGATATCAGTAGAGTTTTATGCGATTTTAGTGAAAATTGGGGGGTGGGTGTAAAAAAATTGGGACTAAAATTATTTTTTTTGCAGGTTTGGGGGTGGTGGGTCCCCGAAAATGCCAGATGCAAAAAAACGGCATAACTTCCTGCAAATTTTTTACTACCCCCCTGGCAGGACTACATGTTTTGAGGAACTGTCTTTGTTTCATATTCAGCCCTCATAATTGGCTACGGCAATCAGCAATGCCGAAGCAATTTTCTGAAGCAAACTGGGCCACGATAAAGGGTTGCCGTAGCAGATTGCCGAAGCCAAACAATCTGAATTAAAAGGACTGCATATTGATATTTTTAGTCTTTTTACATATATTACCCAATATGGGGGTGCACCTTAAAATCATCGGCGGAATCTCAATAAACCATACCATACCATAATGCAATTCAAATTCCTTTGTTTTTCAATAGGTGAGGAATGACACAGATAGTACACAGCTCAAGCTTAAATTATTCCAGTACCAGTCATGTCCATTCTGCTGCAAAGTGAGGTCAATGTTAGACTACTATGGTCTTTCATATGATCTAGTTGAAGTAAACTCTGTCACAAGGAGGCAGCTAAAATGGACAAGCTATAGGAAAGTACCTGTCCTGGTTTCTATCGGATCTGGCCTTGATGACTTTGTGGTGAGTGTTTAAAAGCAACTTAAAGTGATTTTGTTTGCAAATGAATAACGCTTTTGCTAGGCAAACTACGGTACAGTTTACAGTGATGAAAACAATTTGATATATTGAGACGTACTCTCTACTTGATTGTTCCTGACACAAATGTTATCATTCGACGTAGTCTGACCAGACGTGGTAATATGGCTATGGCCATCCACGTCTGAACGCGGTGGCACTTCAGCTTTGGCGAGTAGCTAATTTTTTTAAATACACTTATTTTTAAGAATCAACTAACATAGTCATTAATGTTAACAATATTGCAATATATATCAGCTCTGACACCTACCAGAACGTGTGTATAATTCCGTAATAATTTAATCCAAAAATCCAGTCGGAAAACATGTTGACAAAACGTGGTTAAATGGCCGAAGCAGGAGGAGCTAACATATCACATGACTACGTGCAGTTCGTGCATTGTAAACATGATTCTGCAACTCGCATTACTGTACCAGGATGTTAACAGTACGCCTGTGTAACAAATTGGAGTTGGTAATTTGTAAAAACTACACGCATGCGCAGATTGTAGTTCCCCTCAACTTGAATTGTGTCAGGGCAACCTGATTTGTGCACTCAATGTGAACGCATGTGATTACCTTGTCGTGCGCACGGGGAACTCACAGGGGAATTCATGAAATTACGGGTCGCATGCAACAGTCGACGAACACACGACATGTCAGTGTTTACGTTCTGTTATCTGTCGGATTTTAAGGATAAATGACACTTAGGTGAGTAGATGGTTTCACACTTGTATTTGTATTTAGTTGATAAATACATATGCGTTGGTCATAATTGTTACTTTTATAGGAATTATAGCCGCCTATGTTGTTTGAAGCACGCCATGGATCTTTGATGGGGTAAGCCATGACACAAAGATCAAATGGATCTACATTCGACGGAGCTCTAATATGTAGTATCATTATGTACAACCGATGAAAGCGATTAGTGTCATTAATAATTTACTAATTGCTTTTTGTCAGTTGTTATTGTAGATTTATAATCAACCTGTGTTAGTTGTGAATGAATTACATTGTTGGAATATGAGACCTACCATGATACCATCACTGTGGGGGATCTGTTCCTCGAATTCTCATTCTGCCCGATCAATATTCCCATGCATTCCGAGGAGTAGAAGATCCGATTCCGTGAAATATTTGCTCAATTGTCATGACCATGTTCACCAATTGGTGTATTTCGAGGGAGCAACTTCTGTGATGGAATATTGAAGAGATAGGACTTGTTTCCAAGACATTTTACTCTTCGCGTACTTATTCTTTAGTCCCATATGATGAACCAAATTACAAGAGTTAGCTCACTTAAATCCACACACAAAGAAAAAAAGTTTTGTGTATTGCCACATATCCAAATGATTATCTGGCAAATAAAATCAATAAAAGAATAACAGTCCCTGGTCCTGCTACGGCACTCAATTCCAGTGGCTCCGCAGGGTACTGACATCGTTGATATCGGCAAACCAATCTTCAAGGGGCGGGAGTCCCAGCACCTGAGCCTTAGGCGGCTGATCTGGGTGGGGAAGACTCGTTGTCAGGTGCCACCAATAGTGCACCAGCCAACTGGACTTCTGAATTTTTCCCACGGTGCAGCGGCCCACCCCAATACGAGAATGAGTCTGGTCCCCCTGGAACTGTACAACCTCTGGATACATTCATGCCTGATCCCACACCGTCATAAAAAAAAATGAAAATAGGAAAGCATCTGTATTGCCACATCCACTGTCAGCAGACTTTCCGAAAGAGATTAAACATGCTACTTAAGCAAGGAAACCACCATGTTCTTGCACATGTGACAGTATCTTACCTGCGATTCAATTTATAGCAGGTAAGATCACGTGGCCATGAGACTAAAGGAATTTTGCCTTATATTAAGCTTGCTTTGAATTCAATAACTAGCAGAATGTTGTATTTTAACCTTGCTTTCTAATAACTAACAGAATGTCTTTGTAGTCGAACGAAATTCGACTTTGATGGCCACACACCATGCAGGTTGCTCAATAAATAACCAGTGTATTACTAGTAGTAGTTGGGTGAGGGCACGTTGGTCCATGAATAATTTTGTTTTAGCAAACCGTACCAGTCTTTACCTCGGGCAGTACCAGTTCTGGTCCCCTGGTCCTGCTATGGCAGTCAGTACCAGTGGCAAGCAGGGTGCTGACATCATTGATTTGGGAAACCAATCTTCCAGGGCAAAAGCCCCAGCACCTGAGCCTTTGGAGGCTGTTCTGGGTGGGGAAGACTCGTCACATGCTGCATCAGCCAACGAGCTTTCTGTTCTGACTCATGCCATCCAATTTGATAGCTCTCAAAATTCACATCCAATTCAATACTGGATGGATTCTCCAATTCAATTATAAAGTATACATTAGAATGGTCTATTATTCATTTGGAGGGGTGTTCAGGAAAAATGAGCAGACAGACAAGCGAAAGATATTAATAGGAGTGCAGAAGGATTGATTTTCATTGGATGGTCGTTTGTTGAACTTACTATCTGAGCATTTCCTATGGGAAATACTCATCAATGATATTTATTATGGAAAGGGTTAAACATCTGACAATCGTGATCAGCCTCTTGTATGCTGAGAAATCACAGTTTTTGTGTTGTCCGGATTATAACTTGAGCAATATTCAACAGAATATCTCGATATTTGGTATGTGGTTCTTTCTTGAGAAGACGCAATTCAAATTTGATTTTGGTCATGGTCCGATTATTTTTGACAGAGTTATGCCCACTGTTATTGCATTGTCCGGATTGATAACTTAAACATTATTTAATTGAATTTCTTGATATTTGGTACGTTGTTCACATTTGAGAAGGAACAAGCCAAGTTTGATTATGGTTACAGTCTGATTTTTGATGGAGTTATACCCCTTTTTAGCTCAACTTTACTTTGTAAAGTTTGAGCTATTGCCATGGCTTTGTCGTCCGTGTGTGCGTGTGTGTGCGTAAGGTGTCAACAGTAGAGGCTACAGGTCGTACCTTTGATCGGATCATTATGAAATTTGTCATAGCTGTTGACATCAACATTTGTACCGGAATGATTCATTTTGGGGTCATTCGGAAAAAAAACATGGCCGCCAGCGGCCATCTTAGATTTTAAAATTCAATCCATTAGCACGGGCTACAGGCCGTACTGTTCGTCTGATCATCATGAAATTTGTCATGGATGTTAATATTGACATGTAGATGGGAACGAGTAATTTTGGGGTCATTCGGCCAAAAAACATGGCCGCCAGCAGCCATCTTGGATTTTACTCTTTGCATGACTAAATCCTTTAGCACGGGCTACAGGTCGTACCTTTAGTCAGATCATCATAAAATTTGTCATGGATGTTAACAATGACATGTAGATGGGAACAAGTCATTTTTGGGTTATTCGGGCAAAAAAACATGGCCGCCAGCAGCCATCTTGGATTTTACTCTTTGTATGACTAAATCCTTTAGCACGGGCTACAGGTCGTACCTTTAGTCTGATAATCATGAAATTTGTCATGGCTGTTGAAATTGGAATGTAGATGGGAACGAGTCATTTTGGGGTCATTGGGACAAAAAACATGGCCGCCAGTGGCCATCTTTGTTTTCAAAATTCAATCCATTAGCACGGGCCACAGGTCGCACTGTTCGTCTGATCATCATGAAATTTGTCATGGATGTTAATAATGACATGTAGATGGGAACGAGTCATTTTGGGGTCATTCGGCCGAAAAACATGGCCGCCAGCAGCCATCTTGGATTTTACTCTTTGTATGACTAAATCCTTTAGCACGGGCTACAGGTCGTACCTTTAGTCTGATCATCATAAAATTTGTCATGGATGTTAACAATGACATGTAGATTGGAACGAGTCATTTTGGGGTCATTCGGCCAAAAAACATGGCCGCCAGCAGCCGTCTTGGATTTTACTCTTTGCATGACTAAATCCTTTAGCACGGGCTACAGGTCCTACTTTTAGTCTGATCATCATAAAATTTGTCATGAATGTTAATAAATACATGTAGATGGGAACGAGTCATTTTGGGGTCATTTGGCCAAAAAACATGGCCACCAGCAGCCATCTTGGATTTTACTCTTTGTATGACTAAATCCTTTAGCACGGGCTACAGGTCGTACCTTTAGTCTGATCATCATAAAATTTGTCATGGCTGTTGATATTGGAATGTAGATGGGAACGAGTCATTTTGGGGTCATTCGAACAAAAAACATGGCCGCCAGCGGTCATCTTGGATTTCAAAATTTAATCCATTAGCACGGGCCACAGGTCGTACTGTTTGTCTGATCATCATGAAATTTGTAATGGATAATAATATTGACATGTAGATGGGAACGAGTAATTTTGGGGTCATTCGGCCAAAAAACATGGCCGCCAGCAGCCATCTTGGATTTTACTCTTTGTATGACTAAATTCTTTAGCACGGGCTACAGGTCGTACATTTAGTCTGATCATCATAAAATTTGTCATGGCTGTTGAAATTGGAATGTAGATGGGAACGAGTAATTTTGGGGTCATTTGGCGAAAAACATGGCCGCCAGCAGCCATCTTGGATTTTACTCTTTGTATGACTAAATTCTTTAGCACGGGCTACAGGTCGTACCTTTAGTCTGATCATCATAAAATTTTTCAGGAATGTTAATAATGACATGTAGATGGGAACGAGTCATTTTGGGGTCATTTGGCCAAAAAACATGGCCGCCAGCAGCCAACTTGGATTTTACTCTTTGTATGACTGAATCCTTTACCACGGGCTACAGATCGTACCTTTAGTCTGATCATCATAAAAATTTTCATGGCTGTTGAAATTGGAATGTAAATGGGAACAAGTCATTTTGGGGTCATTCGGACAAAAAACATGGCCGCCAGTGGCCATCTTTGATTTCAAAATTTAATCCATTAGCACGGGCCACAGGTCGTACCTTGAGTCTGATCGTCATAAAATTTAAATTTGTCATTGATGTTAACGATGACATGTAGATGGGAACGACTCATTTTGGGGTCGTTCGGCCGAAAACATGGCCGCCAGCAGCCATCTTGGATTTGACTTTTCTCTTCATGTCTATAAACTAGTATTAGACATTCAACTTTCCACATTCCTAATCGCTCCATTGAGTGTAATATATTAAATTATTCCCTTTCCAAGTTGAGCTACAGTGTCATTGACACTTTCATTTAACTGCCACCTCGTTTCGGGGTACATGTGGTCTGTTATTTCTATGATCTTTGTCTCAGAAGTATGATCGGAATTATCTATGTCTATTATCAGTGGCCTTGTAGTAATCTCAAACTGAGCCTAGAAACTGTCTTGCTTTTCTGACATATTCCAGACATCAAAATAGTCAATCTATTATATTTTTTAGAACTTCTTTCTGTGAGTATGTATGTGTGTTGTATACTCTTTTTAAAAACTGCTCGACTGATCCGACTCAAATTTGGTATGTATGCCTACTTTGATCCTGGGAACAAAATGGGGAGGTCCAATTTCACATGCGTCATTGACCTTGACCTCGCTCATATGTTCTGAACCAATCAAACAATAGTTTTTTTTCTTTCTGCTAATATTTTTCAACGTTGTCCAGATGCTGTATATTCTGCCCAGATGGAGGCGATCACAAAGAAATCCCTAAATAGCCCGGATGAAGTCGGGCACATCAGCTACGACAGCTAGTAGTATATAAAATACAATGCAATACTTTCACATTTACATAGGATAACTAGATTTGTGCATATCCATGATAAAACTGACATTGCATTGGAAATATGTCTTTCTGTGTTATGTTAATCATTTCCATTACTTCTTAGAGTGAGTTCTGATTGGCGCTAAGGGACCATGTGCTAATTAATAATTGGTATTCCATAAATATACTGTACTGCAGAGTTCCCTGGCTACAGCTCAAAAGTATTTATTTACATATCTGTTTTCTGTTTTTTAGGAAATGAAGGAATCATCAATGATTATGAGTTTGATAGAGTCATATCTTACAGACAGGACTACCAAAATTGAAAATCTGATTAGGTTTTATCCAGAAACAGAAGTGAAAGATAAACGAGGGAAGAAGAAAATAGATTATGATAATAAATATTTCGTAATGTACCAGGACAATAAATCCAACAAGACAGTAGAAGAACAAAAGTAAGTCTATTAAATTATCTTTATATCTGTTAAAGTGGACTATAATTGTCTATATAAATTCCGGGCACGGACAGAGGCAATTTTTATCATATTGGAGACTATAAATTACATGTATATTTAAAACATACTATTTCTGGTGACATTCCATTCATAAACATATGTTATATAAAAACTCATGAGGTGTCTTCAATTTTGAACATGTGTAAGGTGTGTGCGAGTTGTTGCGAAAGTCCCCCTGAAAATAACGGGACATTATTGTTGTTATTGTCATTATGTTGTATTTTAAATATCTGAATATGTCCATGTATAGAGTGTCAATAAAGAATTTAAATACAAAAAAAATAAAATAAATAATTGTCTGAAAAAGGACCGTCATTATATTATATGTATCCCTTAAGGATACCTTAAAAAGTTAACTGATTTTGTGGGAAAAATGTTCTTAGCTTGTGAGCATAAATTTTTTTCTGAGATATTAGATGTGTAGATCAGATGACGATTTGAAAATTATAGCCAATATTAGGTTGTTATCGGATCCTCATTCTGAATCTTGATGTACCTGTATGTGTATAAGTTTGTGTATGTTATATGTTTGATTTGGAATAAAATATTGTTTACACTCAAATTCATACATGTACTGGAACTTGAAATTCCCCTGATAATATTCAGTTTCCCTTCTAAGTTAATTATGGTTTTATCAGTGATTATATTTATCCTATGGTTAGAATAACAGTGATAGCAACATTTTAACACAGAATAAACAGCAAGGTATTGATTTCAATCATTCAATACAAGATGTGTGAATTCGGTTAGTGCTAAAATCACATGGGATACAGAGTTGATGTTGTTGTTTAACATATTTTCAAAATGCAAAAATAATTCACAATTGCAAAAGATTTGGCAACAGTTTTGGCAAGTGAAGTAGAAAATATTTTTTGGAAAGTTTGTCACACTCAAAATAATATGCTACAGTGAGAACTGGGGAAAAACGAATTAGCTGCTCTCAGAAATTATTCTTGGTCCTGTGATTGAAAGGTACATGAAATTACATAAGACAATAAAACATTTAGTGATCTCGTATGCAGGATATGGAAAATTAACACCATTTCACACAAGAATTAAAACAACAAAATTAATTGGAAGGGCTGAAGACGTCCCCAGTAAGTACTGGAATTGTAACAATTTGTAAACATTTCTTTACTTGTTCTTCCAGGGAGGAAGTAAAATGGAGACGGTGGACTGATGATGTTCTAGTGCATGTCCTGTCTCCCAATGTTTATCGGACAATGTCAGAGTCAATTCAGACTTTTAAGTGCTTCTCTAAGGCAGGAGAATGGGAGCAAAACCACTCGTCTTTTGAGAGATTCACTGTCATTTATGTTGGTGCTTTTGTCATGTATTTTGTTGGAAAGATGCTAAAAAGGAAGTAAGTTTCATCTGCAGTTAATACTTTCTTTCTTCACTAAATGGGTTGCCCTGTAGTTATGGAAGTACTCATTGGAATGGTCTATTATTCATCTGGAAATATAAGCAGATGACGTAATGGAAAGTGCAGAATAATTCATATTCATTGGTAGGAAATGTTCAGATAATAAGTTCACTATGGCTGTTTGTTGAATTTATTATCTGAACATTTTCTAAAGGATAACAGATAATTACTCGTAAATGAGTATTAAGTAAAGAAATATATAGAACAGTGCAATAAATAGAGATTCCAATATACAAATGTAATACATGTATATATAATTTAGTAGTCAATCAGGTGCAGTCAACCAGTTTTCCATAATAAACTACAATTCATTTGTCTTGACTTGTCCAATATGTTGGGTAATCCATTATTATACCCCCACTTTCGAAGAAAATGGGGGGTATACTGGATTGACTGCGTCTGTCCGTCACACTTTCTCCCTCCGTGTGTCCGTCCATCTGTCCATCCGACCTCATAACTCGAACAACTATGAACCGATTTCAATAATTTTTTGTATGCAATCTCCTTAGGACTGCCTCTCCGCATGATGCTAATTGCGGTTCGGTCCGACTTTTATTTTAAAAGTTACACCTCATTTTCGACTTATTTTTTTTACTTAGAAAATTTCTCGCTTTTTTGGTTTCCAGATGATATCTCAAGTTTGGATCCTTTAATTGCAAATACCGTTTTTTTGTAGATCAGTCATATCAAGATACAGGTTGAATTCGAATTTGCGTTTGATCCGATGATTTTTTCTAGAGTTATGGACTTTTTTCGACTTAGAAAATTTAATATTCTTCTTTTTGTTTTGGTTTCCGGATGATAACTAAAGTTTGGACTGTTCAATTCAAAATTCCGATTTTGTGTGAGTCACTGATATCAAAATACAGGTCAAGTTCGAATTTGAGTTTGATCCGATGATTTTTCTCAGAGTTATGGGCTTTTCGACTTAGAAAATTAAATTTTTCGTGGTTTTCTTTGGTTTCCGGATGATAACTCCAGTTTGGATTGTTTAATTGTAAATTCTGATTTTTTTGTGGGTCATTCATATCAAAATACAGTTTAAGTTCGAATTTGATCCAATGATTTTTCCCAAAGTTATGGGCCTTTCGACTTTTTGAATTTTTTTTTTATAATTTTCTGTTTTTTCTGTATGAGGGTACCTTCATGGTGTAATCAACTCCTCCTACAGTTTTGATCGTAGATATTTGAAAACTCGACTTATAGTTTGATGAGGGACGGTGGGCGGGCGGGCGGCGTGTTTTGCTTATAACTCAACCGTTTATTGAGTACATATGTGAGTACATATCCATGCACGTAAGCTGCAGAAAAAAAATCGGGTTCGTCCGCACATTTATTACAGAGTTATGGCCCTTTGCCATTTTTCACTGATTTTAGGCTCGTTAGCGCAACAACTTCAACAAACGTTATCTGATTCGATTGAAATTTATAGGTGGTATAGGTGTCCCCCAAGAATATCTCGGACGAGTTCGAAAACCGGCCTGGTCCGATAAAATTTGATAGAGTTATGGCCCTTAATTAGTCATTTTTCACGAATTTTCAGCTCGTTAGCGCGATAACTTCAACAAACGTTGATTGAAATTTGGTATATAGGTGTCTCCCAAGAATATCTCGGTCGAGTTCGAAAACCGGCTAGGTCCGATAAAATTTGATAGAGTTATGGCCCTTAATTAGTAATTTTTTCACAAATTTTCAGCTCGTTAGCGCGATAATTTAACAAACATCATCCTATTTGATTGAAATTTTTATATATAGGTGTCTCCCAAGAATACCTCAGACGAGTTAGAAAACCGGCCCGGCCCGATAAAATTTGATAGAGTTATGGTCCTTAAGTAGTCATTTTGTACGAATTTTGAGCTCGTTAGCGCGATAACTTCAACAAACGTCATCCGATTCAACTAAAATTTGGTATATAAGTGTCTTCCAATAATATCCTGGACGAGTTCGAAAACCAGCCTGGCCCATTAAAATTTGATAGAGTTATGGCCCTTAATTAGTCATTTTTCGTGAATTTTTAGCTCGTTAGCGCGATAACTTCAACAAACGTCCTCCGATTTGTTTAAAATTTGGAATAGACATACTTGCCAAGAATATTTCGGACGAGTTCGAAAACCAGCCTGGCCCGATAAAATTTGATAGAGTTATGGCCCTTAATTAGTCATTTGTGAATTCTTCGCGATTTTGAGGCCGTTAGCGCGATAACTTGAACAAATATTAACCGATTTTACCTATTAATTAGTCTACCGATACTGATGCACACCAATTGGCGGTAAGCCACCGAAAACGAGACACAGCATCTCTGATGCCACCTCTTGTTTTGTTATGCTATCACACTCGGCAAAAGCCATCTTAGATGTTAAGGTTGCGTTTAATTTTCTACCCTTTTTTGGGTTTCTGCAATCATTCGAACAAATATGAACCAATATCGAAATTATTAATCCAAATTTTTCTTTAAAGTTAAAAATCTTTTTTTTGTTGGGTTTATGGATAATGCGGGTTGAATTTGCCACGATGGGGGTATGCTAGCACTCGAGTGCACACCTCTTGTTCAATTTTTTTCCTGTCTTAACTTATAGGGTCACACCTCAACAACTCTATTGTCTGTTAAAATTGCTGATACTTACATTTTGGTTAGAAGTTATTAAAGATGCATAATCCGATTAAGCCCCCATCAATTACTATTTATTTGGATTAGGGGGTAAAAAGTATTTGATTGGAGTCGTGGAAGCACCTATCAAAGTTCCGAGTTATTAGATATTGATTTTTGAAATCTATTAGTTTTCACCATTGAGAATTAATAGTGGCCCAGTAAACAGTCGACGAGCCAATGGTCTCGGGCCAAATTGCAGATGAAGATGGATAACTCTAAAATCAAGAGGCTTTCTGTTGATAATAAGGCAAAATTTTGTCAAACAAAATGTTGATAAATAACACATTTCGGGCAATTTTATACTATAGTTGACAGTGCTTAGCATTATTTTTGGGCTATTAATTGACTGATAACTGAAGCGGTATTTCTAAAATGTTACTGTTGTTGGAATCTAATTATATGGGGACCATCAAATCAGATCGAGTACCTTTAATCCTTGTCTTAGTCAGTGTTTCGTATTGCTGAAATATTTCTTTACATTAGCTCAACGCTGATGTAAGGTGTGTTTTCCGCATTTGCCATGGTTAAGAAAAGCCGGTGTGTAGAGAGATTCCCTCTTGAGTTTGCAAAACTAAATTAAGCCGTTTCATGGCAAATTGTGGACCATGTTTTTTGTTTCTTGACAAGTTCTATGCAGACGATCGTATTATGCTGTTAATAAATTTTCGGGGGACTATAGAAACGGGCTCCGTCCATCCATCCATCAGTTCATCCGTCCGTCACACTTTTGAGTATCTTCATGGTGTAATCATCTCCTCCTACAGATTTCATCCCAGAGATTTGAAACTTCAGAATATTGTTGCTCATATATTGAAGATGTGCAACATGTATATAGATGTCGGAAAAAATCTAATTTTTGATGGAGTTATTAACCCTTTTCGACTCCTTTAACAAAGCGGCATCGACTTGCCACGTTGTCGGGGAACACTGTGGTCGGCTGACCTTTTATTCTTTCATAATTTGGCATTAGAATACTTTAGAAGTAACGTTAAGAAATCTCAGTTCATGTCAGTCGTATATTTTCTGTGCCGATGGTCTGAGTGTGCGATGGCACCTTGATATTATTATGTGAATTTTCACAGAAACAAAAGATCTCTTATGCTATAGAAATTGGCAACAAAAGGCCTTGCCATGCTTTAGAAATCTACAACAAAAGGCCAGATGCCGTGAGGCTGATATCGTGACAATAGACATGTGGGCGTGATTTATATTTGTTCAGTATTTAGGATGGATTTATTTAGCAACTCATTTTTGCATGTTTGAAAACTGGCAGATTGCAAATGACCCGTCCTCTAGGAGAAACTATTTGGTAATCTGATAAGGATAGTAGTCAACATCATGCATGTACTGTCATAAAATCATGGTGTCACATACTCCGCCCTGATTAGAACAAGTCACCACAGTCAAACAATTAATATCACCAACAAGATTTCAATATACCATATGGAGACTGACAAAGTTTGCCAAATCACATTAAACGGAGTTACTCCCCATTCATCACAGTCACATCCGTCTGCATCTATGACGAAAATGTGCTGTATGGATATTCCATTAATACTGTCTTGTTGCTTCTGGTATCATCACATTAGTGGCCAGTCGTCTATTTCACAGAAGATTCATTGGTATGATAGATAAACAAGATCCATTAACAATCTCGTATCTGTATTATGTTTTTGATTTGTCGGCTACCGATTTAATTGCTCTCCAAAATTGTTCCATATCTTATCTCTTGATACACTTGAGAGTTGGATTCGAGGTTTGATGCGATTTTGAACCTGTTACCTGATTCGATTCAGATTCGATTCAAAATGAAAACTCCTGATTCGCAGGGCACTAGTTTAGCGTTTTTTCAAACATTAAGACATATCCCTTCATTTTGTTAATGAATGAAAGAGACAGTGAGTTTCACTATTGAAAATTCTGCTGCATGTAGAAATCACTTACCGTTGATATGCAACTTAAAAACATGCCAGGATACCTGAAATATGTTACCCAGCCTTTGCATGGAACACCAATTATCGGGAATGGTATCAGCTCTAACACCACATAATGGCTTGATGTACTGTGTGTTACTGACTGAGACACCTGCCCCCACCCACACCCTTTAGAAGCAAAGTTATGGAAATAAATGTTGTACATGTATATATTAAATACTATGACACTATTTATTCCAATTCTTTCAGGTATGACCTTGATGCAGATGTTAGAGAATCACTTTATGATGCTTGCTCCAAATGGACGAAAGCTGTCGGTAAAAAGAGAATGTTCATGGGTGGAGACAAACCAAATCTTGCTGACCTGGTAATCAGTAGCTGAATAATTAATTTGCAATGTTTTCAGTCATCATAAAAAATTAAGACCTGTAAGGACTGAGCTGAATGCCCTTGCATTTGATGAAATTTTTATCATCAAAAGTTAAAGTCACACATACTGTTTGAACCTCAACTACACTAACATAATAATATTACTTTTTTGGCAGAATTTTAAATTGTTCTATAATTCACACTTGTGTCCATACTCTAGTAGCTGAGGGCGTTTTGTATGCACTTTTATGTCCAGAGCAAAACTCTTCACGAATCCACTAATTGAAGGTACACGAACAATATTTGGTTGGTGACACATTTCCCATTGAGGGCGAAATGGGTCAAATGGCCACGCCCCTTTTTGCGCGAAGTACTACCACCCGCCGTGACTATATCTCCAGAACCGTTGGACATAGGGGGTCGTGTGACCACTCAAAATGTGCAGAATGGCCACATTATAGGGGTCAGTAATACATTTTCATATCCATAAGTCAATGGTTTTTAAGATAATTGCCAAAAACAAAAAACAATCCATTTTTAAGGGCCCAATTTTGGGGTTCAGCACTTTTATCTCAAAGCTGAGCCCCCAATTCAAATGTTATTGATCTATATCCATCGGTGCCACATATAGGTATCATTTCTGTACCATTATTGGATGAGATTGACCTCCAAGGAGCTCTTGACCCTGAAAATAAGGTTTTTGGATGGAATATATTGGTCGTAGAATGAAAAACAGACATTTTCCCAATAACAAAGATGTTGAGGAAATCATCAATTATACGGTATTTGATCAGTAACCTAAAACTCCTACAAAAAGGTTACCTGGTGATATAATTTGAATGTAGTTCATCTTTTGTTATCTAGATTTCATGGCCTTTGATGTGAGATGGCTGCCAAAATGGTTATAAATGGAATGACATATATCACATTAGCAATATACTTGTAAATGAGTTCAATGTGTTATTTTCTTTAAACTTATGGGAGAACAGGGTGTTTTTATGGTATTCTAATGTTGAATTGAATTATACTCAGCCCACAAGTAGGTTTAGTAAATGTTGAGTTACTACAATTTGATCAATCAGTATGATTCAGTAGTCGAGCAGGTTGTGTCTTTATCAGTCCCACATCAATTTTGATTGGCTGCATCACCATTTTGTATAAAGGTTCTACAATTTCCCTAACATGTACATTATTCTAGAACAAATAATGGCTAGCCTGGAGTGAGTTAGAAGAAAAATACAAGCATCAGTTGATATGCAGATATAAATACATACAAATCTACATTCTGCATGTAGCCATGCTATGCAATCCTCCCTCATGTTTCAACTTATCAAGGAAAAATGATCACATTACCAATGTCTATGATAGTCAGATGTTTTTGTAGATTTTGTACGGTAGATGTGTGGATGTTGTAGATTTTGTAGATTTGTGGATGTTGTAATGCAATATAGATCTCCATTATAGTTGCACAAATTTATTTTTCATTTCGTCCCTTTAAATTGACTTTAATTTTTTATGTATGTATATGTGCCACTCCAAAAATGTCAGTAAAAGTACTGTAAACCGTTTGGTTTGATGTTATAGGCACAGGAGATATATATATACTTTACATGTCAAATATTGTGAACCCTGCAGGTACGTTTATGTGTTTCAGTCGCCTTATGTGTGTGATGTACATGCAGTAACTACATGTATATTCTAGTGAAATTTATGGTCTGCACTCTGCAGTATTTCAAAAACATGCTATGGCCATGCCTACATATACATATGTACACTGATTCTAACACAATGATTGTCAGGTTATAATCTATGTTTGAGGAAAGTTATATGTATTTTTCATTTGTGTTGCATTTGTCAATATTAATGGGTCCCAGGAGTCCAGATGTTACTAGTGCAGAGCCCATTTAATTTTCATGAAACTGGTGGACTTCATGTCTATACTCCTAAATAAACATGACTCTGAGTCTTATCAGACCAAGACGGTATTGTGTAGGTTTTACTAGAATTATATTTAGAAAAGACTCAACCATTATTTTTCCACTGCCCTTATCACAATATATTCATTTGGCAGTATTCATCCCAAGTTTAGTGGTGATGCTAATACATTTGGTATGATATTCAGGTAGAGCAAAGCGATCTGAACGAATCGAGGATAAGCCACAATGTGTAGAAAACATTAAAAAACATGTATATTGTGAAATATTTTAATAATGGGTGCTGGTTTTCACAAACTGGCCATAATTGAGATGACTATTCCTGTTGTTTACCAAACATCAGCGTACACAATAAAATTTTGAAGTATATATGTTCTTGAATGTTGCATACAGACACTGACTTTTGCACAAATTGCTCGGGTTAGCCAAACAATGCAAAAATAACCAACTTTAGGTAAAATGATGGTACTTGACAGAATTGCTTTGACCTACAAACATATCAATCCAGCAGTACCCATCAGCATAATATAAAATTAGCAGGACCACTTAACCTGAGGTGGTATTGAAAATGAAAATATCTTTAAAATGGTAAGTTATGAGGGCTATTAGCTATTATGAAGAATTATGTTAGTGAAATTATAGACCCTCATCTTCTCCAACCTGCAAGTGATGCAACTATCATGGCCAATCAAAACTAATGTGGGACTGACAAAGGCTCATTCTACTATTGATTGAATAGTGATCATTCCATCATTTCCTAAAACTTTTTGTGAGATGAGGTGTCCTTTTGTAAGAATTGATTACTTCTGAAATATATACTGGTATATATGGTCATCTCCCATCTGATTACAACATGTTTTACTATGCCCAGGTGCAATACCCATTTTAGGATCGCAACATGTGGCTGCTGCATGAAGCAAACAGCTGGTCATTCCATTTAGTGAAAGTGTTTAGCATGTTTCATATCTTGGTCACTTAAATCAGATCAGCTGTTAAATGTTGATAACAAATTTTGAAAACCTGTTTTGTTCAATCTGTACATTTCTGTTGATTAGAGCACAATTGTTACCTGATTTTTGGTAAAGCACACCAGTTTCCAAAGCATGTTCAGTCATGAAGAGCTCACGTTGTGTGTCGGGATCAACACATCCTCAGCAGCAATTTCCAGCTAATCCCATTGTGTGTGGTCAATTGTGCTCTTAAGTCGATCAGAGAATTCGGATAGTTCTTTAAAAAGTGTCATACATATGCTGTGGCCTTGGTGGTATTGTATACTTGTGGTGCGTAACATGCTGAAATCGGTTTTTGGCAATTATCTTAAAAACCATTGGCTTTTGGATATGAAAATGTATTACTGACCCCCCATAATGTGGATTTTCAGGGTCAAGAGCTCCTTGGAGGTAAATCCCATCCGATAATGGTACAGAAATTATACATATATGTGGCACCGATGGATATAGATCAATAAATTTCGAATTGGGGGCTCAGCTTTGAGATAAAAGTGCTGAACCCCAAAATTGGGCCCTTAAAATGGATTTTGTTTGGTTTTTGGCAATTATCTTAAAAACCATTGACTTTTGGATATGAAAATGTATTACTGACCCCCCATAATATGGCCATTCCGCACATTTTGAGTGGTCACACGACCCCCTTTGGCCAACGGTTCTGGAGATATAGTCACGGCGGGTGGTAGTACTTCGCGCAAAAAGGGGCGTGGCCATTTGACCCATTTCGCCCTCAATGGGAAATGTGTCACCAACCAAATATTGTTCGTGTACCTTCAATTAGTGGATTCGTGAAGAGTTTTGCTCTGGACATAAAAGTGCATACAAAACGCCCTCAGCTACTAGAGTACCAAAGGTATAATAAATTATAATAGACAAGACATATTTTTGGCATATCAACAACATTTGTTGAAATTATTTACTGTACTTTATTTGTATTTAAATTCATGCAGTACTGTAGATGGGTGCACGAATTTAGAACTGAGCGAAAAATAGTATGACTCAAAGTGTTTAGCGCACAAACAGGAAAAATAAAGGGCTTTGTATATTAATTGATATAAACACCTAAAAAGTAAGTTCAGCAGGGTAAATTCAGCACATATACGTAGTTAATTTAATAGCTTGATGTTTTTCTAACCTTCTTCGGACTGTCACTTGATTGGAATATTTGCCATTTTCAAAAATAGCTTTTTCAACTTTGATGATCAATAGTATCGAGTGTTGATGGGTTAACTGGGTAAAGAGTTGTCACCAACCTTTTTACTGTGTGCATTTGTCTTGAACTTGACAAGATTCATGCTGAGGGAAGTTAGTAGCATGATTTTCAACAACCCCCATATTTGATCCACTAGAAATTTAAAAACTGAATCATTATTTGTATACACGAGTTAAACGTCAATTTTAACAAACATGGACTTCTCATCTGTCGAAAGTCTCTGTTTCAGAGCTACATTGGTCGTAATATGATTTTTGTGCAGTCACATAGCCAGTTTCTTGAAAATGAATTTTCTCATTGCATTCAGTGAAAAACCCATCCTAAGAGCGACCTGGTTGACAGAGCTGTTTACGCTTTTGGTTTCCAGATGATAACTTTAGATAGTCTCAACTCAATGGAATGAAATTTGGAATGTTGGTTTACTAGCACAAAATACAGGTCAAGTTCGCATTTGGGTTACGCCCACCAATTTTCACCAGAGTTATGGCCCTTTGTTGGAATTTGCCCTCCAATTTCATTTCCAGATGATAACTTAAGTTGAACTGATTGGAATGAAATTTGCTATGTGAGTTTACTAACCCAAAATACTGGTCAAGTTTGATTTTGCATTCTGCAAATTTTTTACCAGAGTTATAGCCCTTTGTTGTCATTTGGCCTCAATTTTATTTTGAGTTCTGTCTTTGCACCATCACAGATGGGCCTTTGTTCATGTCTACATTATGGACAAACCACGGGCATATTTTGCCACGCCCCAGCAATGTTCTTATTTTGAGGTGTTTATTTGTGAACTACAAAGTGCCATTTTGATCTCAAATGTAAAGTTTGAGCTATAGCCATGGGTTGGTCGTCCGTGCATGTGGGTGCTTCTGTCAACAATTTCCTTTGGCACACCCTACAGGCCACATCCCTCATCCAATCATCACCAAACTGAATAGCGATCTTCGGGGTGAACTCTCGATGGGAGCTTACCATTTTTTCCGATTTTCATTGAAAACATGGCCACCAGCAGCCATCTTGGATTTTTTTACTCTTTGTATGACTAAATCATTTAGCACACCCTACATATCACATCTCTTATCCGATCGTCACCAAACTACATATGGATCCTAGGGGTGACCTCTAAATGGGAGCTTACCATTTTTTCCAAAATTCTGTTAAAAAAAATAGCGGCCATCATGGATTTTACTCTTTGTATGTCTAAATCGATTGGTGTTTAGTAAGTATTTCATAGACATACTAACTTTCTGCATTCCCTATCGCTCCATTAACTGTAACATTTGACAATAGCCCCTCTCCAAGTTGAGCTTTGAACAGTGTCATTGACATTTCATTTAAGTCAGCAGCTTATATATGGTTACAAAAAATCATGTCAGTGATTCCAATTACTAGAAATACCATACTTATTATTGGGCATTGAAGAATTACCTATCTTTACAACATAATTTTTAACAGTTATCTTCTGAGTGCGCACATTTATATTGTGGCGGTCATGAAATCTACCTTCAGCAACAATTAAGAACTGTAACTGCATATCATTGGATACATGATTGTCAGAAATATACCGGTCAGTTTTGAATTCGTGCATCAGGGCGTGCAAATTCAAATTTGCGAATTTAAAGATGAGTGAAAAAATATTACTACATGAATTTAAATTCGAGTAAGATATGCATGTTTTGATATTTGTTTGATTATGTATATATTACAGATTATAGATATTATACAAAGCTTGTAATGAGACATCCTGCTGTGTAGCTTGTAATGAGACATCCTGCTGTGTAGCTTGTAATGAGACATCCTGCTGTGTAGCTTGTAATGAGACATCCTGCTGTGTAGCTTGTAATGAGACATCCTGCTGTGTAGCTTGTAATGAGACATCCTGCTGTGTAGCTTGTAATGAGACATCCTGCTGTGTAGCTTGTAATGAGACATCCTGCTGTGTAGCTATATATATTGCTGGTATTTTATCCTCGGTCATTATTTTTCAGTCTGTGTTTGGTGTGCTGTGTTCTATTGAAGGATCTGATGCATTTAAAGATGCACTGGATAAAACTAAAATTGGACCTTGGTTCTACAGAACTAAACAAGAAGTTCAGAACCATGGAGGAGCTCACCCTCTGTGTAGAAAATAACATTGGGAAAGTCGAAATGAACCGTAGCATTTAAAGGTACTCAATCCGATCAGACGCTCCTAAATTACTATTTCTTTGGTTTCGGGGGTAAAAAATATTTTATTTGAGTCGAGGAACCCACCCATCTATACGTATCGCGATATGCGGGTCGCGATACAATACGTATCTAGATACGATACCCTAGTATTTCTGGATGCAGCCCTTCATATGGAATTCATGAATTGGTTGAAAAAAAACATATATTCAATCATAGTCATTATTTAATAGTTCATTAATTTGATTAAGCCTTCAATACCAGCTACTTCAGTTCATTGGAATGTTTTATTTAAGGCCAAGGTCGTATGGGATTACACGACTTTCAAGTACAAAAACATACCACGTTTGTTGTTTAATTCATTTAAATACAGTCCAGGGGGAGTAATCCAAAAATACCACGTCGCAAGTTCGGAACGCTGTCTGTATTGACGCGGTTTACTACGAGTCTTGCGATGAGACACGTTTATGTCAATTGGGTATCGGTGACTGTTAACGGGAATGATTTAATTCTCTAATATGCAGTTCAAGTCCGATAAACGACAAATGATTAGCACGACGTACATTTTGAGCCTTTTGGTGACATCATTTCTATGAACGAACTCTTCTGTGTGCCAACGGTGACAATGGTATATCAATCTATACACAAAAACAACAACGCCCACGCGCATGACCGACGAATAGGTGGCTGATCTATTTAATCGGCGCTTTGAAGTAGAACGACTTGATCATGCTTCTTTGCATGCCGTTGTATTTAATTCTTATTCTCCGGCGTGAATATAGCAACGAATAATGGATAATAGATAAACAAAATTGTGTATCGCGATGCGAGATATTTTGGCTATGGAACCGGTGCGTGTATCGTAGAACTCTGATTCGCAATACACCGGTGCACCGGTGATATCTCGCACCCCTACACCCATCAAAGCTCAGAATGATCAGATATTGATTTTTGAAGTTTGTTATTTCTTGAGATGTGTAATAATAGGTGACCAAGAAATACGTGGTTAAACGGAAGGTCTCGGACAAAATTGCGGATGAAGATCGATAACTCTAAAATCAAGTGGTAATACGGCCAAATTTTTTGATACTTAAGTGATAATATGGCCATATTTTGTTGAACAAAATGTTGATAAATAACAAGTTTTGGGCTATTTGATACCATAGTTGGCAGTGATTAGCATTATTTCGTTGCAATAAATCGATTCTGATAACTAATGTGTATTTTGAAGAAATGTTGTTGTATCTTGATGATATGGGGACCGTCTGATCAAATTGAGTACCTTTAACATGCGAGAAACAAAGGAATGATCCAGAGTACTACAACATAGGAGGAATAGGGATCAGCTGGAGGACTGTAACATGGGTGATATAAGAAACCGGAGGACTATTAACATATGAGGAATAGGAATCAATTGTGGACTATATCACAGATGATATAAGAAACCGGAGGACTATAACATGGGGGGGGAATAGGAATCAACTTGTGGACTATATCACGGATGATATAAGAAACCGGAGGACTATAACATGGGAGGAATAGGAATTGACTGGAGGACTATAACACTGATGATATAATGAACTGTAGGACTATACCATAGGAGGAATAGTAATCAACTGGATGACTATAACACGGGTAATACAATGAAACAGAGGACTATAACACGGGTGATACAATGAAACAGAGGACTATAACATGGGTGATATAATGAACAGGTGGACTATAACACAAGTGATATAATCAACTGGACTATAACATGGGTAATATGATGAACTGGAGGACTATAACTGAAATGATTCAGAGGACTATAACATGGATGAACTGGAGGACTATGGGTAATATGATGAATTGGAGGACTATAACATGGTGAGACAATGAACTGGATGACTATAACATGGGATATATAATGAACCAGAGGACTATAACATGAGTAATATGATGAATTGGAGGACTATAACATTGGTGATAAATGAACCATAGGACTGATGGTAGTCATATGATCTGAGTAAATTTAAAATTGACTGCAATAACTTGCATGAATCATATAGCTTACTGTTCATGTATTTTGCTGCTATTCTTAAGTTATTAAATGATGAGTTTGCATGTGTGCGTTTGATTGATCTATGAGTCTGCAGTAGTTTTGGTAAAAACTATATAACCGTAGCTATTTAAAGTTGTAGTGTCATTTGCCATAGTTGTGAAGTTCACAGCAGCTACATGGAATTGTAGTCACATGTATCATTCGTAATTTTGTAGAGGTTATGGGGCAGTAGACTCAAAAGATGGGTCCCTTCATATGAATGTCATTTATGGGCTATTATATTGTATTCACCAAACACCATTCCAAAATTATTTTTTTTTGGGTGGAGAAGAGGTGGAAGATAACATGAATGAAAGTGTCAGTGACACTGTAGCTCAACTTGGAGAGGCGTTACTTTTATGCTTAGCAGTCAATAGAATGCTAAAGAATGAGGAAATTGAAACAAGTATTAGTGAAAGCATTGTATTATGCATTTGAATTCTTTTTATTTCTCCGATAAATGTAAGGTGTACAGATTTGGACAATCTTAATGGGTTGATTTTATGTGGTTTATGCAGGTTCCTTAACTTGTCATGGTTGTCCATGTTGGAGGAAAATATAAAATTAAAATATGATGCCAGACATTTGCAGAATGAGGTCCCCAGAGGGTTAATTTAGTGATGCTACCACACACAGCAGCTAGCATCACTAAACTCACCATCTAGGGACCTCATTCTGCTCAGGTGTCATCTTCTCTGCATAGTATCTTTATTCTTTAATATCAAATTAACATTTTTTTTAATTTTTTTTTAATTTTTTTAGTTCAGTTTAGTTTCTCTATATCCACAAATTGGCAGATGACACAATGCACAATCGCGTTGCCCAATGGATGCACATCAACATCTGGGAAATTAAATCTGTCTAGGTTTCTCACAGCAGATGAGGTCATATAGAAATGAGGTCCCCAGAGGATGAATTTTGTGATGCTAGCCTGCTGTGCTGGGTAGTGTCACTAAATTCACCCTCTGGGGATCTCATTTTGCAAATTTCTGGAACCATATTATGAGGCCTGTTCACAAGTTTCTCCGAGTTGAAAATTTTGGTCTTAAATGGCTCATGAAGTTTGACATGGAAAAAGTTGGACATCCCCCAACAGAGACCTGCTATGTTGTCATGCATGACGTGCCTATCAGGATTACACTAGTACATTGAGGTGAAATTACCATAAATGTTGATTGAGATGTCTGTGCATTTGTAGGGTTTGTACAGGTCTGTAAAAAACTAGGTATTTGGGCCCTGGAAAACCCCACAAGTATTTAATCAGCTTGCCAATGGTAGCATACAGTTATTAATGAAACACTCGTGCTGCTCATAATTATGATCGCAAATAAGAGAGACAGACAGGTGTGAATTGTTCAGTTTCCTTAGTATTTGGATTCTGTAATATTTATTTATCGAAATTACCCGACATGCGCTTTAAACCGCTTGGCCATATTGTGTTTATCTCTGTGAACTAATACATTAAAAACATATATTTTACAGTCATAATTACTCATTGGAAAATAAAAAGAATGGCTTTTGCCTGACACTGATGCAAATAAGGCAAGGTGTCTTCAAAAATGGGGAAGGCAGCATTGTATTCACATGCAGATGATAATGAGATGCTGATCGCGATAAACAAATGTTTAACCCATACCTAGGCAATAGTAAAGTGCTATGATTGGAATCATAATCTAGAGTTTTGATGCTGAATTACAAAGTACTGTTATGTACTAAAATAGTAGAGACAAATGCTCATAATAACACAAATTATTATAATTTATGGGTCAAAAGAGAAGGGTTAATATAACATCTAAACTATAGAATATGTCACCACTATCAGTGTTAGCAGTTCTATTTATGTTGTTGCAAATTTCCTTGTGAGATATCAAAATACCGGTAATATTATTTTAGTTATCTTCGGCAACATCGGGGGTACATGGAGATTTAATACCTGGATGTCGATTTTGGAACCCCGAGGCGGAGCAGAGGGGTTCAAAAAGAGACATCCAGGTATTAAATCTCCATGTACCCCACGATGTTGCCGGAGATAATGATTTTGTCCCCACAACAATGACCGTGTTTCCTTAATTAGCTCAACTTTACTTTGTAAAGTTTGAGCTATTGCCATGGCTTGGAATCCGTCGTCCGTGTGTGTGTGTGTGTGATTCATCAACAATTTCCTTTAGCACGGGCTACAGGTCGTACCTTTGGTCGGATCATTATGAAATTTGTCATTGTTGTTGACATTGACATGTAGATGGGAACGATTCATTTTGGGGTCATTCGCCAGCAGCCATCTTGGATTTTACTCTTTGCATGACTAAATCCTTTGGCATGGGCTACAGGTCGTACCTTTAGTCGCATCATCATGAAATTTGTTACGGATGTTGACAATGACATGTAGATGGGAACGAGTCATTTTGGGGTGATTCAGCCAAAAAACATGGCCGCCAGCAGCCATCTTGGATTTTACTCTTTGCATGACTAAATCCTTTGGCACGGGCTACAGGCGTACCTTCGGTCGGATCATTATGAAATTTGTCATGGCTGTTGACATTGACATGTAGATGGGAACGAGTCATATTGGGGTCATTCGGCAAAAAAACATGGCCGCCAGCGGCAATCTTCGATTTCAAAAATTCAATCCATTAGCACGGGCTACAGGCCATACTGTTTGTCTGATCATCATGAAGTGGAAGCTAATATTGTGATGTAGATGGGAACGAGTCATTTTGGGGTCATTCGGCCAAAAAACATGGCGCCAGCAGCCATCTTGGATTTTACTCTTTGCATGACTAAATCCTATGGCACGGGCTACAGGTCGTGCTGTTCGTCTGATCATCATGAAATTTGTCATGGATGTTAATATTGAGATGTAGATGGGAACAACTCATTTTGGGGTCATTCGGCCAAAAAACATGGCCGCCAACAACCATCTTGGATTTTATTCTTTGCATGACTAAATCCTTTGGCATAGGCTACAGGTCGTACCTTTAGTCGGATCATCATGAAATTTCAAAATTCAAACCATTAGCATGGGCTACAGGTCGTACTGTTTGTCTGATCATCATGAAATTTGTCAGTTATGTTAATATTGACATATAGATGGGAACGAGTCATTCAGCCAAAAAACATGGCCACCAGCAGCCATCTTGGATTTTACTCTTTGCATGACTAAATCCTTTGGCACAGGCTACAGGTCGTACCTTTGGTCGGATCATCATGAAATTTGTCATGGCTGTTAACATTGAAATGTAGATGGGAACGAATCATTTTGGGGTCATTCTGCCATAAAACATGTCTGCTGGCAGCCATCTTGGATTTTACTCTTTGCATAACTAAATCCTTTGGCACTCCCTACAGTCCACTTCCCTCATCCGATCATCACCAAACTTTATATTAATCTTGATATGGATCTACTGGATGCAATAAGCTATCAAATGTTTTTTTAATTTCATTGGAATATTAGCTGTCAGCAACCATCTTGGATTTTACTTTGAAAACTAGTATATCTCTTCATGTTGATAATCTAATATTGCTTTTAATTTTCCGTATTCCTAATGGCTCCATTGACTGTAACATATGAAATTATTCCCTTTCCAAGTGAGCTACAGTGTCATTGACACTTTCATTTAAGTTTGTTTTTCATAGGTTATCTTATTAATTCACACCAATAAGAATAATTCAGTAGCTGACATGAGGATCCGGCGTCAGGTGAAGTCAAATTCGGCGTGTGAGAGCAACGTCACGATTGGTGGAAACTGTCAGTTCAAGGGCCATTCATATACCCCTGATGTTTCACGTGTTCATATACCCCCAATGTTTGGCGCACGTTCTCTTATACCCCGCCGTCAAGGGTGATGGGGGACATGGTGATTTAAACGTGGCGTTGTAGCCAATCAGATTGCTAGTTACAACCGGATGTGGGGACAAAGTTATTTAATGATGGAAAAGTTAAAAAACATGGAATGGATAAAAGAAGTTAATATTTAACTCTAAAAATGGAAAATATGAACAACATCATTTGCCTCTCTTTTCAAAGTAGTCATTATGGTGAACCTCCATACCAAATTTCATCTAGAACATATAACCATTGGTTGAGATATATGCACGGACTGACAAAAAAAAACCCCACCTTTCCAGATAAACAAGATGGCTGCTGGTGGCCATGTTTTTAACAAAATTGGTGGGAAAAATTGACAGCTCACATCTTAAAGTCCCATTTCTCAATAAGGGCCATAACAATGGACAAAATTAATGGATGAAACCCGCTGTTTGTTAGTATTCTTCCCCGAAGATGTGAGCTGTCCAACTTCAATGATCCATATGAAGTTTGGTAACGATCGAAAGAGGAATGTGACCTGTAGGGTGTGCCAAGGGATTTAGTCATACAAAGAGTAAAATCCATTTTCACGCTATTAAAGTCCCATTTCTCAATAAGGACCATAACAATGGACAAAATTAATGGATGAAACCCGCTGATTGTTAGTATACTAAAAAAAAATAGACAAACCAAGGGCTATAACTCAGGTAAAAAGGATCAGACAAATCTGGTTTCCGAACTCATCCAAGATCCATTTACCAAATATGAATGAAATTGGTTGATGTTTGTTCAAGTGTTATTGTGTAACAGACATAAAATTATCTAAAATTGCTAAAAAATATAGCAATGATAATAGAAACAAGTGGCATACATCTGGTTAGAAAGTCCTGGTGGACTCGATTTTCTGTTAACAGCTGTCGCACATGACAACTCACATCCCAAAAATGTCAGCATCCATATGTCATATAGGTTTGTTGCCGCCGGCCAACCTTCCCTCACCTAACCATAAGTTGAGTTTTTATCCTTGACTAAAAATATACCTTTTAGCAGAACATGTGTGTATACTTTGTCAATATTCTATAAAGCAAACTCCCCTACAGCTCTGCTAACAAAATAATTGAAATTTAACATCCTAATACATGGAAATGCCACTCATTTAACTTCATTATAAATATCAGTTCTGTACTATATATTATTACACGCTTGTTCCTAGAAGTACAGTGTTATTGCCGTTCCATATTCACAAATCCGTATGCAACGTACGTTCCATACGCATCTCGTTGGCGTAAAATGACGTACATGACGTTCACCTCAACCACGAAACTGGAACTATTTAAATAAAAGAATCATCACACATGACAAACACGCCCTGTATGAGCCTAAATAAACCTTCTAATCCTGTATTTTTAATGCACGGATTCTAGAACGCGAATCGTGTAATAAACACAGAACGACACGATGTGTAAATGGGTACATGTAAATTTATATGAGTATTATATATTACATCGATGCAATTATCTGTAATTTGGTAGTTTTACTGACATGTACTTGTATATTATTTAAACTTATAATAAGCTGGCTGAAGAACAATAAATCCACTACACCTGCAGTGCTGACGAGTCCTTTGATTTGTGTCCCACACTAGGGATCTCGAATCGAATCAGCTATATAGTGATTGACATTGTTTACCAGTGTGTATTTTGATGTCTCATGACAAAAAACTGCAAAATTCACTAGATAATATATAACACTGTTAATCTCCTTAAACATCCGTTGGAACTTGTGGGTTTTTTTTTTAGGAAAAGCATGACACAGGCAAGTCGACACTCTCAGTCTCATTGATGGTCTGGGATACTTTGCATTGAATTTCTATCTAGCTGCGTAATGGCGAACATGACACAAGAAGTGACATTAAGACACTTAAAGACAGTTCAATCAACATATAACAAACGTACCCCATGGAATGGAAGTCACTTGTCTACATTATTTAATAAAGATAATAAAGATTTGACACAAGCGGACATGTGTACACAGTTCAGCTTATACATAATTGTAGTCCGATACCAATGGTAGTTATCTGTTAAACTATTCACCCCACAATATATAGATCAAACACCTACATCACATATTCACAACAGTTGTCTTCACAGAGGGGGTCTCAGAAAACAGACACAAACAAGAGATGGACTGTCGTCCGGTACATACTCCCTAGTGGCATACCGCCTAGTGTGGGCATATCTATAACTTATGACTGCTATACTCAGACAGATGGACCCAAATATCAGCATTTTCATATAAACAAAGATGAATAACTATAGCACAAAAAAACCAAAACAAAACAGGTGAATGTGCCATTAAATGTCCTCATAGTGGTGAACATCCATACAAAATTTCATTGAGATCCGAGCATTACTGTTATGACATGAACAGACATCGGATGGACCAAACAGCCAACATGTCCAGATAAACAAACTTGAATAACTCTAGAATGGAAAAGCCAAACAGAACAGTGGAACCCTCTATTGAATGTCCTCACAGTGGTGAACATCCATACCAAATTTCATTGAGATCCCAGCACAACTGTTGAAGTTACGACATGAACAGACACCAGACGGACCAAAAAGCCAACATTTCCAGATAAACAAAGATGTATAACAGTATAACTCTAGAATGGAAAATCTGAACAAAACGATGGAACCCTCTTTTTAATGTCCTCATAGCAGTAAACATCCACACCAAATTTCATTGAGATCCCAGCACAACTGTTGAAGTTATGACATGAACAGACACCAGACAGACCAAAAAGCCAACATTTCCAGATAAACAAAGATGAAAAACTCTAGAATGGAAAATCCGAACAAAACGACGGAACCCTCTATTGAATGTCCTCATAGTTGTGAACATCCATTCCAAATTTCATTGAGATCCCAGCACAACTGTTGAAGTTACGACATGAACAGACACCAGATGGACCAAAAATCCAACATTTCCAGATAAACAAAGATGAATAACTCTAGAATGGAAAAGCCAAACAAAACAATGGAACCCTCTATTGAATGCCCTCATAGTAGTGAACATCCATACCAAATTTCATTGAGATCCGAGCACTACTGTTCATGTTATGACATGAACAGACACCCGACGGACAAAAAAATCCAACTTTTCCAGATAAACAAAGATGAATAACTCTAGAATGGAAAATCCGAACAAAACGATGGAACCCTCTATTGAATGTCCTCACAGTGGTAAACATCCATACCAAATTTCATTGAGATCCCAGCACAACTGTTGAAGTTACGACATGAACAGACACCAGGCGGACCAAAAAGCCAACATTTCCAGATAAACAAAGATGTATAACTCTAGAATGGAAAATCTGAACAAAACGATGGAACCCTCTTTTTAATGTCCTCATAGCAGTAAACATCTACACCAAATTTCATTGAGATCCCAGCACAACTGTTGAAGTTATGACATGAACAGATACCAGACAGACCAAAAAGCCAACATTTCCAGATAAACAAAGATGAATAACTCTAGAATGGAAAAAACGACGGAACCCTCTATTTAATGTCCTCATAGTTGTGAACATCCATTCCAAATTGCATTGAGATCCCAGCACAACTGTTGAAGTTACGACATGAACAGACACCAGATGGACCAAAAATCCAACATTTCCAGATAAACAAAGATGAATAACTCTAGAATGGAAAAGCCAAACAGAACAATGGAACCCTCTATTGAATGCCCTCATAGTAGTGAACATCCATAACCAAATTTCGTTGAGATCCGAGCACTACTGTTCATGTTATGACATGAACAGACACCAGACGGACAAAAAAATCCAACTTTTCCAGATAAACAAAGATGAATAACTCTAGAATGGAAAATCCGAACAAAACGATGGAACCCTCTAATTAATGTCCTCATAGTTGTGAACATCCATTCCAAATTTCAGTGAGATCCCAGCACAACTGTTGAAGTTACGACATGAACAGACACCAGATGGACAAAAAATCCAACATTTCCAGATAAACAAAGATGAATAACTCTAGAATGGAAAATCCGACCAAAACGATGGAACCCTCTATTTAATGTCCTCATAGTAGTGAACATGCATGCCTAATTTCATTGAGATCCGAGCACTATTGTTCAAGTTATGACATGAACAGACATCGGACTGACGTATGGACGGACGGACACACGGACCGACAGGTGCAAAACAGTATCCCCCCCTTTTTTTTTAAAAGGGGGTATAATTACAAATGTTATCAACAAGATTCAACGGATCAAAACTTGGTGCAACGCGCTTGATTTCCCGGGGAAACAAACTGAAAGTAGGAAATTTATAGGAATTCTGCCGGTAGTGTCGCAGATAACTGGTCGCACATGACGACGTCCATTTAAGAACGTAATTTACCGATTGTTCTAATGTTTCTCATCGTTTCTGTTCATTTCAATCTATGTTTTGTTGCTCATAACGGCAGCTGGCATTGAATTTTACAGAAACATTTACATATTTTGTGTCGATACAGATTACAAATATATGCGGCGATTGTTCACCGTCACGGGTTGCGATCGAAGCAAATTAGGTCTATGTGCTATGTGCATGTCTATTCTGAACGGCATACATTCAAAATTACCTACATTGGCAACCTTGTACTTCAATTTTTGTGAGGTCAGGTCATTTGAGAGTACACAAAAGTAACACCAATTGAAAATATCTGAATCAGCCGACCGATTCGGTGTCGATCTCGAATCGGGTGACCGATATCGACATCGAATCGAATATCGAATATTCGCAGGCCCCTATCCCACACTGGTATGCTTTATGTAAATATTCTTGTTTATGGGCAAAATGTAGATCCTTCCAAAGCGCGTTTAACCCTTTACCCAACAAACCGGCCAAAACCGGCCAAATAAAGCTTCAACAGCCTAAAATATCTTCGGTCTGTCTCAATAGAACCATACAAATATGGATATCATTGGAACCGGCTCCTTGACCACATTGTGATAGTTACAGTTATGCCCTGTGCCAATGCATTCTCTTATATATGCGAGTCGACCATAGGTCGCCTCGCATATATAAGAGAATGCATTGGCCTAAAAAAAATCTTTTTTTAACACTTTTTACCATTTTTTCTTACATTCTTTAACAATTTTATAATTTTTAATGTGTTAAGCCAATGGGGTACCTCGAAACAGTGCGCGGAACTGCGCAGAAGTGCGCGGAACTGCGCGGTACAAACAAAACAGTTATTATGCACGGGGAGTTGATTTAAAACATGTATATTAATGAAATATAGTAGTAGAAGGTCTTCAGTTACGAATTTGCTAGATCATTTTAACGTTTTATTAGAGAGAGTGAGTGGTAGAATCTACCGCGCACTGTTTCGAGAAAATTTCTTCCGCGCATTGTTTCGAGAAAAGCTTACTGCGCAGTTGTTACCAGAAAACTTAATGCGCGATGTCGGATTAATACCCATAGTTACGTGATAAATTATATATTATAAAACAATTTTCTAAAACTCCCATCAGCTTTTATCCGGCAGACTTAATTGTCAAAATGAATTTACCGGTGCCATGATATATGGCACCTCTGAGGCGTTATTTCGCTAAAATCCGATTTGGATTCTGGATTCAGATTACAGATTTGTCCCCGTACGACTTGGTTCGGCAAAAGAACAGACCACAAATTTCCAGAATCAGTAAACGAACAGACCGTAATCCTAATTTCGTGGGAATCCGATAGGGATTCGGATTCCGATTACGGACTCAAATGTTCGTAATGTAAACAAACCGAGATTTCGCCACCTCAGAGTTTAAAAACACAATAAAACATAAGAATCCGTCTCTTGTGTACAAATTATTGCAGAATATAAACGATCTATATCAAAGAATTTTAAATGCGGAGACAAATTTGTTTTATTGAATGTAAACTGGGAGAATATTACTGAAATTAGCCAAATAATAACGCTATTGATAGTAACGCTGGGGGAGCACTTCGGTTGATGGCGAAGAAATTGCAATTCATTGTTGATTGTCACTTTCATATGTCCATTTCATAATTCCATCCTTAAAATACCGCCCGAACGCATGTCGATTTCGAATTCGGCGGATACGTCACCATTGACCGAGTTCATATGCACCTGCATGGATAATATGTCTTCTGCTGTGTTCGTTATTATAATGTTTCTTCTTATTCAAGAAATAGTAGGATTATATGGTATCGATGGATTATCAGATACACGTATGTACTATCATCTAGTCTTAATGTTATAGCAATTTCATGTTTAACATGTTTTGTTTCGTTAAATGCAGTCGTTAATGCAAAATTTTGCACAATAGTCTCTGTATAGACAACAGACACATGTTCTAGGGACGTGGCTAGAAGTTTCCTCAAATTTACGGCCAACTGCACCCCCCCCCCCCTTGAACCAAACATCAATCTCACAGGTTCGCAGAATTCAATTTGCTCCCCTTGGAAATATCCAATCTGACAAACACTAAGATTGGAAAATTACCAACTTTTACTGGTTGAAAAAAATCAAACAATGAGAACAATGCCAACCTATATATGGTGTCAAATTAATGTCCAACTAATGTTGTGTCATGCATGAAATTTCCGACTGCTGGAATGTACCAAAGTTTAGTTTAGATATATTTATTTCAAATATATGTCAAATTTAGATAACACATTATATATAACACATACATTTGTTTATACATACAAAGGAATTGGGGGACAAGTACTGACTCACTTAAGGGTACCCCCTCTCCCAAATGTTATTACACTGAAAAAATAAATAATTAGTAATGGCAAAGCAACGTACATGACTACCAAAACAAGTTGAACATATATACAGATCACTGGACACCCCCTCTCCCGAGTTAGTCATAAGTTTGTATATGTATTTATTTAAAATCGGGTTTGTTTGTTTGTTGCGTTTGTTGGCTTGTACGTATCATTATTTGAAACAGTTAGTCAAAATAATCCTGATTTTCCTCACGTATGAGTGACTGCACAGCTTAGCAAATTGTACCAAAAATCGGGGTGGGGGTCGAGACACACAAGCAACCCCTGTCGTCACGTCCCTGTTCAACTGACAAGTTTCGTGTGTTCTTCACAACATCTTTGGAATTTGATTCAGGAGGCCTAGAGCTGTCATGTTTAGATATGCTTGCCAACATCAATAAACACACTTTAACTTGAAAAAAAAGATGCGATTAAGTCGGATTGGCAGCAAATTATGTGCCGTGTATATACACATAGACGAAAAGCATGATTTCACAACAAACATGCACTTTATAAATATAAGATACAAATGATACTTTTGTCAAATACATGAGCCATGTTTGACGCTGGGAGAGATTTTCGGAGACCACGTGGATTTCAAAATCTGACCTAGAATCCGAAATTAGCTCCGCCCCCCGTAATCGGCTTTGGATTCTCAATCCGGATTTTAGCGAAATTACGGCTCTGTGCATATATGGCACCTCTTATTACGCCCCCTAGTGTGGTGTTTCTAGCTTTTGGTTTTTTGATATCGCATGGTCGATCGATAATTCACTGGGTGATTGTACATTCGGCAAACCTCGTCAGATTCCGTCACCGTTTCATCGTACCGATAATTACGAGAGTACAACTAAGATTGGCACATGTGTTTACGTCACCGGTGTAATTGTGGGGACATGCTTCTATTATGAAGGTTTGCTATCCCGAAGGTCCGCTATTCCGAAGGTTCTCTATTCCGAAGGTTTTTGTTATTTTTAGGTTAATTCTATATTTTAAAGTATTGAGACTAATTTGAGAGGGTTCATTTTCACAAAGATTCTTTATATGGAGTGTGCGCTCACATCCGAACTGATCATGCGCGCACACCGATACAGATACAGGAGGAAATAACTTAACTTAGAACATTAAATGTGATTTTGTTTTGTTTTCGCTGGTTTTCTTGAGATTTTATGTCATTACGTGGGCCCATACCTTTGAATTCTTGGCATATACTATGAATGTTGTGGTATATATGGACCCTCCCGCATTGGGACATGACATAGGTTCAGTTGACTTAAGTGGTGTTCTGTGTGTGCTCCAATTTGGAGTTCAATATTTTAAGGGCCAAGTTTAGAATTTTATGGGTCCATACCTTTGAACTCTGGGCATATAATATGAATATTGGGGGGCATGTCTCTATTCCGAAGGTTCACTATCCCGAAGGTCCACTATTCCGAAATTTCTCTGAATGTTCGCTATTCCGAAGGTTCACCAATCCGAAGGTTCGTTATTCCGAAGGTTCTGTGTTCCAAAGATTTTTTTTATTTTAAGGTTAATTCTATATTCTAAAGTAACGAGAGGGTTCATTATCACGAAGATTCTTTTTATGAAGGAAATAACGTAAAACATTAAATGTGATTTTGTTTTGTTTTCGAGGGTTTTCTTGAGTTTAATGTCATTACGTATGACCTTATTTCTCATTACATATTCACGCCAAGGAGCCCACACAATTGCTATGTTACGATGCGATTTAATGTGATTATGTGTGACCTAATATCTCAATAATCTGAGGCAAGAGTACGCCTGCTAAAGGCGAATTATAACAGTTGGGGGTATAACGCTCAATAAATACTGGAGGCTATAACAAACTGCGCAGTAGAATATCGCTGAATGGACGAGTATGAGATGAGCCTAAATGCAATTGTGACTTTGTTTAAAGGCCCACTTAATTTTCGAGTCATTAATTTTTTATAGTATATACGGTTTAATAACAATTTATGCCATAAAATTTGAATAAACTACTATAATTCATCACCATTTGAAAGGCAGAATACTTCTATCTCCTAGTTTGAAACACCTTCAAAATACCGCGTCGTATATCTAGCAATTAGCAACCAACATGTCCTCCTCGGCTTTCCATAGATTTCAACGTAATTTGATACTTATGGGTATTTGTGTCCGGGAAGTGTTTTGGACGGGTCAAATCGTGACCCCGACCTGACCTTGACCTTTAAAACTGTCAATGCAAGGTCAATTTGGGTAAAACGGACAAATTTCGGCGAAATTTGATACCTAGGGATACTTTGGTCCGAGGAGAGTTTTGAACGGGTCAAATCGTGACCTCGGCCTGACCTTGACCTTCAATATGGCCAATCAAAGGTCAACTCGGATAAAACGGATAGATTTCGACAAAATTTTATACCTATGGGTACTTTTGTCGGGGGGGGGGGGTGTTTGGACGGGTCAAATCATGACTCTGACCTTACCTTGACCTTCAAAATTGTTCATTAAAGGTCAAGTTGGGTAAAACGGACGGATTTCGACGAAATTTGATACGTATGGGTACTTTTCTACGGGTGGGGGTGTTTTGGACTGGACAAATCATGACCCTGACCTGACCTTGACTTTCGAAATAGTCAATTGAAGGTCAAATCGCACCTTTCACCGGAAAGCAGATGGGAAACAGCCCGGGTGAAGTCGGGCCTATCAGCTTGTGTAATAAAGAAGACAGTTTGATGAAAGTAATGTATGACACGAGAAACGGGAAAACTTGAAATATGGAAGTACGCAAATTTCCCGCATAAAATTTGAAAGCTAGTTTATAGAATAATTGTATTATTATTTATATTTATGGCTAATAATACGATCTTGGTGGCGTTACCATTTCTGACTATGGTTTTCTTGTCTCTCTCTGTTGATCAGTTATTATGTCGAGTAGTCTGTCCGTCAAGTCAGGTAATTTCAATATATCAGTCTCTATTTTGATCACATTGTTTAAAGGGGTACTGTACCCAAGATGTTGTTGTTGGTTTCTATAATCCCCGAGTCGGAGAATAAGGTAACAACTTTTCCATTTTTTGAAAGTCTGTTGAGTACGAAGTATTGTTACGGATGGCAAATTTACCGGAATGCAAAAATACAAATTGTCGTTGTCGAGTAATTTTTGTACAGTTTTCAACCAAATGAATCAAATAAACATTATATTATATGCTTAGTAGTCCCATATACTCATTTAAGTTAGTGTGTGGTCACTAGTCAATGAGTGGCTTGGGTTTTCTCCCCGTATAAGCATAATGTTTCAAACGATCGTGTGTGCAATTGTTTTATTAATCCAGTATCCCTCAATTATAATTTGATTACGTTTTGTACACGGAAATTCCAATTTTAAGAGACGCCATTTTATGGCTGGAGCCATAAAATCAATTTATATTAAATTATTAACTTTTAAATTATTAAATTTTAAGATAGCCTATTAACCTGAGCGTTTACAGAATACATCTTCGACTCAAATTACTTATATTTCTATATAGTATCGATAATAGATCGTTGTTATCACCGGGAATTTATTGAAAATGGCGTACAGTACCACTTTAAACCTGCACAGTTATTATTAGTCAGTTTCGATGCATAACTTTTGTGCTTCATATGAAGAAATTGATATAGTTACAAATTGAATTATTAATCTTTCATTTTCTTTTGGTGAGGACGCAATTAGATAATATTATATAAAGCGTAATCCTATATGCTTTTTCTGGTGTCTAAAAGATTTATTCGGCCAATTACCCAAACCGATGCACATAGCCTCAAATCGATTAAAATTTAGAAAATTATTGAATATGTAGTTTCTTACCACCCAAGGACTCCTGAATCAACTGTACATTATCACCATATGCACTTAATTTTGTTTTTTGTTTTCTTTTGTTAATCACGTGAATATTTTTTGTAATTTATATTTTGTTGAGTCGGACTTATATAGGTCTTCGGACCTGTTGTCTGGCTCTTTGCATATTTTATTTGCAATAAACCTATTTATACAAAAAAAGTTTCGATTTATTAAAAAATTCCTCATATGTTTCCAAATTTATTATTTATTGTTAAAATTCCGTTCGACGTGGAAAATAATCGATCAACGATTTTGGTGCTTCCCCGGGCTTCGTTAGATTGCGTGATGGGTGTGTCAAAAAGAGAGAGAGTTTGGGTTTGGAGTAATTACGTTTATTCCCAAATACGATTAAAGGTACTCAATCCGATAAAACTCCTCTCAATTACTATTTCAATGGCTTCAGGGGCCAAAAATATTTGATTCGAGTCGAGGAAGCCACCCATTTTATTATATATCGATTTTAGAAATCTATTATTTTTCATTATCGGGAATACGTGCTGTCCCAGAAGTTTGCCGAAAAAGTCGACCGACATACTCTCAATACTAAATTCCATCGAACAAAATGTTGCCATACAACACATTTTGGGCAATTATATACGACATTTCACAGTCGTTAGCAATATTTTTGGATAATTAATCGATTCTAATAACTAAAGTGACCTCTGATAAAATTGTGTTGTTGTTGGAATCTGTTGAGATGGGGACACTCTGATCGGATTGAGTACCTTTAGTTGCGTTTTCAGTGGATTTAATTTGATTCTGCATTTGAAACACAATTTTTCAAATATATGAACACTTGATGTATATATCAGGGTCATTTGGGTATGAAATTGTCAGAGTCGACTTCATACTTAGGCTATACCCTGCAGATTTAATCACTCAATAATCACTGCATGATGGTTGTGTTGTTTCAACATTTTAACTTCACACATTTTCTACAGTGACATGCAGTAAGCTGTCACCTATAGGAATCAGGGAGCTAAATGTGTTCTAGAGTCGGGGAGCGAGTACACCGTGGAATGCTAAAGGTGAAGGTAACTGAAGAATGACCTTCACCTGATACATGCGACACGTTATTATGCCACCTAGTGTGGTGTTACTAGCATTTGGTTTTTTTATATCGCATGGAGTACAGGGCGAATGTATTCTTGGAGATTGTTTGTACCTTACTCAATCGTACCGATATAATCACGTAGATGCCGAAATTGTAAAGTTAACGCCAGCGGTGTATAATACGTTTATGAAAATATGATAAATCCTATCGATAGAGTCAGGACAGGCTCAAATTGTAAACTTAAAGTCACCGGTGTAATAATATGTTGTTGAAAATATAAATAATCTGATAGCCTGAAAATATTGTATAACCTATTGGGAGCCCATAATAAATGGGAATAACCTATTGGGAGCCCCTGCTGTATTTTATGGAGATTGTTTGTACCTTACTGAATCGTACCGATATAATCACGTAGATGCCGAAGTTGTAAAGTTAACGCCACTGGTGTATAATATGTTTATGATAAATCGTATCGATAGAGTGAGGACAGGCTCAAATTGTAAACTTAAAGTCGAAAATATAAATAATCTGATAGCCTGAAAACATTGTATAACCTGTTGGGAGCCCCTGGTGTAGTGAACTGAATTATGGGTAATTTTAATTGGAGTGCGCATGTCTGTTTTTTTTGTAGTAACGGCCATCTTTTATTTTCTGCATGCGCAGTCTATATGCGTTCTTTTGGGGAAATTCGCTATTTTGGTTAAGTGAAACAATGGTATGAGTTCAATGTTTGTTTGTATATAAGAAAGTATATTGAATTTTGGAGGCCGACAATTGTATCTATTTGAAGATTAAAAGTTGCTTGTGTGTATTTAGCTGTGCATGGTTCGTTAATTAGGCCAGCCTATTGTCATATTAGAACGTCTCCAATAACATACAACCTCTCTGCAGTTAACATTGTGAATTTGGCAACAGTCCAAGCAGGCCCTCTAATGGAGCACTGTGAATTTGGCAACAGTCCAAGACACGTGGGGTATATATAGAATACACACGTAGTGTTTCTGAATACCAAATTTACACCACGAGTGGGATTGATGGTTTACCACACTAGCTTTAGCGAGTGTGGTAAATCATCAATCCCACGAGTGGTGTACATTTGGTATTCAGAAACACTACGTGTGTATTTTGTTTATACCATGACCGGTACAGGAGCAACAACTGCTATGAAATCGAAATAAACCCACTTAAATTAAGATGATTCTGTCGCACCATTCACAATCATCCCCGTTGTGTTCCCCACACTTGGCCGTACATCGACGTACACTATCACAGCTGATCAGGCGTATTGATACATTGAATTAGGTCAACATTCAATTGTACGAATATGGTATCATTGTAGCCAATTCACAATAAACTGTAATCATGATGAAACCGCCATAAATAAACAACATGAATATATATATGGGAATACGAATTTAATGAATATAAATATAACACATTGCGGGAACTTTTTTTTCTCCGCCGTACAGTGAACAGGAAACCACGAAAGTCATTTTGAAATCCACCGTTTGTTGTTCGAGTTTTTTACGTCTATTTCTTGAAATATATGTTCAATTTGTTGATCTGGATGTGATTTCCACGGAAATAACTGTTCGTTTTTATCGCATTAGTGAGTATAATATTCAATTGAATCGAAAGTATCAAATTGTTTTCATCGCGAGGCGCTACATTTTAAAAATAGAGTGATTTTGATCGAGGTCATGGAAGGTTAATGAAAGGTCAACTCGGATGTAGTTCTACTATGGGTATAAACTTTAACCATTGAAATGCCATTAAAACGTGTTACCCACAGTAGAAACGTGTTACCCACGGTCGGACTCCTGTTCACACACAGTAGGGTGTACAGCACAAATATATTATATAGCATGTTTGTACACAGTACAATAGGGAGTCATGGTATAAAATAACTGAACACCTGTGGCCAACTTGATCTCCAGAATGTTTTTAAGTGGAAGGGACAGTGTACTAGTAGTGGGGTGGGGGTGGAAGTTAGATTTTGAGTGTGTATGATTCACAACTTTTGTAAAAAAAAGTTAATGCACATGTAGTTGGAAATTTCATACATTATTACACTACAACATAAAGGTTAAAATACATGGTTACCATTGCCTGGTATCCCAACTAGTAATTATTGTCCCCATTATGATGGGGACGGGGATCGAATGATGGAGGTATTTTGAGGGGGTGGGAGTCACAACTGTTATAAAGAATTTTAACAGTTGGAAATTTCATACATGATTACACTAACTTTTTGTCCCCATTTATTTTACTGCTGTCTTGTTTGTTACTGTATTCCTGATATGGAAATAATAAAGAGCATTTATTACGCCACCTGTGGTGTATCTAGCTGCTGAGATTTTGATATTGCGTGGTGGACAGGGCGAATGCATTGTGGGGCTTTTATTTATAGAGTTGGAAATTCCGTTTATTTAAAAGTCGGAACTACGCGACCAGTAGGCCAAGTCCAGTAAAACGGTTCGTTATAGGTGCTGGTTGTTATTGTTATTTTAACGGAATTCTGAGTTGGTCATTCGCGAAACCAATATATTTTATATTCTATAATTAAAACCGTGGGTATATAATATATGATCCTCTTTATGGATATTGTAGGAAGGTAAATTTAGCTAAAGCGGTGTGATATCTTGCAAGACAACACATTTCGGTTTGCGCTATAACTGCTCAATGTTTTAAGGTGTTACACAACGTCTGATAAAAAGAGTTCTATCGGGAATATTCACACTATTTTTTCAGAGAACATGCATAGAGTAAACATAGTCCTATCGGACTATCGTAAAGTAGTTCCGTTTAATTCGGGATTAATTAACCCTCAGACTGCCGAAACTGCCGACAATAAATTCGCTTGTTCGTGTCCGCCGAAAATCAAACTTGCCTGTTTAGAGGTCCCATTTTCGTGGCTAATGGTGATAGAATCACAATTTTTCAGTCAAATTCATGGATAAATTACATTACACTTAATCGGCTTATGTCCGCGGCCATAAACCTGCGTTTTGATAACAATTTATTTGAGACAAACTGTTGCGCGGGTATCAGTCGGCGCTTATCGGTTGAAGTTATTATGATCGTGCAGCCTGCGCGTGCAACAAGTGTTCAAATACAACAGAAGAAAAAAATACTATGTCAAATAAATAACGTCATCAATGGACAGACAAGTTTCAGTTCCCAGCATGCATCATTCTCGCTATCTGTAAAATGTCTATGAACAATGGCTGTGCGTGCCACGCACTCTTAGCTTTGATCCGCATTTAGAAGCATTCTGGTGTGGCGAATGAGAAACCTGCAGTAATTTATAAGCCGTAGTTCATTGTAATAATTTGAAGAATTACTTATCTTAACGGAATTCTGAGGCGGTCCATTCATGTAACCAATATATTTTATATTATGATTTATATTTATGGCTAATAATACGATCTTGGTGGCGTTACCATTTCTGACTATGGTTTTCTTGTTAAAGGATGACATCGCGTTTATTTGATTTGTACATAATATCTAAATAATTTAAACTGGTGAATGAATGGGGGAACGGATTTTTGTGAGCGGGAAATATATTTAACTAGCTGTTGTAGATCTGGGTTTTTCCAGATCAAATTTGGCTGTGAGATAGCCCTGTCGTACACTTGGGGATTTATTTTAAAAAGTAAACACATGACCTATGGTCGACTCGCATATATAAGAGAATGCATTGGCACAGGGCCCTTCTGTTGGGTAAAGGGTTAACTCAATTAAAAGATGATCGTCGGCATAGGTTGTGCATGATATCGATTGGGTATTTATCAATATAGAGAGTGAATACCATTTGATTGACCTCCACCCAATTCCCTTTCATAGCACAGCGGCCAAAAGTGGTCGGTTACCCAAACCCATGGTAAAACCATGTTGAAACAAAATTTTATTGAAGGAGAAATATATATTGTTCACGAAATTGACAGTAAAAAATATTGGAATTGGTGGCTATTGTCAAATCGACGATGAATGATACCCACCAGTTTCCATAAATTAACGATTTTGATCAGGCGGGGAGTGACTAAAATGCAGAATGGGACGATGGGACGGGACGGTATGGGACGGTATTGGGACGGTATGGGACGGTATTTGGGACGGCGCGGGACGGTATTGGGACGGTATTAGAAAACCGGCTGTTTATCAATAATACAGCGTGTAGCGGCATCAAAATGGTTATATATAGTCGGCATTAACATTGCGTACATGGAGCAACAATTTAATAGTCTCATTCGTCACACAAAGCTCATATTATCGGCTAAAAATAGACACGACGGAAATAGGCGATTACGGTCAAACGCAGAACGAAAATGTAAACACCAAATCACCCCATACATTCATATTTCCCTGTCCCACGGTGATATTTTTGCATAAAATGTTAGATTAACATCTTTTCGACATCACTGTAGCATTTTATTGACCATAATCAAGATGAAAACAACTTTTTTCGTCGATGGGACGGAAGCGAAATTGCAGAACGAAAATGTAAACAAACACCAAATCATCCCATGCATTCACATTTCCCCGTCCCGCGGCGATATTTTTACATAAAATGTTAGATTAACATCTTCTCGACATCATTGTAGCATTTTAATGACCATAATCAAGATTAAAACATGTTTTTATTCGCTGATGGGACGGAACGGAAGCGGTATTAAAGCGCAGAACAACCGTAGGAAATTGCAGAACGAAAATGTAAACAAACACCAAATCACCCCATGCATTCATATTTCCCCGTCCCGCGGCGATATTTTTGCATAAAATGTTAGATTAACATCTTTTCGACATCACTGTAGCATTTTATTGACCATAATCAAGATGAAAACAACTTTTTTCGTCGATGGGACGGAAGCGAAATTGCAGAACGAAAATGTAAACAAACACCAAATCACCCCATGCATTCACATTTCACCATCCCGCGGCGATATTTTTACATAAAATGTTAGATTAACATCTTCTCGATATCATTGTAACATTTGAATGACCATAATCAAGATGAAAACATGTTTTTTTTCGCTGATGGCACGGAAGCGAAATTGCAGAACGGGATGGGACGGTATTAGATAGGATGGGACGGTATTAGAAAACGCAGAACAGCTAAGATAGACCCCTAAACTTGCTGTTTAGCAATAATACAGCATGTAGCAGCACCAAAATGGCTCTATATGGTCATCAGTGCAGCATTTTATTGTTGATCCAATTTTATTGACCATAATCAAGATGAAAACATGTTTTTTTTCGCTGATGGGACGGAAGCGAAATTGCAGAACGAAAATGTAAACAAACACCAAATCACCCCATGCATTCACATTTCCCCGTCCCGCGGCGATATTTTTACATAAAATGTTAGATTAATATCTTCTCGACATCATTGTAACATTTTATTGACCATAATCAAGATGAAAACATGTTTTTTTTCGCTGATGGGACGGAAGCGAAATTGCAGAACGGGATGGGACGGTATTAGATAGGATGGGACGGTATTAGAAAACGCAGAACAGCTAAGATAGACCCCTAAACTTGCTGTTTAGCAATAATACAGCATGTAGCAGCACCAAAATGGCTCTATATGGTCATCAGTGCAGCATTTTATTGTTGATCCCATTTTATTGACCATAATCAAGATGAAAACATGTTTTTTTTCGCTGATGGAACGGAAGCGAAATTGCAGAACGAAAATGTAAACAAACACCAAATCACCCCATGCATTCACATTTCCCCGTCCCGCGGCGATATTTTTACATAAAATGTTAGATTAATATCTTCTCGACATCATTGTAACATTTTATTGACCATAATCAAGATGAAAACATGTTTTTTTTCGCTGATGGGACGGAAGCGAAATTGCAGAACGGGATGGGACGGTATTAGATAGGATGGGACGGTATTAGAAAACGCAGAACAGCTAAGATAGACCCCTAAACTTGCTGTTTAGCAATAATACAGCATGTAGCAGCACCAAAATGGCTCTATATGGTCATCAGTGCAGCATTTTATTGTTGATCCAATTTTATTGACCATAATCAAGATGAAAACATGTTTTTTTTCGCTGATGGGACGGAAGCGAAATTGCAGAACGAAAATGTAAACAAACACCAAATCACCCCATGCATTCACATTTCCCCGTCCCGCGGCGATATTTTTACATAAAATGTTAGATTAATATCTTCTCGACATCATTGTAACATTTTAATGACCATAATCAAGAGAAGATAGAGCGCCTCGTTAGAGTCACATCTAAAAATAGAATCTTTGGGTCTAAAATTGGTTGTACTAAAATATTCCCAAAATATCAAAAACCCAAAATATTTTTTCAAAACCCAAAACTTCCAAAATTTCAAAAACTTCCAAAATTTCAAAAACTTTCAAATATTTCAAAAATTTCCAAAACTTCCAAAATTTCCAGAATTTCCAAAACTTCCAAAATTTCCAAAATTTCCAAAACTTCCAAAATTTCCAAAATTTCCAAAATTTCCAAAACTTACAAAATTTCCAAAACTCCCAAAATTTCCAAAATTTCCAAAATTTCCAAAACTTCCAAAATTTCCAAAACTCCAAAAATTTCCAAAACTTCCAAAATTTCAAAAATTTCAAAAACTTCAAAAATTTCAATATAATGAAGATGACGAGCAACCAATTTTCGACTGGCCTGAGGCATTACGTTATGGAATGAATAACGACAGCGGATCAGAATGCATACATATAGTACGTCACTTGGACATATTATCAGTTTATCACGTGATCACTAAATGTGGCAATCGGGTATCCACCGATGCCTGCAATATATTATTTATAATAATTGGACTCATTGATCTCACGTAAATAATACTCTTAGTTGTTCCAATAAAATAGTTATCAAATTCGATCACCAATAGATTTGACTGTGGAATGTAATGACCTTTAACTTATTTTATCGATCTAAAGGGACACTCATTATGAATGAATGTTAACAATACGAGCGCCGAATGAAGAGCGTTGAACATATACGAAATTACTACACGAATGAATTGAACCTTGAAATTTATATTTCACATCTTACCAACAACAGCTACAGATATAATCATAGTATTATACTGTCTTGCATGTACACACACTATGACATCATTAAAGGCGGACAATCCACTCACGGTGTGACAACAGATACGGACATAGGCATAGTGTTATACAGTCTTCTATGCACCCACGCTATGACACCATTAACGTACATTGGATGTTAGGTCTATGACTCTTGAGTATGCACCAATCAATGAGCAAATGAGCAAGAAAATGAGCAAATGAGCAAGAAAATGAGCAAATGAGCAATAAAAATGAGCAAATGAGCAAATAAATGAGCAAATGAGCAAGAAAATGAGCAAATGAGCAAAAAAATGAGCAAATGAGCAAGAAAATGAGCAAATGAGCATAAAAATGAGCAAATGAGCAAGAAAATGAGCAAATGAGCAATAAAAATGAGCAAATGAGCAAATAAATGAGCAAATGAGCAATAAAAATGAGCAAATGAGCAAAAAAATGAGCAAATGAGCAAATAAATGAGCAAATGAGCAATAAAAATGAGCAAATGAGCAAAAAAATGAGCAAATGAGCAAGAAAATGAGCAAATGAGCAATAAAAATGAGCAAATGAGCAAATAAATGAGCAAATGAGCAATACAAATGAGCAAATGAGCAAAAAAATGAGCAAATGAGCAAGAAAATGAGCAAATGAGCAATAAAAATGAGCAAATGAGCAAATAAATGAGCAAATGAGCAATAAAAATGAGCAAATGAGCAAAAAAATGAGCAAATGAGCAAGAAAATGAGCAAATGAGCAATAAAAATGAGCAAATGAGCAAATAAATGAGCAAATGAGCAAAAAAATGAGCAATAAAATGAGCAAATGAGCAATAAAAATGAGCAAATGAGCAAAAAAATGGGCATACCTGTATGCAGGCCTATCAGTGGATGAATAGTCTGCCGGAGAAGTACTGTGTAGACAGGTCTTGTCGTTAAGAGAGTCAGACGAGAAGTGAAGGCTCGGCTATTAAAACATAGTAATGCGATAGCGAACATCAAACGAGTCTGCGCACGCATATCTGTCAAAGGATACAATGGCATTCATTGGTCAATTTATCCCCGGTGTCAGCTCAGTACCCAATCGGGACGAAGCCGAAGGTCAACTCATTTTTTTTGCTCATTATAGTACGTCACTTGGACATTTTATCAGTTTATCACGTGATCACTAAATGTGGCAATCGGGTATCCACCGATGCCTGCAATTTATTATTTATAATAATTGGACTCATTGATCTCACGTAAATAATACTCTTAGTTGTTCCAATAAAATAGTTATCAAATTCGATCACCAATAGATTTGACTGTGGAATATAATGACCTTTAACTTATTTATCGATCTATGTTAGAATATGGTCTTAACAAAAAACTTGACCATAACAAAAATTACCTTACATTTATGCATGAATCTAATTAGACCATACGTAAATATTGTCAGCTTATCGTCTGATGAGCAAATCCGATGTTTATCAAAAATAGTACAACTTCCAGTTGGTAATTACTCTTACGAATGAAGAGCGTTGAACATATACGAAATTACTACACGAATGAACTGAAATTTATATTTTCACATCTTACCAACAACAGATACAGACATAGTCATAGTGTTATACTATCTTACATGTACCCATGCTATGACATCATTCGAAGGGGCAATACACTCAAGGAGTTAAAGTGACACGAAACAAGGGACGTGATGTAATATTGGTGTTTGAATCTTAAAGGAACACAAGACACTCTAAAGGGACACTCATTATGAATGAATGTTAACAATACAAGCGCACGAATGAAGAGCGTTGAACATATACAAAATTACTACACGAATGAATTGAACCTTGAAATTTATATTTCACATCTTACCAACAACAGCTACAGGCATTATCATAGGGTTATACTGTCTTGCATATACACACGCTATGACATCATTAAAGGCGGACAATCCACTCACGGTGTGACAACAGATACAGACATAGGCATAGTGTTATACAGTCTTCTATGTACCAATGCTATGACATAATTAAAGGGGGATAATACACGCACGGTGTGGAATGTTAAAGTGACACGCGGTAAGGGACGTGATGTAATATTGGTGAAACCCCACTCCCCACTTATAGATATATAACGAAGACGAGAATAACATGTTGATGAAGTTTATTGAAATTTAATCATTGTCTGAATCTTCGACCGTTAGATTTACTTCTAAGAGTTTCTTGAATTTTCTCATCGCTTCATCTGCAGCCCATTCATTATTATATCCGTGTTTGGTCAGTTTGACCATTTTCTTCATGATCATGGTATGTATGCGTGATGTTTTCAATCGATACTGGTATTCTATAATTTAATCGTCTATAACTTTTGAGAAACAGAGCAAACTCTGTGTCGATGGTATCCTCTTTTCCCGACATGCTCTCATCTCCTGAAATGCTCTCTTCTTCTTTCACATCATTGGTGACGCGTTTCATCATACTTTTGAATGTGTCCATCTCGTTGACACATCGCTCAGCTTTCTTAAGACCGAATACCGTTCTACTACCGACGCCATTACCATCTTCTGAATCTGATAGCGTTCCACGTTCATCTTCATCTGAATCTAGAACCGCTTCGTCAGATTCATCGGTATCTTCTCCGAAGAGAGTTGGTTTTGTCTCGGACATAACTCCGTGTTTAAGCTGTTTATGTCTTTGTAGATTGTAGTTCGTCGATAAAATAATGCCACATAAATCACACCCGTGCATTATCGCGAATTATTGGAAGAACCATCACTCTTATAAGTAGCGATAAAAAGAGAGAATAAGGTGTGGTATACAACCGTCGCTCTAAGAGTACGTTCGTCCCGGTGCTAGGGTATAGATATTTGACCGCCGGTGATTCAATTAATGCCAATTTATCAGTATGGTACTCTATGTATTCATTCATGATTTGGCTAATCGTATGACACTGATCTTTTCATTTTCTTCTTATTATTAGACAAACCTCCATCAGACACTCTCTTGTTGGTTTGTTTGGACGCTTTACGTGTGTTTGTCAACTTATTTGCTGCAACTTCAGCCTTAGCCATTTCAATCGCTTGAGCGATGGGTGTCACCACGTTAATAAGTGGTTTTAGAACGTCTTCACTATCACTAGTTTTAGTTTTGTCAATAAAGTATCGACCCTGATTATCTGGCATTAACTTCCCATCAACCATATCTCTGAAATGTTTTCTCCACATTTCAATATCTGCTGGAATATACGGGATCGACATGTTTCTTCAAAATGTACAAGTCACTCTTTTTTCTGCATTTTATTTTAGAAAGTTTATCGCCTCTTATAAAAATCGATTATTGGCCATGAATGCCAAATGCACCATGATAGTTATCGATGTCAATAATGCGTTTCGTTGAGATCTTGATTGAGTATGCACCAATCAATGAGCAAATAAATGAGCAAGCAGGATGTTATGTCGCTTGGTGGCGGAGGTAGCATCACCAAATTACCCTCGGGGGACCTCATTCTGCCATCTAAAAATAGAATCTTTGGGTCTAAAATTGGGTGTACTAAAATATTCCCAAAAACCCAAAACTTCAAAAATTTCAAAAAACTTCAAAAATTTCAAAAAATTTCAAAAACTTCAAAAATTTCAAAAATTTCAAAAACTTCAAAAATTTCAAAAAACTTCAAAAATTTCAAAAACTTCAAAAATAAGACCCCGGAGGCGGCGGCGGCGGCGCCGGTATTTACCACCGCCGGCGGCGGCGCAACAACAACAAGGCGGCGGCGGCATTGCTGTATTTTACTGCGGCGGCGGTTGAAGTTTTTGAAAAATTTTGAAATTTTTGAAGTTTTTTGAAATTTTTGAAGTTTTGGGTTTTTGGGAATATTTTAGTACAACCAATTTTAGACCCAAAGATTCTATTTTTAGATGGCAGAATGAGGTCCCCCGAGGGTAATTTGGTGATGCTACCTCCGCCACCAAGCGACATAACATCCTGCTTGCTCATTTATTTGCTCATTGATTGGTGCATACTCAATCAAGATCTCAACGAAACGCATTATTGACATCGATAACTATCATGGTGCATTTGGCATTCATGGCCAATAATCGATTTTTATAAGAGGCGATAAACTTTCTAAAATAAAATGCAGAAAAAAGAGTGACTTGTACATTTTGAAGAAACATGTCGATCCCGTATATTCCAGCAGATATTGAAATGTGGAGAAAACATTTCAGAGATATGGTTGATGGGAAGTTAATGCCAGATAATCAGGGTCGATACTTTATTGACAAAACTAAAACTAGTGATAGTGAAGAAGACGTTCTAAAACCACTTATTAACGTGGTGACACCCATCGCTCAAGCGATTGAAATGGCTAAGGCTGAAGTTGCAGCAAATAAGTTGACAAACACACGTAAAGCGTCCAAACAAACCAACAAGAGAGTGTCTGATGGAGGTTTGTCTAATAATAAGAAGAAAATGAAAAGATCAGTGTCATACGATTAGCCAAATCATGAATGAATACATAGAGTACCATACTGATAAATTGGCATTAATTGAATCACCGGCGGTCAAATATCTATACCCTAGCACCGGGACGAACGTACTCTTAGAGCGACGGTTGTATACCACACCTTATTCTCTCTTTTTATCGCTACTTATAAGAGTGATGGTTCTTCCAATAATTCGCGATAATGCACGGGTGTGATTTATGTGGCATTATTTTATCGACGAACTACAATCTACAAAGACATAAACAGCTTAAACACGGAGTTATGTCCGAGACAAAACCAACTCTCTTCGGAGAAGATACCGATGAATCTGACGAAGCGGTTCTAGATTCAGATGAAGATGAACGTGGAACGCTATCAGATTCAGAAGATGGTAATGGCGTCGGTAGTAGAACGGTATTCGGTCTTAAGAAAGCTGAGCGATGTGTCAACGAGATGGACACATTCAAAAGTATGATGAAACGCGTCACCAATGATGTGAAAGAAGAAGAGAGCATTTCAGGAGATGAGAGCATGTCGGGAAAAGAGGATACCATCGACACAGAGTTTGCTCTGTTTCTCAAAAGTTATAGACGATTAATAGAATACCAGTATCGATTGAAAACATCACGCATACATACCATGATCATGAAGAAAATGGTCAAACTGACCAAACACGGATATAATAATGAATGGGCTGCAGATGAAGCGATGAGAAAATTCAAGAAACTCTTAGAAGTAAATCTAACGGTCGAAGATTCAGACAATGATTAAATTTCAATAAACTTCATCAACATGTTATTCTCGTCTTCGTTATATATCTATAAGTGGGGAGTGGGGTTTCACCAATATTACATCACGTCCCTTACCGCGTGTCACTTTAACATTCCACACCGTGCGTGTATTATCCCCCTTTAATTATGTCATAGCATTGGTACATAGAAGACTGTATAACACTATGCCTATGTCTGTATCTGTTGTCACACCGTGAGTGGATTGTCCGCCTTTAATGATGTCATAGCGTGTGTATATGCAAGACAGTATAACCCTATGATAATGCCTGTAGCTGTTGTTGGTAAGATGTGAAATATAAATTTCAAGGTTCAATTCATTCGTGTAGTAATTTTGTATATGTTCAACGCTCTTCATTCGTGCGCTTGTATTGTTAACATTCATTCATAATGAGTGTCCCTTTAGAGTGTCTTGTGTTCCTTTAAGATTCAAACACCAATATTACATCACGTCCCTTGTTTCGTGTCACTTTAACTCCTTGAGTGTATTGCCCCTTCGAATGATGTCATAGCATGGGTACATGTAAGATAGTATAACACTATCACTATGTCTGTATCTGTTGTTGGTAAGATGTGAAAATATAAATTTCAGTTCATTCGTGTAGTAATTTCGTATATGTTCAACGCTCTTCATTCGTAAGAGTAATTACCAACTGGAAGTTGTACTATTTTTGATAAACATCGGATTTGCTCATCAGACGATAAGCTGACAATATTTACGTATGGTCTAATTAGATTCATGCATAAATGTAAGGTAATTTTTGTTATGGTCAAGTTTTTTGTTAAGACCATATTCTAACATAGATCGATAAATAAGTTAAAGGTCATTATATTCCACAGTCAAATCTATTGGTGATCGAATTTGATAACTATTTTATTGGAACAACTAAGAGTATTATTTACGTGAGATCAATGAGTCCAATTATTATAAATAATAAATTGCAGGCATCGGTGGATACCCGATTGCCACATTTAGTGATCACGTGATAAACTGATAAAATGTCCAAGTGACGTACTATAATGAGCAAAAAAAATGAGTTGACCTTCGGCTTCGTCCCGATTGGGTACTGAGCTGACACCGGGGATAAATTGACCAATGAATGCCATTGTATCCTTTGACAGATATGCGTGCGCAGACTCGTTTGATGTTCGCTATCGCATTACTATGTTTTAATAGCCGAGCCTTCACTTCTCGTCTGACTCTCTTAACGACAAGACCTGTCTACACAGTACTTCTCCGGCAGACTATTCATCCACTGATAGGCCTGCATACAGGTATGCCCATTTTTTTGCTCATTTGCTCATTTTTATTGCTCATTTGCTCATTTTATTGCTCATTTTTTTGCTCATTTGCTCATTTATTTGCTCATTTGCTCATTTTTATTGCTCATTTGCTCATTTTCTTGCTCATTTGCTCATTTTTTTGCTCATTTGCTCATTTTTATTGCTCATTTGCTCATTTATTTGCTCATTTGCTCATTTTTATTGCTCATTTGCTCATTTTCTTGCTCATTTGCTCATTTTTTTGCTCATTTGCTCATTTGTATTGCTCATTTGCTCATTTATTTGCTCATTTGCTCATTTTTATTGCTCATTTGCTCATTTTCTTGCTCATTTGCTCATTTTTTTGCTCATTTGCTCATTTTTATTGCTCATTTGCTCATTTATTTGCTCATTTGCTCATTTTTATTGCTCATTTGCTCATTTTCTTGCTCATTTGCTCATTTTTTTGCTCATTTGCTCATTTTTATTGCTCATTTGCTCATTTGCTCATTTGCTCATTTGCTCATTTTTATTGCTCATTTGCTCATTTTCTTGCTCATTTGCTCATGTTTTTGCTCATTTGCTCATTTTTATTGCTCATTTGCTCATTTATTTGCTCATTTGCTCATTTTTATTGCTCATTTGCTCATTTTCTTGCTCATTTGCTCATTTTTTTGCTCATTTGCTCATTTTTATTGCTCATTTGCTCATTTATTTGCTCATTTGCTCATTTTTATTGCTCATTTGCTCATTTTCTTGCTCATTTGCTCATTTTTATGCTCATTTGCTCATTTTCTTGCTCATTTGCTCATTTTTTTGCTCATTTGCTCATTTTCTTGCTTATTTGCTCATTTATTTGCTCATTTGCTCATTTTTATTGCTCATTTGCTCATTTTCTAGCTCATTTACTCATTTTCTTGCTCATTTGCTCATTGATTGGTGCATACTCAAGAGTCATAGACCTAACATCCAATGTACGTTAATGGTGTCATAGCGTGGGTGCATAGAAGACTGTATAACACTATGCCTATGTCCGTATCTGTTGTCACACCGTGAGTGGATTGTCCGCCTTTAATGATGTCATAGTGTGTGTACATGCAAGACAGTATAATACTATGATTATATCTGTAGCTGTTGTTGGTAAGATGTGAAATATAAATTTCAAGGTTCAATTCATTCGTGTAGTAATTTCGTATATGTTCAACGCTCTTCATTCGTGCGCTCGTATTGTTAACATTCATTCATAATGAGTGTCCCTTTAGATCGATAAAATAAGTTAAAGGTCATTACATTCCACAGTCAAATCTATTGGTGATCGAATTTGATAACTATTTTATTGGAACAACTAAGAGTATTATTTACGTGAGATCAATGAGTCCAATTATTATAAATAATATATTGCAGGCATCGGTGGATACCCGATTGCCACATTTAGTGATCACGTGATAAACTGATAATATGTCCAAGTGACGTACTATATGTATGCATTCTGATCCGCTGTCGTTATTCATTCCATAACGTAATGCCTCAGGCCAGTCGAAAATTGGTTGCTCGTCATCTTCATTATATTGAAATTTTGGAAGTTTTTGAAATTTTTGAAATTTTGGAAGTTTTGGAAATTTTTGGAGTTTTGAAAATTTTGGAAGTTTTGGAAATTTTGGAAATTTTGGAAATTTTGGAAATTTTGGGAGTTTTGGAAATTTTGTAAGTTTTGGAAATTTTGGAAATTTTGGAAATTTTGGAAGTTTTGGAAATTTTGGAAGTTTTGGAAATTCTGGAAATTTTGGAAGTTTTTGAAATTTTTGAAATATTTGAAAGTTTTTGAAATTTTGGAAGTTTTTGAAATTTTGGAAGTTTTGGGTTTTGAAAAAATATTTTGGGTTTTTGATATTTTGGGAATATTTTAGTACAACCAATTTTAGACCCAAAGATTCTATTTTTAGATGTGACTCTAACGAGGCGCTCTATCTTCTATCAAGATGAAAACATGTTTTTTTTCGCTGATGGGACGGAAGCGAAATTGCAGAACGGGATGGGACGGTATTAGAAAACGCAGAACAGCTAAGATAGACCCCTAAACTTGCTGTTTAACAATAATACAGCATGTAGCAGCACCAAAATGGCTCTATATGGTCATCAGTGCAGCATTTTATTGGTGATCCCATTTTATTGACCATAATCAAGATGAAAACATGTTTTTTTTCGCTGATGGGACGGAAGCGAAATTGCAGAACAAAAATGTAAACAAACACCAAATCACCCCATGCATTCACATTTCCCCGTCCCGCGGCGATATTTTTACATAAAATGTTAGATTAATATCTTCTCGACATCATTGTAACATTTTATTGACCATAATCAAGATGAAAACATGTTTTTTTTCGCTGATGGGACGGAAGCGAAATTGCAGAACGGGATGGGACGGTATTAGATAGGATGGGACGGTATTAGAAAACGCAGAACAGCTAAGCTAGACCCCTAAACTTGCTGTTTAGCAATAATACAGCATGTAGCAGCACCAAAATGGCTCTATATGGTCATCAGTGCAGCATTTTATTGGTGGTCCCATTTTATTGACCATAATCAAGATGAAAACATGTTTTTTTTCGCTGATGGGACGGAAGCGAAATTGCAGAACGAAAATGTAAACAAACACCAAATCACCCCATGCATTCACATTTCACCGTCCCGCGGCGATATTTTTACATAAAATGTTAGATTAATATCTTCTCGACATCATTGTAACATTTTATTGACCATAATCAAGATGAAAACATGTTTTTTTTCGCTGATGGGACGGTATTAGATAGGATGGGACGGTATTAGAAAACGCAGAACAGCTAAGATAGACCCCTAAACTTGCTGTTTAGCAATAATACAGCATGTAGCAGCACCAAAATGGCTCTATATGGTCATCAGTGCAGCATTTTATTGGTGGTCCCATTTTATTGACCATAATCAAGATGAAAACATGTTTTTTTTCGCTGATGGGACGGAAGCGAAATTGCAGAACGAAAATGTAAACAAACACCAAATCACCCCATGCATTCACATTTCCCCGTCCCGCGGCGATATTTTTACATAAAATGTTAGATTAATATCTTCTCGACATCATTGTAACATTTTATTGACCATAATCAAGATGAAAACATGTTTTTTTTCGCTGATGGGACGGAAGCGAAATTGCAGAACGGGATGGGACGGTATTAGATAGGATGGGACGGTATTAGAAAACGCAGAACAGCTAAGATAGACCCCTAAACTTGCTGTTTAGCAATAATACAGCATGTAGCAGCACCAAAATGGCTCTATATGGTCATCAGTGCAGCATTTTATTGGTGGTCCCATTTTATTGACCATAATCAAGATGAAAACATGTTTTTTTTCGCTGATGGGACGGAAGCGAAATTGCAGAACGAAAATGTAAACAAACACCAAATCACCCCATGCATTCACATTTCCCCGTCCCGCGGCGATATTTTTACATAAAATGTTAGATTAATATCTTCTCGACATCATTGTAACATTTTATTGACTATAATCAAGATGAAAACGTGTTTTTTTTCGCTGATGGGACGGAAGCGAAATTGCAGAACGGGATGGGACGGTATTAGATAGGATGGGACGGTATTAGAAAACGCAGAACAGCTAAGATAGACCCCTAAACTTGCTGTTTAGCAATAATACAGCATGTAGCAGCACCAAAATGGCTCTATATGGTCATCAGTGCAGCATTTTATTGGTGATCCCATTTTATTGACCATAATCAAGATGAAAACATGTTTTTTTTCGCTGATGAGACGGAAGCGAAATTGCAGAACGAAAATGTAAACAAACACCAAATCACCCCATGCATTCACATTTCCCCGTCCCGCGGCGATATTTTTACATAAAATGTTAGATTAATATCTTCTCGACATCATTGTAACATTTTATTGACCATAATCAAGATGAAAACATGTTTTTTTTCGCTGATGGGACGGTATTAGATAGGATGGGACGGTATTAGAAAACGCAGAACAGCTAAGATAGACCCCTAAACTTGCTGTTTAGCAATAATACAGCATGTAGCAGCACCAAAATGGCTCTATATGGTCATCAGTGCAGCATTTTATTGGTGATCCCATTTTATTGACCATAATCAAGATGAAAACATGTTTTTTTTCGCTGATGGGACGGAAGCGAAATTGCAGAACGAAAATGTAAACAAACACCAAATCACCCCATGCATTCACATTTCCCCGTCCCGCGGCGATATTTTTACATAAAATGTTAGATTAATATCTTCTCGACATCATTGTAACATTTTATTGACTATAATCAAGATGAAAACATGTTTTTTTTCGCTGATGGGACGGAAGCGAAATTGCAGAACGGGATGGGACGGTATTAGATAGGATGGGACGGTATTAGAAAACGCAGAACAGCTAAGATAGACCCCTAAACTTGCTGTTTAGCAATAATACAGCATGTAGCAGCACCAAAATGGCTCTATATGGTCATCAGTGCAGCATTTTATTGGTGATCCCATTTTATTGACCATAATCAAGATGAAAACATGTTTTTTTTCGCTGATGGGACGGAAGCGAAATAGCAGAACGAAAATGTAAACAAACACCAAATCACCCCATGCATTCACATTTCCCCGTCCCGCGGCGATATTTTTACATAAAATGTTAGATTAACATCTTCTCGACATCATTGTAACATTTTAATGACCATAATCAAGATGAAAACATGTTTTTTTTCGCTGATAGGACGGAACCTTTGGAAATTGCAGAACGGGATGGGACGGTATTAGATAGAAATAGTAATATAGGACCCTCTGGTCGGATTGTTGTTGTTGGAATCTGTTGAGATGGGGACCCTCTTTACGGGTTGAGTACCTTTAATATATGCATATGAATGCATTAAATTATTTTGTTGATTACGTGTTCGTGCTTCAATCTCCAAATGTGGTTGTTCATTTTACCAGTGCTGTCCCATCGTTGAAACAAGTTGTTTTAATTTTTATTATGGTCAATACAATGATACAATGTTGTCGAGAATATTAATCTAACATTCTGTGCAGAAATGTCGTCATAGAAATGCGAAACATGAATGTATTTGTTTACATGTTCGTTCTTCGTTTTACCGTGTCTGTCCCATCGACGAAGCAAGTTGCTATTTCGCTTCCGTCCCATCAGCGAAAAAAAACATGTTTTCATCTTGATTATGGTCAATAAAATGTTACAATGATGTCGAGAAGATGTTAATCTAACATTTTATGTAAAAATATCGCCGCGGGACGGGGAAATGTGAATGCATGGGGTGATTTGGCGGGGACGCGTTATGCAGTAGGTCCCTAGATTTGCGTAGGTCTCCGTAGGTCACTCAATTCGCGTAGGTCCCCGCAGTAATGCAATATATAGTAGGTCTACATGATTTATTGACTGATAAAATGGAATGATACCACTAAATGATCATGTTAGATGTTACTTTGCAATTTGTTTTTTCATAATTAATTTCCGAAATCTGATGGGTTTGTTTGCTTAGTGATACTTAAGAGGATCATGAAGCCTAACTAAAATTACGTGATTTCTGATCCGGAAAGTAAGAGGATTATCTTACTGGCTTCGTGGACAGATATTAATTAGAGGATTACTGGATATATTTTTGCATTGATTTAGGTCACCGTAGTAATGGAAGGGTGCATGCCTAATATATTATCAATAAGTGAACATATTATATGATATTGCGTTGTTTTAAAAAAATTAAATATCTAATTATATATTTTGTTTAGCTTAGATGAAAAAAAATATAAGAATTACCATCCAGTTAATTAAGTTATGTTAAGATTATTATTTTTTAAGTTAGGACAAGTGATCAGTAACTGAATGGTAAGTTTACACAGCCCAACTACACGGGTGACCATTAATCACATTGTTTGCGAGACTGGGTGTTTTCTTTGCGAAAAGGATCCGTCCTCTTTGAAGATTCATTTCGGCAATGTTTGTTGTGAAAAGGATCTGTCCTCTTTGCATATTCATTTCGGCAATGTCTGTTGTGAAAAGGACCTGTTTTCTTTGAAGATTCATTTCGGCAATGTCTGTTGTGATAGGGTTGTGACTAATTATCAACTAGTGTTGGTACTCATAGGTGAGTGACATTTTATGATTCTAAGACATGATACTTAAGTTGAGCACTGAGACTTTCAAACTCATATTCAATAATATTATTCAATATGCGACTTACCGATCCACGATACCCATGCGGAGTGTGTAGTTTGAGATGCGTCAAAGACTGCATCGAGTGTACGGGATGTAAATCCTGGATACACTCAGCTTGTGTAACTGGCATGACCAAACAGTTGTTCGACGTTTGGTCGTCAGATTTCAGTTTGACATTCTTCTGTCGTAAGTGTTCGTTCGACGACCAAGGAGATTACCAATTCAAAGCGGCATTGGCCAGGTTAGTGTACACCTTACCATCTCTATAGACATACATTTTACGACGGCAAATGTTTACGAAGATTTTATTAAATTTCAATGTTATACCATTTTATTTGTATACAAATGTAACTACCACGATCGCCTATCTTACTATAAAAATAAAGCCATCTGTTTAAATTTTATATTTAATCAACACCACGCCTACTGGTGAATAAACTTCGCAGAGTGGATTAAACATTCTTCATACAATTTGAACGGAAAAGTGTTTAATATCCATAGCATTGTAAAATCGTTGCATAAACACAGTGGATTAAAACTTTCTCCATATACAATTTTAACGGTAAAGTGTTTATCCATCGCATTTTTGTTTCTGAATAAAAATGTTTCTGAAGCATTAGTTTAATAATTATTATCTGGCTAATTAAGTCATCGTGTTTTGATTGGACGTATATTTTTCTAACGGTCATCTCTGCGTTCTGATTGGTCAAATAGTAATGGTGAAATGTGAATGCATGGGGTGATTTGGTGTTTGTTTACATTTTCGTTCTGCAATTTCGCTTCCGTCCCATCGACGAAAAAAGTTGTTTTCATCTTGATTATGGTCAATAAAATGCTACAGTGATGTCGAAAAGATGTTAATCTAACATTTTATGCAAAAATATCGCCGCGGGACGGGGAAATATGAATGCATGGGGTGATTTGGTGTTTGTTTACATTTTCGTTCTGCAATTTCCTACGGTTGTTCTGCGCTTTAATACCGCTTCCGTTCCGTCCCATCAGCGAATAAAAACATGTTTTAATCTTGATTATGGTCATTAAAATGCTACAATGATGTCGAGAAGATGTTAATCTAACATTTTATGTAAAAATATCGCCGCGGGACGGGGAAATGTGAATGCATGGGATGATTTGGTGTTTGTTTACATTTTCGTTCTGCAATTTCGCTTCCGTCCCATCGACGAAAAAAGTTGTTTTCATCTTGATTATGGTCAATAAAATGCTACAGTGATGTCGAAAAGATGTTAATCTAACATTTTATGCAAAAATATCACCGTGGGACAGGGAAATATGAATGTATGGGGTGATTTGGTGTTTACATTTTCGTTCTGCGTTTGACCGTTATCGCCTATTTCCGTCGTGTCTATTTTTAGCCGATAATATGAGCTTTGTGTTGGCGAATGAGACTATTAAATTGTTGCTCCATGTACGCAATGTTAATGCCGACTATATATAACCATTTTGATGCCGCTACACGCTGTATTATTGATAAACAGCCGGTTTTCTAATACCGTCCCAATACCGTCCCGCGCCGTCCCAAATACCGTCCCATACCGTCCCAATACCGTCCCGTCCCATCGTCCCATTCTGCATTTTAGTCACTCCCATCAGGCGCAGTTCTAACTTATTTGCCAACATTGTTGACCTTAAAGTTACTACATCATACCATATCTCTACTTGATATGAAAAAAGTGTTGGTTAATTTTAATTTTCCTGCCATTTGGAGCGGAAGCATTTATTTTTTGCTGAAAAATATCTCTTTTTCACAGAAATATTTTTTTTCAAACGTTTATCATTCAAACGGATATTGCAATAACGGCAAAATATTTAATTCATATGGTGTAGTAGTTATCTGAAAAGCATATGTAGTAGGAAATTAAGAGAAACATTGAACAGTTTGCGAGATATGTGATTTTAGCTACCCCTCCCTCGAACACGTTATTGGTCGAAAAATACATATTTTTGGTAACGACTTTACAACATTTTCTAATTGATCTTAATGGGACACAAAATGAATCGTTTACTAAAAGGTTGGTCCAGAGATGCCGTTTAATTGATTGCAGATGTGTTCAGGCTTCCAGACCCCCAGTCACAACAACATATTTTATTGATAACAGGTAAAATCTGCATGCATTAACATTGATTTTGTTGGACTAAAATATTTGTTATAAACAACATATGACAAACTATATATTTATGGCGCCGTAGTTATCTGGACATCACATACAACTGTGGCTGCATGGCAAATAGGAGAGGCAAATTTTCAATTTTTCGAGAAGTCGGTCTTGAACACAATACAAAGCTATATGCTCTCTATATTAACCTAGGGTGTGAACGAGGGTCCTACTAAACAACGAACACAAACGAACACAAACGAACACAAACGAACACAAACGAACACAAACGAACACAAACGAACATAAACGAACACAGGTCCAAAAATCGGAGTAGAAGGGTGAAATTTGGTTTATGGGTGCGCGTGCATGGTCCATTCTATGTGTATGTGGTGTTATTTCCAACTTTGATGAGTTATTAGCATTATTTGAATACAAAACTACTAAACAACGAACACAAACGAACATAAGATTAGCGGCAGTGCAGAGGTTACCATGCAGGTGTTAATTAACTACGGCTTACTCTGTCTCCTTGTTTTTACTGCAAGATGATTGTCAATTTTATCACTGATGGCAATAAAAACACGGGGAAACATCAGAGGTCGGCGTTTTAATGCATAGCTAACAAAACATTTGAGTGAATGTGAGTAGAGTCATTGTTGTCAGTCTCTGAGATGACTATATATTTTTTCTCAGTCTCGGAGATCACTCTGGTAAATGCTATATCTGCTTGCTTTCCTGATACACGCATACGCTATGTACCAGGCATCTTAAGGAAAATCTCAATCGTAATTTAAGTAAAACAGACAGTGATCAAACTGTCAATAAGATGGAAAAGTATTCAATAGCGAGAGCGGCTTGGTAACAATAGAAAACAAAATCATTTATGACGAAATACAGACAGACATAATTGACAAATATATGTGACAACAGACGATACCTTACATTTATGGAAAGACTAAAGACGAAAGTTTTCAATGCTAGAAAACAAAATTCAACAATTCCGAAATGTTGGACAAATAACAATTATGAAAGCATTAAAGGTGCGGGAGTCGTTGGCAGTGGGTATATGCTGTGAAAATTTTCCAACGGTCAAAAACCGACACAAAAAGAAAATGTAGACAGACTTTGTCCGTATACAAATAAGAAATATCGCATAAAAGTATGTTATTGTCATATGTTTGACCATTGTGTAAACAAAAGCGTAAAAAGTTACTTTCCTGGTGTTTGTTTATATTATGATGGTAAACATAAAGAGCGTTCTTTGTTGCTGAATTCCTGATATGGAACTAATAAAGATCGTTTATATCATTTGTGTGTGATTAGCCAGTAACACGTACGGTGCTGTCTTCTGTAACACAATCAGGCTCTTGCTTAGGTAATATATAGTAGGTCTTTATGATAGCATGCTGTTTACACGATGAACGAAACTGTATGCGTTTTAGTGTTTTTCTGTTTACGGTGATTGGAACAAATATGAATATTTTCGACAACTAAGGCCTCCCGTGCCTTTAATAATATAATTAACAAAATAATTTACTGAGTTTACAGACAATTTAAATGAAACAGTGACTGACCAACTGCTTGACATTCGAGTGGAGGGGATTTAAATTATCAGGCATTGCATCATCTTTGGAAGTGAGACACGAAATTTGAACAAATATGACGGCCGAACAACGAGACAGACTAATGCGAAGACTTCTTAATTTTGTGAGTGACAATTCCAAATTCCAAACTTCAACTGATGACAATTAACTATACCCAAAACTACCGCTCTGGCAAAAAAAAAATGGACAAAAAAAAGGAAAGAGTGAAGACATCAAAAACCAAGACGATCACCAACAAACGACAGAAAGTTAGCATATAGTATGTAAATATACATATAGGATCTCACATGAGTTTCTATTTTATACGGAATTTATCAACCGAGTTCACTAAATTCGATTTGAGTCGAGGTTTACCGAGGCTCAAATAGAATTTAGTGGACGAGGTTGATAAATTACGTATAAAATAGAACGAGTTTGAGATACTTTTTATCACATGGTCATATAATCGCTTAATTTTTTATCGAAAACAACAATAATTAACAGACAGAGAACTTTGTCCCAAAGAGCAGCGTGACGTCATTGCACGCAACGATATTACACGTGTCTATTACGCTCGAATATTACATAGGAAAATAGTGCTAATCATGTGATAAAATAAAATATAGACTTCTTGGATTCATATCAAATAAGTACATTACTTGATTTTAATGATTTAAATAATGCAACATTTTGCTGGAGCCATTTTCATCCATGCACTGACTTCAAGGAGAACAAACTCTGCCCATCGTTCCGCCGGGGCTGAGTCAGTGTAAAATAATATATAAATATTCGATTGTATATAAAACAAACTTTGATTCTAGTACCTGAAGCTCTACTGAAAGAGCAGTGTGATGCCAGGGAAGTTAAACGAAGTAATAATAAGACAACCTAACTAAGTCAAAACAACTCAGTGACAAAGAGACAGAGTATAAGCCATAGAGAAGGCGGTAGTTAATTAACACCTTTATTAACACCTTTGCAATACGGCTAATCTCATGTTCGTTTGTGTTCGTTGTTTAGTAGCTTTGCATTCAAATAATGCTTATAACTCGAAAAATAAGTCATCAAAGTTGGAAATAACACCACATACACATATAATGGACCCACACGCATCCACAAACCAAATTTCACCCTTCTATTCCGCTTTTTAGACCTGTGTTCGTTTATGTTCGTTTGTGTTCGTTGTTTAGTAGGACCGGTGAACGAAAGGTAGTGAAATCAGGGACTACATAATTTATATGGGTGGCTTGTTTCCCGAAAGCCTGTGTCGCTTCACAAAGTGGCTCATAAATAAGAAAGACGAATGTGCTGTTTTGGGGATCTCTACCCAATTGAAGTGTTGTAGTTGAACACAACACGAACTGAAATGATTGCTCTCAATGTTGATCGAGGATGTGGGCAAAGGGTAGTAATATCAGGACATCTATCATATATTTTGGAACTTCTGTATGTATGTGTTATAGACTCGAAAACTGCTCTAACGATCTGACTAAAATTTGGTGGTAGGCCTAATTTGATCTGGGGAACAATATGGTTGGGTCCAATTTCACGTGCGACCATGTCCTTGACCTCACTCATATACGCTCATTTTGGCACGTTTCTGGACTGATACGCCGACCCGACTCAAATTTGTTATGTACAGCTACTTTGATCCCAGGAACAATATGGGCGGGTCAAATTTCACGTGCGACCGTGTCCTTGATCTTGACCTCGCTCATATAGGAATGTTTCTGGACCTCGACCAATCTGACTCAAATTTAGTATGTAGTCCTACTTTGATCCCGGGAGCAATATGGGCAGGTCCAATTTCACGTATGACTGTGTCCTTGACCTTGCTCATATATGCATGTTTCTGGCAAAGAAATCGCTAAATAGCCCAGACGAAGTTGGGCACATCAGCTAGTACACAATATTTATGGATGGGTTGGTTCCCGAAAGCCTTTGGCACTTTACAAAAAGCGGATGGCAAACAACAAATGCGAATAAAAATTCTTGAACACGCCATGCACTGAAATTTTATGCTCTTAATATTAACTGACAGTGTGAACGAAGAGTAGTGGGTTTATACAATTTATATGGGTAGTTTGGTTCCCAAAATCCTAGGGTACTTTACAAAAGGCGGCTGGAAAATACGAAAGGTGAATTTTCTTTGTTTTGATGCCCCAACCCCATTTGAAGTATTGAACACACCACAAACTGAAAGGATGTGCTCCCAATTTTAACTGAGGGTGTAGAGTAGTGGACGCTATATTAGGAAATACATATCTTTTATGGATGGTTGGTTCCCGAATGTCTGGGATACTTTACAAAAAGCGGCTGGCAAACGAGAAAGGCAAGTTCTCACTGTTTTGAGGGACTTCCTAACCCATTTAATATCTTGGACACCCCATGAAGCTATATGTTCTCAAAATTAGCTAAGTATGTGAACAAAAGGTAGTGCTATCAGGGAATATACAATTGATATGGGTGGTTTGTTTCCCCCGGAATCCTGGGGCACTTTACAAAAAGTGGCTGGCGAATACGGAAGACGAATGTTCTATGTTTTGAGGACCCCACTATCCCACTTGAAGTCTTAAACATGCCACAAACTGAATGGATATGCTTTAAATTTTAACTGAGGGTGTGGACAATTGGTATTATTATCAGGAAATCATTTATGGATGGGACTGTTCACGAAAGCCTATGGCACTTTATAAAAAGAGGCTGGCAAATGACAAAGGCTAATTTTCACAATCCAACGGGACCCCAATCCCTATTTGAAGTCTTGAACACACCGTTAGCTGAAGGGATATGCTATCAATATCACCAGAGATTGTGGCCGAATAGCTGTTCTATCAGAAAAGATCCAATATTTAATGATAGGTTGGTTCATGAAAGAATGTGGAACCTTACAAAAAGCGGATGGCAAACGATAAAGGGAATTTTTCACTTTTTTGATGGACCCTCTACCCCATGTAAACTATTGAACCCATCACAAACTGAATGGATGTGCTCTCAACATCAAATGACGGCGTGGACAAATGACTATTCTATGGGGAAATATACAAGTGTTATAGATGGGTTGGTACCCGACAGCCAGGGACACTTTACAAAAAGCGGCTGGCAAATAAAAATTGTGATTTTTGTCCCCCGACATTCCATCGGAGGACTATAGTAATGACCATCGTCCATAACTTTGTCCGAGCCGGTATTCTGTCATTTTCTGGTCAATGTTATTGGGTTGGCATCTGTCTGCATCTGTCAACAATTTCTTTCGGCATGCACTGCAGGCTTCATCCCTCATCCGAACTTCACCAAACTTCATAAGTAGTTTCAGGGTGACCTATAGATGGGAGCTATAAAAAATTTCCAAATATCGATGAAAAACATGGCCGCCCTCGGCCATCTTTGATTTCAAATTTGAATCAATTGGCACACACTAAAGCCCGTATTTATGGCCAGATCAGTTTTAGCTTAACTTTACAAAGTAAAGTTTGAGCTATCGCCATGAATTGGCGTCCGTCAACAATTTTCTTCGCCATGCCCTACATGCTGCATCCCTCATCTGATCTTCACCAAACTTCATATATAGCTTCAGAGTGATGAGATCTATCGAATTTGAAAAGTTTTCGATGAAAAACATGGCTGCCGGCAGCCAAATTGGATTTTACTCTTTGCATGACTAAATCCTTTGGCGCAGACCACATCCCTCATCTGATGATCACCAAACGTCATATGGTGACCTCTAGATGGGAGCCTCCTATTTTGACCAAAATATGTTGAAAAACATGGCCACCAGCGGCCTTCTTGGAATTTACTCTTTGTATGTCTAAATTCTTCGGCACACCCTACAGGCCACATCTCTCATCCAACCGTCACCAAACTTCCTATGGATCTTCGGGGTAACATCTAGATGGGAGCCTCCTATTTTGACCGAAATTTGTTAAAAATATGGCTGCCAGCAGCCATCTTGGATTTCAAATTTGAACCCATCGGCACACCCCGCAGTCCGCATTTTTTGGAGAATTGATTTGAAAATTTATAGGCATGTTGAGACTCACCTCTAGATGGGAGCTATCAAATTCGAAAAATTTACGATGAAAAACATGGATATTCGGGGTGACCTTTTGATGGGAGCCTCCTATTTTGACCAAAATTCGTTGAAAATTATGACTGTGTTGCTGTGAAGTTGGGCTATTCTAAGGATTCTAAAATGAACCATTGATTTTCACAATTTAATGATGAATCATGATTTACACATTAACAATTAATAACAACAATGGACAATATGAATTGTGTCAACATATCTTACCTTTTCGATATTATCTGACCAGTCAGAATTATATGTGAACATATAAGAGATGCAAATACGGAATTTTGAGCACTGACAGTACAACTTATAGTTACCAAAATGTGGATATCCACTTGGTGAATTATTACAAGCTATGTTGAAACATGGAAAATATGTTTTACATCTCAGATTCTCTGTGTTTGGAACTTGGGCTATTAAATTTAAAACAAGATGCACAAATAATACAATTTCAGTTGGCAACATGTACCGAAACTTACTCAAAACTGAAGCAATCTGTTAACTTGATTTAACATACAATGAGATGTATCAATCACTCACAAACATATACACATCCATACAACAGTGATAAAACACATTAGCATTTATTAGTTCATATTTATGCCTCCTGAGCCTTTTTGAATAGTTCAATGCTGAGTTTACAGAGATCACTGTCTGGAAGGGTACTGGGGTATGCCTGTCCTTGGTCCATAGCCTGTGAACAAAAATATGACAATTTATTTCAAAGTACATCACATTTGGGTCAATTATATGGCATCCTACTTCATCACTATGTTGTGAACAATGTTCTCGTTCATATCTGGTACAAGAAGAGCTTCTCAGCATCCCTGGGTAAAACACAATTCCTACTTGAGTGAATAAGACTGCTAATAGAAAATTTTCAGCAGGTGGTGTTTTCATTGTTTCCAGTAAATTGCAGGCTAAATAATATATGTGGGATCATGTAAACATGGGAACAAGGGTTGCGCATCAAAGTTGGCTCTAGTTTAATCCCAAGTCTTCTTGTACTAAAACCAGCTAAGATATTGGTATGGCGAGATGCTGGTGTTTAGTCCAAGCCCGCCTGCATAGCATTCCTATGACACGACTTAAGCGTTAGTGACTCGCTCAAATAAAACCACAATTATATGAAATAAAATATCACAATTGCGACAATAAACGGATATTTTCCTCAGAAGACATGCTATTTGATCTGAAACCCACATCAGTTGTGAATTGAAAGCGGTAATTTAATGTGAAAAGAGACATTTGCCGCAATGTTTACAAATTTTTAAAAGTATGCGAACTGCGTTCGGCATTTTCAGGTGAAAATATTCTGTAGATTTTCGGTCAACCACGCACGATGAATTCTCCATTGTAATAGTAATTATACGTGTCAATAAATAAATAAATACATAGATAACGTAAATATTGAAGATATAAATGTAATACATTAAATAAATTACGGGAATTACAACCATCTCACAGTTTAAAACAGTGTAAACACAACGAGCATTAGAATAATATGGGGACTGCCATTTTGTTTCGTCTCGGCCAAAACAAACTCCGGAATATGCCGAGGTTCTTCTTAACTCTTCGGGTTTAAGTTAAAACCATTATGACCGTAAGATGTCACTCTTTCCAATGAATATAGCATCATGTATTGATTTGTTAGGTAAATCGAGTAAAATACACCACAATTCCCTCTGGGCATAAGTCGTGTCATAGGAATGCTATGCAGGCGGGTTTGGACTAAACACCAGCATCTCGCCATACCAATATCTTAGCTGGTTTTAGTACAAGAAGGCTTGAACTAGCTCTGGTCAAGTCTTTTTGCCCATAAAAGTGAATCCGTTCGACCGAGAATCACTAAAAATGGATGAACTAAAGAACCATAACACAGAACTAAGGGCCATAACTCAGATAAAATAAAACTGGACAAACCTGGTTTTCGAATTCATTCGAGATATTGTTGTGATAGATCCATATACCAAATATGAATATAATTGGTTGACGTTTGTTCAAGTTACCTTGCTAACAGACATCTAATTTATATGAATAGAAACAAGTGGCATAATTGGTTAAAAGTCGGAGCGCACCTGATTTTCTGTATACAGCTGTCTCACATACCAAAAATTTACAGAATCCATCAATAAACGGCTATGTTCTATAGGTCTGATTCCGCCCACCCAGACGCCCGCCCGAGTTTTGATAAAAACTTTACTAAAAATATAAAATTATCCATATCCTTCTAGTTTTTTCTACTAGAATGTTGAATTTTAGGAATAACTTGAAACTTAAGAAATTTGGCCTCTTCTAATTCTGATTATTCTATATATAAAACGTATTAGGAACAGATAATCCATCTTTAAACATTAAAATTGAACGAAATCAAGCATAATTACACCCAACCATTTCCATTCATTGACCATTCCTCCCCATTTAAATGAATGGAAACACCTCCCTGTGATGTTTTTTTTTACACTTTTCCATATTTTGCTGAAAGTGATTTTTTACGAATATTAGTCTAAATTGACAACACACACCATCATTCTTATTTTTTAGTTAAATGCAATGACTCTCGATGGATGGTGGCAAAATCATTTGTTTTAGTTTATTGCCGATAGTTGGACCCGAATCGAGATGTAAATATTAACAATTGAGAATAGTTCAGACAATGTTTTCTATGGAGTTGTATTGTCGATTTCTTTAAATTTTCAGCGATATTAGTAAAATGCTACATTCCCCAGGTTGGCATAGCGCCTGAGTGGTAACTTATCAATTCACGCACCTGAACAAGTCCATAATATGTCTTTAATTCTAAAACTTATTTATTAATGACAAAATTAATATAGATTTGCTATATCACATGTGATGCTTACTTTGTCCACCTTACACAGTTGCCTTCTAATCTCCAGATCTCTCCGTGCACACAAAGCTCTCCGGAATGGTCCAACATTTCTCAGCAGATTAGTTCGTTCTGCAATTCGTTTTGCAATTGATGAATGAAAAGAAGCCACATCATGGTACAGTTCGAATTTCTTAGCCTTTATTTCAGGTGATTTTTCTGGCTGTACAGAATCCTTCTCTGGGTTTCCATCTTTTTCCTTAGATGCATCATATTTAGCTGTAAACATAAAGAGAGCTTCAGATTGTAACCTACAGCAGTGGTCTCATCATAGGAAGTTGGCCTCATCAAAATTGTTAATTTAGATACATGACTCCCACAGATAAAATTTAATGATATGCAAGTTCAATTAGTGACATTTTGAAATACCTTTTATTCTGACATTCAAGGCCATTTTAAGACAATTTTCAAGCATTATTCCAGATTTTCAATCTTCAACATGCTTATTTCTCTAGTCCCTCTAAATATTTTTTCCGGACACAACTAGTAGAGAGGGCTAATTAATCCATGTAAATATAAATTCTGCCAGCTACCTTTTTGTAAGAATTTATTATTATTATTTGTATTCACTAGAGTTCATGGAAGAGTATATAGAAAATGGAGTAAAAGTTTGATTATTATACATAATTAATCTTACCTGCCCGAAGTTTTTCCTCTTTTATAGCATCATCCATTAATTGCTTTTGACATACATTCTTAACTTTTTCAAATAACTTATCACCAGCATATTGCCTAGAAACTCCAATTTCAGAGAATATTGCAGCTGCTCGGTATTTCTGTAGACCTGATGTTACAACCGCAGGTTTTGGTCGATTATCAAACTCCCAGTCAATATCCAGAATATCCACAATACCTGAAGAATAAGAAAATAATTTAGCAGTTGACCATGATTGAAGCATTTACCATCCATAACATTTTATCCTTACACTATCACAATGCCTTTGTTTTTTTTAATTTAATATTTAGAACTCTAAATCCGGCCAAAAGTCATTGTGACTAATAGCGGAGACAGATTATGTTATGTTAATTCATGATACATTTTTTACACATACCATGTATGGAAGTATTTTTTATCACATCGAGCTGGATCGTGCTCATATTTTATGAGTATGTGAATCGGATATGTAGTTCTGCGTGTAAAAAATGATTGTGCCATAAAATCATATCAATATATATATCATTCTAGGTTGTACGGGTAGTACAATGTCATAATTTGTCATTCTTTATATCAGAATAAATAAGTTTATATCAATTACAAAGTTCTCTCTACATTTTCTGGACCTGGGAAGGTATAATAATCCATTCTTACTATGGGCAGAAAACAAAATTATAATAAAACCCTCGCTCCCACATTGGTTTACTCTAGTAGACATGTATTGAATATTCTTATAGATAATAGGTGATGCCCTGTTTTGAAAATCCCCAGATCTGTATAATTGATGTTATTTGGTTGATTTGCCTAAAATATTAACCCGTACATGCATATTAACCCTGTTTGGTAGACGCATGCTATCCATTGTGAAAAGTCAAATATTTTTCACCTGATCACTCTGATAATTCACATCCAGATCAATCATGACACACTCATAAGCTATTAGATCTTGGTATCCATTTATAGGTTTTAACCCTACCAAAAACCATAACATAAACACATGCTATCCAGAGCAATACTTTATCTGATCAGTCTCATATTTATACATATACAATATCATATATTTCCAATCATTATGTCTACAGGCATATATTCAGTCTAGATTGAGTTGGTATGGTTGAAGGTATGGATCGCGATTGGCCTCTCGTTTATACATAATATAAAATATATTTTTGGCAAACAATCTATAAGCTCCTGGAAAAGTTTGTTATCACAACTTGCTGGTATCTGACTCGTTTGCTGTGTCCAATATCAACAACGATCCCTAAAAAATGTTTCTGTAATTAATCCTGATAAATGTAATATGACCTTGATCTTTTTTGTCTTTACCTTGGGATGGAAATGGATAATCATTCTAACCATGTGTCACGGCTGACAATGAGATAATGAAAAAGGTTACGAAAATTATCGAAAGCTAGTACGGATTATTAACCCTTTCATGCAGGGAGCTGAACTGGTGCAGCATTTTCTTATATATGTGAGTCTCCCATAGGAGACTATACTGGCTTACAAGGTCGAGGTAAATATTGTTAGGCCAATGTATTCTCTTGTATATGCGAGTCTCCCTATGGGAGACTCGCATATATAAGAGAATGCATTGGAACAAGGTTTTCGCAAAGATTAAGTTTTAAAGAGCATTGTCTCATACTCGTCAATTACCAGAACAGGGCTTGAACATCGATATATTTATAATCGTTCATCATGTGTGGACCATCATTTTTGAGAATTGTAACACTTAGTACTACACTCACTGGGTTTGCTTTCTTTCTGCTCTTGCAGTTCTTCGAGTTGTTCGTTGTCAAGCATAAAGTCCTCCTCTCCAGACGATATGTCTTCCAACTCAGCTTCCAAGTTATTGCCTTCCTCTGCACTGTCTTCTGAAAATGTAGAGCAAATTTGTTGGCAGGGAAATTGATGGAAGAGACTGGCAATTAGAAAGGAATAGAATACAACACAATTGCATGTTATATGCTTGCTTTATGAACATCAATCTCGAACAAGAGCATCGCTAGGGCGTGGTAATTCCAACTAAGGACCATAACTCTGGTGAAAATTGGCCGGCGGAATCCAAATTTCAACTTGACCTATATTTTGTGCTAGTAAATTCACATTCCAAGAGAATGCATTGCCACAGGATCATTAATGCTGTTCCAGCGTATCTCCTGTCATGAAATACATACAAAAGTTATCATCCGGAAACCAAAATTGAGTCAAAAATCCAACAAAACGGGCCATAACTATGGTGATAATTGGTTGGCGGAACCCGAATTTGAACGTGACCTGTATTTTGGGCTAGTAAACACACTTACCAAATTTTTTTCCATTCGGTTCATAATTTATAAAGTTATCATCTGGAAATGAAAAAAGCGAATGGACGACTAGACGAACGGATGGAGAGACCAATAATATAATATGTCTCGTTTTTCCAAGCCATCAATTTCGTGATCACAGTTCGGAATAATTCAAAACATTCCAAGCAGTGTTTTGATAACCAATGTGTTCTATTGTAAAAAGGCTTTGTTGTAAACTTGTATAGCATAATGCAAGCTCTTTTGTTGTGCCCATAACACTATATCACCCAGGTGCAGTTGTGACCAAATGTCCCAGAAATTTGATAATGTACAGTTCAGTACAGAACAAATGATAAAGATAGAAACAGAATATACTACCATTATTCACTTTTAATGCATTTAATGACCAAATTATGAAGGAATTTATCGCTCTTCTTAATTTCTCTTTGCAAACTCCTGAGAGAATCTTTCTATACACAACAATTTCTAACTCATCCTAAAAACTTCAACCAGTCATACAGACGACGTTTAGCTAATAACAGGTTGCCGACCATGTGTCCCCCCCCCCCCCATGGCTATGTTTATATGCTGTAACTACTGAGAAACATGTTGGTGTTGTTGTATTCTATGATCACCACGACATTGATCAAATTTCATAGTCATACAGCAATGAAAGTATCCTGGAAATGAATGTACCAATTTCAAGTCTTGGGTGTCCAAAATTTGAAAGTATGGTTTTGCCAAGAAGTGTTCAAATTACACAAAAGGAAAGACCTGGCGAGTAAGGGGGTGTGTGGGTTTCATGCCGTTGAATGGCTGATGAACACGCGTGCGCAGATGTTTAGACTACTGGCACCAGCTAAAGCAAGGCACACAAAGCAATCAAAGGATCGAAGCGCTTTAACCTTTGAAAGTGATATGCTGGAAACGTAAACTGGAAGTAACAATTTGCAGGTTACAAAATGCGGAACGTGCCTGTTGTTTGGAACGAAAGCACACCTGATATACATAACACATGGAATAGATTGGATCTCATATAAATCACCCCAACCCTGATCAGCTTTGAGTGGAAAAAGTAATATGGGCTAATACGAGATTGGAAATGATTTTGCAAACAAATTTAAATTTAAGACCAGTTTTGATGACTCAACATATATACAACAGTTCTGGCAGTACTTGAGCACTCAGCTTGCAGAAGTATCCAACTCCAAATGAAATATCATTTAACTTACTCTGTGTTTGAGCTTTGTCATCCTGTTCAGTTTCAGCTGGTGTTTGTTTTGATTTATGCCTGTCATCGCCATGACGATCACCATATGCATCACCGTAGCGATCACTGTCCCGTTCGTCACGATACCTATCACTCCTCCGATCCCTTCGGCGATCGCCATAACGATCTTTATCATTTTTTTCACCATATCGGTCTCTCTGCTCATATCGGTCTCTTGTTGAATCATATGACCTCTCTGGCCTGTCTCCATGTCTGTCTCTGTCTGCAGACCTGTCTCTCCGTCGATCCCTCTGGTCACCATGTCGTTCCCTCCTTTCATCTGATCTCTCTGTTTTGTTCTCCTTCAACTCAGGTGGCTTCTCTATCTCCTCAGCTTTTTCTGGCTTTTCACTGCTCACTTCGGAGAGTTTCCCATCAACCTCGAGATCTCTCTCAACACTTCCCTCTTTAGATATGCTTTTGATTGAATTGCTTTCCTGTTAGAAATGCAAATTTGTAAATATCTATTAGGTAAATACAATATTTTTCAAAATAAGTAAAATATATATCTCCAAGAAGTATCTTGCCCACTGAACTATATGGTATATTCCCAATTTAACTAGTTGAAAATGGTACGAAAATTCTATGGTACATTTTATCAAGTTTCATGACCTGTAACCTCTGACCACGTGATCTCCAAATATCCATTTAACTCGAAGCCAGATAGTATTCTGTCTCTTTTTTCCCCATTAGGACATTCCTCATGAGCGGGGTGGGTGTGAAACCCTGGGAGGGAGCTCAGAGTTCAGTGGGCAAGATACTTCTAGGAGATATATATTTAACTTATTTTGAAAAATATTGTATCTCCGTCAAAGTTATCTTGCCTACTGAACTATATGGTAAAATATATAATTTTCAGGCAGGTGGAGGCCACGAGGAAAAATAAACACCTCTATGCACCTCCATCAAAGAACTGGATTGACCTGATAACCTACAACCATAAGCCAATGTATGCAATTACATCATAAGACTAATACCAGAGGGCCCAAACTAAACAAATAGTGGTGACTTGGATTGAAGATCCTGCAAATAAAGTAGATAGTTTCAGAAAGACATGGAGACGGAGATGACCTCCCTTTCGCAGCTGAGTACTTTGCTGGACAAGGAATGTGTAACCCAACCCAACCCAACCCAACAGCTACAAGCTCAAAAAAGGGCCCAGACACCCACTAATCCAAGATATGCCATTGTCTATATAAGGATTGAGATATCATGGACCGATAATCTGTACTAGTGACCGGGATGAGATTCTCGCCGAAATAGTTGATTGCACCAACCCTGTAAGATATCCCGAATAATTCAAATGGATAGAATACTGACATAATCCTACATACAGGGAACCATACATGTAATTTTTGGAACAAAAAGACAATTTGTAGGAAACCTAGAATCCCTTTGATGACAGAGCACACGACCATGCTGGTTTTAGAAAGCACCAGAAGAATCAAATGTGCCAAGATGATCCACTAATAGAGATTCCAATAGGGCCGTGTAGTGTGTGACTAACTTGATTCAGCATTCGATGCTCACAAAAGTAAATGCATTTGGAGCCTGGTGTTGATATTTCCAACCTGACAATATTCAATATGTTGAAATGCCGGCCAGCTCCAAAGTGAAACCCAATGGAGAAATCACAGGAAACATGCACCGTGATTGTGGCATAAGCCCAAAACCAGCAGAAACAGATGGCAGGTTGGACTAGAGAAATACAGATACCCAGACGCAGTGCGCCCCCAACCATTCTTGCTCTTCTGGCTGACCCCCCCCCCCCCCCCCCCCCCCCCCCCCCCCCCCCCCCCCCCCCCCCCCCCCGACGGGTCGATGGCTCAAGGTACCCCTTCTGGGATGGATGGGGTGCCCCTCCGATTGCACCTTGTTCTTGAGATAACCATCGCCCAAAGTGCGAATCTAGTGGGCGGATCATATGATCTAGCATCCTACACCCAATGCTAGTGAATATCATGCACGAGGGGAAGTATCTGGCCAAGATCTTCTTCAGACTGTATGAACAACGCGAGTCCACCCACGTAGTCTTTGTGTCAATTGCACACTAATCAATAATAACCAAAGGAAATAATGTTTTTTGTACAATACAAAAACAAAACTGTCTTTTGTATAATACAAAAAACTGTCAACACTTAGCTTCGGTTTTGGGAGTTGTCCTCCAGCTAGCGAACTAGGAAAAAAGAGACAGAATGCTATCTGGCTTCGAGTTAAATGGATATTTGGAGATCACGTGGTCAGTAGAGATGGGCGGTTAACCGTGGAATCAGTTCGGTTTCGGTTGTCGGGAAAAACCGGAAATGACAACCGTGGTAAGTTGGGAAAACCCGTAGTTTCGGTTGTCACAACTTCCTGTAAATTGTAATCATGGCAGAACACGACGAACAAACGAGTCCTGTGTGGAAATATTTTTCAAAGAAAGATAAGAAATCTAAGTGTGCCGGAATCGGAGCCGGAATGAATTATACCGTTTGTCGGTAAACTGTTGAGAAATAGCACTCATTCAGGTGACTTGTATTGGATGCATGTATACTGTATAGTGTGTACAATATTATGTTCCCTAAATATGGTAATAGGCATATAGCCAGATAATGTGATTGAGAGATTCTAGTCATGTTTTATTTTCATTTTGTTGTTTATTTCAAATTTTATTTTTCAAATCATAACTATACACATATATCTAGTCACACACATTAGTTTTATGCCAATATAAATGATCATTATATTATTTCACACTTATGATCATATGATGCTGAATTGCAGTCATACACAATACACAGACTCACTTGCATTCTAGCACTGCCACTCGACATGGACATTAACAATATACATGTAATAGTAACAATATGATACATAATTTAATATTATAAAAGGACATGTACCTCACAAGTTATGGTGATACAATTGGTGTGTTTTCTTTGTAATATGATGAAGCATAATTAGATTTTGTTCACATTAGTAATTTTTATTAATAAAAACCGAAACCGAGACTCAACTCTTTTTCCACAACCGAAACCGAAACCGAGGCAAAATTTCACAACCGCACATCTCTAGTGGTCAGAGGTTACAGGTCATGAAACTTGATAAAATGTACCATAGAATTTTCATACCGTTTTCAACTCAAGGGAGTTAACCCTTCCTAGTTAAATTGGGAATATATCATATAGTTCAGTGGGCAAGATAACTTTGATGGAGATATATATTTTTGCAGCATATATAAGATGGAAGATAGCTGCAATATGAGAAATACTATTGAAGTTAACATCATGTAACAATGTTAAGTTAGTTAAAAATTGATGTGAATGAAGAGATGTTAATTAATTTTTCGACATGTTCTGCAAAAAATTACTGCGTCCATTTAGGTTCTTATTTATAGTTAGATGTTTTTTTTCATTAAAGACATATCCAGTGATTTCACACTGTAAATTTAACACAGGAATCATCATATCTTGACTAAATAACATACTGCCTGGGGCTCCAGAGTAAGTAGGACTTCATCGGCATCTTCTGAAAAATCACTGTAGACTTCCCGAGAATCATCAAGTTTATCAGAATCTGAAAAATGTTAGAACAAATGTTCAAAATCATTAAAAAAATTATTTCTAGCATTATAACATCAAGTAGTGACTTCTCAGTATTATATTTAAGTATTAAATGATTTTCTTTCAATAAAATCATTTACAAAAATCTCATATGAATATCATATAACATGTCTGCAATGCATGTTGTTTGATTCCCTACTATAATTCTTGATTTTTTATTAAGTAATTAAATGATGCACTCTCAATTTCAGCGATGAAATTTTCCTGTGCTGTTAAATTTTTCATTTTCACCATCAGATAAACAATTTAAAAATAGAAAGCTGCCAGTCCACGTATAAAATTAGGTAATATTGCCTGAGATGGCAGAGACTGCATTGGCTAGCTCTGGGTTAAATTTCAGTTGCCAGCAGCTATTAATTCCCAAACAGATTTCCACAAAAAGTTAGTTGATAGATTCCATGTGATGTATTTTGTCAAAAATCACCCAATAAAGTATCGTATATTGAATTGTGTTTCCAGATGCATATTTAACACATGATTACCAATTACTTCAATAAATCAGGAAGCTGAATCAGGAAACGAGTCTCAGTACAGAGCAAGTTTGTATAAAAATGTACTGCAATTATTTCATGCCAATTAGAATTTCTTACGACATCAAATGCGAATAAAAAGGTTGCACATGCAAGGTTTCGGAAAAGTAACTTTGCATGGCCCAGTATACAAACATTTTGCAAACTCTTTTGTCATTCTGTAGATCAGTGACATACCTGCTTTATCAGTTTGTTCAATCTCACTGATGTCTTTTAGGTCTGATATATCACCTGTATGGATGAAAAGAAGAATGATATCCTCAAAATATTAATAAAACAACCAATATCATAAAATAATTATATATTTATGTGAAATGCATAGAGAAGTATTCCATAAATTGATTCAATGTGAAACTTTGATAATTCTTAAATTTGTAGTTACAACAATAACAAATAATTGTGTATTTACATATTTTCAAACATAAGCGCTAACCCACCTGAGGTCTACAACTCATAAGTACAAGAATTCACCACATAATGTAACAAGTGCACCGCACAAAGTATCCCCCACAAAGGTGACCTTTGCTGAAGTTTATTATTTTCTGAGGTGGTTTAATTCGAAAAATGTCTTAATCCGGCCTGTGATGACAAGACAAAAAATCGGTAGCATATAGATATCCATCAATCCTTTGTGGTTCATGAATATCCCAGATATCATTCACATCCGATCTAAGATGATGGGGATACAGTGATGGACGTATAATACACTCTAAGAGCCATAACTTCAGAAGAAAACAATGGACAAAGTCAGTTACACGTGGATATTGCCCCCTTCATGCTGCCGCATGAGAATACTACAGATCCTTCAAACATGACATATAATTACTGAGCAATAGAGATCCAAAGCTGACACAGATGAATTTTCACTCAAAGGACCACAATTGCAACAATTGATAGGACTATACCAGTTTGATGTGGATATCCCTTCCCCCAGGGCAGTTTATGAGCATATCTGACCTATGATGACTGAGATAGAGCGCTCCAAAGTTGTAGTGGATGCACGGATGGATGAAACCAAATTTATATTGTCCACTGCTCCTTCATTATTTTAAGAATGATTCCAATGGAATAGTCTGTAAAATCTTAAAGCTTGGAAGGCACACAAACAGTCATATATCTGTTTTATATATAATGTAATAAGCCCCTACTGAGTTTATCTATTCTCATCTTTGCATGTATATATGTTTCTACCATACCATCACTAGCAAGTCGTAATTTCTTTTTATCATCTGGTCTTTTCAAAGTCAAAGAGCTTGATCTTGAGCGAGAGCGTTTCAGATGTCGGTGGGAACCTTCACTGTGGAAGCTGCGACCATCATCATCGATCCGTGGCTGAAAAGTTTAGATATCTTTTAGATATAAAACATTTTATATATTAAACCCAAATTAGTTACATATATCTAGTATAAATGCTATAATGTCAATAAGGAGATGGCCCGCAAACAAATTTGTATTCATAGACATGTTTGTGAAACAATATTTTCCTAAATAAGTAAAATATATATCTCCTAGAAGTATCTTGCCCACTGAACTATATGGTATATTATCCCAAGTAGGAGGGGTTAACTCTCCGAGTTGAAAAAACGGTACGAAATTCTATGGTACATATCCTCTGTCATGTTCATGACACATGTAATCACGTTATTTCTGACACGTAGTGAAGTATTCGCCATATTTTTTATCCCCAGTAGGACATTCCTCGTGAGCGGGGTGGGTGCGAAACCCTGGGAGGGAGCTCAGCGTTCAGTGGGCAAGATACTTCTAGGAGATATATATTTTACTTATTTAGGAAAATATTGTATCTCCGTCAAAGGTATCTTGCCCACTGAACTATATGGTAAAGAATAGAATTTTCTAACAGGTGGAGGCCACGAGGAAACAAAAACACCGCTATGCATCTGAATCAAAGAACTGGATTGACCTGATAACCTACAATATATACATATACATGCACAGACATATAGATATATATGTATATACATATATATATATACACATGCACAATAGGACCATAAGCCAATGTAATATTACATCCTAAAACTAATACCTGTCAGCAAGCTCAAACGAACAAAAAGTGGCCACTACCCCTGCAAGTAAAGTAAATAGCTTCAGAAGACATGGAGACGGAGACGACATTCGCATCGGAACTCAGGGCTAATAATGTATCAGCCGAGTACTTGCCGGGAAAGGTACGGGTATTGACCAATAGTCTGACCGGGAAGCGAATGGGTATTACACGGACATACGTTGCAAGGCTCAGGCCGTATGAAGAACAGGGCTCAGAATTGGAGTTTCACAGCAGAAAACTTAGTGTGAAGCCTGGAGTTCGAGATATGACCGACTAAGATGCAATAAGCCATGGCATTTTCCCCTGATGACATTCCCAAATGTGGAAATGCCCACCAACACAGTTAAACCCAACTGACCAATCACAGGCTACTGAATCCATGACAGAAAGGCAGCCAGGAACCGAAATTCCAATGTCGTTAAGGTGGAAATGCACCAAAAAAAATTGGACTAACGATGCATCAGGATTGTGGCACAAGCCCAAAACCAGCGGAAACCGACGGCAGGTATGTAATGAAAAGCAGACCAAGGGCCACCGCGCCCCAACTGTTGACTGGTCCCCGACGAGTCGATGGCGCAAGGTATCCCTTCTGGTAAGGATGGGGTGCCCCTCCAATGGGACCCTGTTCCGGAGACAACCATCGCCCGAAGTGCGAATCGAGAGGTCGGATCATATGATCTGGCATCCGACACCCAATGCTAGTGAATCTCGCACGACCAGAAGCATCTGGCAAGAATTTTCATCCGGCTTTATGAAGTGTGCCCAACATGATTCATATGCTGCCCCATAGGTGCAACATTATCCTGCATTGGCAATCGCTGAGGTCAGCAAAGGACCTGGCTTAGTATATTAAATGAGCACTAGGCGAATCAAGCACTATCAGGGAAAACAAAACCATTATGTACCGACAACCGAGCCCATAAGAAGAATGACGTATTAGACGCAAAGGCCGATGTCACAGAAGCCAGTTCGTTCTTCTTTTCCACGCTGCTAATACGCTGTGTTGCCCATTAAGCCCGAGTGGGGTGCTGAACTAGACCTCATGTCAACAGCGTTCTGAAATTGAGCATATGTCGAACCATGGATAATGGACTCATCTATGTATGACTGGACAACAAAAGTGAAATCCATGTTGAGTTAGAACTGAAAGCAACCTGAAGACAAAAGATATGTCATTCGTATCTATTACGGAAATACAGCGAGGTCGGAGATACTCTGATTCTTGCGTCCCAAATCGAGATGTAAATATTTACCCTTTCGAGCACCCGAACCAGTCCAGAACACGTCTTAAAAGTCAGGAAAATGAAAGGGCGAGAGTCCTATACTAATCTAGCGATATGAATGACTATAGACATTCTCCAGCAAAGCCCGTGACCACGAAAGAGCTGGATGGAACATGGAAAGAAGCAACAACTTATAAAGCAAGAAGTTGAACACATCCCAACCCGAGAACAGTAAAATGGTTGAATACCTCTCAGGATGGTCGAACCCAGGTCGCCAAGTGTGCAGTCCGATGGCATAACCACCCAGCTCCGACGACGTTAGGCAGGGTACAAATTGACCGGCATCACAGGGCAAATGCGAACAAAAGCCATGCAACTTGGATCCTATTTTCTCATTTGACTGTCCCAGGGTATGCCAACAGTCGTCCCGAGTATCCGACTTGGAGTCCCTGTCGATAGTCAGGCCAATGCGGCCGATGGGTTCGATGGGTAGCCCCAACCCGCGACCTGTTTGGTGGGACTATCGTCTTAAGCGCTAATTACGCCAATGAAGGGAACACTATACATCGACAAGTGACAGTGTCCTGGTCGTAAAGGTTTCTATCTCTTCCTTGGAACCCTCGAAACAAGGGAAAGCACTCTGATGTTCTGTTAAATTGTAAATGATTGTAGAACAATGCTATCAAATCATGTCAATTTGAGGTTATTCGCTAATCAAAATTCGACATTAATTTTCTTCCTGCGCTTGGCTGCATCAGAGAACACTGAACAACTAACTGAGCTCCCTCGTAAGCGCATGTAAAGGTGACCCGAAAGGAATGTCGAAAGCCCTTTCACCTCGTGCTGGAGCGACTGCTCGATCTGATCCTGATCTCCATCCGTCGATGGGGTGTTAACAGCACAATACACCACGACAAGCTTCATTTCTAATTGCATGTGAGGTCTGGTCATTGGGGACCCCGGAGGAATGTCCAGAGCCTGTACATCTCGGGGATGGAGCAGCAGCTCGACCGATCCCGATATCCAACCGACCGAACTGGCGATGGGAGGTTAGTAGGTACCAGTTCCCAAGCAAGCTTCCTGCTATAATGGCGTCAGGGAATAAGATCTTTTGTTTTCATTTAAAATCAAACCCGAAGTTACTGGCAGCTGTTGGCCAGAATGCGGCCAGTAACCTGTCTGCCAAGCCCCCAGAAGTGGTGGCTTATAATAAGGAGGAAACAAGCCTGTGAACTGGGATCCCATTCCAAGCCCAGCTGGGGCAGAAGGCATGGAGGATAAACTTTCAGGTGCCAAATAATAGCGTAAATGTAATAATTTTTTAGAGAAAATGTCTCCTAATTTGAATTGAGACAAAGTAAAATGGCCATTCGACTACTAATTTTAGCCCAAATTTCCACACACTATGATCATAAGGCACCGGAGAGCATGGTCAGGGACCACTGAGGGTGTATCCCCCAGCTGCGCTAACCCCGAGATGACGACTTGTAGCAATTGACGGCGTGTGTCGAGTGTTAGTAGAGCTGAATCACAGCCGTCCTGGGCACGTCAACAGCCAACGGTCGACCCGAGGAAGCAGATTGACGTCCCGTTCAATAGTCCAGGGAGCGCACCAATGTGACTAATGGGTTCAATGGGTAGCCCCAATCCGCGCCCTGTTAGGTGTGACTATCGCCCCGAGTGCTAATTACGCCAGTTAGAGGAACACGATATATCGGCAAGTCAGAGAAGGATCCAGGGATGTTTTGATACCCGTTACAGGTTTGGGTGCCCAAACTATAGAGACCCAAATGTCCCCAAATTCCATGTAGATAGTATTTATTCAAGTTGGATCTTCCATATTTTCAAGGAATTTTTCTATAATTCAACAAAATGTACTAGTAATGCAAATCATCAGCCCGCAGATGATATATAGTCTATAATATGGAGCCTTTATTTGCACAATCAAGTATCCAGTACTGAATATTTTAACATCCAAATTTATATGGGCACATACTCAAATACAGAACAGGTGTCCCCAAACAAAAATTCTCTGGATCCTTCCCTGCGGCAAGTTTGTCCGTGTCCTAGGGGAAGCAACTCGTGTGAGCTACGGGTTTGATGGGTAGCCCCAACCAGCGTCCTGTGTGGTGTGACTATCGCTCCGAGTGCTAATTACGCCAATTAGAGGAACCCTATATATCGACTTTCGTTCTCTATTCTTGGGACCTCGAAACGAGGGGAGCTACGGGGAAGGCGATTCATGAACCTGTTCTTACCTCGATTAGCAGTCCTGTGAAAGTAATTAATGTGATTACGAACAATCACAAATACACCTGTTGTGTTATGTTACCATGCCTGTGTCAACCAAGGCAGTAACGGCTCCATTGTTAATCATCCAGGGTTAAAAAGGTTCAAATTGACATTCAGGATTTTACAATCCTATCAGCCTATTTCACAAGCGTTAAAACAGTGCTTTTGTCTTCAGTTGTACACCAGACGATGATTGTCAACGTCTACACCTGTATGCCATAGATTTGTTATAAAGAAAACGATCAGCTTCTTTAGTCATATCCAATGGTGCCTCGAATGTTCTGCCGTTAATAGGCCAGAAACTCTGATATTGTCGGCATAAACACGGATATTAAATCATTGACCGATTAAAATTATGGAAGACAAAGTCCGTTAAAACGAAACGAGTCATCCGATTCCGATATTATATTCGGAACAAACCACGTAATCTTTATGTGAATTGTACATAATTTTCAACTATAAGCAAAGAAATAATGTTGTTTGTATAAAACAAAAACAAAACTGTTTTTGCTATACAAACTGCAACTTAGCTTCGTATGAGAGATTCTTTTTGCGTCCTTCCAGTTTGAGGAGGGATAAAAATATAGCGAATACTTCACTACGTGTCAGAAATCACGTGATTACACGTGTCATGAACATGACAGAGGATATGTACCATAGAATTTCGTACCGTTTTTTCAACTCGGAGAGTTAACCCCTCCTACTTGGGATAATATACCATATAGTTCAGTGGGCAAGATACCTTTGACGGAGATGTGACTATCCTACATTGCCTTCATGCTTGAAAAATAAAAGGCCCCACACCCCCCCAAATACGGTGGCTTTAATTGACTGGTGGGTTTCTTAGAAATGAAAAATTGATCCTGGAAACAATAATTGAATCAAGCTTTGCTTCCATCTGTCTATGTTGTTAACACCAGAATAAATAGAGGTAGTTATTTAGAGTGTTAGCTTTTGCTAAGAACAAGAAAGTCAAATATTCTGGTCACGAAGAAAATATTTCTACAACAACAAAAAAACTTCCTCCTGGATGGTGAAATATTCCGAGTCAAAAAGTGGCCACAAGGTGCGGATATTTTCGGGTGATTAATGCCCAATAAAGCATGACAAGTAACACATTTAATAAAAGTTTATTAAAACCAAATCAAGTAGTCATACTATAGGCCCAAACATTTGTTTTCAATTTTAGGATAAACATATAATAACCTGCCTGCCGGAAAATTGTGGTCATAAAATATGCAAATTAAATCCTGCCTGCCAGATAATTAACTTCCCGTGGCCTTATCTGTACAACAAAATAAGCAACAAATTCTAATTTGTAAATGGGCATAACTCCATCAGTAGTGGTTGGACTGAACCAAAATTCGAACTTGTATTTTCACGTGATTAATCCACATTACTAAATTTTAAAGCTATTGGATAATCATTTAGTTATCATCCGGACAACAAAATACTTGGAAAATTCTAAGTTGAGAGATGGGCATAACTCCACCAGAAATAGTTGAAACGGATCCATTTTCGAAATTGATCGGGACATTCTCCATATACTAAGTTTCATCAAATTATGTCAAATACTATTCATGTTATCATCCGGACAACAAAATAATCAGCAAATTCTAAGTAAAAAAGGGGCATAATTCCATTAGAAATGGTCGGACTCAACTCAAATTTGAACTTTACCTGTATTTTCATGTGACTAATCCACATACTAAATTTGAAAGCTATCGAATAATCATAACTGACAAGACGAACAGAAACGGCTCATCTCAATAGCCCAAAAAAAATAATTTCAGGGATGTATATCACAACTATCATTTAGAGAACACTGTGTCGAACGTCCAAGCTACAGATTGATTCCAAGAAGGATGTTTCAGCAAAACAAGGACATTTCCAGCAGTTTTACATCTTCTCTGAAATTCAGGTAGTATTCAAGACTAATAGAGTATGGTTTTATAATTCAAAAGTTCTTGAAATTACATGTGTGGAATCTCCTTATTCAATCTATGTGATGTTGAGATATTTAGAAAGTTAGCACAGACCTGGATTAGCCGTTCTCTTATCTCTAAAGTAATCTCCGGAGCCTCAGTCTCTACTGCTTTCTGTGGAGAATCCGGACTGTCTTTCTCCTTATCCACCGTCTGTTCAGTTTGTATCTCTTCAGGTGGTAGAGCATCAGTCGTAACATCAGTGTCCTCCTTCATGGAATTTTTATCATCCATTATTTCTTCATGCCTCGGCTTACTATGATGACTGCCCTGACTCAGCCGACTGTGACTTGACGGAGCTGGTGAAGCCTTCTTTGTTCGTCTGCTGCTGTGCGATCTGGATCTTCTTCTGAAAATATTCATCATGACACCTCATTTGTTAGACTGTACTGTACTAATAGTTTTTATTCATTTCACAATTTAAGCCTGTGGAGTATTTCTTAGACTATACTGTACTGTGATCAATATAGTTTTTATTCATTTCACAATAAAGGCACGTGGAGTATTGGTTAGACTGTACTGTGATCAATAAAGTTTTTATTCATTTCACAATAAAGGCCTGTGGAGTATTGGTTAGACTGTACTGTGATCAATAAAGTTTTTATTCATTTCACAATAAAGGCCTGTGGAGTATTGGTTAGACTGTACTGCACTGTGATCAATATAGTTTTTATTCATTTCACAATAAAGGCCTGGGGAGTATTGGTTAGACTGTACTGCACTGTGATCAATATAGTTTTTATTCATTTCACAATAAAGGCCTGTGGAGTATTGGTTAGACTGTACTGCACTGTGATCAATATAGTTTTTATTCATTTCACAATAAAGGCCTGTGGAGTATTGGTTAGACTGTATTGCACTGTGATCAATATAGTTTTTATTCATTTCACAATAAAGGCCTGTGGAGTATTGGTTAGACTGTACTGTACTGTGATCAATATAGTTTTTATTCATTTCACAATAAAGGCACATGGAGTATTGGTTAGACTGTACTGTACTGTGATCAATATAGTTTTTGTTCATTTCACAATAAAGGCACATGGAGTATTGGTTAGACTGTACTGTACTGTGATCAATATAGTTTTCATTCATTTCACCATAAAGGCCTGTGGTGGTTTGGGGCCTCAAATTATACCTAGTAATTCTTGCATTTGTTATGTTCCTGCCTGGTGATCAAAATAAGTCTATAGATACATGAAATAATTTTATATAGACTTTATATGGCTATAAAGACTAATTGATATCATTGATATGAATATCGCACAGCAAATTATAAGAAAGAAAACACATTTTTCAACAAGTCTGGTCTGAAATATTTCACAATAAAGGTATTTTTTATACCCCACCATACAAATTATCGATACATATTTTGGAGGCTCAAATGATCCATCATTTAATTCTGATTTAGCATTTAAATTAGTTAATGTTAGCAAGGGAATTCTTCATAATAGAGTTACATGTGGTCAGAATTATTGTAAAAAAAAGTGTACATTGTTTGTTTGAAATGTTCTTCCATGGCCATTCTTGAGTTTCATAAACACTATGTACAGTTGTGTTAGCTGTGTGGTGATCTTATTTGGCTCAATATGAGCTCCTAGTATGATTAGATCATGATCAGAAATAGAAAATGAATCCAGATACTCTCCCTTCATTAGGATGATAAGATTCAAGCAATACGTACACATTATAACTACAGTGAAGTGATATTGGTTTCATATCACATCAAGTTTAGAATGTGAATATCCTGGATCTGAAGAACTGCCTGATAAAGCGTTTATTATATGGCTTATTGGACTATGGGGATTGAATTTGACCAAATGCGTTTATGGAGAATGACAAACGTGAATAAGCGAACAAATGCTACAACGTTACTTTCATGGCAAGCAGATATACATAAGCGTAAGATCGCTTTTAAACGATTTGCTTGGGCAATGTATTCGCTGAAAGCACATAACAATTTTCATGAAGTACCGATGATACTGGTAGAGTTTGACACTTAATGCTGAATTTATATGCCATCGAAAACCAATAAGAAAATGATTTTGTTTCCATTATAAAATCGGAGACAGTTTCTTTTTCATCTTACCATTAATTGATTATAATTGAGAAACAGTGGAGATTTATTTTTATAGAGAAAAACTGTTGGTAGTTCCATATTCAGTGAATTTCACAGTGAAGGTGGAATACAAGGAAAATGTCACTGATAAAGAGATGTTTTTTATGGTTCAACTTTGCCATAATGGATCAAATGGGGACAACAATGTTGTTTCCATGATTTTGAATCACACAAATTCTTCACTCTGTCGGTTGGTGGCACTAAATAATTCAATCATTTCAGTGTTGCATGATATGGATAAAAAAAAACATATTTTAGGCCAATAAAAAAAATAATGTTTTTTACCCAAAATATGTATCTCCTAATAAGTATCTTGGATACTGAATGAACTAATGGTTATATCTTTCTTGCTTGCAAGATTCTAGAAGAAGTTTTAAAAAATCGGTACGAAGTACCTACAGTACGCGCACGGTCAAACCGGATTAGGTTCAACTTCCGACCGATCATGTGACAGTCCTTTCGCTATAAAAGCGATGACACGTAAGTCTACAGTCTTTTTAATTTCTCCCTTCTGTGTGTTCGATGCGTTTGACCGAGTATGCGGGGCAGGAATGTTGCACCCAACTGGGAGGGTCCTATGAGTTCAGTGTCCAAGATACTTATTAGGAGATACATATTTTGGGTAAAAAATATTATATCTCTGTCAAATATATCTTTGACACTGAATGAACTAATGGTTATAGTTAGAATTCTTGAATAGGAGGAGGCCACGAGGCAGATAGTCAGACTATGCCCATGAAACCCACCTGCTGAAGCAGAAAAGATTTGCATCCTGTACCAAAAAGATTTCTTGTTAGACATGTGCAAAAATAGACCATTGTGTCCCATATGCAGTAGCTCAGATAAACCCAAAAGCAACTGAGCCTCCTAAAAGGAAACAACACGTACTTCATGTGCCTCAATGATCACAGAGTGAAGGTGTCCAGGCTAAACATTGGTCATACGCAAGGGAGATAACCCATTCATTCATGTTCCCAATAGGATAAAGAGACCTACCCGCCCCCCCCCCCATCCCCCCCCCACCCTTCAGAGGATGAAGCAGCACTAGGACGACATCCGTAAGATATTGACAGGCCCACAAGACACGAAATAGGGGACCATAGCAAACCTATGAGAAAACACGGTTATTACTCTCCCCACCCCCAGAAACGCCGAATCAATTCTCGTAATGGTTCTAGCAAAATGTTTCAATTTTCAGTGCTTTATGACTAAGTTGACAGTATTTTGAGCCCGAGCGAGAGACCCAGGGGAGATATGAGAAGCCTGTTGGTCACAGACCAATGGGGGACCAGTGATACACCAGGAGAACATATTACAGGGAGTTGTGCAGATTATGGCCAGGGCACTGGGAAGAATGTCCATGTAAGGAAAAATCATACATATATAGATGTGACCAAGACAGAGAGAGTGTCCGCCTCCGGTACTAAAAGCCAAGTAACTGGAAATTGAATTGTACGGTCAACCAAGGAGATTAACTAATACAGCTAAGGCCAAAAAAAAAAAGTGTTTTGGTTCTCGGGCAAATTTTTTTTCAAATCAATGAAGGGGGAAGGTTTTATTTTTATTTTTTTCTACGCATAGTAAGCATGGACAAAGATACCTTCCTCTGTCTAGTAATAACCAGAAAGGTAGAGGGAACTGTTATGCATATAAACTCATTTAGTCTTATATAAAAATGACATTGTACTACCAGTGTATGACTGGGATTACCTAACAATATATAATGCCCCTGACATTAACTACTGTTATTGTTGTCTAAAAATTTATACTTCCCCATTCTAATATGTGATCCTGAATTTAGTCCTGTGTCTTTCAATTGTATAAAGTTACAATTGGTGTAAGTTGTTCACAATGACTAATTGTAAGAAGAGCATGAGGATCAGGCTCAGCTAATCATTTTCTTAATTGTAGTCATCAACTTCATGTTGTAAGCCTGCAAGTCACTTTTAACACATTACATGTTAGAGCTCAATGCACACTAATATTCAACACATATCTGCTATGGACATGTTGATAAAAAAAAAAAAAAAAAAAAAAAAAAAAATCAAATTTATTTATTCAAATTTATTTATTCGTAAGTTTTTTTGTCATAACATCAGGCATTGCAATAAAAAGGCCTAATGCGGCCCTTTTTATTCAATGCGGCGGGGCCTGAGAACCAAAACCTTTTTTTTATGGCCTAATGGAACTGCCTGAACATTCGGCCGACCCGTGATGCAATGCACAGGCCTGCATGGTTTAAAAATTATGTGGAACTTATTTATCATTCTTCTGGTGGGTGCTCAGGTAACCTATACCGTATGTTAGCAGAAAAGTTACACAAACTGGTATAATCACGACAACTGGTATTATTAATCGCATATTGGCATACGGCAATAATGTTGGAATGCCTCAAATTAAGGTGAGAATCAGTTATCGCGAAATCTGATTAGAATTAGAATCACGATTTTAAAGGGATGTGAAACACTCTGGCAGGGTGATCAAATAGAATTGGAGAATAATCTCGTTCAAAGTAGGTATAGTGACAAATATTATATCAAAATTGACTACACCCAGGCACTCGGATACACCAACTATATACAGAGACTCTCGATTGACGAAATCCTATTGTGTTAGTCTGTCGCTGTTAGATGCGTCCCGAATCGAGAAGTAAACATCTAAAATGAGCGTAGTTCAGACGATATTTTCTATGGAGCGGGACGGTCAATATGCGTGATATTTTCGGCCATGTGAGTAGAATGCTAAATTCCTCTGTGAGGCATAGCACCCGCATACTAACTTATCAGTTTCACGCACACGATCAAGTCCATAATATGTTTAGGTTATTCTCATAAAAGCGGCCTAATCGCTGAATAAGTGCGCCATGGCGATCACCACAAAATCGAACAGATTTGAAGGCCCGAAACTCTAAAGACTGGTCTCAACAACACCTTGAATACCCAGGCGGGATATGAAGGGAGGTGAGAATGGAGGCGAATTAAATATGAGTCATGAGCAGTTCCTGATTGTGGCACATGGCCAGAGCAATTGGATATGGCGGACAATCAGACAGAGGAAACCTCACAGTCAGAGAAAAGGCTGACCCATCGGTATCTGGTAAGAAGGCAAAGCTTGACTGGACTCCTGGTCTTGTCAGGGAAAAAGACGGAAATGGGATGACATGACATAATCATGGGGACCTCCGTGGTTAGCTTGTATTAATGGTCATTATGGACAACACAGTGAGGCGAGTTCGCACCCCGCCAGCGGTGTGCTGATGCTTCTAACGATGTGCAATTGCGAGTGGTACACTATTTAAATCTCACGTCAGGGTCCAACCCATGAGCAAGGTCGCAAGCACTTAAGCGCCTCCCCCATAAGTCACCACAAGTCAGCTTTGTCATTGCTGCTCTTTTCTGCAAAGGTTGTGGAAGCCGCGACTACAAATAGAGGAGGCATGACCACAGGCTGTACCAAGTTGGCGGAAAAAAGTCCCCACACGTTGGTGTTTTTTCTCGATATGGGGGCCCCATCCAGTCATTCGATTGTGGAAAACAGGCGTACTTCTCTGCGGAGGCCACGACCAATAAGGAGGAGGCATGTCCATTAACCAACTCAACTCCATGTTGATGGAGGAAGCAGGAGAAGGTGCCACGTTTTCTCATCCTTCTTTTTCTTTGCTGTTAGTATTGTCTGGTAATGCATGCAAAATGGTGCGCAATTGTTATCCTAAGATCGAAGGACTGACCCATCCGAAATTACCCTCTTGGAAGGCACTCTCGGATGGGCATGGTGAACTCGGACACGCATCAAACACTGCCGAATCCAGGGGATGTAGTGACAGCACGTCCTCGTCTCCATACAGCACCGTCCGTCCAGGAGATGGAGAAAAGGCGCAAGTATCCCGACCAGGTCACCTGGTTTGACGAGGCACAAATTCCGGAGCCTCGGAAAGGAAACTAAGTCTGTAAGTTCTGGCCTAGGAGCCGAAAAAAAAGGCCAGGAACCGTACAAATCAAGGCCACACTGGTGGATGAAAGAACACAGGTGAATAAGAGGGATACATGCCCGCCCCAAACCGGGAGGGGCGGATGCCGGAAAAGACTTGACGAATGGAGGACAGGTCGGAACCCGTGCGGTGAAATCCCCTGGAATGGAAGCAGTGGCAGGTGGCACATTGAACTGCGAGGCAGGCAATGTGTCGATAGCACCGGGGCTTGCGAGCTTTACGGACCACCGATGTTGTGGTAGCTATGGCAAGTGGCCGGCTTGTGCAGCGATGGAAGGAACCCGGACGCACCGGAGGCAGGACCAGCGGTAGCTGCGACTGAACGACCATCGCTGCCCTTCTCTGCGTAGGCTGACGAGGCCGCGACCCAAAGGGATGAGGCATGTCCAGTAATCGACTCTAACTCCATGTTGATGGAGGAAGCAGGAGAAGGTGCCACGTCATTAGACGTGCCACGATTATTGAATGTGATAATCGATAATCGGTCGTCAATAAGAGATTATAATCGATTAATTGTACCTAATAGCAATAACAGTGGAAGTATTCCATAATATGGCCGATTGGCTGGGCGTTGGTTAAAAAACTCGGCTGAGATAATTTTTTTAAGTGAATAATGTACACCATAAACCACCGGTAATGACTAATGAGCACAATGTCTTACAATGACCCAAAGAGTAACCATTTCATATCAAATGAACTGCCCACTGTTTGCAACAGATATTAGTAGTACTCATGTTGTCGGAATATCTTTGATGCACGATCAAAGGTCGTTAACCCGTCGGTTGTAGATTAAACTGTAAAACAAACAGGGAACCTAATTATACCCGGCACTTTCCGACGTCCGAAATAAATGACTCAGATTAATTGACGCAGAAATTGGTAATCAATTATCGGCTGTATCAACGGTTCAGCGATTATACAATCAATTGTGGCACCCCCACCCATCAGAGGGAAAAAACATTACGAAGATTTCATCGTAAAAGCATTGAGTCTTATGTTCAATGTAGAGAGAAGAGGCAAGCCACACATTGGCTAGTTTATCTAGCATCCGGGAGTAAAAATTAGAGCTGAAACGGTTGATCCATTCTTCTAACCGGTTAACAATTGGGGTTAGCCGGATAGCAACAGGTTAACAGCTAATTTCTAGCGGACTTCTCTCAGACTAATTATGTCGACATTTTCCATGCTCCAGGGACAAACCTAGCTGAAATAAAGACCTTATTCATGGCATTTAACAATATTCAAAAACACGCATTCACTGTTCTTTTGCTGGCTCTCCTGATGGGGAATGAGCAAGTGAAATTTGTGAATGGCAGGCGGATCGCTTATTTGCAATTGCCGGTGATCAGCATATGTTTGGGCATTTGTAAAACGAGTAACAATAATATAGTATGGGTATTGGTAAAACGAGTAACAAAACTATATATTAAAGATCTGTAATATATCATTATCATGATATCATCATTGGTATATCCTCCAATGAATTATAAATAAAGACTAGAAAGTAATAAATTCGCCCACACTTCCGATTTACGCGATTCCATTTAATGGCATTTATCGCTAATTCTGGCAGAGTCGATCGATAGCTGTGTTCACTTTTCAAATTTCAACACGAAATAATACCGAGTCTGAGGGGTGTCAATCTGATAACAGATTCACTGATTCAGTGACTTCATTGCTTTGAACTATCCCGCCTGGATACACAGTGACTGCCCACGTGCTCTCGTGGGAAGATCAGAGAAAACTTCAAAGGCCGGAATTGATTGAAGGTCGCCGAAACTTCTGGACAGTTTGAGAATTGCTACTCAGTATCTGAAACTTCCGCGTGCACCAATTAATGCTTGTATTGCACTCAACTATTGGTGGCACAGGGGTTATTATTACTTTTGCATCATTTATCTTAATATTTTGAGGGTACCAGTGCATTATTCACGTTCACATTCAACTGACAGAGCGGGATGCGGTTTCGTCCGGTTCATTTTTTTCTAACCGGTTACGTCGTTATCCGGATGCTAACCGGTTATCCGGCTGTCCGTTTCAGCTCTAGTTAAAATATTGTAAAATATTCTTTCCAATTCGTTTTGATAGGAATTTTCAGTGACCAAATCCAAACTGTAGCATAGTGTAGAAGCCAACACCATATTGCACCCGGTGCAGGGTTAAAAAGAGTCCTGACGAGAACCCGAATTACTCGAAGTAGCATGAAGGCATTGAAGCTCCAACAAGAAAAGGCATCGTTTTTTTATGCAAAAAACATTTGTTCTGAGTGAATCTCGTAAACAAAACAAAATTGGTTTATTTGTTATTGAAATTATCCATCCACGGAGCACTGTCATTGACAAGACAGTATTGTAGAATAAAGGACGAAATTCCGAAAAATGGAAACATTATTATTGCATGAAATTAGGAAACGGCGCGTTGTCATTCGCAATATCGTAAAGATAATGTTAATTAAAAGTGAACAGATGAAAATTGCGACTTATCTTGCGATGTAGAAGAAACTAAAAGACTGTAGACTTACGTGTCATAGCTTTTATAGCGAAAGGACTGTCACATGATAGGTCGGAAGTTGAACCTAATCGGGTTTGACCGTGCGCGTACTGTAGGTACTTCGCACCGATTTTTAAAAACTTCTTCTAGAATCTTGCAAGCAAGAAATATATAACCATTAGTTCATTCAGTGTCCAAGCTATCTTTGACGGAGATGTAGGTAATGTGTCATTCATGTTTCATTGTTCATGACCATTTAAATAACACCTACCTTCTACTGAGATTCCTCCGGTCTCGATCTCTCGAGCGATCGGACTCCCTTTCTCTATCTCGCCGACGAGAAGAACTGTCATCGGGTCTATCAACCCTATCTCTATATCTGGTTGGTCTGTCTCTACCCTTATCTCTGGAATCAGTTTTGGTCTCAGTCTGCCTTTCTGCACTACCCTCACTTCTAACTGACATACGATCTGATTTGATTGTCCTATCTAATGACGGCCTGTCCTTAGTTTCCTTCTCTCTATCTTTTCTGTCTTTCCTTCGATATGGAGACTTACTCCTGGTAGGAGATTTATTTCTCTTTGATGGTGACTTGTTATGATATGATGGGGAAACATCAATTTTTGAAGGAGATTTAACGATAGCTGGTGACCTGCTCAAGTCAGGTGATTTACTACGACGAAGTGGTGATTTGCTATGGCCAGGGGGTGATTTACTACGACGAATTGGAGATTTACTATAATGTTTGGGAGATTTACTCCTTCTAGAAGGCGACATGTTTTGGACAGTTGGTGATTTCCTGCGGCCAGGTGATCTGCTCAAACCAGACGGAGATCTTGACGGCTTAGGTGAAGATATTTTTCGACCAGATGGTGACAAACTTCGCCTTGTAGGTGAAACAATGGCATCACTTGACTTTTTATCTTTTGACCTGTGTTCAGATCTTCTGTGTCTTTTTTCATCTTTGTCATCCCTACTAACCTCAGCGGTATCAGCAGGCTTCTCATCCTTTAAATCTCCTTTATCTGACCTATCAGTAGCCTTATCTTGTTGATCTCTTTTTTCTTCTGATCTCTCTCTAGATCTGACTCTTTGCTTCTCATCTGATCTGTCTATTGACTTATCATCTTGGCGCCCTCTCTCTCTGGTTTCACGATCTGGTCGATCACTACGTCTACCATCAGCTAACCTGTCATCACGACGTCCTCCTCTTTGATCTTTTTCCCTCCAATCAGGTCTGTCGTCCTGAATATCTTCACGTGGAAGGTCACCATCTCTCGATCTATCTCGTCTGTCATTGGAGCGGTCTCTTCTGTCATCAGATCTATCACGATGGTCATCTATTCTTTCTCGCCTGTCATCCACACGATCTCGTCTTTCTTCCGGTCTCTCAGGCCAGTTGTCTCTGTTAGGTATATAGAACTCATTCTCTCGTCCCTGCTCAAACTTCTGCCTTCTACTCTGTCTGTCCGCAGGATGATCAAACCTTCCACCTAAAATGTAAACAGTGATTGTATTGTAGTTCTTATTGATGAAGGCAGGCCTTCTTTCAACAAAAAGACTAAAAAGGGCCAGCTGAAAGGGCCACAACTTAGGTAAATATAATCAGACAAACCAGGTTTTCGAACTCGATCGTGATATTGTTGTAAGCGATCCATATTCCAAATATATAATTCTTAAAATTATAATTAATTTTTCCTTAAGGAAAGAGCTCATAAATTCAGATTGCGGCATTGCTCAAACTTGGACCCCACCTCTTGTTTTTTGGAAAAAACAAACCAGGTGGTGCCATACAATTCATGCTAGCGAGAAACTGAGCAAGTAGAGACTTCTTCTCCTGCTATTCTTTCTTCTCATCGTCCTCTTCTCATTTTCAAGTGATGAGATAGATGCCAGTACATTTCAAAATTGTGAAACTGACCTAAATCACCGTAGCGCTATTTCCGGTACGTGACAACGAGTCTTCCCCACCCAGATCCGCCGCCAAAGGCTCAGGAGCTGGGACGGTCGCCCTTGAAGATTGGTGTACCGAATTAACGATGTCAGCACCCTGCCTGCCTACCGACTGCCGTAGCAGGACCAAGGGGGCCCATAACTGAGCATGCCTGCGGTAAAGACGGTTTGTGCTAAATTTTGTAATTCAATATAAACAAGATTTGACACTTGTCCTTGGATGAAGTTTGTACACAAGATCAACATGTGTCTTTTCATTCACAAAATGAACATCAGAATCCTCGACCGACAGTGGGTCCACAATGTCGGTCAAGGATTCTGAAATTCATAGGGAATTGTTCATCATCGTCAAAGCCATCAGAGATGCCATGGGAAGCATAGAAAGCACATCAGGATCGACGATGGCAACAGAACAGCCTGCATCAAGTTGAGAGATGGTACTAAAGGTAGGCCCACTCTGGGAATGGCTCAAAAGAGGAAAAAATGCTCTCGCATTTGGATTTAAGGTGCTATTTCCCACCCAATTGCCCCCCCCCCCCCCCCCCCCCCCCGGAAATCCTGGTGCACAATTAGGTGCCCAGGGAGAATATGCTGCACTGGCCAGAAGGGCGGAGGGTCAAAGTTGGGTTGGAAGGAGCCATTGGCGGTGGAGGAGCAGGCCTGGACGTATCCCGAGGGAGTACAATTCCAGGGGGACAAGACCCACTCTCATAATGGAGTGGGCCACGGCACCATGGGGAAGAGTCAGAAGGCCAGTTGGCTGGTGCACTGTTAGCGGCACAGGACAATGAGTCTTCCCCACCCAGAACAGCCGCCAAAGGCTCAGGTGCTGGGGCTTCCACCCTGAATCAATGATAGCAGCACCCTGCCTGCCACTGGTACTGACTGCCAAAGCAGGACCAGGCGGGGGGGGGGCCCTGAATGGGTCCTGCCCGAGGTAAAGACTGGTATGGTTTGCTCATGGTTTGTTTAATAATGGACCGACGTTCTCTCACCCAACTATGACAATACAGCGGTTATTTAATGAGAAACCTGCACGGTGCGTGGCCATCAAAGTTGAATCTCGTTCGACTAAAGAAAGACAAGACATTCTGTTAGTTATTAGCAAGCAGGGGTATACAAAACATTTTGTTATTTATTGAATTGAAATCAAGGTTAATACGGCAAAATTTGCTTAGTTACTTGGCCATGTGATATCAACTGCTATACTGTGAATGGCTTTAAATTCGTTGGTTCAGCCATTTATGACTTTTTCGTGGGTTCGTAAATTCGTGGTTCCGCCGGTGCTAAATGTCACCTCAAAATCCGCAATAACAACAATCAAATCGAACTGATAGAAGTGTAGACACCTCGACGAGCCGTCGGTAATTGCGCATCCGCACCGCAGCCGTAATTAGCATGTCCCGTGTATAAGCTTTTGTTGCCGGCTATCGAGAATATTAACGACGGGATTGTATTACTTAACTTAAGCATACAAAAGCTAGATGAAAGTACTCGCTTAATTCTCAACACAATCAGTGTGAGACTGGGGATTATTTACCAAAGCCAACATCTATTAGTCTGCACCATATGAAATACAACCCCAAATGGTCAACTGCATAATGCAAATATGTCTCTCAAAGCTGGTTACAAGGTGGTAAGATTGATTTTCGTCCTCCTACAACTCCTTGGTTTACCTGATCCGAACCATAGTTCGGATCATGTTACTGCTCTACTTACTCTCAGGTGCCAAATAAAAGTGCTGGCCAAATACAAGTGCTGGGTGACATTTTTACCAAAAAAAGAATAATAGTGCTGGTGCACAATAAATGTGCTGGGTTACGGATTTTACTTTTCATGGTAGTATGCTTAAAACTCGAGCCATGAAGGCTTATGCATACATTTATATAGTACAGGGAATCATACCTGTGCGGAAGATATAAAGTTGGAATAGATTGTCTTACATGTTGATTGTTGTATTATACAGTACACACTGCACATGACTTTTTTTTCTCTTGTAGGTTGGGGGTCTTCGTATATAGATGGTTCATTATTCTGATGGTTCATTATTGTGAGGGTTTATTATTCCGCTTTTCCATGAGGGTTCATAATTCCGACTATTTCAATATTCCGATACCTTCTATATGGCTTAGAATACTAGATAATTTGGGATCGGAATAATGAATCAAACAAAACAGAAAAAACCTAAATTACACACCATTTCACCACAGGGATTAGCCATACGGAATACAAGAAGGGGTGGGAAAACAAAACTTAAGGCTGTTTATTAAATATGATTTTCAGTTGTGTTGCACAAAACAACCCCTTTTCAACATCACAAATAAAAGGATATCTAATGCTGAACAAACTATGTACAATGCTATGTGTTTGCTCCTAAGTTATGTATATCAACAATCTATTGTATTTATATATGTGTTATTATCATTGCCAATACAATCAATCAATCAATCAATCAAAGAGTGATAGTTAACTCAAGTAACTCACTCACTGTATAATGCAATTGATTAATATATTTAGGTTGAAACTTGTGTACTAGTAGATTGAAGTTCTTGACCAAAATCATACTCAGTTTACAATTTTACATTAAGCCTAATTTGATTTTTTTTCGAAGAATTTACGATCAATTTTACATTTCTCTCACCAAATAATGCATTAAAACAGAAAAAGTATGAAACTGTGTTGTTTAAATATCTTAATATTAAAGGAATATACTTTAATGCTTCTCATGAAATTATTTGTATGCAGAAAACACTCAGTCAAACTGGTAACTTTTAGCGCTTTTTCTGGGTTTCGCGTTGCCTATTTTCGAGGCACATCGTTTTTCATTATAAATTGTGATTATGGAACTGATTTTGGAGTTAACAAAAACATTTTAAATTGTAGAATAAGTCCTGTGATCCATGGGCCATCTTTTCTATCGTTTCGGGTCCCGTGAACTCGGCCCAGTTCACGTTTTGCACTTTATTACAAACCGAAAGTAGACGAAGTAAAAGATTGGGCGAACCGTGACTCTCAAAATAGGTTTTATATCGAAGCGATGTCGCATCTCAGTCTACTAAAACAACTTTATTTAGTGGTTTGTGACTTCTAGTATTAACATTAGCACACTCGTGATTCGTTCCATTCTTATATTCGTTTGTTTATCACCCAAAATAAGAATAAATGTCACAGTATGTGATGGATTTACCCCCAAAAAATAATAAACGTGATGGGTCACAATAAGCGTGATTGTGTGTATTTTTGCTCCAAATTAATAAACGTGCCGGCACGTTTATTTGGCACCTGAGAGTACGCAAGTAGCTAACGATTATGTTGACAACAAACTTGGCTCCAATTCCTGTCAAAAATCTCGAAAAAGAAAACAAGGCGAGTATGTGATTAAACATTGTAATTAGACCGTAGCTACTGTTTCATTAATGTACACCCAGTTTGATAGAGTAACCTCCCTGGACTTTGATTTTACATTGGGACAATAGAGTTACCTCCCACGCAGGGACCAGCCTAGACCAGATTTTCAGGGCGAAATGACTTCGCCCTACTATAAAAATAAGGCGAAGTGGCCGTTCTATAGGGCGAAGTGAGTCTACAAAATTTAAATTGATCAGTACTACGACAGGAGTCGCTATAGAACGAAAATAGGAGAGATGAAATATGTCAATTAAACTTATGAAACAATGGTTGAAATATGGAGTCATTATGTTCACTTCATTACCCTAATAACTATTAATAATACCCAAACATAATTGTGAGAGGATAGCAGCATTTTATATCGTAATTGTGGGAGAATGACAGGATTTTATTTCATATTTTTCGGGTTGTTAAAAATGCCAACAATATTTATCAAACAGAAACGAAATGAAATCATGAACACTTTTACTGCGCTCTGTTAGTAATCCCGTTTGAAATTTTAATATGCTTCACAAATGAATTTGTTTTAAAATTTCTTTAACCAAACTCCATAGAGGGAGTGATGAATTGACACATTGTGAGAGGTGTGAGTTGTAATCTTTATTGTAAGGTGTGGTAATCACGGTAATCTAAAAATAACAACAACCAGATTAACACTTGAGGCCCAACGATGTTTTCACAGCTGCCAGTAATCAGACTCCGTTGTCAACATGCTTCCAGATTGGAGCATTACAGGTGTTAATTGTTTTATAACACCATGATACACCCTGATAGTGGAGTATTGTGTGCAATCACAGTTGACAGTTGTAAATTATCATAAATTATTTGGGGCATTTTGCCGAATTTCGTCAGTCAACTTTGGAATTTTTAGGGCGACTGAACTTCGCCTGACTGCAAAAATAAGGCGAAGCGGACGGCGCTAGGGCGAAGAAGTCGCCCACGTCGCCCTCTCGGCTGGTCCCTGCTCCCACGTGACATTTCTTATTTCTCAAAATCGATCTAGTTTCGAAGATTAATTTTTCGTGGGGTTTTTAATTTCGTGGTTAGCAGCAACCACGAAAACCACGAAAATTGGACCCCCACGAATAAATGTACTTTAACAGTAAACTAAACCACAGGTAAGTTACTTTCTTTTCTGGTGTCTAAGAGAATGATGAGTTTCGATTTCACATGTGCAAGACCATAGCGTTTTCCTTGCTTTGAGTAGAATGTTTTATACCATTTCAGAAAGTCTGCCAACAGTGGGCAGTGGAGGATCAGGCCTGAGTGTATCCGGAGGGTGTATGATTCCATTGTCATAATGGGATCACATGCTGCACAGTGGGGAAGAGTCAGAAGTCTGGTTGGCTGGTCCGGTATTGGCGGCACATGATGAGTCTTCCCCCCATATCAGCAGCCTAAGGCTTTCGCTCTTGAAGATTGGTTTTCCGAATCAACTGGCTGCCATATATGGACCAGGGACTGTTATTCTTGTATGTACATGTATTCGCCAGATAATCATTTGGATACATGGCAATATAAGTAGAAGAGCCATGTTGTGAACTCTTTGGAAATTGACAGTGGTCGTATGCAATATAAATGCTTTTCATGTAAATGCGCTTTGTATGTGTGACGATACAAATGCTTTCATTTGTGTTATTCTTTTATGTATTCTATTCGCCAAATAATCATTTGGATATGTGGCAATAGAAGGAGAAGAGCCATGTTTTGGACTCTTTTGGAAATTATATTGGCAGTGGTGGTGTGCAATAAATGCTTTTCATGTAACTGCTCTTTATACATGTGACAATACAAAGCAAATAACATAATGCAGCAATATATTGTTGTGTGGTTCACAGGGTTGTGAACAAATACAATATTTTTCAAAATAAGTAAAATATATATCTCCTAGAAGTATCTTGCCCACTGAACTATATGGTATTAGTCTTATGGTGTAATTGCATAAATTGGCTTATGGTGATATTGTATATATTGTAGGTTATCAGGTCAATCCAGTTCTTTGATTGAGGTGCATAGAGGTGTTTATTTTTCCTCGTCTCTTCCACCTGCCAGAAAATTCTATATTTTAGCATATAGTTCAGTGGGCAAGATAACTTTGACGGAGATACAATATTTTTCAAAATAAGTAAAATATATATCTCCTAGAAGTATCTTGCCCACTGAACTCTGAGCTCTCTCCCAGGGTTTCGCACCCACCCCGCTCACGAGGAATGTCCTAATGTGGAAAAAAGTGGGAGAATGCCATCTGGCTTCGAGTTAAATGGACATTTGGAGATCATGTGGTCAGAGGTTATACAGGTCATGAAACATGATAAAATGTACCATAGAATTTTCATACCGTTTTCAACTCAAGGGAGTTAACCCTTCCTAGTTAAATTGGGAATATACCATATAGTTCAGTGGGCAAGATAACTTTGACGGAGATATCCCATTTCGATAAATCTTCGCAGTTTAAATTATGCTTGGATACATAACCAGTGTTCAGGCCTATGTGAGGAAGGCGCAGTCGCTTATTTGAGTCAATTTATTCAGCAGATACAATGATAAATGAATGGGTTTTTGCGTAATGATAGGCCTGCAACAATGTTCCCCTTGATATATATCAATCAACATTATACAGTTGCACGTTTTGACAATGCTCCAGAGTAGGCCTGTCGAAAGGGGTCACATGGTCACAAAACCATCAAGTCTGATATACTTGCGGCGCATAAGATACTATGGGTGGCGGGATGGGTGGTGGGTGGGTACTACCCATATACGAGATATTATTACATACATATGTAAAATCGTGCATTATTGAGCAATTTGGTCAATTTGTAATGCCGTTTCACATACCGTACTGCATGGAAAACATGAACGACTTTGAACCATATTAATAGTGCTATAGATGTATGCTGCTCATGTCGGAAGCGATCTAGCGAGTATGGTGTATAGGTAGGATCAGTCCCCAATTGGGGTATATATTGACACATGCGTATTGTTATTGGGCTATTGAAATTTACCTTTGAAAGTTGCAACATATCCATACTATGAAACAATTAACCCAATCACACCGCTGCAGGCACGCCTACCCATATATCCTCACATTTACACAGATCGACATGCTCAGACCTGCACAATATATATAACCAATCTGATTGGTTAGTACTGTTGGTGGCTGGCTGACTAATTTCCTTTGGTGAATTTATGTGTTGAATATAATGTGTTAGCTTTCGCTACATCGTAAAAACACATCATACAGTTGCTGTATTCATTGTAGTATAATGAATATGGCACAGCATTTCAATGTGGACGAACAAGTCTACACATTGTGTTTGGCAAACACAGGGTTGACCGGGGTACAGCAACACATGGGGAGACCCGGGCAAAGCAGATCATCTGTATATATTAGGGGAGACTGGGGCTAGTTGGCAATCTCTACCAGAGCACACCAGTCATACTTCCTGTCTTATTGGGTCATCAAGGGAGATAAACCCTGCATGTTTTGGCTAGTTGGAACACTCTTCAGAAAATTGAATCTGCATTGACACCAGGGATTATCTTATCGAAATTGCACATACGTTGCAACAAGTATGATCTATTTTACAAAAAACATGCGTTTTCTTGAGAATCAACCAATTTTCCATAAACGGGGGTGATAAAGTGCATGCTCCAACTAACACTGTATTGGTTGGCAGGGTGAGTTGGAACAGTTGATGGAGTGAGTTTGAACACTGGTGTTTGAAGATTTTGTAGCCATGATGATGTGTTCGATGGCCATATATATGTGGTACTTTCATAATGGGATTTACTGCAAGGATAATAAGTTTATGAAAGTGGAACTGTTTCTTTCGTCATTTGTTAAGCGGACATTATTTAAGAAATGTACAAGCACTGTGCAAGGGGTGGTGGGAGAAATAGAGCTCCTCAATGTAAGACGTCTTACCTCTTCTGGGTCCAAAGCGATCATCAAAGCGTCCTCTTGGGTCCCGGGGACCTACAAAATGAGACAGCTTATTAAATCAATAAAATAAGTAGCGAGTGATTGAGACTAGCTAGGCTGGATACAAAGGACAACATGGAAGAGTTCTCTAATGTGCACAGAACCCGTCCAGTATATTTTATAGAAGAGACAGCCATTAATATTGGCACTAAATTTGGATCAAGCACACAAGCACCATTCTGGCAAGCAGCACCATGGAGAAGTGTGGTGGAATATTTAGGCACAGCAAACAACTTATAGTGGTTTAACACGATACAATTGTAGTTGAGTTTTAATAAATTAGTAATCTACCTTCAAATTCCCTTCCCATACCACGTCCAAAGCCACCTCGTTCCCAACTTGGATCTCTGAACTCTGGACCGAATGGTGGAGGTGGGGGTCCTCGCCCTACAAATCATACAGAATCTATTTCAGTAAACATAATTTACTTAACATAAACGAGAGGCCAGTTCTTTTTTTTTTGCGAAGTATCTTTTGAAAGGAAAAAACTCATACTCTGTATTTATGTAGAATGTTAACACATTAAATTTTAATATTGATGAAATATATAATTTTTAAAATTATAATAAATTTTTCCTTAAGAGAAGCCCGAACTGAACTATATGGATTATATCTCCGGTAGGCCCCTACGAATCGGATTTTTTCTATCGAATCGAATACCGAATCGAATCAGGTAAATGGTATTCGATTTCGAATCGAATCAGACATTGTGTTGACATGTGAGGAGTTCATAAACAAAAGTAAATACTAATGAGAGAATTCATCGAACACACCGGCATTAATCCCTTGTGTGGGTTGTGGGATTGTCAACCGGAACTGATTCATTTTATCCATGGAAACAGCCGAATATGGACGATGTAATATGGAAATAAGTTGGGTTTACTCAAAATCGGGAATGACACATCAGAACGAGTCATTTGCACCGCTGGTGGTGGTTGTTGTAGCTATATAATATCTATGTTATAATTTATATCACAACTTTTGTGTCTGACTAAAAGTTTCAAGGAACAGTCATGCTGTGAGCATAAGATTATAATCAAATGGCGATATCAATTCAAATCTTGATATTGGGAAGCATATTTAATAACTCAGAGACTAGTATGCCGATCTGTGGGGCAGAAAATAAATTGATTCAACAATACCATCGTTATCTAAAGGTGCTCAGAGTCATCACCTTGTTTCTAGCATTATATACCCCATGTGATGGCACAATAGTGTTATTCTGTCAACGGGCGAGCCGACGAATCATGTGTGTGCGACAGGAAACTGGTAAAAACGCTGACCGTAAACAACATCATTTGACTCAACCGTCGGCGAGATATTCGATTGGAAAACAGCGTCAACAAGATTCCAAATAAAATCGAATCGAATCGAATTCGAATATTCGCAGGGCCCTAATCTCCGGCCTTGTGTCATCAGGAGGGTTAAAATTTATTGTCCGTTTATTGCCTAATACCGGTCAATCAGCGCTCGGATTAGCCACGCATGAATGCGTCCCGTGTAACTCCCGCATTCTAACAATGCAATATATTATTTATTATGTTTTATTTTCCGACTCAATTATAAGATTTGCGAGTCGCGGGGTTGGGAATGGCACCACCATGGGAGGGATCTTTGATAGTTCAGTTCGGACTTCCCTTAAGGAAAAATTAATTATAATTTTTAAAATAATATTTTTCCGCCAAGGAAAGCCCTCACTGAACTATATGGATTAGAATGCAAGCCCAGGAGGAGGCATGAGCAATAAATTTAATATCCAAATTTCATGGAAATGTACTCTTCCAAATCCGATTTCATGTATATGTGATTTATTCATGAATCAGCTATAATGTGTTATGTGAAAGAGCTCATAAGTTTAAGATTCCGGCACTGCTCAAACTTGTAACTCCCCCTTTTGTTTTTGGAAAAAACATCCCAGGTAGTGGCATACCAGTCGTGCTAGCGAGAAACCGAGCAAGTAGAGACATCTTCTTCTTTCTTTGCGTCATCCTCTTCTCGTTGTCATGTGAGAGATTGATGGCTGTATATATACCTTCAAAATTGTTAGCAAAATGATGGTACGTAGCAGCGAGTCTTACCCATCCAGAACAGCCTCCAAAGGCGCAGATGCTGGGGCTTTTGCCCGTGAAGATTGGTTTCCAGAATCAGCGTTGTCAGCACCCTCCCTGCCACTGGTCCTGACTACTGTAGCAGGACCATGGGGGGGGGGGGGGGGGCAGAACCGAGCATGCCCGAGGTAAAGACTGGCATGGTTGGTGCTAATTTTGTTAATTCAATTTAAACAAGATGTGACCTGTATCTTGTGATGAAGGTTGTACAAGAGATCACCTCGGTCGATTGCATTCTTGCATTCACAAAAGAGCGGTCCCAAGATTCTAGCTCATCGTTGACAAAGCCATTAGACGCGTAGAACACATGTCAATAGACTAAGGAAGAGGAAGAGAAGAAGACAGTAAAGCTTATCTTTTCATCTTATCTTCATTCACAAAAGCGCGTTTCCGAGGAACAACAGAATCCTGCTCATCGTCGACAAAGCCTTCCGACACCATGGTATGGAGTGAAAGTACATCAGGATCGACGCCAGCCACAGAACATCCTGAATCAGGCTGGGGGATACGTCACTGGAGGGAGGCCTACTCTGTGAATGGCTCGAGCGAGGAATAAATTCACTCGCATAGAGGAAGCCCCCCCCCCCCCCCCCCCCCCCCCCCCCCCCCGTATCACCCAAATGCAGGCGGTCCCGACCAAGCTGGCATAAATTATGGTGACATACCAGTCTGATCCCATGATGGCGGAGGAGCAGGCCTGGATGTATCCCGAGGGAGTACACTTCCAGGGGGACAAGACCCACTCTCATGAAGAGGTGGGCCACGGCACCGTGGGGAAGAGTCAGAAGGCCAGTTGGCTGGTGCACTATTTGCGGCACGGGTAGTGATGTTCCGATAATCGGAATCGGCCATCGGCCGATAATAGCCCATCGGAAATTAATCGTACCTCGCAGTTGAACATCGGCTTTTACCGATTGTCAAAATAAATAAAAACGTTCTAGTATCTAAGCGCAATGTGCACGCTTTAATAAACATACGCAATACAACTGTAGTATTGAATGTAAAACGCAGTTGTAACAGCCTAAAAAGAAGCCATTGGCATCATCAAATCAGTCTGATATGATGATATATTATAAGAATGGCAATACACATGCCCGACATCCCGTGTAATATGAAGTTATTGGTTCAATCGCGTTGACACGAAATAGATTCAAAGAAAGCTTTAATTAAAAAGCTGATCTGATTACAGTGAGGCTTCCTCTAGAGCACGTGTCATATGACGTCACATGCTATGTCAATAACTTGAAGCACACACTGAATGAATTAATACAGTTGTTATCAGAACTGTCTTCAATAACGATCAACGTTACTACGTTAGTAGGGGCATAATTAGCTTTTTCGTCTGTATAACGTATGCTATGAAATACGCTTAGCTCCACGTTGAACTTGCAAAACAAAAATTGAGCAGGCGGAACTATAAAAGCTTCCGAGTTGTTAAAAGATAAAAGGTGTGACCAATGGAAACTTGGGAAATCTCAGACAAATATGACAGCAATTATTATCCATCAATCAAAATTTAGTTAATAATCATCGCCATTCCATACATTGTTGCAACATACAAGTATTCAATCAAGACTTTTACTCCGCATGCAAGTGTTCCACACATGGTCATAACGTTACTCTGAGTCAGCACCTTTGATCTCTTTGTCAAAACAACTACCGGTATACATCAAAGGAAGCACACAACCGACGTCGGCAGAAATACTGTCACGACAGTGTGTATATATTTCTTTGATGTATTTGGCTTTGAAACTATGCGGGATATGGAGTGCATTGGGTGTATATAAGTCCATTATAGGAACAAACGCACAATATATATAAACATCGGAATCGGAATCGGAAATCGGCCGATTGTGCCTCCAGTTATCGGAAATCGGTCCGATAAGCTTTTTCATTATCGGAACATCACTAGGCACGGGACAACGAGTCTTCCCTACCCAGAACAGCCGCCAAGGTTCAGTGGCCGGGGCATCAGCCCGGGAAGATTGGTTGGCCGAATAAACTTTTGCAGCACACTGCCTACCACTGATCGCTGCTGACGCAGAGTGGAACAGGAGGGCCCCAAACTGGTCCTGCCCGAGGTAAAGACTGGTATGGTTTGCTCAAATTGTTTAATCATGGACCAACGGGCCCTCACCCAACTATGACAATACAGCGTATTACAGTGGTTATTTCATGAGCAACCCGCATGGTGTGTGGCCATCAAAGTCGAATCTCGTTTGATGACAAGCAAGACTAGACATTCTGTTAGTTATTAGCATGCAAGGGTAATATACAAAACATTTGGTTAGTTATTGTAAAAAGGGTTAATAAGGCAAAAATCCTTCAGTTTCTTGGCCACGTGATCTTACCTGCTATAAGTTGAACCTCAGGTAAGATACTGTCTTTTCTCGTGTATTGAGGACGATGAGTTTCGATTTCGCATGTGCAAGAACATAGCGGTGTCCTTGCTTACGGTGAGGAGAATGTTTTATACACTTTCGGAAAGTCTGCCGATGGTGGAGCAGGCCTGGACATATCCCGAGGGAGTATGATTCCAGGGGGACAAGACCGTGGGGAAGAGTCAGAAGGCTCAGTCCTTCCCAGGAGACGAGAGCAATTGCAATTGCTCTCGCACCCATATGCACTTGCAATTTTTTAATTCATGGGTGCTAAACTTGAACAAGTTTGTCCCTCATGTCAAAATGTTCATGGTCACTGAAATCGTTGATTCCATATTCAACTATTTGAATGTATATTGAAAACCGTTCCCATCTCAGTTAAATAATGGGAATGTGAAAGTGCAACTGAACATATCTAGGTCTATCCCACAATAACATTCTTTTTTATTCTTTTCTTGTATTTGAGAAAAACCCAACGATTATATTACGGGCGCAATTACATCCATCTTCTGAATTGCAAGAGTAAATAAGTGCTCTTGCTGTGTTTCCTCGTGGGAAGGACTGACGTTTGGTTGGCTGGTGCACTGCTGGCGGCACACGACGAGTCTTCCCAACCCAAATGCTCAGGTGCTGGGGCATTCGCCCTTGAAGATTGGTTTTCCGAATCAACGATGGCAGCACCCTGCCAGTCACTGCTACTGGGCAGCGGTCATGCACAATAAAAAGGCTTCTTGCGGAACGGCGCTTTATGTTTGTGATGATACAAATGCTTTCATTTGTGGTATTCTGTTAGGTATTCTATTTGCCAGATAATCATTGGATATGTAGCAATAGAAGGAGAAGAGCCATGTTTTGGACTCTTTGGAAATTGGCAGCAGTCGTACACAATATAAAGGCTTTTGATGTAACTGCGCTTTATACGTGGGACAATACAAATGCTGTCCTGTCTGTTATTCGCCAGATAATCAATTGGATATGCGGCAATAGAAGGAAAAGAGCCATGTTTTGGACTCTGTTGGAAATTATATTGGCAGAGGCCAGGCGCAATATAAATGTATGTCCTGTAAATGTGCTTTATATGTGAGTGAAGTCTATTTGTTCAATATATGTAAATAGAAGGCAAAGAGCCAAGTGATGGACTCTGTTGGAAAGGCTATTGGAAGTGCATCTGGGGCACGTGAAAATATATATGCGTACTAGTTCGCCTTTACTATTCACGGTTGAAAAGCGTGGAAGTATGGAAGTATTGGTGAAACTTGTCGCCATATTGATGCATAGTCAGTTATTGTGCCTTTGATATGAACCTATTACTGCTGGCCATACCATGTTTCATGCTCACCATTTGTATGCCTATGATGTTCGTATGGTATTGAGGCGATGAGGCACTGATACCGTAATATTTCCTTATTATTGGACCCAATTAATTTGAGTATATCGACAAACACTAATGTCTGAGGATAAGAGGTCAGATGTTGTCTATTTGGTTACGTTGATCACATGCAGTACCTCACAAATATAGACAATTTTAATTGAGAACCTGTGGATGTGAAATCATCTGCCCGATGAGAATAAGTATAAACATTGATTTACTTGAAATTTGTCATGACACTGGCTAGCCAATGAATCATTTCAATACTTCGACCATGTCCTGCAAGAACAAGGCGCTCGGCATGGGAGACACAGTATGCCTTTTGGTACCAAGTCCACACTGGATATGATGACTCACAAGTAGGCCAGTGGGCTCTCATCAAGGCCCTCATCCCAGATGTCTCCAAAATTTCTTACCACGGATGGAATTATCATTGGATAGTTAAGCAAACTGTAGCTGAACGGTCAGGTTAATATGCTGACGTATCTTTGCAGACTGGGATCAGAGAATCCCATAAAACCAAGCTGAATGGAGTGATTGCAAAGAAACAGACACAAGTGTCACCGAAAATGACAGATTATGATTGATGGGGGTGAATATCTGAAAACTGTACAATTTGGAGGATTGCATTGCTCGAAATTCATAGTTCAAATTCACATAAAAAAACATTTCCATGTTGAACCTGATGACTTACCATGAATTAGGATTTGCTTCGGCATGCTGGAATTTTATTCCCATTGCCATGGCAACATGACTCACTCAAGGTAGGTAGTAAAACATGTCACTCCTGTTACTAACAAACAACAATCAGCTTACAACAAGTGCGGCCATTTCACCCAACTAAAATGTATTTATTGTTATTACCTTTTGTTACTTCCAGGAAATAATTAAGCTTGAATAAGCTCATCATAGTAAATATGTTTAAAATCTCTATACTCTGGGTGAATTCGCATATTTCTTGCATAAAAGTGCAAAACTGATTACTCTGTAGGCCATGAACTCAAGAGTTCCCAGTTGATCACATATGCATAAGTGTCTACACTTTGTATCAATCCCATTATAATAATAAATGTTTTCTTTGGATGAGTATTTTTTTTAGCAAAATGGAAATATGCGCTGGTAACAGGAGTGACATTGGTAACAGGAGTGACATTTTGGTAACAGGAGTGACACACCTGGTTTTTACAATGTTGTTATAAGTTTTTTTTTTTTAAATGGCTTATATTGAATTCCTATCTTCTTGATCTACATGGACAAACACTGGCCAGAAAAAGGGGTGGTGGCAATAACTGTTTGTTGCACATATCTGTCACTCCTGTTACTGTCACTCCTGTTACCAAAAAAGTAACAGGAGTGACAGTAACAGGAGTGACATATATGGTAGTTTATAGAAAATTTCGAAAAATGTTCCAGGATTTGATAACTAATGACTTATGATTTGCACAAAAGACTCAATATAGTATATAAAACATATATTCCTGATAAATGGGAAATGATGGAAAGAAATGATATTGCGGTAACAGGAGTGACAAACAATTAACCTACTCTCTTCATTTGTTCAGCAATGTGCTCCGGTCTGCAGAAATTATTTCAAATCACCGCCTTTTGAACTTTTGTTGGGATTACCTATTTAATGAACTTCTCTCTGGTGGCAGGTTTCTCAAGAAGGCTACTCTACACCCTAGTGTAATGCCTTGTTATACTCTTGGTAACAGGAGTGACACAAAAATTGGTAACAGGTGCAATGTGGTCTATATTTTAAAGTTTGAAAGAAGAAAGTCCATCTTCCAGCTATAGTTGTTATGTTCATGTTTCATGGACTCAAATAAGATTGAATATGTTGAATTTATCTTATATTATGAGGAAAAAAATGATCTATATAGTGTTGAACGTTGAAAAGTAACATTCAGAAATTTCATGACATGGCTCCAAGTTGGCTCTGTAAAAATCCAACAGCTCAAAATTGATCCAGGTTTTTGCCTGAAATTCAATATAAATATGATGTCACCTGGAAATAATATTATTTAGTTTACTCCCGTTGCACACAATTCTGTAATTATAGGGCCAATGGTAGTAACATCAAATTGTACAGTTTTCAGATATTCACCCATCATGGAGATTTCCTTTCGATAATTGAAATGAAATTCCTTTGTCGCCAAATCTTGTGTATCATATTATCCTAGGCCCCAATTAAAACCAGTCATCCGATGCATAATAACCTGACTCTGTCAGTCATACTGTACATGCATGTAAAGAATGAGACACTATTTATTATAGCGACACAGCATTATTTGAACCGAGGTCATATAATACTCTACATATTATAATGAACATAATCACCTTGTTACTAACGATTGTTCCGATACATTGATGATAGGATATGGAATCGCAAGAAACGAGTCATGATGTTCCAATAAATACCTTGAAGTCGCAGTAACATTCGCGATAATGTTGCAAGTATCCAAATACAAACAACAACAAATACAATCCCGCATGTTCCTACATTCTGGCTAGCATAGATTTGTAGGTATTAATCGTGAAAACACAATTAAAGATAACGACCTGTTGGATATCTATAATGATGTCCTTAAGATCTATGATAATCATGTCCCAAATGTCAGTTGAGTTCCGGTTGCTAAACAATTCGTTCAGGCAAAATAAATTTCATTGGACTATCTTTTTATTCAGTCATGTATATTATTGCCAAGGAGACATTTCTGTCCTGGGCTACTTACTGTGAACTAACAGAGCTGTGATATGTATGCTTTAGCAGTATTCATGATATGAACTTAGCGATGAGTCGACTTCGTGAAAATTGAAATAGAACATGTGTAGCACGAAATTAGGAGACTTCACATACCGTTCCACGTGGCGTCCGAAATCGGACGAGTTTTCCCATTGTATATGTTGCACAATAATGCAATATATATGTTCCACAAGTATATTATGTGAGGCTGTAGTCATTGCTAAAATGGCTAGCTATGTCGAATTTTGAAAATCGAATCCAATCACTTAATTTAGAGACGACATTGAGTTGATAAAAAACACAGATTTTTTAACAAATTACGTAACGCATACTATGAAACGAAAAGTTTCTGTGCGTTTATTAACGACCGGTAGGCAACGGATAAATTGCAAGTTTGTTATTAACAATATATTATTGAGTTGATAAACTCGCAATTCAGAAAAATACTCCCTTTAGAAACTACGTCTGATCGATAGCAGGAGGGAAATAAAACTGACTAGATTGCATTGTTAGAACGCGGGAGTTACATGGGACGCATTCATGCGTGGCTAATCCGAGTGCTGATTGACCGGTAGTAGGCAATAAACGGACAATAAATTTTAACCCTCCTGATGACACAAGGCCGGAGATATAATCCATATAGTTCAGTGAGGGCTTTCTTTAGCGGAAAACTTCATTGTTAGTTATGACCTTCCAATTGGATGGGGCTTAACATCTTAAAAACAGATACCTTCCATGAATCTTGGATCTCTTCGTCCTTCTCCAAATCTGTCTGGTCCACCCCTATCTCTCCTGAAATCTGATTCTCTCAGGTCTCCGGGTGGCATTCTGGGATCACCTGGACGGGGCTCCCCACGGGGGTCAAAGAACTCTCTTCCTTCAAAAGGTCCACCGCGCCTATCTGGTGGGAATCGATCACGTTCGTCAAACCCAGGGAACCTTTCACCGGATTCGTCAAACCTGTCTCTTTTTTCTCTCATATCTGGGAAACCTCTGTCTCGTTCAAAGATTTCTCCTTGAGCCCTTTCTCTACTGTGGCTTCTATCAAATTCTACCATGTCTCTCTCCATTCTGGGGGGAGATCGTTCTGCTGAGTGAGGCCGTCGTCCAGGCTCTCTTACATCAGACCGTCGCCTATCATCCCCGTGGTCGAACGGTGGTCTCTGGCCATCTCCTGGAGACCGGCCACGCCTTCGGTGGTCTCTGTCATCAAATCTTCCTGGACTTCTCTCGCGGCCTGAAAGCAAAACTTGCTTTAAGGCTGATAAACAAAATAGTTTATTTCGTAAGGAATTTTTTTTTAAATTATGAGGGAGGCAGATAATTGTTCTTAAGATTTATGTCTCATTAGTTTTGTGAGAAGACAGGTATTTATATATAAATTATATATTTGAGTCTAATATTCTGCAAGAGCATCGCTAGGGCGTGGCAAAATACGCCCTTTAGCCATTTCAAATTGTACTATCGCAAAATAAGATAATACTTTGAGCTTACATTTGAAGAAAATCTGATATACCCATAATTTCAATGCCAAAATGCGGTCACATTCTAAGTCGAAAAATGGCCATAACTCATGTAAAAATAATTAGACAGAACCTATATTCAAACTTGGCCTGTAGTTTTAGCTGGGAAATACACAAACCAGCTTTGGTTCAGCTCAAATAATCAAAACTGGAATTATCGGTCGGAAACCAAAATGTTATGAAATTGGTCAAATTCTAAGTTGAAAAAGGGCCGTAACTCATGTAAAAATAACTGGACGGAACCCATATTCGAACTTGGCCTGTATCTTTAGCTGGGTAATACACATACCAACTTTGGTTCAGATCAAATAATCCAAACTGGAGTTATCGGTCGGAAACCAAAAATGTTAACAGACGGTCAAATTATAAGTTGAAAAAGGGCCGTAACTCATGTAAAAAATAACTGGACGGAACCCATATTCGAACTTGGCCTGTATCTTTAGCTGGGAAATACGCATACCAACTTTGGTTCAGATTAAATAATCCAAACTGGAGTTATCGATCGGAAACCAAAAATGTTAACGGACGGACGGGCGGACAGGACAGACTGATAACATAATACGACCTTTTTTCAAAAAGGGCGTATAAAAACTAAATATGGGCAATATACTAACTCATGCCGGCTGGCCAAACTATTTAGCCTTAATTACAACTACAATAAAAGTTATGTGAAAACAGTATTACTCATGAGGAACTTCATCTTTATGGCAGGTCATAAATATGTATTAAAGATGGTGCATCTCTTCCGGGCCACAATTACAACATACTTTTTATAAAAAAATACTTTTTTCTGTGAATAAAACACAGACAAAAACTAGAGATGGGCCTGTCCCAGATGGGACTGAGGTATACCCCCCCCCCCCCCCCCCGTATTCAACATGTTATTTGAATGTAGTAGCCATTACTGTATATTGGGCACTGAAATTATGTGAACAGGTATTAACCCTAAATCCCCTAAGCCCTAACACTAATCTTGAACCTCTTAGCCTTTAATCCTAATCCTAAAAAATAATAAAATAACAGTTCCGATTGCAGGTGCACAACCCTAACCCTAATCTTAAACTTATTGACCGAAAAATGTAGGAATAAAAGCTCGGACAAAATTATGCATGTTGCGAAATTGTTCTAAGTCGAAAAAGGGGAATAACTCGACAAAAAAAGGTCGGACAAACGTCATAATCGCAGGTGCACAAGTTCCCATGGTACTAAATATCAGTGCCAAGATTAAACAAAATTTACCTAAAAATGTAGGAATAAAAGCTCGGACAAAATTATACATGTTGCGAACATTTCTAAGGGTGGTTAACTCCACCAAAAAAAGTCCGACAGATGTCATAATCGCAGGTGCACAGGTTCCCATGGTGGTTGATGTCTGTGCCAAGTTTCACGGAAAATTATCATAAAACGACTGAGAAAAACTCTGGACAAATTTTTGTCCACGGACGGACGGACAGACGGTACGACAGACGGACGGACGGACAAGCTGATTCCAGTATACCCCCCCCCCCCACAACTTGTTGCAGGGGGTATAATGAAGATTGGGTATATAATTTGTCTATAAAGGCAAAAAAAGTAGTTTATTTCTGATGTAGCCGAGCAAAAGTATCTGAATCAAAATGACATTTTGCCTTGATAGTTCGAGTGCTAACAAGAAAATTCTCCCTCATACTATGCTTCGAACATTTCCGCGAGATCGCTTGAAGTTTCTGTTCTAAAAATAGCCCCTAAAAATATCCCGAAAAGGTTGTCCATGTATGCAATATACCAGAAAAATCTAAATTAAATCAATATTAATTGATAGAAGCATTTCCAGACAGATGTCTTCAATTCATATTTAATAGTTAGGAAGAGACACATTATCTTTAATCTCTTCGCTTCTATGACGTCCATAACTATGACGGACATAAAAGTGCACTTCATGTGCTATATGGTCCGTAGAGCCTATGGACCTACTTCAGCACACTAGCACTATGCCATTGTTCATAACTGGAACTCAGAGATTAGTGCATGGGAATAACTATCTAGAAGTTTCAAACACGGTATGATGTTCCTTGATTGTGAATGATAATAGCTTTTCAACTGAGTCAGTTTTATGGTTTTATGGCAATAACGTCAAGATCCCAGCACCTGACGTCACAACGATCTTTCGCAGCAAAGAAGTTAAGAGATGCAGGCATTTTGGGAGAGAAAGCTTTCCCTGAGAAATAAACCATTTTGTTTATTTGGCCTTGTAATATTTGTTTCCAAACTATGCATATTTCCTATGGTTATCTACAAAATTTGCAGCTACAAAGCTTGTCACTATTGGCTTTGGCAAGGAGTTTTTCCTCTGAGCATAAACTGTATATTTATTTATAAGTTAAAGCATGCTGTTTTCAAACGACAAAACCATGAGAGCATGATCAAACAAACCTTCAAATCGTTGTTCCCTATCACCTCTCCTCTCCATTCTGTCATGCTCAAATTTATCTCTCCTCTCTGGGGACGGACTTCGCATCTTCTCACCCCGAGAGTCCCGTCCTCTGTGCCTGGGTTCCTCAGCAATCTGACGTAACCTTTCTGATCTGTCATTTTCCTCGTTCCTCTCTTCCTGCCATCTAGGTGCTGGTTGTGGTTCTGGACTAGGGTCACGATGTTTGTGTTTATGCTCTGGTGAACTAACACGTTTACGTTTGGCTGGTTTCTCTGTGCTGTCACGGTCTCGATGCTTTTCCTTGCTGTGATGCTTCTTGCTCTTTTTGTGAGGCTCAGGTACGTCCTCATATAAGCTGTGTCTTCTCTCATCACCAGAAGACACCCCTCTGTCAACTTTCTTTTTGGATTTCTTTTTGTCCTTTGATCGCTTGCTTGATTCTTGTCTTTCTTCTTTCTCTGGGTAAATATTGCAAGATAAAACTTTATTACACTCCTATGCTCGATTTGCATTGAAAATGCCATTAATTTAAAATGGTAATTTCACTGGTGAATTATGTCATTTCTCATTACGTTATTGACGTTACGTCGCTTACTGATCTTGACCAAAATTTTGGTGGTTAATCTTTATCCACAATGGGAATTTCATGCATTAATTCTGTGTGTTTTAATCATATTTGGCGAACCAAATTTATGCAGAAGTGTATTAAATAGAGTAATCATTTAGTTCCGACAATTATGTTAAATAATTCACTCAAGGTGAGAGATGTTTAGGTAAGAAACTTGTGGGCTAATGCACACTCGTTTCTTACCGACGTCTCTCGCCTCTCGTGAATTATTTAACGTAATTCTCGGAACCAATTGATTACTCTCTATATATTCAATATATTTCTTTTTCCAAATATGAAATATCTCTAATGAAACTCGAATGAATCAGTGAAAAAATGTGAATTGTATTTTTTAAAGGGTATTAATTGTTCAAACTTGACAAGTTTAGTTGAAATTTGAGCTGCATATCAAGATATCAGTTGGAAGCCAATAATTGCCTCATTTTTTCATGAGGCATACAGGTAACTCTGGTGAGGTTTGGAAGGTGGGGACATAATTTTTGCTCTGCACTTCCATGATGATAGATATCTTGACATTTCCAACTTTATTCATGGTACAGGGCGCAAACTTGTTTGTAGATATTCAATACATGCTCTAATATATTTGGGCCTGGAGGGATCTAAAAACAAAACACATTAGCTTAAGGTTTCAGATTAAAAATAGTAACCTCTTGCATTTGTCGCATTCGGTTGAAGCTCGATAAATAGGCCTACAGATAATACTCATACACAATACAGACTCTGTATGCCTTAGAAAGTCTCATTGAAGGCACATCATTTATTTAATTAAAGTTTCAATAACACTGAAGCTCAACCGGGAGAGGGGCTACTGTCAAATGTTACATGTTAATGGTATGTGTATGTTCAATAGCTCGCATCAAGAGGTGAGCAAACATGCCTGTTAATTTTCAAAACATTTTGCAATAATTCAATAATTGTGGGCTGCATGGTGTGCTGATGGAATCAAATGTGAACTCCAAGATGGCTACCATGTATTTAACAGAATTTGGAAAAAAGGTAAGCTCCCATCCAGAGGTCATCCCAAAGATCCATATTAAGTTTGGCGGATATCGGAGATCAGATGAGAGATGTGACCTGTAGGGTGTGCTAAAGGATTTAGTCATAAAAAAAGTTAAATCCAAGATGGCCACTGGCAGCCATGTTTTTTAACAGAATTTGGAAATTAAAGTGTCAATGACACAGTAGCTCAACTTGGAGAGGGGATAATTCCACGTGTTAGTCAATGTCCAATTAGGAATGAGGAAAGTTGAAAGGATTTAGTCATGCAAAGAGTAAATTCCAAGATGGCCATTGGTGGCCATGTTTTTCAACAAAATTCTGAACAATTTGATGATTCTAACCAAGTGGTCATCCCAAAGATCCATATGAAGTCTGTGATGACCAGATAAGGGGAGTCGCCTGTAGGTTGTGCCAAAGGATTTAGTCATGCAAAGAGTAAAATCCAAGATGGCCACTGGTGGCCATGTTTTTCAACAAAAGACATTTTCAAGTTGGATAGCTCCCATCTAGAGGTGATCCTAAACATGCCTGTAAATGTTCAAAACAATTCGTCAATAAACGCATGTGCAAGATGTGCCAATGGATTAAAATTTTAAATCAGATGGCTGACGACGGCCATGTTTTTTAACTAATTTCGGAAAATAAGGGAGGTTCCCATCTGGAGGTCACCCTGAAGATCCACATGAAGTTTGCTGATGAACGGATGAGAGATGTGACCTGTAGGGTGTGCCAAAGGTTTTAGTCATACAGAGTTAAATCCAAGATGGCCACTGGTGACAATGTTTTTCCAACGAAATTTGGAAAATCAATTGATAGCTCCCATCTAGTGGTCACCCAAAAGATCCATATGAAGTATGGTGATGATCGGATGAGGAATATGGTCTGTACGGTGTGCCAAAGGGTTTAGTCATGCAAAGAGTAAAATCCAAAAAGAAGCCATGTTTTTCATAAACAAAATATTCAAATTTGATAGCTCTCATAGGTGATCCTAATCATGCCTTCAACACAATTCACCAATAAATATGGGCTGCAGGGTGTGCCGATGGATTCAAATTTGAAATCCAAGATGGCCACTGGCTGCCATGTTTTCCAACATAATTTTGAAAAAATCGTAAGCTCCCATATAGATCCTGAAAATCCATATGACGTTTGGTGATGATCGGATGTAGCGTGTGCTAAAAGAAATTTTTGATTGACGGTCACATGGACGACCAACACATGGCAACAGTTCAAACTTGATTAAAATGAGCTAAATATTTTTTCTTTAGCATGCAGCATCGAAAGGAGATTCCAACTTAGCCTTTTTCTGATATGAGAGCATACATCTAGTCCGTATATTAATATTTGAAGGTTTTATTGACCTATTTTGATCACTGGCACATAGAGCTTAATATAAGTCTGTTTGCAGAGATTCAGTTCGTATGGAGTTATTACCTGGTGTTCTGTGTTTCTTCACAGGTGACTCCTGTATTGAGTGTGCTTGCTTCTGCTGGAGGATTTGCTTGAGCTTATCCCCTGGATTTGGCATGTCATCATCTCCTGGAAGAAACATCTTTTTACGGCCCTGAGATCCAGGTTTGTCTGGTTTTGTAGGAGTCATGAGCGGTGACTTTTTTGATTTGACAGGTGAAGCATTGGTTGACGTGTCGGAGTCTGAACTGAAAGCCTTGTTTTTCTCCATTGGCCGTGATTTTGACTTCTTGTGCTTACTTTTGCTGCCAATTTCCATTTTAAATCCTTCGGGTCTGGAATAAAAGTTGCATTAATTCATATCTTACAAATGCTACTGCCAGAGCAGGAAGGTAAAAAAATCCATTCTCTCGAAACATCATCAAAATCTGTAAAAAATTAAAAAAGCAATTTCTGCTAATGTTACGATCTGGTGCTAATGTAATGGAATAATAACCTCAAATCTGTTTGAGAGATAACTTTTGGTGGTTAAAATGTTTACCTTCATAATAAAATATGGCAATATCTAGCTGGTAATTAAAAGTATTGTAGCAAGATAATGTAACATCCTGGCTAAATAAATTTGATTCACCAAATGTAGAGAATTTTCAAGAATCTACCTATACTAATAAAACTCAAATTTATTCGTATGTTTGTATAGGCGAAGAAACGGCTGGACCATCGGAGCTGAAAATTTGCATATGGAATAATTTGACACGGCGGAGCATTATTAGACCTGTTGACCTCAGATGTCTTATAAGGGCACTAATAATTACTTTATCAATATTTCAGAAGTGACCAAACGGTTGGACCATTGGAGCTGATTTTTTTTATATATGGGTAATTTAACGATGTGAATCTTATTAACTAGGTCCCGTTGACCGTATTCTTCACCCAAGCAATGCCGGGTACCCCTGCTAGTGATCAATATTTACATCAAATTCACAAGAAGCAGATTAAATTTTAATATTAAGCTCATTTTCTCAAACTATATTGCATAAATTTTGTCTGAACCATAATTAAAGATGGCAGCATTATGGTGACATTTGATGTTCTACCAGGTAAAATTATATTTGAACAAAAATACACTGTAATAATTTTGATATGTCTAGTGAATAGAAGCAAATGATAATGTAAACATATAATATTTATTATAAATAACAGATGAGTTGTTAACTCGAGAACAATTATGTGTTGTCAAAAAAGAGATATCAGGCAATTATGTTTTTGGAAAATATATAAAGCTCAGAGCACTAAATTTGTCTCAATGCTCAATTGTTGGGATACTTCTCAACAAACACAATCATTCCATTTATATTTTTTTTCTTCAGACACAACTTGCTGTTAGCATTGTTTAGGCAAAAAGCAACTATGAAATGTATGAAATATACAAATGATGTGCATTATAAGTACATATATATGCATTAGTTTGCATAATATACAGCTTGATTCACATAGCCAGTGACCAATTGGGGGAAAAGGGTCTAATGTGGAATTCACAGAATATGCAAATATTATTTAAAAAATAATATTTCATTGTAACTTCATGCAACATCATTATACATTCATTGTACCACATATCCAGAGCTATCAAAATAGTTTCAGATTGTCTCCTCCAGATTTCTCTCAATTAATGGCCACAATTGTGAAGCAAAGTCGCACACCTTTACTCATATTTAAATTCACACAGTACTATTTTTCGCTCAGTTTTGAATTCGCGCACCTAGCTGCGCGAATTCAAAACTGACAAAAACATTTTTGTAAAATGCTTGGATCTGATCACAGTTTCAGATCTTAATTAATGGTTAATGAAGATACTTGTGCATATTAAACACCATCACAATGGATTTACATCGTGTATAATTTAACATAACTGCAGTATCAATTTGTTGTGAGTACAGGTGTTTATGAGCTCTAAATAATTATTCTGATATTGAAATAGTTATTAACATAATTGAAATGAACGCGAAAGAAATAAAACCACAACCGTGTATAGAAAACTGACATCAGAAAAAAATCTAAACTTGGCTGTAGGTTGTGTTGACATAACTAACACAAGCTGTGTGGTTATGGTGTCACTTGTTGTGAATATTGGGGGACGTGCTTTCGTGCAACTCCAGTCTGCAATATTTTTATTTCTTACAAGTATTTCAAGCTACCATGATTTGTTGCTGTATAATTATATCATAAATATCAGTATTGGTTTTGGTGTCGGTAGCCCACATTCATACTGTAGTCACACAACAATATTCGGTCCAGCCTTCCGTAATATATATATGTATCTCATCGATATAAAAACCCTCTTGTTTCCCTGTGGTTTGGTATACTCAGGAGTCATACTATTTTTCGCTCAGTTTTAAATTCGCTTACCGATGTGTGTGCGAAATATAGTACTGCGCATATATAGTAAATACAAGTAAGGTAGAATAAAAGAGAATATTTTTATGGTTTTGACTGAGTCGAAGAAAGAACTATCTAATTTGTGACAAATGCATATTGATAATAAGGATTTTCTTGAAATATGTAGACACTCACAAGCATATACAGTAATGCCCTAAATAATCGACTCCTTAACCTAGCAGAATTATGGGTAACTTTTCAGGATTTAGTCGGAAATATGGCTTGTTGCCATTCATCAGAAAGCTCTCTGTGCTGTGGTTAAGGAGTTGATTATTTAGGAAATTACTGTACCACAAATCCCTGGAAACAACACCACGTCTATGTTACTTTTGATGTTTCATTATTAAAGGTGGCATAAAATGTGAACGCAGAAGTTTTTTGAGGGTGGTTGTCAATGCCTGCCTTTTGAAGTTGAACTGATGTTGGTTTTAATTAGCTAACTCAGCTTCACAAAACATCATACAGAGAGAGATATATCTTGATTCTAAAATGAAATGTCACTCCACCAAGGTGCAAAAATGAATGTGACTATAAGTATATGGTGCATGATAAATAAAGGTAGCTCAAATCTTTATTTGATAAGGATAATAATATAATAATCAAATCCAAGTTCCGGTAAACTTTTTTTTAGGCCAGGTCATTGTTTAAGATAGATACCAGTAAAACCAACCCCTCCATTTCTGATGTTCTCTGTTTAACAATATGAAATTTCAAAGTAAACAATGGTTTGTTTTCATTAAAATTTTCATGCTCTCTCTTTTGGTATATAAATGCAAGCAAAGAATTAATCACAAATAGCACCAATGCTACTTTCAATTTCATAGAAACCAAAATGTTACAATGCAGATGAATTGTCTGACAGAAATGATGATTCATATAATTCAGAAGTCCCTGAAATGCACAGGTTTAACGAGGGAGAAAATTGATGTGTACTTGCAAAGCATGTATAATCAGGCCTAGCACTTTGTCTTAACCTTTATCTACAGTAATGCCCTAAATAATCGACTCCTTAACCACAGCTGAATTACGGGTAATTTTTCAGGATTTAGTCGGAAATATGGCTTGTTGTCATTCATCGGAAAGCTCGCACTGAGAGCTTTCCGATGAATGGCAACAAGCCATATTTCCCACTAAATCCTGAAAAATTACCATAATTCTGCTGTGGTTAAGAAGTCTATTATTTAGGGCATTACAATATCATGACCTGCGTCCCAGGTTGACTGAGCGGGAGGAAACTCTAAGGCTCAGAGATGATGCATTGATACAGACAGTCTCTTTGAAAAGCAAATGATAATATTAACAAATGTATGTCTCTGGATGTATCCATTATATTTCATTTTCTCCAATGACGCGGCATTCCCAACATGATAGTTATAAATACATCATGATGCGAAAGAATAATCAGTCACAAATATCGTTGACTTATAAAAACTCGAAGATGATGTCTCCAATATTGAGATGAGTAAAATGAGTTATTGACATATTGCCTATATTCAGTTTTCCAACAATAGTTGTGTTTAATAATGCGTGGGAAACTTGTCAACAGGTTGACCTCTGATCTGCGAAGTGATATGTTATGCTATATAAACCAATGAAATCATGCCTGTGCTTCACCACTCTCCAATGAAATGGATGGAATCCCATCAATTCAGTAACTAATTTTGAATGAGATATCCAGACGTAAATATTGTAAAAAAATTGTTGGCTTTTAAAAGAGACTGTGATACAGACTGACTGAAGCAGATACTCTCAGTTGTTGTGTAAATACTGATATAATTTACAAACTAGTTGATCTCTGTTCCAAGAAAGTTGTCAATTCTGTAGAGGCTGATTGGGTCCCACAGCTATAGTGGTATTTTTATGATTTCTGGGTCTAAAATAATAACATTCAGCCCATGATTGGTGCCTGATAACTTAGATGCTGTTGGATAACTATAGGTTTTAAAACAATTTGAGTTTCCAAGATCCGTATTCCAAGGTGAGCTGTATTCCCCCATTTAGATCCCAGAAAACAGGGCAGGATCATGACAAAAATGAGAATTATTAGGCATAACTTGAGACACCATAACAATCATAGGCCTACAATAAATATGAATGGTAATCAACTGGTATGTAAAGTATATCAGGCTAGATACACGGCAACTGAAAGCTACTTTATGCTGCAGTCAATCTGCTTCAATGCTGATGATTGAATAAGAAAACCAAACACTGCAAACATGAATACTCACCCCCTCCTCCGGCTAAAGAGGAAACAAAAACACTATACACTAACAACATAGACTGGCTCATCATAATGTCGTTCAATGGTGGTGACTTGTGCATTATTCTGACAGCCTTGTTCCTTTCACAAATGATAATCTGATTCCGAAAATGTGTAAGGTAAAATTTAAAATATTTCATCATGGGAATCAAAAGTTACTAGGAATTTCTATGGCGACATTTTCATTTTAGTAGAGGGACAGTTTAGTAAACAGGAAAAAGTTATCTAAGGTGGACATAGACAGGTGTCAAAGACAGGTGATCAAATGGCTGGGACATAATATTACATTCAGCAAAGTAGGTACATTTTAATTATTGGACGGTAAAGTATAGGCTAGCTGCTGGGCTGTCTGCCAAAGATATGTAAATAATAGCTAATTCTGATATAATAGCTAATTCTGATACCAAAATATTTTGCTATTTAGCAAAAGAAATTTCTAGTCAGTGCATGTACTAATCAAAAGCCAGCTTTAAAACTGTCAAAATTACACAAGGCAACAGTCTGTCTAAAAATGGTCTAAAATCATGCATAGTAAAACAAGTTTCAGGACACAAGTTTTACAAGCATACTCTTAATTTGAAAACTATCCTAACTTTATTTCTGAATTTGTTCTGTAAAGTATTGTTTAGATGTTACAGTTAAAAGGCATAACCAAATGCAATGCCTGTGGAACATAATCCAGTTTATCATTAAAAAATAATTTGAAGACACTCAACAATTGCTGAAGAGGGAGAGTACTGGTTTAAAGATATGGATGGCATTCGCTGTGGGTATTGCTGATAAAATAGTCACATTTGTTAAAACCGTCATAAACATAAAGAATACTAAAATATAGACAGACCTTGTAGTTATACCAATCATAAATATTGCATAAATAGCATAGCAGTGTCAAGATCGTATGATGTGTTATGTAAATAAAAGCCAAATTTTGTTACAGATAGTTGTATATAAACAAACACACGTAACTAGCCAAAGTCCAACGAATATCATATTCATGGTGGCATGTACAACCGTCTCATTCAAATCACACCAAGTCTCATTTTAATCAACCTATACTATCCATTGTCAGTTCAAAATCCAGCTAATGTACGTTACTTCATGATTGGGGAATGATCATACAGAAAACGTGCACCTAATATAATTTAATTTTATTTAATTTCTCATGACATATTACAATTGCGTCACACACCAAATAAGGAATTTACTACGATAGTATTGTACTGGTAACTAATACATAGTAGATTGCGTGTGCATGTTCTAAATACCATATATAATTACATCACACACCAAATAAGGAATATTTACTATGATCGTATGTAGTAAAATGCGCGAGCAAGTCTAAATAAGGAGATGTAGCAATAGTATGTCATCCCAATAGCATATGCAGAACAGATAGTTTGTTTATCATTATATCATTTCCTTCTTGTTTATTCAGAATTATTATACGTTTTTGATGCTACATCGCGATTGCCTTTTGAGTTTATGATAAATCCTGAGAAGGAGAAATCGTATATAGCAGTTTGCACCTGAAACAGCTTGATGGAAGCTTAAGCATTGTATTGTTGAGTGAACATGTGGTTGTTGTTTACACGGAAGATTCGCGACAATAGTTGACGATTTCCTGGAAATCTACAGGTAACTGTATGACTCTCGGATGATAAACAAATGTGCTTTAACGAAAACTATAACATATCATTATCAAACTGCATTTTCTCTCACACAAAGTGTGTTTTGCAGATAATATCGCATTCATTCTGTCATTATACTATAATTTCAAATTCAATTTATTTGGTATAAATTCCAGTTATCGGAAAATGACCAATAAACTTACACAATAGACAAAACTGACAAGTATAGATATGTAGGTTCAAACAAAACAAGGATAGAGATAATTATATTTCTTCAATGTATTATCTATCATGGTTTTAAAAATGAAAAATGTGATCACTAGTCGGCTTCCCTTCCTATAACCAATCTGCTCTCTTCAAATTATTTGATTTACCTCATAAAACCTTTAAATAATGGTTTAATTAAATTTTGTCTCCAACACTCAGGGTTTCCTGACTTAACCCTTTGAACCCTGACGCCCCACAGTGATCGACACCCTGACTCGGGGCTCCCAGTGGTATTTCCGTTTAAATTAGACAGTGTCCAGTCGCATGGTGTTGATCAGAGCTGTTAAGTTCCACGGATTGTCCGTGAGACTCACGGATTTCCACGGCAATTCCGCAAATACGGATAACCCCCAATTTCTCACGGATTCGTCAAAACACCACATTGAAAATCCCAAAACGAATTTTTTTTATTTTTTAAATTCGTGCATTTACGGGAATTCCCCAAATGACAGTGACTTCCTTATTTCCGGTACCGTAAATACCCACACATTAACATTCACAGAATGTACCATTGGTAACTTTTGATTGAAGACTCAAGTTGTGGTGAACTGTGACTAATATTAATTGATTGTCACACTCTGGTGAAGCCACACGAAAAAGGGTGTTGTTTTAGTGAACAATACGTATAATCACAAGTGTGCAAAGTTCTGTATTGTTAGGCCTCATTGATGAACATTTCTTAGTAACGGATTAGTGGCATGAATTGCAGACGAAATAAATACGTTTAATCACAAGTGTGCATCTGTATTGTGAGGCCCCATTGATGAACATAAGTAATGGATACTTTATGATTTAAGTTCACTGATAGTGGTATGCATTGAGAACGGAATGTGTCTTATTTTGCGGGTAAAACTTTTAAGACGGGTCATTTTGTACTTTCACGCATACATGTCCGGTTGTAACCTGTGTAACTCGGGTTCGTTTTGACTAACTTTAAACAAAGTTTCTGCTTCTTAAATTTTTTTAATAAATGGTGGAATGTGTGCATTTCTTTTGTGGGTCAAACCGTAAGACGAGTACATTTTGTCGTTTATTACGATGTTGTACTTTCGGTTTCACGCATATCCGGCTGTATCCGGTGGAATTCTGAGTATTTTTTCGAAGTGTGATCTGCTTCTTTCTTTTGAATAAATGGTGGTATCTCCCGCACATAGCAGTTCTATTACAATTACCAACAGGACATTCATTGCCATTTTATTTAGATCTATATACTTTTATTTATAAAATAGAAACTCATAAAAACTATTCAATCTTCATCATAAAAATTATTTTTGGAACATGAACATCTTTGGGCATACCTCCCGCAAAAATCTCACGGATTGACATTTTCAAAACTTAACAGGTCTGGTGTTGATTATGTTCAAATTGTGACACAGGTCTGAAACTTTACAGGTTTGTCCCCGATGGATCAGCGATAATTATAAGATCGCGAGACTTTGCCTCGCGGCAACTCCTTGGTAACGGTTGCTAGGCAACTACCCGGAATTGACTGGACAATGTAAATATAGCTTATAGCGTCGTAATTCAACCCAAGTGATTGCGTTTTTTTTATGCAGGTAATACCCTAACGTGAAATTTGAGATATACCCGACCAGAATAGTGAACCAAATATCCCATTTAAGGGTAGCAAAGGTTGCTAAGCAAATACCACAAATGATCGCATGACATCATTGCACTAACCATTCAGTGGTATGTTTTGGCTTAATTTAGACAGTGTCTAGTCACATGGTGTTGGTTATGTTCAAAGGGGACACCTACCTAAAACTGTGCAGGCATGCTATGCATGGACCACTTATCATTGTAAGATCGGGAGACTTTGCCACCCGATCTCTCCTTAGAAATGGTTACTAGGCAACTACCCGAATTCTAGCTTATAACGTTGTAATTGTACATCACCGAATTGCTTTTCGATGCAACCAATATCCTAATGTGAAATTTAAGATATACCTGACCATGCACGAGTAAGTCAACTTGATATGCGATAGACCTTTTGCATGTGGCATAACATAGACTGATATTACAGAGACCAGAAACAACGTAATTTCCTGTAACATACCGTGGCCCCATTGTTCAAGAAAGTTGTCTAGATTGTGTCTACTGTACTAACATGTGAACATGCAACTATATGTCATATATAGCGCCACATTTCACTTAAACGCATTAAAAAAAAAATGAATTATAGCCTGCGCCCATGTGCATATTTTCCTACTCGTTTCTAGCGGGCAGCCTATCCATATACACACCTTTGCCAGCTCTGACTTCAATAGGCCCATTTAAATATATATATTAGTGGGTATGTCGTGTATAAGTACGTTATAAACCATTTATTTGTCATTGCGCTGGTCTGCGCATGCACGAATAAATCAACTTGATATGCGATAGACCCTTCCCCATATGTAGCAGAACACTGATTAATATACGCGATGGTAATTTAAACTGAAATTGTGTGTCTAAATTATGTCTGGTCTGTACACACACGGGGAACACAAAATTATATGCCGTAAATATAGCGGCACAGTTTGCTTAAAATATCGTATGTTTTTGTAGATTATATGCTATGCGCATGCGCATATATTTCTACCCGATACCGGCAGCCAACCATCTCAAACGCACCATGGGCGCCGCTGACATAATTATGTGGGGGCCATTTAAATATAAATCAGTGGGTCTGACGCTCGTTATACTATATATAAATTTGCTACCGAATCATGTCGTCGCTGCACCGAAATATCGGTGTTACGGGATATAGTCACGGTTCGTTTGCACCTAAATATCGGTGTTACGGGTTCAAAGGGTTAAGTAGAAGTGTAACTATATCATCAAAAATATTTGCATGTCAACCACATGTGATTTTCAGTATGACATTTGTAATTCCATCAGAACCACAAGTTTATTTAAATTAAGGTTCTGTGTGGCTTTAAGGAATTCATGTGCCTCAATCTCTTGATTAAGAATTTTTGTTTACTCCACCTTCAACGGTGCAATCTTTAAAATGGATTCTATGGGAATCAAATTAGATTGGTATTAAGAAGTTTATGAAAGTAATCTACCCAATCCTGGGGGGTTATATTCATATATTCATACATGGATCAGCTTTATTTTGTTGGTCAATTTTACCAACCAAATAGCTCCCATCTAGAAGTCAGCCCAAATATCCCGATATGAAGTTTGGTGATGATCAGATGAGGAATGTGGCCTGTAGGGTGTGTCAAATGATTCAGTCATACAAAGAGCAAAATAAAAGATGGCTGCTGGCGGCCATGTTTTTTAGCGAAAATAGTTCAAATTTGATAGCTTCCATCTAGAAGATGTGGATTGCCTGCGCAGATTATGTTCATTCATCCGACTGATAAACCTTAAGTCAAATGATATTGACTAATATGCAGTTTATTGTTGTTGTGGTTGTTGTTGTTGGAGATAATGATGATAATGATACTGGAGATTGTGACGACGAGTAGACGAAGACGATAACGTGATGACAACGAAGACGGTGATACTGATGACGAGGTTACGGTGATGATGTCTGGACGACAAGGACGACGAAAACGACTATCATGATGTTGATAATGATGACGATGATGGGAAGTTCGTGTATATATTGTACATATACTGCCACATTCTCAATCTTTTTATATATCTTCTAATTGTATCTCAATATCATTTTGATAAGAGAATAAACGTATTCAGGTGATCCTGAATATGCCTTTAAATTTTTTTAAACAATTCTCCAATAAATGTGGGCTGCATGGTGTGCCAATGAATTTAACCCTTTTATGACAGGAGCTATTCGGAAGCCTCGCATATATAAGAGAACGCACTGGCTTAAAAGGTCAAGGTAAATGTTGTTAGGCCAATATATTCTCTAATATATGCAATGTTCCCTATATAAGACACAGGATTTTTGCAAAATTTCAGGAAGCTCCAGTCACGGAAGGGTTAAATGTGAAATCCAAGATGCTGCTGGTGGGCATGTTTTGTAACGAACTTCGGAAACAAAATTATAGCTCCCAACTAGGCCACCCAAAAGATCCATATAAAGTTTGGTGATGATTGGATGAGGGATGTGGCCTGTAGAGTGTGCTGAAGGAAATTGTTGACAGATGGAGGGAAGAATGCCAACCTGTGGCAATAGCTCAAACTTGACATTGTCAAAGTGAGTTAAACATGCAATGTCATGTACATTTTGTACCCATTTCACAGCAACAGCATTTACCAAATTTAGCAGAATCTAAAGGCATACCTAGTTGAGCTGCTATTACCAAGCTAACAAATGGAAGAAAATTAACATACTTCTGCTTTTCCTTCAACTTTGGATCTGGACTGGGAGAACATGGTCCTTTGCTTCGATCCTTCTTCCTCTTTTTTCTATCCTTCTTCCTACTAAGAACAAAAATGGACTAAGTACTGATAAGTAAGTCAAAATTGAAACAAGTACAAATTAATAACACCAGAGTCAAATCTCATTATGTCAAATGACGGTAACTCGAAAACACCACTTAAGTTGAAGTCAGTGTATGGTCCCGGCTGAACTTGTGTGCAAAGTCAATAAAATAAACTTGGTTAAGTCGAAGGTGGATATGTCAAAATTCCTTCTTAAAGACATATTATGGACTTGTTCGGGTGCGCGAAACTGATTAGTTAGTACTCAGGCCTTATGACAATCTGGGGAATATGGAATCTACAAACATCGCCGAAAATTTCAAAGAAATCGACCATACCACTCCATAGAAAACATCGTCTGAACTACGCTCAATTGTAAATATTTACGTCTGGATTCGGGACGCAACTATTGGCGATAAGCAAACACAAATGATTTCACCATAGAGAGTCATTGCATTTAATTAGTATATCAAAAAGATGGTGTTTGTGTCACCAATTTGGATTAATATTCATAAAAATAACTACTTTTAGCAAGATTATTCTCCATTTCTATTTGATCACCCAACCGGAGTGTTTACATCACTTTAACATAAGGTGAAACAAAATTTGGTCCCACCAGCCACCTTATAACACTAAATATTACGGTTAATTTGAAGCACAGTCGGTGACGATTCGCCATGTGTGTATAACTAAGACTGCTTACATTCAATGGACCTTTTCACAGCTGTCAATCAAATAATTATTAGCTGATATTTTCTACCAATCAATGACTGAGCTGGTCGCTAGTGGCAATACAAATTATTTGTTCACCCTAATTTTGATATCAGCACATACTTTCAGTGTTAAATTACCTATATTCAAACAATGTTGTTGTTGTTAAATCATAATGTACTGAAGTTTCTATTTCCGTCATGATGCTGGAAATTCATCCATGATTATAATACTGTTTTTCACTTTGCATGACACTTGTCATAATTTTCTTGATTAAAGGTGAATAGAATGTATGTTCTCCAGTGTATTATAGCATAAGAGCAAGCACTGTAAAACTAATTAAACTATTTCTGCAGATGCCTTATCTCCTAGCAACCATAAGCTTCTCCCACTAGTCAATATATTTGGAAATATTGTGTAATAAGCTGTTAGGTATGAATTTTTTTCTGGAGTCTTTGTTTGTCTTAATGCAGTGTTTATTTGTCACACTAATGAAAAATCATCTTTAAGATCATCTGAGAGAGAACAATTTCATTCAGTAATATTTTCAGAAAATGAAAACGATGTTCCAAACAAAGAAGCGCACCATCAATCTGACGACGGAAAGAAACAAATGGATGTTAAAAGAAACGAAGAACGGCTTTTTGTAGCGATAACGAAGATGATGTCATCGAGTGCATCAAGCCTGACACTCGATGCACTTAACATGGCTATGACTTAGTAAGACAATATCGCATGACACAAGGAAACAAGGCCGATGACCTAACGATGATGGTAAAAAATCAATGAAAAACTAAAGAATGATTCAGCAATAAAATATTTCCAGAAAATTTAGTCCTTTATCACCAGTAATTTCCAGTGCCAACTCCTAAGGCCAAACTTTTTTATTTTTCTGCTTTAGGCCAAACTTTTTTATTTTACTGCTTTACGGATCCGCTGACCCTGTTTTCTGTGGCCCGACAAGGAAATAAAATTCAAATATAATTTTTATTTTTATTTTCACAGCCGACCATAGCTGTTAATGCTTATCAGTAACAAATCATCTAACCACATTTCACTGGTGATTAAAGATGCCTAGGACACCCCCAACTATAGACATCTCTGGCTTTAATTACTTTTAACTACATCCAAGTTGAAAACTGAGAAGTCAGCTTGAGTTTATATATGCTTCTGCCACCAAGGTACCTGTATGCTTTCTATGAATCTTGACATCTCTTTAAAACTTTAAATGGCCTTTAGAATACATTTTGTATTCCTGGGAATTTATGGTGATCTTTATGACTGAAGACCAATAACAGTCCACAAGGTTTCTCAGATAGGAATGACAAGCTAATGAGTATGTGGGTTTGCTCAAGTTAACTACACATTCACTTTTTATCACTACCACTAATCTCAGCATTCCCATGTGTGTATTAACCCTCTATATACTAAATACTCATTGACCAGACAAGTAGATTCCTTAGGAAATGTTCAGATAATAAGTTCAACAAGTTCTAAACAAATTTATTATTATGTGAACATTTCCCACCAACTAATAGGAATCCTTCTGCAAATATATTATCTGTCGGCTACTTATTTTTCCATGACATCCATCCAGATGAATAATGGACTTTTTCAATGTATATATTATAACTGAAAGGGGGAGTCCATTTATTCAATAATTAAAATGTTGAACAAAAACAAACTCATTACTTCTGCAGTTTTTCAATATTATTCAATATCGTGGTAGGGGAGACCAGCAGAACACAAGTGGACATCGTAACTCCAACGAGTTTGTTAGATACAGCTCTTCTGAAGGGGTGAGCTGTATTTAGATTGCAATCTGTATGGGCAGCCAGTGAGGTTTCTGATTGGTACTGGAGCAACAGTTTCCATGCTCTCAAGAAACTGTATGACTACTTATCGGAAGATAAATACCATATGTTACATAAATGATGCAGCACACGAGCTGCTGATCATTGAGTCCAACGAAACGAACAAGGCATACCGAGTTGTATCATCTGACTCATCGGAAACTCTGCCAGAGATAGTATCTTCTCGTCACTTGTCAGAGCACATCAACACAAATTCCCCAGAAGGAATTGGAACTATTGAAACTGATGATCACGAGCCCACTTATACCTCGATACGCAGCATGGATCAGGCACCAGCTATGGTAGAGAACACAGATATTGGCAGAATATGCCATATGTGACTCCTGGAAGGTCTGGAAATTCACAAATGCTCAGAAAGCTTAACGAACCTATTATGGGTCTATATGAACACATGACAATACAGCAGTACTTTCTGCTACCATATGAGCAATGGGGATGGGTTTCAAAGAGCTGAACCAAAACCACCCTATCCTGAAGTGAAACAAAATGCACAGGAGAAATATATTCTTCCTGACACATTGGCAGACATACATGGTCAGATAAATTTGACATGTAATTGTAATGACCAAGGCCTTGGAGATATTACGGCATCTGTTCGTCATCATATTCCAAGAAATATGGCCCAACCCAAAAACAGCGCCATGGTACCCCAAGGGGGAATTCAAGGACGATATATATAATTAAAGAACATCGCAAGGTTGATGACAAGGCTCGATTTGATGGCTGTGACCAAGAAGATCGTGACGCATTAAAACCCCAAATATTATATGATTAAAGGGAAGTGGCAGCCATGGGGGGACATCAAGTCCCGGGTGGCTGCAGGTTCATTCCAAACACGACCCCTTGGCTCAACTTGCAGGGTTGGGCCACGAATAGATGTGGTGAGATCGCGAGCTCACCTTAATGGCTGTGCCGTCTCGTGGGTAGTTCATGCCCATTGGTCGCTAAAAACCATCTATGTGTATCGAAGAATAGTAGGCTATGCGACCGCATTGGAGAACATTTCTGCACCCAGATACAAACAAACTTTGGCTTCCATTGGTTCCAGGTTGCAGACGACCTACGGTGTAAAGGAAGTCGTACCAACGACCCATTTGGGAAAAGTAACGGCGTGGTCACCGCTGCTGAAGAATTTAACAAACGTTCACTGAGCACAGGTTCGTCGATTGATATAAAGATTGGACACCCCTCTGATATACACATTTCGCAATGCTGCACATTTGACACAAAACGTCTAAACGGTTGTTTGATGTTGTACGTGTAAGCGGAATGGTCAGGTGATTTCGTTGGTAATGGCAACACACGTTACAAGTTACATGTACTGTGGCTGAACCTGGTTATTAACAATCACTAAACCTCCCAATACGTATAATCTTATACAACTGTGAAGCTATATTATGCGAAGTAAACATATACAATGATGTAATTTCTTCAACTCAAGTAACTATCAAAAGCCTCAGCTTGATAAGGTATGTGTATAATGCATAAATGTGTATAGGAATATTCCGTGTTTGTCTCATCTTGCAATGTATTGTATTGTTGTGGCGATGGGTGCAATACCGTAACCAAACAAATGCGACAGAAGATGATACAATCCGAAAACATTCATATGCATTATGTGTCTCGTCAACTCTTGAGAGTTTTTCCTGGATTATTGTTCAAAATGGAATTGAATTATCACCCATGTATATAGAGGGGCAAAACAAGTTTATATTTCACAATTTTCGGTCTACTTTCATCAGAAAACTCTGAAATGTTGCCATCTGTAAATTATACCATGACTTTATCATAATGTATATCTCGAAGTGGGTAGACTTCAATATAATAGCACAAAATAATCGGAGTTGTGCTTTTGCATTCTGCCATACCGAAATTTTTAAAACTGATTTTGTTTCTGCTGAATTTTGGGGTGGGGATGACACAATCTACCACCACATAGCATCTATGGCAAAAATGACATCCATATACTACAATCATATGCAGTATATATTTCCACAAGTTTCTATATTATATACGGGATCTCCATTCAATGCAATACTGAATAATCGCCTATTATGAGGGGCGAAACAACTGAAAATGAATGATTTTTTGTCTATTTTCCACGTAAATTTAAGAAATTTTTACATCTATCACCACAATCATGATTATCATGGCATTGCATTACTTTGTATTTATAAGTGTGTAACCTGCTATATCGTAGCACAAATATATCCCGAATACCTGTTCATTTGTGCCGAATTTCCCTAAAACAGTGACTTTTTGCTGAATTTTGGGGTGAGGGTTGAAATAATCTTACATAACACATCACGTGTTAAATATGATGACATATTCAGCATACTGTCGTATGCGGTATATATATACGCACTTTTATAGACTATATACAATATCCCCGGTCAGAACAATATTGATCTATCGCCCATTAAGTGAGGCAAAAAAATTGAAAAATTGCGCTGTTTTGTCTAAATCTAAAAAAAATCTTCGTTATATCAGAGAAATCATACCACTATTATAGTAAATATCTAGAGATGTGTAGACTACAATATTTATGCGCAAAATGTTCGCGTTTCTATACTTTTATTTCTCATTTTGCCGAATTTTACAAAAACAGAGATTTTTGCAACTCACACACGCCTTACACACGTTAAAATTCGAAGACACCTCATGCGTGTTTTTGATTACACAGACTATGTTTATGACTGGAATGTCATCAGAAATCGTTTTGTTTGCTTTTAAATATACATGTAATTTATAGTCTCCGATATGATAAAAGAAAATGCCTCTATCCGTGACGTCCTGTGCCATGTTATGAAGTCAGAAGAAATGTTATGCGCAAATGATTTATTGGCCAGGCAATGAATGAGGTATTCTTAGTGGAGAAGGTCCTGATCAAAGAAATTATATTTACACTGGATTAAAAATTGGGACCAGAAAGTTCGTTCATTGTGGAAGGTTAATGGTTTTTAAACCGCACAGTTTGAGAAAGTATTTGCTGTATTCTTAAATTATGATGTAATTACCTCTGATTGCCAATACACACTTATAACAAGAGATTGCACCGGCGGTGCTGGCATACCCCCATGGCAAATTCAAACCGACAAAGTATGGGTGATATATCTGCTTGGACAGGAAAAAACATTTTCATAAAAACAAAGATAAACAAGAGATGGACTGTCGTCCGGTACATACCCCCTAGTGGCATACCGCCTAGTGTGGGCATATATATAACTTATGACTGCTATACTCAGACAGGTGGACCCAAAAATCAGCATTTTCATATAAACGAAGATGAATAGCTATAGCACAAAAAAACAAAACAAAACAGTTGAATGTGCCATTAAATGTCCTCATAGTGGTGAACATCCATACATTATTTCATTGAGATCCGAGCATTACTGTTCAAGTTATGACCTCAACAGACATCGGATGGACCAAACAGCCAACATGTCCAGATAAACAAACTTGAATAACTCTAGAATGGAAAAGCCAAACAGAACAATGGAACCCTCTATTGAATGTCCTCTCAGTGGTGAACATCCATACCAAATTTCATTGAGATCCCAGCACAACTGTTGAAGTTACGACATGAACAGACACCAGACCGACCAAAAAGCCAACATTTCCAGATAAACAAAGATGTATAACTCTAGAATGGAAAGTCCGAACAAAACGATGGAACCCTCTTTTTAATGCCCTCATAGTAGTGAATATCCATACCAAATTTCATTGAGATCCGAGCACTACTGATCATGTTATGACATGAACAGACACCAGACGGACCAAAAATCCAACATTTCCAGATAAAGATGAATAACTCTAGAATGGAAAATCCGAACAAAACGATGGAAACCTCTATTTAATGTCCTCATAGTTGTGAACATCCATACCAAATTTCATTGAGATCCCAGCACAAATGTTGAAGTTACGACATGAACAGCCACCAGATGTACCAATAATTCAACATTTCCAGATAAACAAAGTTGAATAACTCTAGAATGGGAAATCCGAACAAAACGATGGAACCCTCTATTTAATGTCCTCATAGTAGTGAACTTCCATACCTAATTTCATTGAGATCCGAGCACTATTGTTCAAGTTATGACATGAACAGACATCGGACGAACGTATGGACAGACGGACGCACGGCTAGATGCACGGACGGACAGGTGCAAAACAGTATACCCCCCTTTTTAAAAAAAAAGGGGGTATAATAACTGTAGAGTGGAAAACATGAACAAAATGATTGAACACATAATTGATTGCCATCATAATAGTGAACATCCACACCAAATTTCATTGATATCCGTCAATCGGTGGTGGAGATCTGGACAAAAAACCAACACTGTAATGAATATTAAAATGAGGAGCTGCGTGAATGGTAAAAAAAAAAATGAATTTTTTTTTTAATTATCGACAGATTTCTCCTCTGTAAAAATTGTTTACTGACGATGTGTTGATTTGTATGAGTAAATAAATTATTAGCCAACAAAAAAATCACTGAACGCTAGATGTTTAGTTGATCGTTTGACCGATTTTTAATTATAGTAAGAGGTATGGGGGTGAATTTAGAGGAACATATCGGCCATTGTTCTCTGAGCCGGATCAATCCGAAAATTTACACTCTCCGGATACAATATTCGGTGGTAAAAAATTTATCAAATGCTATGTATATAAATGGTTCTGAGGGGAGCTTGTGGTATTGATTGAAAGATGAATCCTTCGCCGATACATCCGTGGCTATATCGATAGCATTACTCGGGTAAATGGACTAAATTTGTCTGATTGCCGAGCGATGGTAAAACGGGGAATAACTGCAGTTCCCCTTGTCTCTATTATACTACCATTAACGTGAAGCAGGCGCGTATACATATAGAAGCGGCGTATATGGGCAGTGCAAAAAGGGGGCGGGCAGCGGAGCGCGTTACAAGGCCCCTGTGGATTGAACACTCAATAAAACGATTGAACACTCAATTCATTGCCCTCATAGTAGTGAACATCCATACCAAATTTCTTGAGATACGTCAACTGGTGGTGGAGATATCTGACGGACAAAAAAAAAATATATATTTCCAGATAAACAAAGATGAATAACTCTAGAATGAAAATTCCTGAAAAACGATTGAACTCTCTGTTGAATACCCTCATCCATACCAAATTTCATTCAGATTCGACAACTGGTGTTTGAGATATCTGCCCGGATGGACAGAAAAAAGGATGGATAGATGTCCGGATGGATGGATGGACGGACGGACGAGGTCAATCCAGTATATCCCCCATACTCTTCAAGAGTGGGGATATAATAAAACTGTCAGACATTGGCGTCTCTCTAAAAATATGAATTGCTACAAAAAATAAAGGAGTCATTTACTTTTTTGCAGTGCTACCTATAATAAAGAAATATGTTACTTTCCAAATTATGAACTGATCACTGTGGAGGATATGCTCCTCGATATCTCATTCCGCCCGAGCAAAATTCCCATTCCGAGCGGTATAAGTTCCGATTCCGCGAACGTTTTGCTCGATTTTCCATGACCATGTTTACTAATTGGTGTATATCGAGGGAGCAACTCATGGGATGACACATTCAAATGTTTGGATTTGTTTCTAAGGTATTCTACTCTTCACTTACTTATTCTTCAGTCCCATATATAGCACGCTGAACTAAATTACAAGGGTTGCTCACTCAAATCCACACACACAGAAGAAATATGGTGTACAAATGTGAATTTCGAAGCGAAAAATATAATGTTTTGTAGAACAAATTGCTTACGTGTATCACCAAACAACCCATCGTTACTTTAAAAATACAGTTGATCAAAATACGTGATTTTAGCTTGACTTGTTGCCTTAAAAGTATCACTACCATACGTTCCGATTCCGTTTTTGGAGTGTTCCGATTCACGACACGCACATTTTCAGCGTTCCGATTCCTGACATGGATAAATGTTTACTGTAATCCAATTAATTGCTTCATTTTGCTGGCTCATTTTTTGACCACCGAAGCCTAGGAAATAACTGTACGAGCGTTAATTCCGACTATGCACCTTTAAGCACAACAAGGAATCTCTAATTGCACTTAAGCGCAATAAGGGAAGATCTAATTACGCTTAAGCGCATTAAGGAAATATCTAATTGCGCTTAAGCGAATATTTTATTGCATTTTAGCGCAATAAGGCATATCTTATTTATCTTAAGCACAAAAAGTAATCTCCAATTTCACTTTAAAAGCGCAATAAGGAATATTATTATTGCGCTTAAGTGCAATAAGAGCTAATAGGGCTTAAGTGGAAATCAAAATCTTCCTTAATACGCTTAAGCAAAATAAGCCACATTACATAAACACTAATTCAAATGGTGTAGTCCATAGTGCAATGGGTGGAGTTTATTTGTGTCCTGGTGACTTTCCACGCGTAGGCCTATTCAGATTCTACTATTTGCACAGAGGGGTGATCTCATGATGAAGATATTAATTGTGCTTAAGCGCAATAAGAATGTGGAGCCAGAGATGTAATTGCGCTTAGGTGCAATATGAAATGTCTTATTTCGCTTAAGCGCAATAAGGAGTCCCCAATTGTAAGTGCAATTCTAATTGAGCTTAAGCACAATAAGAGAAGATCTTATTGAGCTCATAAGATCAATAAGGAATCTCTAATTTCGTTTAAGCACATTAAGGAATATTCTTATTGCACTTAAGTGCAATTCCGTCTACAGTTAATTCAGCAAAATGATCGCCTGACAGCAATAATTGTAAATTGAAATCACGAAAGCGCGTATAATAATGAAAGTGTCAATGACACTGTAGCTCAACTTAGGTAGGGGGAATAATTTAATGGTTGACAGTAAATGGAGAAATAGGAAAGGTGCTAATTGAAATGTTTTTTAGGCCAAATGACCCCAAAATGACTCGTTCCCATCTACATGTCATTGTTAACATCCATGACAAATTTCATGAAGTTCCGACCAAAGCTACGACCTGTAGCCCATGCCAAAGGATTTAGTCATGCAAAGAGTAAAATCCAAGATGGCTGCTGGCGGCCATGTATTTTGGCTGAACGACCCCAAAATCACTCGTTCCCATCTACATGTCAATATTAACATCTATGACATATTTCATGATGATCAGATGAACAGTACGACCTGTAGCCCGCGCCAATGGATTGAATTTTGAAATCCAAGATGGCCACCAGCGGCCATGTTTTTCGGCCGAACGACCTCAAAATGATTCGTTCCCATCTACATGTCAATGGCAAGATTCATGACAAATTTCATAAACATCAGACCAAAGGTACGACCTGTAGCCCACGCCAAAGGATTTAGTCATGCAAAGAGTGAAATCCAAGATGGCTGCTGGCAGCAATGTTTTTCGGCCGAACGACACCAAAATGACTCATTCCCATCTACATGTCATTGTTAACATCCATGACAAATTTCATGAAGTTCCGACTAAAGCTACAACCTGTAGCCCGCACCAAAGGATTTAGTCATGCAAAGAGTAAAATCCAAGATGGCTGCTGGCAGCCATGTTTTTTGGCCGAACGACCCCAAAATCACTCGTTCCCATCTACATGCCAATATTAACATCCGTGACAAATTTCATGATGATCAGACAAACAGTACGACCTGTAGCCCGCGCCAATGGATTGAATTTTGAAATCCAAGATGGCCACCAGCGGCCATGTTTTTTGGCCGAATGACACCAAAATGACCTGTTCCCATCTACATGTCAATGTCAACATTCATGACAAATCTCATAAAGATCAGACCAAAGGTACGACCTGTAGCCCGCGCCAAAGGAAATTGTTGACGGACACACGCACACACGGACGACGGACGCCAAACCATGGCAATAGCTCAAACTTACAAAGTAAGTTGAGCTAAAAAGGAAACCTACTGCTTTTGACTGAAGATATTAAATCATTCGTGGGTAGGTGTACATGCAAATATTGATTTTCCAATTGGTATTTGCTTGTACCCGTTCATGATAATTCTCGTTTTCAGTCAAAACCATAGTTAACCTCTCGTATCATCGTTGATTAAAGGTACTCAATCCGAACAGAGGGTCCCCATCTCAACAGATTCCAACAACAACAATCCGATCAGAGGGTCCTATATTACTATTTCTTTGGCTTTGGGGGTTAAAAATATTTGATTCGAGTCGAGGAATCCATCAAACAAAGCTCAGAGTTATTAGATATTGATTTTTGAAATTTGTTATTTACTCGAGATGAGTACTAATAATTGCCTTCAACTGCCGTAATCTGCTCGGGATGTGTACACCAAAATCTATTCAAACAGACAAGGATGGATAACTCTAAAATCAAGTGGTAATAATAACGCAATTTTGACTGAGTTCTGGGCCAGAAAGTATTCCCGATAATGAAAAATAATAGATTTCTAAAATCGATATCTAACAAATCTGAGCTTTGATGGGTGACTTCCTCGACTCGAATCAAATATTTTTGACCCCCCGAAGCCATTGAAATAGTAATTGAGAGGAGTTTTATCAGATTGAGTACCTTTTATTGCCCTGCTAATCGATATACCGATAGCTCAGCACAATTTCAATGTAAAATGTGCGACTTCCGGCGTGAAACTGACATAGGAAAATTTCAACGATGAATACTATTTATATCAGGAAAATGAAGACATTGATAAAATTTTATAACATTATCCGAAAATGTACTGCATAAAGAGTCTGAATGCATGCCCCTTTAATACTTTCGTCGTCATTTTGAAGACAAAAGCTAAGGGCCGTCCTGTGGAGACGTTTATCGCTAGAAAACTGGACGTTTCTAGTCGAAATCTAAAGAGCTTCTAGTCGAAATCTAAAGAGCATTGCTCGGGCGACAATTGAACTTACTCGGGCGACAACGGAACATACAGGGCGGGAATCGGAGCGAAAACATAAATCACTGATTACAGCATTTTGCTGGCTTTTTAGGCAATAAAATCATAGGAGAACATGTCCCGGTTAAAGCTAGAGGTAAAGATTAACATAATATGTTAGGCCAAAGCGAAAAATAGGCATGTTTCCACTCACCCGCCCGCCCCCCTCAAAACCCCCCGACGAAACTCACTTTATTTATTTTCCAAATCCCGAAAAATAAAATACGATGTATTATACTATTTCCACGTGAATTAATACTACACTATTTATATTGTTATATATAGACCTCTCACATAAACAAGCATACTAAAATTGTCTCCTTATTTGGTTATTAAATCGACCCACTAACAATAAAATTCCGTGTTGTGACCGATATAGCAACAGATTGTAAACAAAAACAAACGCGCACGTGGTTTTCAGACACACTGTAAAATGAAGCTCCATGGCGGCATTAGGGTGATGAGTTTATGACCGCATTATTAATGTACGTCAACTAACGACATGCCCAAATATACCGGCAAAATAATGCTACACAATATTTACGCGAACGCAATCGCAAAGAATACATCTGTCCCAAAACTTCCAACAGTGTCTGAAAAGAACGGACTGTAACAACCGGATGATATAGGCCTACGGTAATTTACCAAACGGAAGCCGGAGTGTATATTTACCGGAAGATCTAAAACAATTTTGCCAACATCAGGGAAATAGTGTCAACATGTCGTCCCAAACAAGTGCCAGCAGCGTGTTGGCACTTAAGTTTTTTAAATGCATACACATGGCGCAAGGCAGAAACAAAATGACAAAGGTTCCCCACTGCAACACCTTTTTTCAAGTCTATGAAAAGAATCACCCCAAAGGCCTTGACGCCCAATTATGTGGAAAGTTATTCTACACTGTTGTAAATATTGAAACTAGTTGTTTTATTGAATATTAATGAACATATGTACAATTTGCACATGTAGATTAAATACAAGGCACTGAAATTCAGTACATACATTGTTAGCCTTCACAATAAGTTCATAAATGACATAATTATTAGAAAGATAGCACAAATATGATATTTGAATTTCCCCGCGAAAAAATAAAGTGAAAAAAATAAATAAAGTGAAAAGCCACCCCCCCCCCCCCCCCCCCCCCGCCCCTGTTTTTTTATGGATGGGAGTGGAAACACACCTATTTTTCGCTTTGGCCTTATTAAACTTGCATTATATCTGTGTTTTTAAGTTTTTAGGCTTGTAAATTTGCTCGGTCGACAAGCGGAAAAAGCGGAATCAGCATTTGCTCGGGCGGAATGAGATTTCGAGGAGCGGATCCTTCACAGTGAACTGATGGCGGTTTAAAAATTTAGTAATTTAAGTAACCTTTTGCTCTTTTTTGACTTTTTATGAGATCTATCGGGACTAGATTCTGAGCTGCTGTCACTGTCAGATGAACTGCTCTCCGAGCTACTACTACAGCTGCTGCTGCTACTGCTGAATGGTACCTACAATAACGTATTCATGTTTAATATATATTCATACTACTGCTGAATGGTACCTACAATAAGGTATACATGTTTACTATATATTTATAATTTTTCCTGACAAAATATAAATAATATTCCCACTCCCAGAAGCCTGAACATGTTATTAAACTTTTGACAATCATAGACTATACACCTTTAGGTATTTGTTTTATTACAACTATGCTAGCTTTTGGTCATTCTTTGCGACCTTTGTCAAGCAAATGGCAAACAAGTCTGCTAAAGTTTCCTTGGGTGGACTGTCACCATGGTGCACTTGCCGTTCACGGCACAAGTAAAGGCAATGTCATATTATACATCATTGTCGATCGAGACACAAACAACGAAGTATTAGCAAAGGTGTGACTATTGAATGGACTTGTTTAATTGGAGTCAATATCAATATTGATTGTACCTACATAACTTCTTTTTGCTGAATAAGGTAATGCGGCCGAATATTGCCAATAAAAGTGTTGAGTTATTTGTTGGATGCAGTGTCATAGTATGCAAGTGCAGTACAGCACCATGGCCAAATGGTAAGTTATCATGCTAAAGAACATAAAATTTCTATAAATAGAAATAACTCTGGTTAGAAAGTTGAGGCTGGCCTGATTTTCTGTGTACAGCTGTCGGACATGACAATTAAACTCACATACCAGCCCTACTGCAGTTACCTGGTGAAACCGCTGTGTAGTTGCCGTTCGGCCGGGGTGGCAATATCAGACTATTTTGCGTTAGTTTTTTAAATACTCCCTTACACTGAAATGTATTTTGCTTAAATCAAACCCATGTCAATAGAATTGCCAAAATAATGAAAAGGATTAATAATTACAAAATTACTATCAGTTTGCACACAGAATTGGATATTGATATCTCCCATTTAGTCCAACGAAAGCATATTTTCAATTTTAATCTATGACAACGAATGCTGTACATTAACTCCACTCCATTTCATTTCGTGTTCGAGTTCACAATGTGAGGGAACTCCAAATACACATCATCACCATGATGCCAAATCACTGTTTTACTCACTTTTAGTTATAGACCAGTCTGTGATGTCAAGTTGTAAAAAATTTCTATGACATTAGTATCGCAAATCCGAAAAATGAAATAATTACAAATTAATATGATTAAACAAAATAAGAATAATATTACTTACAAGCTTTCGTTCAACAACAACGCTCTCGCTTTCAACTTCATCGAGTCGGCTGAGTTCTTGTTGAATTTGTCTTCTCTTCTTCTCAAGCTCTACAAGGCAGGTGGAGATAAATAGGGGTGCCACGATTAATCGTATAATCAATGAACCGTTGATGAAGCCGATAATCGATTACCATTTCCATCGTCGATTAATCTGCGTTATTTATTTCGGACGTCAGAAAATGCCGGGTATTATTAAATACCGTGTTTGTTTTACCCAGTTTAATCTACAACCGAGAGGTTAACATCCTTTGATCGCGTATCAAAGAGATTCCAATAACATGAGTACTACTAATATATTTTGCAAACAGTCGGCAGTTCATTTGATGGTGTGACATGGTTTCTCGTCGGGTCGTTGTATATTCTACAAATTGGCGGCACTGCAGATTTGAACACATTGCGATGTCGTTGTATATTTATACTTGAAAGGTGGCACTATGTCTTTGAAACATGCCGACTGTCACCATGTTCAATGTACTGAATGCACTCGCCCTTGAATCTGATTGGACCAATGGGAAGTTGATTGACATTCTCTCTAAAACCAGGGAACCAATAAATACGGCATTTTAATCAGCGATGTTCTCCGCAATGTAATTGTGATTGTACTTTGTTTACATAAGTACAAATGTATACTTAGATGTTACTAGTAAACTTAAAGGCTATCGCATATCGTGTGGTCAATGCTGAATGAAACTGACTATTATCAAATACTTAGCTTGTTCTGGGTCCTGCAATTTGCGGGTGGGGGCACACGTTTGCGATTGTTAACCACGCTCTGGAAGTTTGATGAAACTTATAGTTTCCGTAACATTTGATTCCTTTATTTAGGAACCGCCGGCGGTCCATCGTTCATTCCTACATTTATATTGTTTGTATATTTGGCTATTCATAAAACTGAAATTAATCGCTAAGTTCATTCTAATGAACTCACAAATATTATAACCATAACATCGCCGAGAACTGTGCTGGTATTCAATACATTGTGCTCATTAGTCATTAACAGTGGTTTATGATGCACTTTATTAACGTAAAAATTACATCAGCTGATGCCTCAAACAACCAGCGACAGTGCAGTTATTGAGTTAACCAGCACCCAGCCAATAGGCCATATTACGGAATACTTCCACTGATGTTATTAATATTAGGTACGATTAATCGATTATAGTCGATTATTGACAACCGATTATCGATTATCAAAATCAATAATCGTGGCACCTCTAGAGATAAATCACATGAAATGTTTGAAAAAATTTAATGATGTCCAGGTTATTTACTTTTGTATTCAGCTGTGGGATAAATATGACAATGTCAAAGAATGTTTGAACATGTAACTTGGAATTGTTTCCACTCAAAGCACCAGTACATGTAGTTATGTTTGTTCACATTTACTTTCGAAAAATAGCACTTTTAACATGCAAACCCCCCTTCAAACTGAAACTCATCCTCAAGAAAAAGTAGTTTTGACTTTTCCACCTTCTTAGAAATTCACATTCGATATTAACAAAATTAGCAGTTAAACCATGATACCTTGGACTAGGTCTAATGTTAAATTAAATATGGTAATCTCGTACAGGAACAACCACCCCACCAGCATTATATGAATCTGCAACCAATGCCACCATACATGTAAAGGGCATTTTTCAAGGAGCAAGTGTCAATTTATAAACATGTAGACCCCCATATAAAATGAATGGTAAGTAATAGATAATAATCTACCTTTTTAAGTCCATTAATATTTTACCATGTTACCACAGAGAAACTAATTTTCTATCATGTTTGAGCTAAGAGTTACCTTCTTCAGATGTTAAACTTTCTCTATCACTATCAGCATTCTTAGAAAATAATTTTTTGACATGAACAATTGTTGATTTCATCCTCAACTCTTTTTCTTTTCGGCTACGACTGTGACTTTTATCTCTCCCAGACTCTGATTCTGAGCTGGAAGCTCTCCTGTCTCTATGACTTCTCCGTTGGTCATCTGAACTGTCGTCATGCCTATTGTATATGTCCATAAAATAAATTAGGTACACAATGAAAGTGTCAATGACAATGTTGCTCAACTTAGGTAGGGGAATAATTTAATGGTTGACAGTAAATGGAGGAATTAGGAAAGATGCTAATTGAAATGTCTAAGTAAGACAAGATGTAAATGAGATCGGTCTATAACCCATGCTAATGGATTTTGTAGAAATATTTAGTCATACAAAGAGTAAAATCCAAAATGGCCATATTGTTTTGCCGAATGACCCCAAAATGACTTGTTCCCATCAAAAGGTGACCCCGATGATCCATATTAAGTTTGGTAATGATCAGATCAGGGATGTGGTCTGTAGGATGTGTCAAAGGATTTAGTGATGCAAAGAGTAAAATCCAAGATGGCCACCAGTGGCCATGTTTTTTGGCCGATTGATCCTAAAATGACGTTCCCATCTACATGTAAATGTCAACATTCATGACAAATTTTATGATGATCAGACAAACAGTACGGCCTGTAGCCCGCGCCAATTGATTCAATTTTGAAATCCAAGATGGCCACCAGTGGCCATGTTTTTTTGGCTGAATTACCCCAAAATGATTCGTGCCCAATGATGAATATGTAGTTTGGTGATGATCGGATCAGGGTTGTGGTCTGTAGGGCGTGTGAAAGTATTTAGTGATGCAAAGTGTAAAATCCAAGATGGCCACCAGCAGCCATGTTTTTTGGCTGATTGATCCTAAAATGACTCGTTCCCATCTACATGTCAATGTCAACATTCATGACAAATTTCATAAAGATCAGAACAAAGGTACGACTTGTAGCCCGTGCCAAAGGAATTTGTTGACGGACACACAGACACACGGACGACGTACGCCAACCCATGGCAATAGCTCAAACTTACAAAGTAAGTTGAGCTAACAAGGTGGCACTGCAATAACCCAGTACATACTTTCAATATAAACTTTTAGAGATGATTTACCATTGCACACTGCTTTTCGAGACAACATTCTGGAGGGTAACATTGTTATTTGAACAGTATAAGTTATTTTATACCATAATTGGCTATGCTACTGTGTGTATAACACCTGTTTTGTAAATTTCATCTTTACACCCTACTGTGGGTATAACGATTCCTACTATTGGTATAAATTTCTACTGTTGTGTAAATGTTTCAACGGCACTTTATGTGTTAAAAGTTTATACCCATAGTAGAACGACCCGTCATTTGACCTCTGGTGACCTCGCTGTCGAAATTTAGCCCAATTTTTCGCCACGGCCGCTTCGCGAAGTAAATACACAATTTTTCCGACTCAATACACTCTGAAATGCGATAAGTGGTCTAAACATTTACTGGGTTTACTTGTCAAAAAATGACACATTAAAGTTAGTTTAAAGATGTTTTATGCTAGGTGCATGCACCGACAAAGTACACGTTTTATACAGGTCGGCGATAGCTGTTGAAAATGTAAACAAAACAAACGCACGTGTTCGTCTGACTTTCCGTGTTTGAAGCGAACGACGGCTTACATTTTGACAACAACGTATAGATTGTTAATGGTATCTGCAATGTGGGAAATCTGAATGTGTGTTCACATCAGCTGACTGATGCCCAAGAAAGTGGCGGATCACCGAATTTCCTAGAAATATGTATTACTACGCGTGACCCACATTCATGATAGCTTAACATATTTGGGTCACTCGGTGTACATACAAAATTATACATGTTAACAGTCACAGAGTCACCAACAGAGTGGCAATACATTTACGAAGCGACCGAAGAATAATAATTATGGTATAAACAAAATACACCCATAGTAGCAGAGAATAAAAAAAATTCACCACTCGTGGAATTGTGGTTTTAACCACTCGCCAAAGGCTCGTGGTTAAAACCACAATACCACTCGTGGTGAATTTTTTTTATTCTCGGCTACTATGGGTGTATTCTATATCTATTTCCAGCAATGGTATATGGTATAATGTTCCTGGCAGGGAACATGACACCATGCACCCTGGCAGGATAAAGAATAACATGTTTGACATATTTCCGACGATGGTGGGTAATTGACTCATTGGGTCTTGAAATGTGTATCAGAGTAATTACTAGTAACTGTGATATTTTTTAATTGTATCATCACAAAAACAGAAACAAAAATAACAATGAAAAGTCTTAGACTCTTAGTGTCTAGTGATAATCCGATAATGAAAAAGCCCATCGGACCGATTTCCGATAACTGGAGGCACAATTGGCCGATTTCCAATTCCGGTGTTTATATATATTGTGCGTTTGTTCCCATAATGGACCTATATACTCCCTATCCCGGTATAGTTTCAAAGCCAAATACACCAAAGAAATACATAGACTGTCGCGAAAGCATTTCCGCCGACGTGACTTGTGCGCTGCCTTTGATGTATACAAGTAGTTGTTTTGACAAAGAGATAAAAGGTGCCGACTCAGAGTAACGTTATGACTGTGTGGGGAACACTTGCTCGCGGTGCATAAGTGTTGATTGAATACTTGAAGTTGCGACAATGTATGGACTATGGAGTGGCGATGATTATTAACTAAATTTAGATTGATGGATATTAATTGTTGTCATATTTGTCTGAGATGTCCCAGATTTCCATTAGTAACACCTTTTGTCTTAACAACTGGAAAGCTTTTATAGTTCCGCTTACTCAATTTTTTTCATGAGACCGCCTCCAAGTTCAAAGTGGTGATAAGCATATTTCATTGCAATACCCCGTAACTTGTAATGGGAGCATCACTATAAAAATGGCGACTCGCAGTGCGAAAAAAAAACAAGTGCAATTTGGGACTATTTTACCATATTGTTCCCTACAGATGAAAAAGCTAATTATGCCCCCCTCATGTTAGTCGTTATTGAAGACAGTTCTGATCTAACTGTACTAATTCATTTAGTGTGTGCTTCAAACTATTGACATACATGTAGCATATGACGTCACAGCATGCATGTGCTCAACAGGAAACTACATTGTAAACAGGTCAGCTGTTTAAAGCTTTCTTTGAATCTATTTAGCGTCCACGCGATTGAACCAATAACTTCATATTACACGGGATATGTCGGGCAGGTGTATTGCCATGCTTATATATAATCATCAGACTGTTTGGGCGATGCCAATAGCTTCTTTTTAGGCTGTTACAACTGCGTTTTACATTCAATAATACGGTTGTGTTGCGTACGTTTATTAAAGCGTTCATATTGTTCCTTCCTAGATAACAGAACGTTTTTGTTTGTTTTGACAATCGGTAAAGGCCGATGTTCAACTGCGAGATACAATTAATATCCGATGGGCTATTATCGGCCTAAGGTAACTTGTATGGGAAACTTGTCACAATTTGCATTTGTCAGCATCTGAACCTGACAGACTCAAGTCATGACAATAGTATACATGTTGAATTTATACCGATACATACATGTAGTCTGGACCAGACTGGTCCAGCTCGCACTGGATTGGTCCAGAAGGGGTGGCCCAATCCCTGGTCCGGTATAGCTGTGGACCATTTTTTTTGCGGTCTGGTCCATATTACTAATTTCAGTTATACTTCTTACTAATTCTTAGATATACAAGGTGGTTATAAAAACATCTAATCTACCAACAACTGTGATAATAAATAAAAGGATTCTAAGCACAAATTACATGTGTCTCATCAGGTGGCAAATTTAAACAAGTACCCTGCCCAGAGTATCCCCCGCCAAGGTGGTACTCGACTGCGGTTTATTAATTTTATGATGTGGCTTAATTCGAGCAATGTCATAGCCTGGCCTCGGATGCCTTAATAAAACCTGCATGAATACCAAAATTTATTGAAATCGGTTCATATTTGTTTGAATTAACAAGCCAGACAGAGCAAAATTCAGACAAGACGATAATGCAAACATCATTGGACACTCTTTTGAAAGCATTTGTGATATTTATCCATACCAATTTTCATTCAGATCCGATAACCCAAGGCTGAGATATATATGCGATCGGACAAAAAGATATGATTTCCTGATAAACAAAGAAGGATAACTCTAAAATGGAAAACAGGAACAATGTCATTTGCCCCTCTTTTGAAAGCAGTCATGATGGTGAACCTCCATACCAAATTTCTTATTTAATACCTATATAATCCTATAAGCATTGGTTGAGATATGTGCAGGAATGAAAAAAGAAATTTCAAGAGAAACATGATGGCTGCTGGTGGCCAACGTTTAAAAAAAAAATTGACAGTGCCCATCTAGAGGCCACACCAAAAATTCATATGAAGTTTGGTGATGATCAGATGAGGGATGTGGCCTGCAGGGTGTCCCACGGGATTTAGTCATGCAAAATTTAAATCCATTTTCAAACTACATCCCATTACTCCATAAGGGCCATAACTCTGGAAAACAAGAGCCCCGCCAGGTGTGGCCATTGCAAAGTAAATAGTTGTCCTCTTCCAATTAAAGAAAATTGGCTATCAGGTACCAAACCCCAATTTGAATTTGACCTTTATTGTGAGGTAATAAACTAACATACAAAATATGAGTCCAATATAATAACGCCAAATATCATCTGGAAACCAAGAATATGCAAAATGTTGACAGATGGACGGACGGGTGGCTAAACACCAGTCGGACGGATGGCAAGAGACATATGGGTGGACTGATTACATAATATGGACTGTTCAAACGGGCATATACAAATCATTGGAGTAACCCGCTGTTTTATATAAATACTCTTTCCCCCCCATGTTGATTCATCAACATACCAAAGATCATTAAAATCTGACTACTGATGACCAAGATGTAGAGCTTCAAAGTTGTTATGGACGGACGGATGGACGGACAAAATATGGTTGATACGGATATCGGCATTATGTGTACGGTACCATACATGATATGAATAGAAAATTTAATTTTGAGCTTTTCCAGACAGACATACAAAATTTTTAATATGCCTGAATATTTATTTGTATTTTCCGTGACATCTATATTTTTTTTTTGTATGTTCTGAACTAAATTCATTCATATACATCTATATTATCTGAATAAAATTATTTTAAATAAAAATGAAGAAATCACCCAAATATGTCCAATTTGCATTGATATCACTCCTAAGTTGGGGCATACAGGTAGTGGATATATATGCTCCATTTGGCGAAACAACATGGAATTATTGTACAATTTGTAAATTTCATGAACCATGGCTGTTTATTTGGATGAGAATGCAACTCTCTGGAATAACAAAGTGATGCTCATAATTCGGATGAGAATGCAAGAGAATGATACCACGAAAAAGTCATCCATGAACAATTGCAGAATGGGCACGGAGTCAGGAAGGAAATTTCACACAGAAAAGGAAAATATTTCTACAGCAATGATAATATTGCATCAAGCTTCCTCTTGAAAGAACAAAATTGATAAAAAAAATGAAGATGGTTGCAAAAATGAAAACAGAAATTTGGAAACTTATTGAAATGTCACACAAGCCCATTACATCATTTTAGGTTATTTGTGAACTGTGGCAAGTAGGACTTGTCTTTTTACCAGTCATGCATCTAATACTTTGAACAACATATTATGTTGTAATTTAGGTCTTAATGCTGTCCATAATCTGAAAAATGCAATTTAAATAATATACTATGTAATTTCACCAAAACTTGCTTCACGTGGTTCTAGATCAATCTTGGAATAAAATGGGCAGAATCTGATAAAATGAAAGGGTCAATGACAATGTAGCTCAACTATGAGAGGGGATATTGTTATACATTAAGTCAATGGAGTGATAAGGAATGTGAAAAGTAGAAAATTTTAAGTAATACCAGAGATCAGCCCAAAGAGCCATAGAAGTTTGGGATCAATTGGATGAAAAATGTTGGCAGTAGGGCATGCAAAGATTAAAATCCAAGAGGTATAAAATGGGCTGTGTGGTATCACAGTTTTGAACTTTTTAGTATCCAACTTTCCGTTTTTGAATATTCAACAGCCGCGATTGTCGGTGGTTACTTAGCTACATTTCAATACTGCTAGAGGACATTTGTCCCAGGGTCTACCATCTATCTGCAATCGAATGATCCAATTAATGTATCTACACAATAGTGATTCATAGATACACATGCTGGTTAACAGCACCATAATTTTATTCTGAAAATGGAAGTGCAAAGTACTGGTGCCGGGCAACATTTTTCGTGAAAATGTTCAGTTGAATTCGCTCTACCTACTGGTGCTTACTTCAGATTAAACATTGATCGTTTCCTGAAGTGAACAGACGTTTCGTAAATTTGTGGAGCCATTTTATTGCATGACTATTCTTACACTGTTTTTCCAATAAAATAAATAAATACAATTATCACTGATCAATTACTGTACGTCACACCAAAATAGACAGTGTAGGAATCGACACCGATGCTTTGAAGTCTTTGAACATGAACATTAAAGAAAACGCACCGACACACGCACTTGAGTTCAGTTCAGTGAGTTCACTCTCAATGCAATATTGAAAGCAGTGGCCATGCCCGCATCATCAAACGAACAATACAATAGGGATTTAACAAGTTAATTAAGTGTTCTGATGGAGTAACTGCTACATTTTCCGTGATAATTTGGCCATGCCAAGGCACTGCTGTCATTATAGCATATACATGTAGATAGTATTTTTTCCGAATAATCGACTAGCAGATTTCGGGATCAACTAATTTAATAATCATGTCAATGTTGATTAGTCGGATAATAGTTTCAACAATAGAGGTGACCATAAACATGCTATTAATTTTGAAAACAATTCTCCGATAATTGTCGGCTGCAGAGTATGCTGATGGGATCAAATATGAAATCCAAGACAACTGCTGGCAGCCATGTTTTTCAACGAAATTTAGAAAAATTTGATGGCTCCCATCTAGTACTCACACAAAAGATCCATATTAAAGTTTGGTGACGATCGGATGAGATATGTTTTCCTGTAGTGTGTGCTAATGAAAATTGTTGATGGCAATAGCTCAAACTTTACTTAAGTTGTGCTAAAAAGTGTACAAAGTTTTATATATTGTTATTTTCTTTGAAAATTGATCACCAAAGTAAACCCCCAAATTTTGTGTCTCCCAAATGACCTCATTTATTTTACCCTGACAAAAACTCTAATTAAAAGTTAACATATACAGTACATTCACCTACCTTTTGGATGGTCCACCAGTGAATGGCCCATGTCTAAATTTGCAAGTCTTTCTGTATTTACAATCACCTGTCAGAAGCCAATTCCGACATTTCTGTTCATATATACCATCTCCTCTCTGGAATAACAAAGTGATGCTCAAAAACAAGTGCACAGCTGGATCATGGCTTATTAAGTCCATTGTTTGCTCATAATGATTGACATTTATAAACAGAAACTGTTCCCAGTATCTGAAGTTTTAGGGCACAGATGATTGAGACCAAATCCAAATTCAACCTTGCGTACGAGGATTATAACTCCCATATTCAAACTTGATTTGTGTTTTCTTGTGATTGAATCACATACTCTCTCCTGCCAAATAAACGTGACGTCACGTTTATTTATTTAAAGAAAAATACGACAGCATCACGATTATTAGGCGCCATCACGATTATTTAAAGTTCTTGCAAAGTCGCGGAATTTTCAGTCAAAAAGTTAGAAAAAACGTGCAGCTCACTAAAAAAAATAGAAGTGCACTTGACAAGTTGACAGGAATGTGGGAGAATCTCATTCCTAACAGGATTTAGGCCTCTAGATCATGATGTCCGTGTATAAACAGACGGATAATCGCAGTTAATTACAACTCATCAAAGCTTATAATCACACAGTGACAACTAATTATCGTTGGGACGGAACCGACTTCTACTATCAAAACGGGACTTAATGCTAAAATCACATCACCAGGCTTATATTATAAAATAATCAGTGAAACTAATCTGAGTGACAACTGATGAACTAATTTAACTTGACGTGGCCGACTTCTCCAAACAATACTGTTATCGTGACCCAATTATGCGCTATCATGAAGACACAGAAGCTGTGAGTCGTGTGCACACATGCGTGACTGGTTTTGGCTATAAATGGAAAGTTACGACACCGCAGTAGCTTCTGTGTGTACACAGGAACATGTATTTAAATCTATGCAATAAAGCAATACAATAACATGTCCGTGTATTCAAAGCACAGTTTAATTATGAATGCGATGACTTGGCAACAGTTCCACATTATTAACCACAACTTACGTTTTATGTCGGATTTAAGTTTTATGTCGGATTTTAAATAGCCGATGTGCGACATAAGAAAGATAACTGCCTGCTTCCACCCAACCTGGCTACAATCACCACAGTACTTTACCTTACTCAGACTGGTACTGTTACCAAATTACTTACTGTCATTATTAAAGGAGCCAATGAGAACAACTTGCATGCATGGGAACTTGCCCAACAATGCCAAATTAATTAAGGCCTACATTCTGCTTCATTTATAGTAGAAATATGGTAAAATGCCATCATTGTGCGCCATCACTATTATTTGGCACCATCACTATTATTAATAACACCCGAAAATGTGCACCATCACTATTATTTGGCCATCACTATTATTAGGCAGGGGAGAGTACCTAGTTATGTGTGAATCGAAAAACAAATAATAAAGTTAAAATTTTTAACGTGGAAACAAACATTTACGTTAATCAAGTCCAACAATGGCTATAATTCAGGGAAAACTTGTCAGACAGACCCCATATTCAATGTTAACCTGTGTTTTCTTATAATTAAACCACATACTAAGATTTGATTGGATTGGAAACGAATACTATATGAAGTTATTATCTGGAAACCAAAATGTTGACGACTGAACTATTAACAGTTGATTACATAATTCAACCCGTTTTTTGAATGAAATTAGATTTCTCAAAAAGGCTTATTCAAAGATTTTTGGCTTTAATTTGAAAGAATTGATGTATTGCAGTTATAATGCTTCAGTTTAGTGATCAGCTGAAAATCGGATTGATGTTCCTGGAAAATTTGCTTAATATTCCGTCACAAAATCAACATACATAGAAGTTAGGTGAAAGAAAATATTACAACTGAGCATCACATATTGCAACACATTGCATGTAAAAATCTCATAAAATACGTTGACCTGATGGTGTAACTGAATTTTTTTTTTATTTAAATTAACTAATCTGGATTTTCTCTACACCCACCTAAAAACCACCCTGATGAAAGTCCCAAAACGCGTGTTTCTCTATAGTAAATCACATTTGGTCAGGAAATTTTTTAATATGAAACAAAAGAGATGTCAAAGCACAAAGGTTTGTTCTTGGTTGATCTGCATGTGTTATGAATAGAATAGAATAGAATAATTTTATTATTATAGTGACATATGCTATACAAAATTCACAGATATCTAAATGCATTACATTGTATATATGTATATAACACCCGGCCCATAGGACCTATAAGTCACTTTAAGTAAATATGTACATCGAATTAATAAGTTATGTGCGTATACTTGGTAGAGTCAACAAAATGCGTCTACGATTAAAGCAATTGTGAAGATATCTAGCCGTCTGACATGGAAATGAATTGATGAGGTACATGTAGTTCGCCATAAAGTTAAGTGAGTGGATGCCATTGATATAAAACATTGTATTTTTGAAAAATGTTAGTCTTAGGTCTCTATATGCGGAGCATGAAAACAACAGGTGAAGTTCAGTTTCCACTGCCGCTGACTCGCAAAAGACGCACAGCCGCTCGTCAATGTCTTCACTTCTCCATCGACCAGTTTCGATGCGTAATGGCATAATTCCACATCTGAATTGAGCCATGGTTGAACGTTCTGCTTTGCTGATGTTGAGTTTTATGTATTGTTCTTGATGATAGACTGATTTTAGTTCGCGATAAAGTCTCAGTTTGTCCAGTCTGTTAACATCGATTAACCACTTCGTGTTCTGGAGTTTACATAAGTTTAGTTCACATTCATCTAAATCACAACAAAGTCTATTTACAAATACATAATATTGTCCACTGGCTGTTAACACGGACTTCATGTCTGAGGCCCAGCTATCCTTTGAGACATTGTGCAGCTCCCAAACGAATACTTGTTTCGTCAACCGAGAATTGTCCATATTAATCAAACGATTCCACAATCTCGCCATATTCAACCAACGACTATGAGTTGACGACATCCAGCCGAATTCGCCGTTTAATGCGGGGATAGGTGTGAATCGGTGCACGCCTAAAAAGTATCTCATCGCCCGATTTTGCACCATATCAACAGAGTTAAATATTCTATATCCCAACACACCACTGCAATAGTCTATGATGGGCACAACACAGTTCTGGTATAATTTCTCACACGAGCCGATGCCCAAGTCCTTGAAGGCATGCACTTTTGAGATCACTGACCCAAGTGCACGACCTCCAGCTTTAGCGAGTGAATCAGCAGATATTCTGAATTTGTGTGTTTCGTCGAGGGTTACTCCCAGATATTTATAGTTAGTTACATATTGAAGCACATCATCGCCTATTGAAACGTCTATTTCACAACGTTTCCGCTGGGGTTTTCGAAAGTGAATTACTTTTGATTTGGAAGAATTAACCTGAAGTCTCCATTTCTTACACCAGCCGTCTAGTACGTCCAGCATACACTGCATATCGCGTGCATTGTCCGCCAATAAGACTATGTCATCAGCATATATAGCAGGATACTGACGTTGATGTCACCAATGTTAAAGCCTCTGTTAAGGCATTTAATATCCCGCGCAAGGTCGTTCACATATAAGGAAAACAGTGTTGGTGAGACATTATTACCCTGAACAACACCGTTTGTAGAAGGAAACCAACCAGTCATTGCAGTTCCTAACTTTGCACAAGATGTCGTGTTACTGTTCATAGCACTTATCGTCAAGTAGAACTTTCCACTAATACCATTTTGTAGCAGCTTAAATAGAAGAAGTTCACGGTCCACGGAGTCAAACGCCTTTTTTAGATCTATGAAAGCCACCAATGTAGATTTCCGGTTCCTGGTTATACTTGACAGAGTGTATAAGTGGTCGAGACATGATCTCCCCATCCGAAATCCTTCTGTTCATCGACAAGAATATTATGCGAGTCTAGAAAGTTTATTAGTCTGTTATTCAGAACCGCGCTGTACAGTTTTGCCGCTACAGATTGAAGACTAATACCACGATAATTGAGAGGAACTCTTGGATCCGATACTGCGTCTTTCGGTATCGGGACAACAATAGACTGTTTCCACTGCGAAGGAATGATGCCATTTTCGAAACACATGGAAATTAATGTATGTAAAAGTGTCACCGATGCCTCTGGCTTCAGAAGTTCATAAGGAATCTGATCGACACCTGGCGATTTCCCACATTTTGCTCGGTCCACAACTAGTTGTACTTCACTTCGCGTTATTTGTTGATTAATGGAATCAGTTTCATCGATTGTTGCATTAGATGTAGATTGCTCAAGGCGAGCATTCTCAACTAGAACGTTTTCTTTGAAATCCACATCAAAGTTTTTACTTTCATTATCACATGGTGCATATAGACGCGCAAAATCAGTTTTCCATCTAGCGAGCAGGACACTTTGTTTCGTGCATAAATTACCGTCATCGTCGTAGCATTCATTTGGGATTTTCTTCGTCCGTTTAGGTCCCAGGTTTCTCAAGTGTTGCCAGAATTTATTAGGATCAGATGTTGATACCGTTTCCAAATGAAGAGCCGTATCAGTGTTATATTTTCGTTCAAAGAAGCGAATACATTTGTCCAGGTTATTTTGACTCCTTCGAAATAGTTCACAGGCGTCTCTTTTTGAACGAGAATTTCCACGAATCGCGACATACTTCTGTTCAGCATTGCGCATCAGTTTCCATAACTCTGTAAGTTCGTTATTCCAGAACGGCTTATGTGGACGTAAGCGTTTTCGACATTTTCGGCTGCCATCACGGGTTGGTATTCCTCTCGCAGCTTCCGAGATCATTAGTTCACACGTATCTGCATAAACTGCATCGACACCTGCTTCTATTTTATCAATAAGCTCAACAAAACTGGAGGAAATTGTGTCCATGCACATAAAAGCTGTCGGTATCTTACGAACGTTGATGGGTGTGTTTTTATTCGGTGTACTTGACAGTGTGCTATCGCGAACTTGATGAGTATTTATGCATCGAATGTTATAGTTCATACTGAGAAGAGCGTGATCTGGAATTCTGCTTCTTTCACCCAGCAGGTTATGGAGTTTATGGTCATGTATAATATTTTGACATGTTGTTATCGTGAAATCTGCACAGTTTGATATTTGATCATGCGGTACACATACATGTATATAGTCAACAACAGATTGTCCTCGTACAGAATGAAACGTGTGTTTATTTGATGATTCTCCAAACCGACCGTTCAAGACTGCATACTTGCTGTCGTTCAGGAACTCAAGAAATGTATTTCCATGTTGATTGAGAGTTTTGTCAGTAACCTCACGCGGGTGTATATCATCAATATCATTGTCACAATCCTGACCCGACCCGATTCTCGAATTGAAGTCACCACAAAGAAATAGACAGTCAACATCGGGTAAATTGTGCACCTGACTGAAAATATGAGCGAAGAATGCGGAAGCGTCCCGTCCCCACAGATAAGTTTCGGGAGGTAGGTAACAGCTGTATACAACAGCTATCAGTGATTGGGTCATGGAACTTAACACCAAGGATACCTTCTAAAGTTCTATCGAATACGGTTATCGTATATAGCTGATACAAAAATTCTTTAACCAAAAGTCCAACACCACCCGAACCCTTCGGTGCGTCCCTGTGATACCATGTCGGTTGAGGCCAATCCAACGGTAATTATAACTATCTAAGCTGAGTTCATTGTCACCCCGCAATTGTGTTTCTGAAATGGCTACAATATCACAATTCGTACACCCGATAAGTTCTGATCGCAGTTCATCATTAGCATTTGTCCAGCCGCACACATTTAATTGTCCGATTTTAATTTGGTCTATGTGCCGGCGTGTATGTTAATCACGAACGTTGTCCCGCTGTCGCTCACCAGATTGGGTGTTCCTCTTAACAATGCGCCCATTGCCTGTTATTCGGAACTGATTACCATCAGGGACCTGTTGTAACAGCGTGCGAGCGTTTAATTCGATCAATCGTTTCATGTGAGATTTACATGATCTCAGGTACACATTCTTGTATTCATCAGATTCCAATAAAACTCGTTTTCCTCGTAAGACACAGATTTTGTCCTCCAACGAACGGAACGCGATTTTAACGAGCCCCGGTTGATTTGGCTTTCTGCTCAGTGATATGAGTGTGATATATCTGTCCACCGTTCACAGGAACTGAAATTGTCAATGACACTGTCTCTCAACTTGGGAAGGAGTTTATTTTTTGCTCCGACAAATAAGAAGGAAAGCCAAAACGTTACATTAAGGGTCTTGTACTGTGTAGATGAAATTATTTTCATTTGAAACATTTCACCAATAAATATGCTCTGCAAATTTGAAATCCAAGATGGCCACTGGCAGCCATGTTTTATAACAAATTTCGGAACTAATCAATGGCTCCATTCTGGAGGACACCTTGAAGATCCATATGAAGTTTTGGAACAATTGGGTGAAGGATGTGGCCTGTTGGGTGTGACGAAGGATTTAGTCATGCAAAGAGTAAAATCCGAAATGGCTGCTGGTGGCCATGTTTTTCATGGTGATCCTAGAGATGATCCTAAACATGCCTGCAAATTTTCAAAACAATTCTCCAATAAATGCGGGCTGCATATTAGAAAGGACTATGTGCACTTTGACCTTTCACCTCATGACGTTGCTGTCTCAGCAACATATATGTAGCAACAATAATACTTGCCTTGAAATTGGGTCATATATTTACTTAATATTTTGGATGTTTTAAACGAATAAATTAATGCATACAAGTGGAATCAAATAGTAGTTACCGGTAGCTACATATATGATGAAACACAATTAAATGTCCCTAATAGGACTAAATTTCAGCTTTCACTTTTCCAGTCTTTTTAGACAGCTTTCACCGCAGAAAATTTGCAAAGTTTTAAACTTTGCAAATTTTCTGCGGTGAAAGCTGTTCACTTTTCTCAGAATGTGCATGTTTATTTTCAATCAAAGTGAATTCTGAACTATATAATGGTTTGAAAGAATTTCACAGTTCTGATTTCTGAACATGGATGAATATTAAATCAGGACTTTAATCTTGTTTATTCAGCTGACAAACAACCCCCAATGTTCCATAAATCCTCATCACATGTACTGTAACTGCGTACTCATGCGTAATGGGAATTACTCATCGAAATTACCAAAATTATGTATGTTGTTTTTGTCTCAAAACTGACATATATTTGGCTTAATTTGCCCCAAAATGATCATGTACAATGTAGGTTGGCATAAGATAATTACCTGTACAAAAATAGCAATTACTGGTAGCATAGTGTGTTTTGATATGTGTGTTATCTCAACTTGTTAGAAGTATGATTTTTGGCTTGGCTAGATAACACACATCTCAAAACACACTATGCTAGTATTAGCATGTATATACATGTATATGATATTATATGTACAGTCATTTGACCAGTAAATGATTTAGTCTGGTAACGCAAATCCCGTTAAAACAATACCTATATAGTAAATACGGACACATTATAAGTAAAAGTTAAAGTTAATATTTGTTTAGTATTATATATTTGTCAGAATTATATTGGCATTTACAATAAAAGATAATGATGTCTCGTTTTATTTTCAAGATTACGATCGGCGCCACTTTTGTTTCCCAATTTCGTGTTACCTACTTTCGTGTTACCAGATCGATGGATAGCTGCCAATAAACTTTCAAACTTGTATGTGTTGTGTTTTTAAAGCCAAATCTGTGGATTTTAGGGTGTGTATATATTAGATTTTCCCAGTTAACGCCACCAAAAGTGGATATATAAAAAATTTAATATTTATTTATTTTTCATTTATTTATCAGCTTTTTGAGAATTTATACAAAACTAATAGTTTGTTCATGTGATATCTAGTAACTGCCCCAGTGGCCACCATCATCAATTTCAATGGGATGTGTGTGTGTATGGGGGGTGTGCCAGTAGCAGTGTGGTGGGATTTGAATATGTACCATATCCTCTAACAACTTCACAGCAAGGTAACATCATGTCTGTATATGCCATAAAACAACATGTTGGATGTGTGACAGTACTGTACTAGCATCAAAACTTCTGCAGTTGTAGACTATATATAACACATAAACTGACACGGAAGTCATATTAGAAGGGCAAGGGGTAGACCTGTATACGCTCAAGTGAGGAACTCTGTTGACTTAATTCAACCAATTGGAGGTGGGAGTGGTAGTCTCACATAAATACCAACTTCAACCGTACATGTATATAAACCAAAACAATTCTTACCCTGTAGGTTTACCATTTCTCTCAAAATTTAGTCCAGTTACAATATGGATCAGAATCTGGTCCATCGTGTAACTCAACTAAATTATCATCAGAAGTACTGGAAGTACACTGAAATATCCATTGTGTAATGATCCATGTATTTGTACTTGTTTCCAGTAGAAACAGCCCCCTGTAGGAGCAGGATATTCAGTTTATTTCTTTCACCTACATGTGTCTATGAGTGGGTGGCTGTGAGTGTTTATATTTAGGTATTAGTTTGTGCATGTGAGGGAGTGCATGTGTCTGAATGGACACAGTTGGAATATAAGAGAAGTCAGTCCCATATATAACAGAAACTTTGATTTATTTGATGATGTGAAATAATAAGCAACAAATTACTACTAATAATAATAATGAAAATATAAGATAATACATATAAATTTAATAACAATAAATTCAGTCACTGCCTTGTGGTCAAATCTGCGTCTATATAGCTTTCAGACGTTGAATATTTTAACCTGCATATGTGTGGTTTGGAACAGTTGGCTTCTATTGAGGTATACCCGTATGCACATGTAGGAGGTGCACCTGAAGCATCAAGGGCAATTCATTTTTGTTTGTTCCAGAGAAGGCCTCTTTCAAGATTTTAATAACCTACCAATATTCACTATTCCACTTTTGAATCAGTATGTTAATTTTCACTTTCGTATTTCGTACAGGGGCTGATAAATTCATAATCTGTTCGCTAGCCCTACATGCCATTCTTAATCCACCTCTAATGCATACATGTACATGTATCTTGGCACTGTACATTGACCAGAGACAAACCCTTGTGAAATTTCAGAATTATTCAGTCATAAACTTTTTCAGTATCACAACCACTCCTCAAATTAAAGGAGACATGCAGGTATGCTACCCTGGCAGTGGTAACCACACACCCGCCCATCGGAACTATTGTTCTGTCAGTTCATACAAATTTTTTTCGGCAATCAACATTCGGAGTCCAACTGCTTGCTTATAGTTAATAGGTACCAAAAACATTTTGGATCAAGTATTCCACTTTCTAATAGTAATATTGCATATGTAAACAAATTTAAAATGGTACTAATTAATTTGCTATATCACTTTTAATTATTCCAATAAAATTATGTAACATCCAACTCCATGTTTATATCTTCTCTGTCAAATTTAAGAAATAAAATAATCCATATTTTTGCTATCACAGTTGTAATTCATGTTGTGTCTGACAAGTAAAACAAAAATTGACATGTCCCAATTTCATGCTATTAAAACTAGTCAATAAAACGATATACAACACATTTTTTCTGATTACTTTTTGAACCAATATGGCATGTATCACATAAATGAGACTCATGATTGAATTTATCAGAAATAATTATGTTTAGGCATGTTTACAGCATGAAAAGTGCACTGGTTCTATACTCATAAAAAGTCATTAACCGGACAAATCACCACCTCGACAAAAGCGTAGAGAGTTGACATTTATAAATGATTCAGATGCCCGGCAATGTATTAACCATCACTCAAGGCATCAATTGTTAGAATGTAAGCGAAAAAATAAATGAAATCGTTCATTTGAAAAAGTTTGCAGCAGATTAATGCAGACTGGTTCAATACCGGACAAATGACTGTAGTAAATAATTTTCAGTATACAATGTTTATTGATATTTCTGGGTCAAAATTAATGATAAATTTTGAAAAAGAAGCATCAGGGAAAATAATTTCAGCTTGAGGAAAAAAAACTGATTTTTAAGCTGATGATGACCCACCCACCCCTGCCTACATGTCTGGAACTTTTTTCAACGCCCCCCCCCCCCCCCCCCGGTAGTTCAGTCATGAACATAGTGCATATCATTGAACTGGAAGCAGAAACATGCAAAAGTGGTTATGTTGACCACAGGCCTTCAAAACAGTGATAATTGAGTGATATTATATATTTTTGAAGTAATTAGTCCACTTACCTTACTATAATCACAACCCAAAGGTTGTTTTACGGTTCGTAAGCGACGCAAGTATAGTTGTGACGTCACTAATTTCTATACTCTATCAACCTCAAAATTTGTTTTTTACATCCAGGCGATTCGGACCTATGGGGCCATGTTGGAATAACCTTGACAAATTAACAAAATGAATTTATTTATCTTCTTCGATCAGCCTCCCTGTTAAATTTGAAAGACAAAATCAACCTTATTCAAAATTAAATGATTGAAGTGGATTTAGTTGACATACATGTAGGCGCATAGCATTCGGCAAACTTCGTCAGATTCCGTTCGAACCGTTTCAGTTTGAGATTACGTACCCTGGCCCATAGCAACGTTGCGATTGGTGACATAATTTTCGTTACAAAATGGGTGCGCCCAGGTGCAAGAAGTTATCGGCGAGTGCATATTCGAAATTCTCCGTTGGTGTTGTTCTCGTGCTGAATTGTATTGGTATAAGCCCATCGATTGGGCATACATTGTTTGTGAAGTCTCCGGACTTGGTTGAACAGTGGAAGTGAAACTCATGTCAGTCGGAAAGAAACTGAAGATGAATCAACAACAACGAAAATCAAAATGATGGTCAGTGGAGACAGTGGAGTGGACTGTGGACGTTGGACTGTGGACGTTGGACTGGTCTGTGGTCACCACAGTGATTTGACTTGTTCTGTTAAATTTTAAGTATATTTTCACCTGGACTGGTTAGATTTATAAGCGGCAAATTGTTCCGTCTTCTTCTCTAAATTTAATGTCAATATCTGACACTGTCACCGTCAGGTCAAGGAAATCAGAAAATGGACATTTTAGAGCTGACTGATTTACTGAAATTACTCATTTACTACTAGTACTAGTCTATTACTATTAGGATTGTATTAGTCACTAATTTAGTGATTACAGATTAGTAAATTTAGTTTTCAACGACTTCTGGCTCAGCCTCACCCACTCACTGTGAGTGCGACTCGGGTCAAAATACAATTCTAGCCAGCTACAGACTACAGAGCAGTCGACACACAGATGTGACAAACATGTGAAATTGGTGACTCACAAAGTGAGTCAATTAACTTGGTGAGTGAAGGAAAAGAAGAACATCTCCCATTTGGTCTCGGCACACTGCAGAGTGTAGTGACTGGTGAGAGGATATGCTTTCAACTTTCCATCTATGAATTCTGTTTCCTGTGATGAACAGATCAAGTTAAATATAATAATTATAATGCACCGTTAATAACGCCATTAAGTTACTATGGTGATTTGTTTCAGCATTCTCACATATTAAATATTTCATGATTTAACACTGTGTTGTCAGCTTAAACCTTAAGCATTAAGCGGGAGCTCGGTCAGCATGGCTAGCATATATACTAGTGGCTATTTGTGGAAAAATTATTAAATATAGCCCTGCGTACTTGCTATTGTCGACTTGACACATTGGGATTGGAATAATCTGTATGCTAAACATAATAATTCCAGGCCAAGCTGTTCGAACTGTCATGACTTTCTAGTTCTACATGACTCATGGGGCAATCGCAGATGGTCATATAAATGTTTAATCTGATAGCATTTTCTTAGACCATGCCATGGATCTATGCCCGTCGAGAATGATATATTCCACCATTACAAAGTTTTTGCTGTTGCGATAGGGAAGTTTGTAACAATGAAAAAACAGTACAGGTAATAAATTATGAAATACCTGTTCCTTAATGTGTGTCATAGAATGCTAAGGTCTAACTTTGAAATTGCAAGAATTAAGTGACTTTGTGGTTGATTTTGCTTTGCGTCCCTTACACTAATGTAATTCCTCACGGGCAATTATAAAATTCTCAACGATCATTAAATTATTTGGCATAGAGACATATATAGAATTAAATTAAAATAGAATTAAATTTCCATCACTATTATTAATTTCAGTCTAAGTCTCCACTATCAATATTATTGACCATCACAATAATAGGACACCTGAGAGTACGATATAATATCACAAAAGTCACAAACAAGCATGCAATCTCGAGCTGGGACCACCCCTACTGTGAAGTAGATTATTGAGGAACAAGTATTAACAATAAAGAGAAATATATTCCATTCTTGTTTAGTCATTCATATAAATTTCGCTGTCAGAACATAAAAAAATTCCCAGGTTTTTGTACAGTGCAATTGGTGTAATATGGTGGTCTATAGTACGGTCATATCTAGTGTAGAGATTCACGACATGATCTAGTATTTTTTGTGGTTCGATGGTCTTTTAAGGTAAACTCAGTAAACGTGCATATATGCACGTTTGATTAATTAGTAGTAACCGTATAGGAAACGCCCCGCACATACCACTATTGCACAATGACATCAGTTTGTTTGATCTAAATTATTTATCCACTCCAGCCCCAAAACAATAGTAATTTGGCAAATTATGTCATTCCTTTTTGAAGTGCCTATCGTCTACTGAATGTGGATCCTACCACAGGCCAGAAATTGTGTCCCATTGAGTCATTGTGCCCCCACCCGTGTAACTCGCTGAAAGTCAAGCATACATAAATGTCTATAAATAAATCAGATGTGGCTATGTGAAATATGTAATAAATCCCTGTTTTCCACATCACAAAAATGTATTCAGTATTATATGTAAATTTATCCATAAATAAAGATATTTTTCCCTTAATTAATTAATTTTGCCTTGAAAATTGGTCGCTGGGCCAGATTCAACCTTCACCTGATGTTAGCATTTTTAACAAATATAGTAACATGTGTTATATGGCTAATATCTCTGGAATGGCCCCATTGATAATGGTCTGGAAATTAGAGAAATGTTAGAGGCAATGTCTCACTCTGACCCATGTCTAACTGGCCCACATTCCCCTATATCTGGTGCTGCAACATATTCTCGTGCAAATAGCCTTGAAATAGGTTTATATTGTACCTAAATATTCACATAGGTTCATATTTTTTATTCATTTAAATTTGTTTAAATCAAAATTTAGAAAAACTAATACCATTATACACTATGCCAGGGCACCCTGAGTCACCACACCAAATTTCGTTGAAATCCGGGCACCAAAATTAACAAAAACGTGTTGGTGTCAACTTTACTCCAGTCTTATATCTATATCTATATTTGCGAATGTCTGTCTGTCTGTGTTCTATAGAAATTCACAGGGGACCATCTAGATGATGCCAAAGGGGTCTACTAGGAGTAGCTTTTTACGAGAAAGATAATGGTCGGGGTTAGAATTTCTAAAGTGACGCCGTTGTTGTCAGGGGCAGAAAAGGGGGAGGGGCATAAAACAAAATTTGTCGCCGATTGCCACCAAACTTATCTATAATCATCCCCATAATACGAGGAATCTAATGGTGTGGTTTAAATATGGCAAAAGTCGCGCTGTTCGCATCAGGGGTGCCCGGAAGGGGGAGGGGCAGATTTTTTTCTGTCGCCGATTGCCACAAAATTACATATAATCATCCTCATGATATGAAGAATCCAACGGTGTGATTTAAATATGTCAAAATTGGCATCGTTCGAGTCAGGGATGCACGGAAAGGGAGAGGGGCACCAAAATTGATAAAACTAATTTTAGCGCCGATTTCCACCAAATTGATATATATTCTTCGTGATACAAGGAATCTAATTGTGCGATTTAACAACGCCACATTGTTGTCTTTTGGATGAGGCCTATAAAAAAAATACATTTGTTTCCGCTAACGAGCTGAAAAAAAATAGGGTAGGTAGGTAGGCTTAACTTTTTTTTTTTTTTAAACTTTTTTTTTTTTCAGTATCTTTAAAAATAACTGTATAATACTTGTCAATAACCCAAACTATGCACTTCTTAGCCCCAATCAGGTTAACCCAAATGACAGAGGAACTAAAAACTCCAATTCAATCTTACATATGCTTCAATATTTACATATATACTAGTCTATATACTAATATAGTCTTTGATAATCCTAATATTTCCCATATGGTCTGGCGACAACTGGAGTCAGTCCAGCACCACTGCACTGTCACATATTGGAGTGACCGTCTTGTACCGATCTCTTAATGATGGCTTCACAACCCCACCTTCTCCTCCGCATTCGGTGAAGGATCTAGGTATTTTTTGGGGACACCTGTTTTTGGGCAATGATATGCCAAAGACATAACCTGAAGGCCTGAGCGGAGGAATGTTTGGGAGGGGTGACTGAGAGGTCAATTTGATCAAGTTTCTCAGGCATAACTTTGGAAATTTGTATATATGTATGGATTGGAAATGCTTATAACTTATTGTCAGATAACTTTTGGTTCAATGGATTATGCTTATCCTGCTTGAAATGAGACTTACCATTATCACTCTAATTCATATAATAGGCTATTTTATAAAATTCAAGTGAGACACATACATAATATACTACAGGTAGTACAGAAACAATGTCTATTTAGTTAGTATTTACTATTTATAGTACTAATCTCTATGTTAATTTTTCATTTGGTATTATGAGATCCCACCTGATAACCAGGTTGATTCGATCAAATTGTTAATGTTCCTGTACTGTATTTGATTGAAATACTGAAGTCTGAAGGCTGAATCATAACAAACCTGAACTGAAACTATTTGAAGTTTTCACAGATGAAAGCTAGATAAAGCCAAACATACTTTACAGTATGATTCCAACTGTTAAACTTAAATCTTTTTGTAAACTAAAATTTCTTATGTCAATATATATAAATGTTTTGCATCTTGTTATGATAGGAATTAGGACCTAAATTGAAAAGAAAAAAAAAAACAATTAATTTTTTTTTTTGGGTCCAATTTTGTTGTTGTTGCAATAGCAATAAAAAGTTTAGGGTCGGGGGTTTAAAATAGGGTCGGTCGGGTTAGCGGAAACAAACGTCTTTTTTTTTAGGCCTGAGAGATTGGGAGGGGGTGGGCACTAAATTTGATAATAATTGGTTTAGTCGCCGATGGCCACCACACTTATTCAAAATCATCCCTATGGTATGAGGAGTCTAATGGTGTGGCTTATATATGTCAAATGTGGCATCATTCGAGTCAGGTTTGCATTAAAAGGGACAGGGGCACCAAAATTGATGCACAATTATTTTAGCGCCAATTTCCACCAAATTGATACACTTCTTATCCATGCTACGAGGAATCTAATCGTGTGATTTAAAGACGCCATAGTGGCGCTGTTTGGGTGAGAGATGGGGAGGGGAGGGATTGGCACCAAATTGGACCAAAAAAAATGGTTTAGTCGCCGATTATAACCAAACTTATAAACAATCATCTCCATGAAATCAGGAGTGTAATCGTGTGGTTTAAGGATGTCACAAGTGGGGCCATTCGAGTCAGTGGTGTATATAGATGAGAGGGACACAAAACATTATATCTATATGTTTAGTGCCGATTTCCACCAAATTGATACATATTCTTCTCCGTGATACGAGGAATCTTATCGTGTGGTTTAGATACACCAAATTGATGCCCTATGGGTGAGAGATATGGGGGACCTTAAATTTGATACGAATTTGTATACTCGCCAATTTTCACCAATTTCATATATATGCATCTCTAACGAGTCTTAGTGTGTGCAGCTTGAGTCCGAAATAGGGACGGGAGGGTCACTGAAACTGATAGAAAATATTTTTAGTACCAATTACCATCAAATTCAGACACGTTCTTCTCAAATGATACAAGAAATCAAATGGTGCTGTCTGTCTGCCTTTCTGTCTGTCGGTGTGCGTTATAGATATATATAACTTCACACGGTACAATCGAGATGGCACCAAGGCGTTCTAAGAGAGGTAACTTTTTACAAGGAAGATAATGGTGCGGGTTAAAATTTTCTAAAATGACGCTGTTGGTGTCAGGGGAAGAAAAGGGGGAGGTCGGCAAAATTAAAAAAACATGGTGGGTGAAATAGTTTTGTCGCCGATTTCCACCAAACGAATACATAATCACCTTCGCAATATGGCGTTGTTCGAGTCAGCGTTGCATCAACAATTGATTTAATAAACTATTTTTAGCCCAGATTTCCACAAAATTAATATATTATTCTTCTCTATGATACGAGGAATATCATCGTGTGTTTAAAGACGCCAAATTGCTGTCGTTTGGGTGAGATATGTGGGGTCATAACTATTCCCAGAATTTGTTTAGTTGCTGATTACCACCAAACATATATATAATCATCCCAGTATATCATGCATCCACGAGTCTAATGGGCCTTGTTAAGTATGTCAAAAGAGGCAAAATCTGATACAGATATATTTGGCACCAATTTCCACTAAATTCATACACGTTTTTCTCTAATGATATACCATGAATTAAATCACATATATAGTTTTAATGTGTTGGTTAACTCACCGTATACCAACCTCTTGTTAATATTTCGTAATATGAGCTATAGCTCTAGTCGTTAATATATAATAGATTAATTCGAGGGTATGTTTGATTTACGTTTATCTAGGGCTTCTTTGATGAAATTACATATTTGCTTTGTTGCAGAGAAGGTTTTTGGATTCAGCAGCATCTTGGGGTTGTTATATATATTATATTATACTGAGTGATAGAGAATATATATATAGATGCATTAAAGTTCTATTTATTAAGATCTCAGTCACTGTTTAGAAGGCCTATGTGTTGACCTATATGTTATAGTCTATAGGCCTACCCCCCCCTGTGATATTAGTTCATTAGATATTACCAGTTTACCAATACCACATTACCAGGGCAGTAGTAGTACTAGTAGGCAGTACTCGCGGCTGGGTACCTCGAAACAGTGCGCGACTGCGCAGAAGTGCGCGGTACAAACAAAACAGTTATTATGCAAGGGGAGTTGATTTAAAACATGTAATATAGTACCGGTAGTAGAAGGTCTTCAGTTATGAATTTTCATGGTCATTTTAACGTTTTATTAGAGAGATTGAGGGGTAGAATCTACCGCGCACTGTTTCGAGAAAAGCTTACTGGGCTATATCTTCCACGCATTGTTTCGAGAAAAGCTTACTGCGCGGTTGTTACCAGAAAACTTACTGCACGGTATCGGATTAATAGCCACAGTTACGTGATAAATTATATATTATAAAACAATTTTTTTAAACTCCCATTTATTTTGTCTAGTGTCTTGTTTAGGCCTACTCGTCTTGCTCTCTGGTCAACATTTAGGTTTGCCCACGTTTCGTGGCGAACATATAATTTTTTAGCAGCATTGCCATTGGCCAAAATGAAATTACCGGTGCCATATATAGTATGGCACCTCTTATCTCTATCTCTGTTGATCAGTTATTATGTCAAGTAGTCTGTCCGTCAAGTCAGGTAAATTCAATATTTTCCAATCAGTCTCTATTTTTATCATATTGTTTAAACTCGCACAGTTATTATTAGTCAGTTTTGATTTCCTCATATGTTTCCAAATTTATTATTTATTGTTAAAATTCCGTTCGACGTGGAAAATAATCAATCAACGATTTTGGGGCTTTTTAAATTTAAGGCGTGAGTCTAGAGTGAATCCCAGGAAAGTGGCTTCGTTATTTTTCTAGATTGTGTGATGGGTGTGTCAAAAAGAGAAAGTTTGGGTTTGTAGTAATTACGTTTATTCCCAAATACAATTAATTGCGTTTTCAGTAGATTTAATTTGATTCTCCATTTGGATCACCGTTTTTCTCGTCTATATATAGTAGCCAAGCCTCATGCATTTAGTGTTCAGGTTTGTGAGTCTGTTAAATAGGGTGTCAGGGGCTTGCCTAAGTATTCCGTAGGTGATTTTGTCATCCACAGGGGCTTTGTTGGGTTTGCCTCTTTTGAGATTTTGTCTCACCTCCTGGTTAGTGCCACACGGGTACAGCACTGATGAAGACATTGTTGAAGACATTGATTGTATCAGATCGATTGTATCACACATTTTCTACAGTGACATGCAGTAAGCTGTCACCTCTAATCAGTCTACCACTATACTAGGCCTATTACTAATTAAGACATGTAGGCCTAAGTGTGGTCCCTATTAATCCGAAACCACGAGTAAGCTTTTCTTGAAACAATGCGCGGAAGATATTGCGCAGTAAGCTTTTCTCGAAACAGTGCGCGGTAGATTCTACCACTCACTCTATCTCTCCAATACAACTTACAAGTTAAAAAAAACGTTAAAATAACGGGTCGGGGTCGATTCGGTCCAGGGCTGTTTCGGCCGGGCTTGTTCGGCCGGGCTTGTTCGGCCCATGGTTTGGGCCGAACAGTCTCACCTAAAAATGTTTTTATCAGTAGGATATTTGGATGTTTATATATATTTTTCTTTTGTATGTTATTTTATTATTATAATAAAGCGTTTAATATTTTATAATAAAAGTGTATAAAAGGGTAGCATTGCTCTAATTTATATTATATATATTGATCTTATATGATTTGATTTAATATTCCTACCTGTGATTTGTCTGTGAGAAAGATGATAATAAAGTTGTAGATATATGTTACTATATAGATTGGTACATGTATCTACCTTTTTACACTCAGAACGGCTTCTGGCATGTTTGTTTGGACAAGATAAAACGGTGATTGATCTGAGTTGAGAATCACTCAGTTGGTGAGTTGAGACTTGTTCATGCAATCACAACATGTTTGTTTAAGTGAGGCTTGTTCGTGCCTATCACAACATTGTTCCATCTATTTAAGGGTAGTGTGTATGCCCCAACGCCTTATCCCATTAGTTCTTCAATTTGATTAACAATGAGCCGACATTACAGTTTACAAAGAATGTCCGACCACATCAACACGCCCTTTCCTGGGACAGATGCGGCCAGTGGCAGCACAGATTGTGTAACACCGGCGTTACACAGAAAAGTTATTTTGACCACCAAGTCAGAACAAATAACCAGATCGAAGGTGAGAATCATTATCCATTTAAAGAACATATATACTAATATATAATAAAAATATTAAAACTACAAAAGTACAAATTTAATGAAATTTCTTCCTCTTCACTACAAAAGTACAAACAAATTTAATGAAATTTCGTCTTCTTCACAGCTTGGCACAGGCGGCTTAACATGAAGGGGAGCAGATTGTCTTTCTACCCGCTGATCCAAGTGCTCCAAAAAGAAGCTGCACATATCGAGGTAGCTGTTGCAGCGAGGGACCTCGAAACCGACATAAAGCAGAAGTACACGAAGATTGACAGAGACCTTGAGGCGATATTGGCATCATACAAAGACGGCACCATCAAGACAACCGAATTCCTGAGGGATGTGAACGCGATCTACAAGAACGGCCAATCCAAGATATATAAAGAAGAAGAATAAAGAAGAAGACCTACGCAATGTTTTAATCTTTATAAATAAATAATGTATTGACTGATTTTTCCATGTTTTATCTTGTTTTTAATCATTAAATAACCAGATGTTTTATCATGTAAACTGTATATATTTACTGTTTTAACTTGTTTTTAATCAATAACTGTTCATATCTTTCATCATATATTCACGTTATTGTTCGAATTTGTTGCAGTGTTAATTACTATGTGTGTATACCCATTACTATTGTTGCGAATAAAACGTTAATTACAAACATAAATCTCCATTGTCATCAAAAGACCGGTCCCAAATCAAAGGCAATTAACATGCCGTGCAATTAACACCCACACTACCTAATTACCCGAATTGAATAGGGGCCGAACAAGCCCGGCCGAACGAGCCCGGCCGAAAGAGCCCTGGACCGAAAAGTCCAAGACCGAAAGAGCCCTGGACCGAATCGACCCGCTCCCAAAATAACCTTACAAATTCGCAACTGAACTTCTGAAGACTGTCTACTACTATAGTTCATGTTTTAATTCAACCCACACCTGCCCCTGCGCATAATAACTGTTTTGTTTGTACCGCGCAATTCCGCGTAGTTCTGCGCATTGTTTCGAGGTGCCGCTCGGCTTAGCTAAATCTACAACAATCTCCCACACGCAACCACAGCTACGAACAAAATAGTTAACAATATAATGCGAGATCTCTCTCTTCTTGTGCATACTCTAAACTTAAAAGTACTTTGTAACAACTAACAGAGACAAAATGAGCTAATTTTCAATGTGTCGATTATTCATTCATTGTGTCCAATTTCAAAAATAACAATTCTACGCGAAAATAGGATATAAAAACTTACATCGCCTTCGACATCATATTTGCGTTGACCGCCTCCAGGACCTAATCTAGAAAACACACTGGGCTTCTTCTCATCTCCCGTGTCTACCGTCACTCGCCGCCGTGGTTTGCTCGACATTTTCACTCTAGTTCAAGGCCAACTTGTAGGAAAAAAGTCGCAACAATAATATAAAAATCGACGCCGGAAGTGGAAAGATGTGGACTTTGTCGAAAACAATAGATAACAATCTACGGGTCGAGGGATGGTAATATCCCGACGGGAGTAACAATCCCGTCGAAAAATCAGTCTTGTATTGTATACAGATATCAAATGGGTCATCATATGTAATTGTTTAAAAAAAAATAATTCCAAACAAAGAATCATTTACAGTTCCTGTTCCGCATTTTGAAATAGTTATAAGCTTGTTTCCGGTTTATCTCACGCAATCATTTGACACATGTTTTGAATGCGAGAAATGAATCGAAGATATATATAACAGATACATTGAACGGTTATTCTTCAATACATTAGCAGTTATGTCTGACGAGAGGTCCACTGAGTCCTCTGTAAAAGATAATGATGCCGCAGGTGATCCGATCCATAGAGAAAAATCAGAAAAAGAATTGAAGAAAGAAGCCGCCAAGCTGGCAAAACTCGAGAAGCTCAAAGCCAAGCAAGAAAAAAATGCTCAGTTAGAAGCGAAGAAATGTTCCTCTGAGGTATAATTTTCTGTTACATTGTTGCTGTAATACTCCTGTCTTGAAGAAGGTTTATATAGTTTGGTCTCTTAGAGCCACCGCAGACGGGTCCGTGACTACCCGCCCCCGAGACAACCCGCCCCTTTCACTCTGAGACAACCCGCCCCCGGACAACCCGCCCCCAAAAATCAATTAGCGGTAATCAGTGGCTAATTAGGAGGTGTGAGGGGATTATGAGATGTTTGTTTAACGAAACTGGGTTGTTTTTTTTATAGATTTTTATTTGATTTAACAACGGGTGCTAGACGTTTCGTACCTTGGTCGTTTCGTACAAAGACGTTTCGTACACTCTGGTCGATTCGTACCATTATTTTGGTTGTTTCGTACCAATCTTTTTGGTCGTTTCGTACCATCGGAAAAAAAATTGTAATTACTATAGTGTTGAATGAAAAGATGTCTATTACCATTGTTTTATTTCTGTATTAATATATGTGTATATACTAGCTAGTAATCGTGAAATCGGCGGTACCAGGTCTGTTCAGTATACTTGGTACGGTATGTTGTTACAGCGAAGGGTTGCCGATCACTGATTAATCTTTAGAAGTGCTCATCAGTGATTTCACACTTTGCTGATGTGTCACCGTTTTGTTTTTCTTGTGTTTCGTAAATTATACCGCACACAGGTATGTTGTTACAACAAAATTGTAGTCAGTGATTAGTCTTTAGAAGCACTAATCACCAAGTTCACACTTCGTACTGTTTGTTTTTACAGCATTCGCGAGTGATAAGTGTGTTGTTTTTCTTGACTCCTATAAATGATGCGGATCGCAAGAGCAAGGCATTCAGACAATAACCATGACTGATCTAGATTCCGACGTGAATTGTTTAGAGTGTTCCAGAGAAGTGCGTCCAAGACAGCCGTCAAAGCCGTCAAAACCGTGACAATGGATTTCGAGAAAGCGACATGGAAGGCTGTTCGTAACCATCTACCATCTGTTGAACTTCGAGGTTGTTTTTTTCACTGGACACAAGCAGTGAACAGACATATCCAGATGAAGGGTCTGAGTCCACTTTACAACAAAAAGGGTGAAGAATATAGGTAATTACAATATTAATATATATTATCAATTTATCACATCTCGTAGAATGGATAACTCGAGATATTATAGTTGAAAATCATAAAATAATTTTACTTTTATTATAAATTACGGTAAATAGTTGAAAATAATAAAACTTTAATGTTTAACTTTATTCTAATGATATTGTTGACATTTATATGTATGTTTTAATCTTTCGTTACAGACAACTCAGGAAGCTCTTTGCACTGCCGCTAATTCCTACAGAACACATTGAGCCTGCCTTCTCGAAATTGCGCGACCATCCTGCAGTCAACCGTCCTGATATTCAGTTGCTGTTTACCTATGTAGAACATCAATGGATTGATTCAACGACATTTCCAATCTCAACATGGTGTGTGTTCGGAAGATCGATACGAACAAACAACGACACGGAAGGGTGGCATCGTCGGATCCAGTATAAAAACAGACAGACAAACATTCCGTTTTATCGGCTGATTCCGATGCTAAGACGAGAAACTGCCGCGACGGATATGACCGTAAAGCTGGTCAGCGAAGAGAAGCTGAAGCGATACCAAAGACTACAATACAGGCGAAATCAGGCCCAGCTTTTCTGCCTGTGGGCAAACTACGAGGGTGGAACCCCGAGAATCAGCAGCTTGCTGAAATCCTGCGCGAAATTATTCGCTCCCATCCCAAAGAAAACCACCGAAGCTGCCGAAGTCACAGAAGTCACAGAAGACTGATTGAGCACTCACACTTGTGTCATTCATTCATTTTCATTTATTGTTAATTAATACTGTTATTCATGTATGACTTTTATTTCGTTATAATAATAAAACTTGAAAAAATTACGCTAGAATATTGTTTTTTCGATGGTACGAAACGACCAAAAAGATTGGTACGAAACAACCAAAATAATGGTACGAATCGACCAGAGTGTACGAAACGTCTTTGTACGAAACGACCAAGGTACGAAACGTCTAGAAGCCCAAACAACATGGACAACAATAAATACACATGTAATATAATATAACTTATGAACACAAAAATGCATCAACGATAATATGTTTATTTATTAGGAACGAAATTAATGAACGAAATTTAAAAACGGAATGAACGAAGATTAAAAACAAAATTTAATAAGTTTAACAAACGAACAATGGTTAATTTGGGGCTGGTGCCTCCTTCTGCAGAAGTGGGACCACGGTATAGAAATCTAAGCCGGTCCCCATTGTATTCATTCGTCTATGCCATGCTTCGATGTCGTTGTTGGTGCGGACGTCATGTATGAGTATGATGATGGGATGATGAGCTCGTGATCCACTGGCACTGCATGTAGTCTAGGACCTCCCTGATCTTTGAACCTTCAGACGTCTTAAGGCCGACGGTTGATGTGTGTCTATTCACGGCCTGCGTCCAGTTCCATCGCCATCGTTCAAAGGCTGTTTGTGTATACTCACCTCCAGTTAACATCAGTGAGATTAATCCCGACCACTAAGTGTTGTGATAACACACTGTGATAATGAACCATTTGCATCAAATGTTTGTTTTGAAAGCACCCATTTTAATTGGTCTTCATTTACCTTAAGTGCCGTTCAGTTGTCAAAACATTGTGTCATTCTTTATCCCAGTCCACGCATTGACATAATTAATGAATAAACACATGTTTTGTTGATAAAAATCTTTAATAATATATCATCAAAGAACATAAAAGAACATAATCACTATTAACAATTTCGGGACAACCCGCCCTCATTTATCGGGACAACCCGCCCCCAAAATAGCATAGGGGCGGGTTGTCTCGGGGGCGGGTAGTCCCGTTCCCCCGCAGACGCGGCAATTAAAATTGTAAGTGGGGAAAATTGCAGGTGGAGCTAGTCCGCAAATCTGACTTTTATTATCGGAGCATAGCTCCTTAAAAGTCAGCCGGGTATATCACTGAAAGCAGTATTCCGTCTCCAATCATGGTATGGACATTTACTCGACTTTTCACAAGCGATAACACAACCTAAAAAATATTATTTAACAGCCAAAACTGCCACATACTTGAAGATAAGAGCTTCTAGTACACTTCTAGTTTGGTGTCAATGCATGTTTAAGATGTTATGTAGCGAATTTTGAATGGGGTAATATATTAATTATCACTACATAGAATACATATTGGACAATAGCATACTTACCTATCTAGTAGGTCGGGAACTCTTATAAGTTATACATCGTGGTAGAATATTTATCATGCATCATTGTAGAATATTTAGCATTAGTCAATTTAGTCGTAGTGGTCTGGTCCGAGTTTAGATTCTTTCTGTGGAGATTATATCAACCCACAATCCTCGGCTCTCGCTGTAGTCAGCAATTGGCTGCGATATCGTCGGTTTGATTGGACCGCACCCAATGTTTATTGATGACGTATTTTGACAGCGGCACATTGTTTATATTGGATCACGTGGAATAATTATTGTTTACCAAATTCACTACACACCACCCAGTTTTATTTTGAAAAGAATGAAGATATCCTGCTAAACCAAAATGGGTGGAGTGCCTATGACTACATGAGTCAAAACCCTGACCTCGCAAAAATAGGGTTATGAGGTTTTCCAATCATAGCTCGAACCAGTATTTTGGTTCTACAGTGCTACAATCAGGCTACCGCTCTGTGACTACTATTTCTTTAAACATAATCTACTTCCAATTTAAGAGATGCTGGCTTCGGTTTTTCAAGCCTTCCACTCCTAAAGACACTTCATATTCAGCTGGTTTGGTGTTTCAAACCTTTGAGAATTATGTACAATTTGGTTTGGTATTTCAAACCTTACATATGTACCAGACCCTGCCAGTATACAAACTATTGGAATCAAAGTATACTGCAGGCTGCTGACTCGGTTTTTCAAGTCATTCTATAAAAGTACTTGGCATTTGCAGTAGTGCGCGCAAGTACCTCTCGGAGGGAACAACCTTTAATAGTGGCGATGAATTCGGCAATATCTCCTATTAAGGCTGGAGATGTATATGGATGTCCCATTTCTTTGCCAAAATATGGGGCATCAGTTTCCAATAGAAGGCAGTTCATAGGTATTGATCTTATGCCTTCTTTTTGTAAGGAGTTGAATTTGAAACACGACCCAGATATTCCGAAGTGTGCATTGTGGAATTTGCGGGACCATGCCTTGACCATATCTGAACTTCCCATGAAGGAATGGAGATGGAAGTGTTGGTCGGGATAACACTCCTTTTCACACAGGTGGAGCGCGGTGAAGGTTACATCCCTATTCATTTTGTCTGCTTTTTCTCCTCTTATATGCAAGATGATCGGTTTATCGATCTTTCTTGCATCTCTGAGGAGGGATTGAAAGGCCATATCTTGGTCATATCGATCTTCGGAAGTAAGATCCATTGATCGATCTAGTCCAATTTCCCCAACAGCAGTTGTTGCTGGGTGGTGAATCAATTGCTTCCACTGGGTTCTTAGTGCCGGATTTGACAGCAGTTTGAACTGTTTAGGGTGGAATCCTATGGCACTTTTCCACATGGGCTCATTGGTGACCATATTCGGGTATTGTAAGGGGTCACACATTACGTCGACTCCGCCAATCACATGCACAGCGTTGTTTGGGAAAATAAACTTTGCTGCACTTAAAATTGCATCGACTGGGGTGTTAACTTTGTGGGGCAATCGCTTCGTCAACCGGTTGAGGTGGAAGTGGGTGTCTACCCCTACCGGAATCAAAGGGTGGATCAGCGGTGACATCGTGACTGGTGTCGGTTGCTGAACTTGTGATGGCAAAATTGGCCTTACAAAACTTGGAGTGCCGATGGAACCCTGCAGTTTGGTTGGTACCGGTAATAATACTTTAGCAATCACCTTTGGTGGCGGTATCCATGACATTAACTGCTGAACTGCATTATCCCTATTGGATGCTGACGGTCCGCCAGTAAATCCTGGGGGTGGTGGCAATGGACATGATCTCCAGGCTGCCACCTTTGGTGGTGGTGGTAATGGGCATGTTGCCCAGGCTGCCACCTTTTGTGGTTTCGGTGGTGGTGGCGGCAATGGACATTTTGACCGATCTGCCGCCCTCTGTGGAGGTTTTATTGGGGAAAGTTGAGCTGCTTTACCCATTGTGGATGTTGACTGCTCTTTAACGTTCCCTGGGAATAATAATAAGGCCACTGCGGTTTGAAGGTCAATAGCTCTTTCAGGGATGGTGTCTGGCGTTTCTGATGTTATCAGTCGCTTAACTGTATCCCTGACTCCAGCGTCATTCTTAACCTATTTGACCTTAGTCATTATGTGGTGACGGCCTATACCATGACATGGAGCTCTACAAAATTTCTTGAGACATTGCTCGGAGGTATCGTTATTGCACACACCTTTATTTGGGTTTGTAATGATATTTATAATTGCGGCATGGCACCTCCAGAAAATTAGATAGGCTGGGTGGTTAACAGGGTTGATTTTGAAAGAACTTGGGGTCTTCCAGCCTTGTTTTTTGCAAATTGCAGTCATGGTTCTAATATATATTGGGTTGTAAGATGTGGACCGGGGGAATACAGTCTGATCATATGTTGTCTTATTGACTGCATCCAACAATGTATTTAATTGTTTTAGGAGAGGCAAGTTGGGGTTGGGACGACTGATGACCATTGCCATTTCTGACAGGTCCTCCAGCGTCTTCTGTAACCACTTAGGGTTGGGTACCTCATCTAAGACCCACCAGTAGGTTGGTAGGTGGTTGGTCATCACATGGGCTTTTACCCCACCTCTGTGTACCCATCTTGCACAATAATTGTAGGGGCATGGCGCACCTGTTTTTTGTTTGGGTGGCGTCGGCTGAGACTCAATATTGTCTTGTGCCGGCCTTTTATTTGTTTTTAGCTCACCTGAGACGAAGTCTCCGGTGGAGCTATAGTCATCACTCCTCGTCCGTCGTCCGTCCGTCCATCCGTCCGTCCATCCGTCCGTCCGTCAACAATTCTTTGAACATCTTCTCCTCTGAAACCGGAAGACCGAATTGGTTCATATTTGGTGTGGATGTTCCCTAGGTGACTCTCATTCAGATTTGTTCAAATGAGGTCACTGGGTCAAATAGTTGCGAAACCAGGGCCATAACTCTATTCCTCCACAGTAATTCTTACAACGACTTCTTGTCCATAACCATTGTGCCGATTTAGCTAATATTTGGTATGGAGGGTCCTTGGGTGACTGGTGTTCAGATTTGTTCAAATGAGGTCACCCGGTCAATTAGTTGAGAAACCAGTGCCATAACTCATAGTAATTCTTACAATGACTTCTTCTACAAAAATATTTGGCCGAATTAGCTTATATTTGGTACTGAGATACCTTGGATGACTGGGAATCAGATTTGTTCAAATTGGGTCACTGGGTCAATTAGGGGCAGAGCCAGGGACATAACTCTAAAAACCAAAAAATTACATTTTTGCATTTTGATCATATTTGGTGTGGATGTTCCCTAGGTGACTGTCATTAAGATTTGTTCAAATGAGGTCACTGTGTCAAACAGTTGCGAAACCAGGGCCATAACTATATTCCTCCTTGGTAATTCTTATAACGACTTCTTGTCAACAAGCATTATGCCGATTTAGTTTATATTTGGTATGTGGGGTCATTGAATGACTGGGGTTCAGATTTGTTCAAATGGGGTCACTGGGTCAAATAGTGGTGGAGCCAGGGCCATAATTCCCCAAAAAATAATAAAAAATTCAGGAACTCCTTGATCAATTTAACATACAAAAAAAAATATCACCCCCCCCCCACATGACCCAGAACCCCACCCTGCCCCTAACCAACAGCATTCCACCCTATCTCATATCCTAACTCACAGGTAAATAAAGTTTTAAAAAAAATTCCCATTACAAGGCAACTCTCCTATGAACTGATAGACACAACAGATAGAGTCCCCAGGGAGTGTATTCATGTCATCCATAATTTAAATGAGATTAATGGTGTTATCAATGAAGCACCCTTGTTGTTTACATTATCACTCAGTGGTCATTAAAATCAGATTAATTTCATTTTCTCAGAGTGCCTGGCATTTGTTGAATGAGGTTCACAGAGGGTGAATTTAGTGACGCTATCCTACACAGCAGGCTAGCATAACCAAATACACCCTCTGAGAACCTTATTCCGCTTAGGCCTCATCTTCTGGGAAGTATCTAGAGTCTCAAGATCTCATTCTGCTTAGGCCTCATCTTCTGGGAAGTATCTATAGTATCAAATTTACATTGTTGTTAGTTAAATTTCCCTTCTAGGAAGTTTCTGTATCCCTTAATTTGCAGAAGATAAAATTCATGATTGAGGTGCCCAATGGGTGAACATCACCAATTTCAACTGGGGAACTTCAATCTTATTCTAGGTCTTCCATAGCAGTTGAGGGCCTTATCAGAATGAGGTCCCCAGAGGGTGAATTTAGTGATACTAGCCCGCTGTGCAGGATAGCCTCACTAAATTCACCCTCTGGGTACCTCATTCTGCAAATAACAGACAGACTATTTCAAAGCTTGATTCAAGGCTAGCATCACCAAATTCACCATTTCGGGACCTCATTCTGCTTAGGCCTCATCTTCTGGGAAGTATCTATAGTATCAAATTTACATTGTTGTTAGTTAAATTTCCCTTCTAGGAAGTTTCTATATCCCCAAATTTGCAGAAAATAAAATTCATAAATGAGGTGCCCAATGGGTGAATATCACCAACTTCAACTGGGGAACTTAATTTTTATCCTTATCAGATTTGTGAAAATGGGATCACAAAGTCAAATAAGGGCAGAGCAAGAGACTTAACTATTTCACTACATAGTAATTCTTAAAATATGTTTGCAAGAACTAGTTGGCTTATATAGAATGGAATGTTCTTCCTTGACTGCAATTCAGATTTTTTTAATGGGGTCACCTGGTCAAATAGGGGCCAAGCGAAGGACAGTTTCCCTCTTAATATGCTTCCTTCACAAGGACCATCAGGTCTATTTGACTGATATTTATGATTTGTATGAAGGGTTCTTTGGTGTCTGGGATTCAAATTTATTCAGATGGGGTCACCCGGTTAAATAGGGTGGGACCAGGGACATAACTATATGTCTCTATAGTAATTCTTAAAATGTCTTCTCAAGGGATTTTGGACTATTTAGCTTACATATAGTATGGAGGAATCAGGCAGATCCTTTAGTGACTGAGATACAGATTTGTTAAAATGAGGTCAACCTGTCAAGAAATGGCAGTCTATGGGGAGTTAACACTTTTGTGTCCAATAAAATCATAGAAATACCAAATTCATTAAAACATCTACCTTGGAACCACCTGACTGATTGGTCTGACATACATGTATTGTGTTTTGGGTCCATGGATAATTGGGCTTCAAACATGTTTAAATGGTTTTAGAAAAAGGCGCTTGTGAGATTGGAAATTTCCAACAATTGAGAAAGTTTGAGGTATCGGTTGTGAAATTCCAACCTAAGACTTGGGAGTCTGGATCCCGGTTGGGAGGGGACTTGTTGAGCTGGAGGAGGGGGTGATCAGTAGTGTACAGTTGGCAATTTCAAGGTGGTTTTTTACCAAGCTAAGTCTCTCTAGCCACATATCCTGTTTAAATCTACTTCTTTTAAAGTGATTATGAAAAGTGCTGACTGTTTTGGTCTCCAGAGTCCCAGTCTTATCAGTCTTTGCAGTCTGGTGAGCGACCCCACAGTCATTGACTGTCTTGTTTGTATTGCGCCCCGAGTTTTTATTGGTCGCGATTCCTTACTGAACACAGAAGGAGGAGTTATTATTGTTCGCGACTCCTTTCTGAACACAGAAGGAGGTACTACCCTATTTATTTGAGGAGGTTTGACGTAATGGATTTCATCGTCTATGATCTCCCGTTCTTCCAGTTCATGGGTGTAATGTTTAATCTCGGGGACTATATTTGGACTTGTTGGGTCACTAGAAACAGTCGCCTGGGGGCCAGAGGAGTAATTACCTCATTTTCTAAAGCCTTTGGCTTTTGGTCGCTGTTCTTTGGGGAGGGGGCCCATATTTTTCTCTACCCATTCGCGGGACAGACACATGTGTTCATGTGCGCACTTGCGACATTCGTAGAGCCATTTGTTTTTTGACTTGGACTTTGCCAATTCATATTGGGAGAGTAAAATGCTTTGCCTCTTTCTATTGTCCCAGCTAGTTCCCAATAGTTTAACTATTAGTTTCACTGGGTCTTCCAATAAACGGCCTTGGGTTACCGTATATTTTATAGCATATTCTCTCTCAAGTTGATCTGCACTTGGCTGACATGAGGAAGTTGACTCAGTTTCTGGGTCTCCGATTTCCTCTTTCTTATTGTCAGCGGTTGCTGTCGTGCTTACGGAGGAAGTGGACTCTGTGATTAAGTCTCTATTATCCTCTTTTTCTGCGCTACTCACTTCTGCTTCTACTGAGGAAGTTGACTTGGTAACCAAGTCTTGGATTTCCTCTTTGTCTATTTTAATGACAGCGGTGTCACTAGTTATTTCCATTGATTCAGGTTCTGAATCTTTTGAAATGACTAGCACTTTTACCTGCTCTTCATCCGCCTTACCTTGCTCAGTATCCATCGATTCAGGTTCTGAATCTCTAATGGATACTGAGCTTGACGCCGTCAACTCTGTTGGATGTTTCGCCTCACCAGTCAAAGTCAACTCAGTATCTGAATTGTTGTCGCTAGTGAGGCGATTTATCGCAGCTATGGTATCCTGATAATCCGTTTCTTCCATTTTTAGCACGGAAGGTGACTGTAAAGAAAAGGAATTAGTCTGAACACTTGGTACATTTATAAGTATCCAAACTTTCTCCCTCTTCAGCGGTAATGTTGACACAATGTCCATGAAACCAGTCTAAACAGTGGTCACATTGAATCATGAACTTTCCTCTGTATGCCTTTTTACATATGCAGAATATATTTGTACTTCGGTTGACGGAGACTTCTCCAGTCTTATTGAAGTTCTGCTGGCATTTTACTAACCAAGGTGGTAACACTTTGTCATTGCATAATTTGATTCGATCATGATTCACCACCGTTATTGTGTTTTTGAATATTACTTTAAAAAGATATGGTGTGAATTTGGCAGAAATGATTCCTGGACCTTTCCATATTGGTTGCAACTGTCTTACCTTTGACATTTGCCGTGTCTAACAGATATACCAGGTCGCCCACATTGTATGTGTGCTTAGAGATGTGTACGTCATAATTGCATTTCATTACCGCTTGTGATGTTTTAAGGGTTGATCGTGCAATTTCATGACATGTTTTCATCTCTTTTTCTAGACTGTTTACATACTCTGGGAGCTCTGGTTTTTGTTGATCGTTTTTGAAATTGAAAACTAAGTCAGCGGGATGGTTTACCTCGCGACCTAGCATGAGTTTATTTGGGGTAAAACCGGTGTTACGGTTGACTGAGGTTCGCAACGCTCCAGCAAGCTGGGGTACGTACTTGTCCCAGTCTTTCTGGTTTTTATCCACGTAACATCGGACGGCATTCATAAGAATACGATTCTGGCGTTCAATTTGACCATTTGAACTTGGTCGATAGGCTGTGGTGCGGGACTTATGAATTTGGAAAAGTTCACAAATTGCTGTAAACAATTTACTTTCAAAACAGGACCCTTGATCTGTGAATACTTGAAATGGGGCTCCAAACCTTGCAAAAAATTCGTTCACTGCTATGAGTGCCGTGGTTTCTGCTGTTTGGTCTGGAAGCGGTATACATTCTACCCATTTGGTAAATTGATCAATCATCATGAGAATGTATTTATTCCCTTTATCACTAGTGTGTAATGGTCCTAGAAAATCTAAATGAACTCTTTCCATTGGGGCACCTGCATGGTACTTGGTCATATCCCATTTTGAATGTTTTGTTGGTTTTTTAGATTGGTTACATTTAGGACAAGCTGCGACGAAGGATTCTACGTCTTTAGACATTCCATACCAACAGAAATTCTGTTTTATTCGGGATAAGGTACGTGCAACACCTTGATGGCCAGAAGCGGGTATATCATGGGCTAATTCCAGTACTTCGGAAGCATATTTACTTGGTATGACCAGAATTGAACCTCCGGATTTCGGGGTTTTATGTAGAAGTCCATTTTTAAAATGGAACCTTGACCGGTTTATCCAACAGTGTTTGGCAGAAGGTCCAGTGATGAATAAATCACCTTCACTGGGTTCTTCTCCTGTTTCCAACCAAGTAATAATTATTTCCAAGTCGGGGTCAGCTCTTTGAGCTTTTCCCAACTCTTCTGAGCTTCCTAGGCTGGATAGTGCCAAATTATCAGAGGAGGTTAATTGTTGAATTAGCACTCCGGGCTGCGTAAGTGCTTTGTTGGCAATTTCAAGTTGGGTATGGGTCCAACCAGTTTCTGGTTCTATCCCACTCCACTTTGAGGTTTTGTATTCCCACTGATCAAAATTAGTATGGATATTTATTGTTGATATTGTAGGGCTAGCGTTTTTATTAACTTCTGGATCAAATTCTGACACGATCCTTTTGCTAATGGTACTGCATAATCAACATGTTCTTCAAATTTTGACCAGTTGGTATGTATTCGGGTACAGTATTTGCATCCCCCACATGGCAAATCCTCAAGTTTTGTGTCAGCGGTATAACTGTGACACACCGGATGGGGTGATGCAATACGAGATAATGCATCCGCATTGGAATGTTTTATCCCAGGCCTATGTTGTACTACCATATCATACTGGCTGAGTTCCTCGAGCCATCTCGCAATTTGACCCTGAGGCTCTTTGAAGCTGATCAGCCATTTTAATGAATTATGGTCTGTTCTTAGAATAAATGGCCTTCCCAACAAATAGTGCCTGTACTGGCGTGTGAAACGAACTACTGCTAGCAGCTCCTTTCTAGTCGTACAATACTTTATTTGTTCTCCGGATAAACCATAACTTCCATAGGCATTAGGCAATAACCTTTTCTTCCCCTTGTTGTACTTGAATAAATTCGGCGCCAATTGCAAAATTTGAGGCATCGACATCCAAAACAAAGAGATCAGTCTTGTTGGGGAGGGTTAAGATTGGCGGATTTATTAAATCCACTTTCAGTTTTTCAAAAGCTTGTTGTTGCTCACATTCCCAAACAAACTTTTGTTTACCTGTAACTGCATATAGAGGCTTTGAGGTTTTAGCATAGTCTTTAATGAACATTCTGTGATAATTTACTAGGCCACAGAATTTTTCTACGTCTTTTGAACACGTAGGGACTGGCCAGTGTTTTACCACTTCGCATGAAGAATTAATCATTTCAAGACCATGCTGGCTAACAGTTCTGCCGAGAAATTCCACTTTTTTCTGACAGAAAGTACATTTTTTGGGTTTTAATTTTAATTTGTACTTGCGCAGTCTTTGTAAAACTAGGCGCATGTTTTGGAGATGCGAGATAAAATCCTGGCCTAAAATAACCAAATCGTCTACGAACGATAGAATAATGTCCCTGTTTAGTCCAGCTAGTACTAGGTTCATTACTCTACAGTACGTTTGGGCAGCATTGCAGAGACCAAATCTCATTTTACGAAATTCCCACAAACCGTATTTTGTTAAGAAGGCTGTCTTGGGGCGATCTGATTCTTGGACATTTACCGCCCAATAAGCTGACTGACAGTCTCCCTGACTAAACCATACATTACCGGATAACGAGTCAATACACTCGTTCATTAATGGTAATGGATAACTGTCTTTTACGGTGACCGCATTTACCTATCGATAATCAATAGCCCATCGAACACTTTTGTCTCGTTTCCGAATCAACACTGGAGGGCTACTCCATTCACTTATTGAAGGTTGAATCACTTTTGATTCTAACATTTTCTTTAAGTGTTGTTCTTCTTCGTTTACGAAGCATAGTGGTGTTCGACGCATGCGCTGTTTAACGGGTTTAGCATCTTTAGTATCAATATTATGTTCGATTTCGATGAAATCACCAATGTCGAAATCGCTTTTAGCAAATACATCTTGGAATTCACCTAATACTGATGCTAGTTCCTCAGCTTCATTGTCATTTAGTAGGGTTCTTGATCTGTCGAACAGATCTTTTAAATGATCGGGCATATTGATTGCGGTTTTGCATATTTTTATTTTGGATGAATGGGAATCATCGGATGAATGGGAATCCTCATCACTGGAACAGTTATTTGTTCCTTTTCCGAGGTTTTCTTCGATTGTTATTTCATTTAATTGGTCTTCATCTGCCGGCATGACACGGTCAATTTCAGAGGCTAGTGAAATAATTTCATGTCTTTTAAGTTTCACACATGCATCATTGACGTTAATTATGCCAACTTTAGGTTTTGTGTGTGCACCATGTACCGTTCTAAAAATTAACAAGTTATATAAACAGTTGGGTTCAATGATGTATTCATCATCTAAAGCGGTTTCTAGATTACATTGCAATAAAACTACTGAGTTTGGTGGAATAGTTGTAGTTTGATTTACAATAACTCTAGATATTTTTGGAGTTTTGGTAACAACTTGTTGTATTTTGAAATCCAAATTTGGCTCCAACTGAAGAATACCTTTGCAGACATCAATTTGGGCATGATGTTTTATCAGAAAATCCAAACCTAATAACATTGGGTCTTCAATTGGTCCTACATAAATTTTCTCGGAGAAGTGTTTATCTCCTATTGTTATTTCTATTGGACCTATTAAATGACCTTTGAATTTGGAATTTCTAGCGGCTGTATTAATGGAAATTCTTTTTACAATTTGGGGTGTTGGTCTCAAATTTGAGAATGTTTCTTCAGAAATTATAGTAATATCTGCAGCGGTATCGATCACTGCTTCTGTACTATAATTAGATATATTGATGGGTGTTCTAATTGCAGATAATGATTTTATTCTATTAATTGTGAGAATGGTTTCATCCTCTTCTGGTACCCAATAACTTTTATCATCAGAACTTGTTTTCTGCGATTTAACATTGCTGTTTTTCACAAATTTTGGTAAAGTTTCGTCAGATAAGTTATTGTTGTTTATGGTTTGATCATTATCCTTTGTAATCTCTGTAATGAAGTCATTTTGCCTATCCGGGCTACCCATCAGACTTCTTGATCGGACCCCTTCTTGTTTAAATTAAAGGATACCCCTTTTCGGTCCGAACTTGACTTGTTTTTGGAATTATTTGAGGGACAATCTCTCATAAAATGGCCATAACCTTGACATTGGAAACAGCGAGAGTTGCTGCCTCTTGATGGTGATGGAGATCGGTCCGCATAAGGCGGTTTGCTCTCCTTTTGCTCCCTTTTGGGCGTAATTTCTAATTTTTCGGAAATTTTACCCAAAGTTTCCATTAACGACCCAATTTTGTCTTCCATGAAGTACATCCGGGATTTTAATGAGTGTACCTCAGTAGACATTGGCTTGTACGGCGAAGGTGAGCGCGAATTATCACTATTACCTTCTTTTGTATTTTGGGAAAATCTTGGCTTAAATTCCCTTCTGGCATAGTTTGGTTTATTTTGCCAATTTCTTCGATCATCTCTTCGAAATGATCGTGACCTATTGATTGAGCAGACAGTTGATGATGTTTCATCATCTTCAGAGTCTGACGACAATACGGTTTGGCGCACCTCACGTCACGTCTTTGTTGCACCATAAATTGCCTGGTGAGTGTATTGATGCCAACGGATTTGATTGATGGCGCTTTCTACACTACGAGGCTTCTTATTGGCAACAAATTGACCTGCTTCTCTGTCATTACATCCTTGACAGATTCGCATGATTGCTTGTTGCAATGTGAATTCTTGGGGCAAGTTCTGAAAGGCTCTTGTGGCTAGAGTCAAAGCGGTATCTGCCCAATCTTCTAAAGATTGACTGGGATCCTGCTTTGATTGGACAAATTCCAACTGCACGGTCTCTGGTAGATCATGAAAACCAAAGCGATTTTCTAAGGCTATCATGGTTTCGGCAAAGGTTGCGTCAGGATTTTGATCCATTAACAGGGTGTAATATTCGCTGGCTTTGCCTTTTAGGAACCAGCATAGTGCATTCATGCTTTCAATTTCATTCCATTGCTCGACATTTGCAAAGTTCATAAACTTGAGTCGGAATGATTTCCAATCATCATTTCCTTCAAATGTAATATGCTTTGGGGTGTATGGTTTACGCCTCTCGCCCCTATTAAGATTGTTCTGATGAGCCTGTACTGGCTGCGGGTTATACATTTGTGGCTGTTGAAATGGTTGCGGTTGTTGAAATTGTTGCGGTTGTTGAAATTGTTGTGGTTGTTGATTGGTTGCGCTTGCTGAATTGGTTGCGCTTGTTGAATTGGTTGAAATGGTTGTTGTGGTTGTTGCATTTGATTAGGTTGTTGCATTTGATTAGGTTGTTGCAATTGTTGTTGTTCAGGCTGTGGTTGAAATTGTTGTTGTTGTGGTTGAAATTGTTGTTGTTGTTGTAATTGTGGTTGTTGTTGTTGAGGTTGTGGTTGAAATTGTTGTTGTTGTGGTTGAAATTGTTGTTGTTGTTGATATTGTATACCTGGGGTTATCAACGTTTGGTTACCATTGGCTGACACCGGCGGTAAACCTTTTGATGTTGAACCCGTGCTATACAATGTTTGTGTTGGTTGCGAAAAACCTTGACCCACTGACATCTGATTTTGATTGTATTGCACACTTTGACGACCTTGTTTCCAATCAAAATGTGGTGGTGGCATATTCAAATTTGGCATGTTCGCCCCAAATTGTGTTTGTGCCTGACTGTTCATACTAGTGGGTGGTTGTGAAATTGGTGGATTGTATGTCGACACTGTTTGCGGCTGTTGTATTGGCACTTTGTGTGGCAAAATGTGCTTTCGTCTATTGGCCGGTGCAGTATTTTGCACCTTCGGTGGAGTCTTACTATTAGTATTACCAAAAGTGAATGTTGGTTTACTAGTTGACATATTTGGCAACTGAAAAGCTGTTTGAAATGGCTGTGACATTACTGGTAGTGTACTGTACTGTACTGCACCAATATTATTGTAACTTTTAGACATTGTCCAACTTTGGTTACTAACATTTACTGGCATTGCTTGCGCTGTGCCAGTACTGTAAGCGCTAGTGATCGCATTTTGTGATGTCATGGTTGTGATGACTGATTTGCTTTGTGTAACACCATGGTTAGAAATAATGGTTGAGGTCTTAGGTGGTGTTGTTGTTACTGCGCTCATGGGAAATGTCGCAGTGTAACTTACACTTGGTGGCGTCACTATTCTTGTACTCATGACCGGTAAACCGGTTGTGTTTACCAAAGTTGTTTTTGGTATCACTCCCTTACCTGTCACATGATTACCTGTTGCAGTATTTGCAGCTTTTGTAATAGAATATACAGACTCATTATCACTATCTGAGTCCATCCCTGGTAAATCACCCAACCATTTGTGTCGTTGTGGTGTACCGGTGTTGCTATGACTTGGTGTCATGGGCTGGTAATTTTCAACCCTTCTATTGTAATTCCCTATACATGGAGGTGATATGGGCTGGTATTTTTCAACCCTTATATCTTGACCATATTTCATGGGCTCATCATAAGTAATACCGGTATATAAATCTGCTGACCTATTCATACCTGTGTTAACTAGATTTTCAGGAGATATGTATCCTGCACCGTGGGAATGTCGGTGAAGGTACTAATGGTATTGGTGATCTAATCACATTTGGTATGGGATTTTGTGTCACCATGTCATTGTTGATGGAATTATCAACATATATTGGCTTCGGTGGTACTGAGAAATCAATAACTGCCATTTGATCCCTTGACCCTCTAAAAAATGGGATTATAAACAAATCTTCCTTTGAAAGAAAGCTTATTGCCTTTCTTCTTTCAATAATGGACTCGGCCACTTTGGGTCCGACACCGGGAATTGCTTGCAAATCATAAAAATTTGCTGTGTTGACATTTACTTTATTTTTTATGGAAGCCATCTTCAAAAGTAAATAAGTTAACAGTGAAATATAATCGATATGTTATAACTATCTGTAACAAAGGCCCTGAAGTAGTATTTAACTTCTTACGAGCTGGATGTTACCTTTAAATATGTGTTGACATTCATTATGGCAATAACATAAATGCAAAATAGAACTTGAAACATCTGAATCATATGGAATGCATTTAGGATAAACATGGCAAAATTGGATGTTAAAATCTGGATTGGCATACAAAAATGGATAATAGGCATTGTATATGAAAAATATATGGCAAAAATGGCAATATCAGAGCAAAAACTATCAAAAATTTCAACTATCTCAAAAAATAGCAAAAATGGACATTTATCAGGCAAAAATAATTTATGCAAGGTAAACAGGATCAATTACATCAAAATTGGACAAAATATATGGTAATTGAACAATTAATAGGAAAATAGGACAAAATATATCAAAATCTTGGCAAAAATTGACAAAAATGCAGCAAATTATCTAGTCCAAGTCTTCTTGTACTAAAACCAGCTAAGATATTGGGATGGCGATGCTGGCGTTTAGTCCAAGCCCGCTTGCATACCAATCCTACCACACGACTTACGCCCACGATCTGTGGCGGGAATCTGTGGTGTATTTTACTCGATTTACCTAGCAAATCAATACATGATGCTATATACATCGGAAAGGCTTACATCTTATGGTCACAATGGTGTATAATAATCTAACTTTAATGTTAAATTACACATAGAATATTCCGGTTGATTGCCACAAACATCGTTGTTTTTTCTGTTTGTTTACTTAACTGAAAGCCGAACTCAGGTTCCGAAGAACTTCGGCATTGTCCGGTGTTTGTTTTGGCCGAGACGAATTTCGATACAAACAAAATGGCGGCCCCCATGATATTCTAATGGTCATTGTGTTTACACTGTTTTAAACTGTGAGATGGTTATAATTCCCGTAATTTATTTAATGTATTACATTTATATCTTCAATATGTATTTAATCTATGTATTTATTTATTTATTGTCACGTATAATTACGATTACAATGGAGAATTCATCGTGCGTGGTTGATTGAAAATCTACGGAATATTTTCACCGGAAAATTCCGAACGCAGTTCGCAAGGTCAACTGAGTTCGCATACTTTAAAAAATATGTAAACACTGCGGCAAAAGTTTCTTTTCACATTAAATTACCGCTTTCAATTCACAACCGATGTGGGTTTCAGATCAAATAGCATGTCTTCTGCGGAAACTATCCGTTTATTGTCGCAATTGTGATATTTTATTTCATATAATTGTGGTTTTATTTGAGCGGGTCACTAACGCTTAAGCCGTGTCATAAGCGAGCATATAGGGCGGTCTTGGACTAAACGCCAGCATCGCCATCCCAATATCTTAGCTGGTTTTAGTACAAGAAGACTTGGACTACAAATTATCAAAAATGGACAATAATCTCAAAAATTGGCAATTAATAATAATCAATCAAGTCATTCAGTTGAATGAATAATGGCAATATTCAACAAAATGGGCAATATTAATGCAAAAGTGGACAAAATATGGATATTTATCAAAAATATACGAAAAATCTATCAAAAATGTAATTAAATGCAAAATGTGGAATTAATTTGATATAGAATAAATTAATTAATTGGCAATATCAGTAATCAATACATTTTATAGCAAAAATTGGACAAAAATTTATTTTGGACAAAAATGGCAAACAAAAATGAACACAAAAATCACATTTTCAGTTTTCACTACTTATACATGATACAATGGCTTACAATTCAACATGACACTGTGTTTAGTGTCCCTGACATTGAATTGCAAAACACGTGGATTGCCAATTGAAAAAATCAATATGGCCGTCCTCGCCGATTCGTTTGTTAGCGAACGACGTCATTTGTAGCGAATTTTGAATGGGGTAATATATTAATTATCACTACATAGAATACATATTGGACAATAGCATACTTACCTATCTAGTATGTCGGGAACTCTTATAAGTTATACATCGTGGTAGAATATTTATCATGCATCATTGTAGAATATTTAGCATTAGTCAATTTAGTCGTAGTGGTCTGGTCCGAGTTTAGATTCTTTCTGTGGAGATTATATCAACCCACAATCCTCGGCTCTCGCTGTAGTCAGCAATTGGCTGCGATATCGTCGGTTTGATTGGACCGCACCCAATGTTTATTGATGACGTATTTTGACAGCGGCACATTGTTTATATTGGACCACGTGGAATAATTATTGTTTACCAAATTCACTACAGTTAGTCGTGTCATTCTTCACATAAAGCGAGAGCATATTTCTACCGCCTCGAACTTTCAGCCATTTTGTATTTGCAAAAATCCGTCAAAACAGTGAATTAGGAATCGGAAACGGAACGAACATAATTGGATTCCGGCTATAACATGTTCTTGTTTGTTTCGAGTTTATTTTCGATTCAAATATTTTTAAACTTTAAAAGCACATATAAGAACAATGGATAACACGATGATTTTGGAGACAACGATATATATATATGTATATTCAAATGTTTTTAAAGGTTACCCATGCATATACTTTCTATTTTTGTTTTAAAATATGCATGTTCAGACCTGCATGTTAATTTTGAGCTTTGGTGGGGGATGTTTAATTAAAATTTCATCATGGGTCATGTTGGAATGTGCGACCTTGTTTGGATATTAATCTCATATTAACCTCAATAATTCAGTATACTCTTAATTAACAGTGTGCTCTCATTTCCTGTGAGCTTATTTTGACCCAGAGAGTCTATCCCCGCGTCGATTGGTAGAACATGACTATTTCAAATATGCGGAAACCGTATTAGAATGTCCTAACACACGTTAAAGTGGGCCATTAATATCATTGTCAGCATGTCTACTAAACACGAAGCCTCAATTTCCAAAAGCTGAACATCTACCCAATACGCCAAACATATTTATATGGCGTACATGCACATGACCCATCGGCTGCCATTGTGTTTATATCTCTATACCTATATGCGTGATAGGAAGACAGTCAGCCATGACTATATCACCCCTAGCAATATACATGTATAGTCTATTAATATTATATTTATTTGTAATTGTAGGTACTTTCCATGTATGTGTATTGTAAATAAAATTATCCTATCCTATCCTATCCTATGCGTGTATAGGTTCGTGAGAAATAAACTTATTGATTACATATGTATATATGCATGTAACCATTTCATAATCACCATCGTCATCATCCGACATCAACATATTATTATTATTAAAATCAGCATCGCCATGACATCATCATAATATCATCAAATCATTTTTTTTCAAGTGGCTAAAGTGCCTTATTAAGTGTCCAAATTATTATTCCAACCTCTTTCGTGAAAACCAAAATTTTTACATCCTAATTGAGTGAGAATTTTCCAAATTGACACCCTAACTTACCAACTGTCGTCAAATTGTAATATAAGGTAGCCAGCCATACGGTGACTTATCGGCGTAGGTAATCGGCTTTAACTAATTGACGACTCTAAGACTATAATATTCAGATAGTTGTCTCGGTTTCGACTCCATATTGTCGCCAATGCTTTGTCAACGTTATTGGCACGTAAATCTTATATACTCATAGCGATGGCGACGTGGTCGGAACTTGGGTGTTTGATACCGAGACCACTATTTGAATATTAATGTGTGTTCCAGAACGAAAAAGTTGAAGAAAATCGACAAATTTGTGAATTTAAAAACAATTCAAACGTTAGTGTATTCCATGCCTCATCCCGGACATATATACCAAATTTCATTAATATCCATTGAGAAACAACGGTCCAAACATAACACACCGTTTACACATTTTGTTTGGAGCCGGCCACAGCCTTGGCTTACACTTTATATTCAGGGGCGTCGGAAGAGGGGGGCAGAGGGGGGCAGCTGACCCCCTGCCCTTCACCAAGGGGGACGAGCGGGGGCAGGACTTGCCCTTTTTCTGGAGACAGAAAATGCTTTTTGTGTGTTTAATCTCGTATTCTTATAGCAAAATGTGACTTTTTTGCTCCAAATACCACCAATTTCACAAGGAATATTAATTTTATCACAAAACGGCCATAAAAACTGACAAATACCATTAAAATAAGGATTTTTGCCACAAATGAATTTATGGTTAATTTCCCGAGTTTGCAGAGAAAATGCCCTTTTTTGCGGAAAAGTGCCCTTTTTGTAGGCTCTGCGCCCCCCCCCCCCCTGTATTGGATGCTTCCGGCGCCCCTGTTTATATTGTGTCCCCGCACATATCGCCACGCCCTTGGTCATTGTTTCTTTGAAATCAAACTCCATTGTTTATTAAAACTTAAAATTCAAAAAATATTTGTTGCTGTTGCTTTCACTCGGTCGATCGTTCCCGTAATTATCTGATCTCCTTTCCGGTTATGTAGTTGTAAGTTCGTTCCGCCTTTTCCGTTCCGTCAATTTACTACTAGTTCAAGTTTTAAATGTTGACAAAATAACGGTCTCGGATTTATCTCAAAGTTCGGATTATATTTCGAGAGTCAGGTATTGTACACAATGACTTCGTAATCTGCCATTATCACTTGACCTTTCAACATAATGGTAGCAGCTAAAACCATCTAGTTATATGTGAATTTGGTGATTGAAATGAGGCGGCGTAGTGTCTAATTTTTTCCCGAAATAGTTTTTCGGCAAGCAGTCTACCATGTATTTTTAAAACAACTACAAATGTCACATTTTTATTTTTTTCGTCGGGTAGCTTGTTGATACTCACTCAGAACAGATTAATCTTCAACATAATTTATATACAATGTTTGTATTTTCATGTTATAAGTGGGAAAAAATTTCATAATAATGGAAAAGCACTTGGAGGTCGTGAATAAAGGTACGGAGTCCCAACTATTCGAGAGCGTCTAGCTCTGTTTGAATTGTTGGGTCCACCAACTACAGGTGGAGCATGCTCACGACAATATCGCAGCCATATTATCATATAGTAGAGATCAAGCAATCTTCAATTTTTACCAGGAAAATGACGTGACGTGACCTTAGCAATGCACGCGATCGCAGCTAGAGATGTGAGGGTATCGAGGTTATCGGTAAAAGCCGATATCCGATATTATTCTCCCATATATCGCCCGATACCGATAGACCCAGTTCTAGTCCAGTATACAGAGTACAAACAAAACTTGATGCTCCATAACATATAATTGATTCAAAACAACCAGAAATATTTTCTTGGTTATTTATTCTAACAAAGAGTGCTTATATTTGGTGGTCGGTAGACTAGTAGAGTTACATTTTGGTTGCGTAAGGTACCTACAAATTCTTCATATATATCGGATTGTCGAAACAGCCTATTTATCTGGATACCGATATCATGGTTATCAGTCCGATCCGATAAGCCGTACTGATAATCAGCTCATTTCTAATCATAGCAGTCACATCACCATGGTCACACTGGTCTCCCAATTTACATACATGCTATCATGTGATTGATCTCATGCATGGATAAAATCGCAGCTGTAGACATCGCAGCGTCTGTGTCCAAGCCACTTTTTTCCACCTGTGATCCGATCAGAGGGTCCTATATTACTATTTCTTTGGCTTTGGGGGTAAAAAATATTTGATTCGAGTCGAGGAACCCATCAAACAAAGCTCAGAGTTATTAGATATTGATTTTTGAAATTTGTTATGTTCTCGAGATGAGTACTAATAATTGCCGTCAATTTCGTATCCTGCTCGAGATGTGTACACCAAAACACTGTTCAAACAGACAAGGATGGATAACTCTAAAATCAAGTGGTAATTTTGACTGAGGCCAGAAAGAATTCCCGATAATGAAAAATAATAGATTTCTAAAATCGATATCTAACAAATCTGAGCTTTGATGAGTGACTTCCTCGACTCGAATCAAATATTTTTGACCCCCGAACCAATTGAAATAGTAATTGAGAGGAGTTTTATCGGATTGAGTACCTTTAAATTGAGCAAGGAATTCAATCTTTAAAAAAAATATATTAAAACAATATATATATATCAAAATGTTTCAATGACCAATGTGCTTGAAGCGCACAAAGGGGCCTCCACTAAATGAAGGCTCTCTCCAAGATCAAAATGTTTGCAAAGTCCCACAAAGGGGGCCACAGGTATCTCTGATGCTGAACATAGGCTCCCAAAGGGAGCCTGTTTCAGCTAGTTTAGTACAATAGAAGTAAGTTGCTCCAGTAGATTAACATAAGTGGTATGGAATATGTTAGATAATGGGCTGGTTGACAGACTAATCAGGAAATAGTTAGAAATTATGAAATTTTGTGTATTCTGCAAAATAACCTAGGTTTACAGATGATCAGCAATTTATAAAACTTTGTTTTTTCAGTTAAAACAACTTCTGAAACAGGTGAAACTTGATCTAATTGAGATAATTCCCAGTCATATGAGTGATATCAGTAGAGTTTTATGCGATTTTAGACCAATTTTAGCGAAATTTGGGGGGGTGGGTGTCAAAAATTTGGGACTAAATTTTTTTTTCTTTTTCAGGTTTGGAGGTGGTTGGTCCCCGAAAATGCCAGATGCAAAAAAATGGCATACCTTCCTGCTATTTTTTACTGCCCCTCGCCTGGAGTTATGGACTTTTTTTTACTTAGAATATTCAATTTTGCTTCTTTTTTCTTCGGTTTCCGGATGATAACTCAAGTTTGGACTGTTCAATTGAAAATTCCGTCATTGATATCAAAAATACAGGTCATGTTCGAATTTGAGTTTGATCCGATGATTTTTCTCAGAGTTATGGGCTTTTCGACTTAGAAAATTCAATTTTTCTTGTTGACACTTGGTATGTAGGTGTCTCAACCAAGAACACATGTGCTCTGCAATTCTTGGTTTGATCCGATGTTCTTTGATGGAGTTATTTCCCTTTTTGTAAACTTTTTTTTAATTAGAAAATTTCTCACTTTTTTCGGTTTCCGGATGATATCTCAAGTTTGGATCCTTTAATTGCAAATACCGTTTTTATGTGGATCAGTCATATCAAGGTTGAGGTTGAATTTGAGTTTGATCCGATGATTTTTCCTAGAGTTGTGGACTTTTTTCGACTTAGAAAATCTAAATTTTCTTCTTTTTTCTTTGGTTTCCAGATGATAAATCGAATTCTGTGTTTTTGTGGGTCGTTCATATCAAAATAAAGGTCAAGTTCGAATTTGATTTTGATCCAATGATTTTTTCCAGAGTTATGGGCCTTTCGACTTTGAAAAACATTTTTAATAATTTTCTGTATGAGGGTACCTTCATGGTGTAATCAACTCCTCCTACAGTTTTGATCGTAGATATATGAAACTTCAGAGTATTGTTACCCTGGAATACCCACATATTGGAGATGTGCAACATGTATATAGATGATGGAAAAGTTATTTCTTTACGGAATTATTAACCCTTTCGATTTGCCACGTTTTCTGGGGACACTGTGGTCGGCTGACCTTTTATTAATATCTCCCTGATGAGATCACCCCTCTGCAAATAGTAGAATCCGAATAGGCCTACATGTGGACAGTCACCAGGTTACCTCACGGTGCTCACCAATAAACTCCACCCATCGCACTATGGACAATACCGTTTGAATAATAGGGAGTTTATGTAATGTGGCTAATTGCGCTTAAGCGCAATAAGAATATTCATTATTGCGCTTAAGCTCAATTATTTATTAAATGTTAATTTGGCTTCCCATACTGCATTGGCATTTAATACATCAGTGATTTGTCATGGATTTTAATATTGACATGTAGATGGGAACGAGTAATTTTGGGGTCATTCGGCCAAAAAACATGGCCACCAGCAGCCATCTTGGATTTTACTCTTTGCATGACTAAATCCTTTGACACGGGCTACAGGTCGTACCTTTGGTCTGATCATCATAAAATTTGTCATGAATGTTAAAATTGGAATGTAGATGGGAACGAGTCATTTGGAGTCATTCGGACGAAAAACATGGCCGCCAGTGGCCATCTTTGATTTCAAAATAATCCATTAGCACAGGCTACAGGTCGTACTGTTCGTATGATCATCATGAAATTTGTCATGGATGTTAATATTGACATGTAGATGGGAACGATTCATTTTGGGGTCATTCGGCCAAAAAAGATGGCCGCCAGCAGCCATCTTGGATTTTACTCTTTGTATGACTAAATTCTTTAGCACGGGCTACAGGTTGTACCTTTAGTCTGATCATCATAAAATTTGTCATGAATGTTAATAATGACATGAAGATGGGAACGATTCATTTTGGGGTCATTCGGCCAAAAAACGTGGCCGCCAGCAGCCATCTTGGATTTTACTCTTTGTATGACTAAATCCTTTAGCACGGGCTATAGGTCGTACCTTTAGTCTGATAATCATAAATTTGTCATGAATGTTAATATTGACATGTAGATGGGAACGAGTAATTTTGGGGTCATTTGGCGAAAAAACATGGCCACCAGCAGCCATCTTGGATTTTACTCTTTGTATGACTAAATTCTTTAGCATGGGCTACAGGTTGTACCTTTAGTCTGATCGTCATAAAATTTGTCATGGATGTTAACGATGACATTTAGATGGGAACGAGTAATTTTGGGGTTGTTCGGCCAAAAAACATGGCCGCCGGCAGCCATCTTAGATTTTACTCTTTGCATGACTAAATTATTTGGCACGGCCTACAGGTCGTACCTTTTGTCGGATCATCATAAAAAATTTCATGGATGTTAACAATGACATGTAGATGGGAACGAGTCATTTTGGGGTCATTCGGCAAAAAAACATGGCCGCCAGCAGCCATCTTGGATTTTACTTTTCTCTTCATGTCTATAAACTAGTATTAGACATTCAACTTTCCACATTCCTAATCGCTCCATTGACTGTAATACATTAAATTATTCCCTTTCCAAGTTGAGCTACAGTGTCATTGACACTTTCATTTATATGAACTATGGTAATCTGTTTCGATTTAGGGGTCATAGGGGCCAGCATCCTCATATTATTTCTGTATAACATTATATAGATAACACATATATTTTTGAAAACCATACACCCCTGTTATGAAACACTTAATCTTGTATGTACCCAACAATATAAGCATTCCTTATTACACAGGTCAGATCTGATCTTATCTGTCTGACATGTTTGATAAACAAATAACAACTGGGGAGAATGGGGGGGGGGAATAATTAAAGTACAATTTAAATATGAAATGGAATCCCATACATGTACCGGTATGTTGTTCTAAGCAGACTGGCTTGTCAACCAATTATAATTTCTCTTTAGAAGTGAATGAATTTTTAATATCTGACAAGTCAAAAGTGGCAGAGATAGGGATTTGTCACTTTTGCTTCAAATGAGTTAACTTAAACTCCTAAACATACCCTCCGAAATCACTGAACTGTTGGATTTCACAGTGAGAGGTCCTTGGGTGAATAGGGACAGAGTTATGAGATTTAAAACTACTCCTCACCACCCCAAATACTTTAATCCCTTCTTAAGACAAATTATTTGAGCTTTTGATTTCAAGTTGGGAACCGATATATGGATTCATGTGATCATATGTTTGACAAATTATCTGTTATACCTAATCGCTATCGCCAAGGTATGGGTTAAACATCTGCCGATCATGATTGGCCTCTCGTTTCCTTTCATGTTCTGAGAATATCCTTAAATTTTCACACACTTACTTTTATTCTTCCCAATACTCATATTTGATTTAGGGATATTTTCAACCCCCCCCCCACTTTTATTCTGCACCCTTCTTTTATTTGATCCCAAGAGTATCGGATTAGCAAAAAAATCCTTTTCTCTGTTGAGGGTTTGTATTGCCGAGTCAATGCTGCTTTTTTCACATTTAATTCTCATGAAAATTGGTCAAATGCAAAAATTTATATTGTTAATACCTTGTCCTGTTGTCAGATTTTCGATATCATATTTTGAACACAAAGGATTGCCAGAGACATCCACTACCTGGATGGTGTGGAGTCTCTCATGAAGCTTTCGGTACTCATGAATTACAGATATTAAAATCTGAAATAAATTGTTTTTGTACTTTGTCCAGTAACTGCCTTGACTATGGGTCATTTATATCCAATTTTCTAAATTTAAGATATGATTTGATGATCCTGTTCCAATCTGTCACACATACATCTCAAATAACATATCATTAATTCTTTACCTATTTTAGAAGCAAAAAGAAAAGAAAGATAAGAAAACAGTTGAGAAAGCCATCATCACCTATGACAGACTGACAGAGTTTGGGGAGAAAAAAGGTTTGTATTGGTGAGGGCAATTCTATTTCTCTCCCAAATGGAATTAGCTGAGATTCTAACATCTTAAATATTCTGAGGGACATACGACCATGATGCTATGACACACACATAAACATTTTTAGGGCATGTTACATAATTATTCTTTTGTCCACCAGCAGCCATCTTGTATTTCAAATTAGAATCCATCGGCACACCCTGAAGCCCGTATTTGTTGGAGAATTGTTTTAAAATTTACAGGCATGTTTAGGATCACCCCTAGATGGGAGCTATCAAATTTGTACAATTTTCGATGAAAAAACATGGCTGCTGGCAGCCATCTTGGATTTTACTTTTTGCATGACTAAATCCTTGGCACGTCTCTCATTGTCACCAAACTTCATATGAATTTTTTGGCTGACCATTAGATGGGAGCCAGCAAATTTTTCTGAATGTCATTGAAAAACATGGCTGCCAGTGGCCATCTTGGATTTTACTCTTGTATTACTACTAGTAAATTATGTCATAAACTAATGTTAATATAGCGGTTCTCTGTTTATGACTTCACAGAGTAAGGCCACGTGTTTCATGCAGAATCAAACCAATAACTTAGCGCTTTTCAGTAATCGGTCTTGAGTAGATTTGGCTGTAGTCACAGAGGGATAAAAGGTGCATTATTCACATTGTATATTATTTATTAACTTGTGTCAATGCAATTTTAGTATTTAATTTAGAGCTATAAAAGTGATTAGTTTTGCTTCTTATCTTTACTTTTGTTTTCTAGCTGCCAGAGTGTCCTGTTGGCTGTTGTATAATAAATAAATCATGGCTAGTATTCACATTTGTTATCAATTTTGTCATTTCTTGACAGATGTAAAGGGTGACATGCCAGATTCTTATTCACCAAGCTATGTTGAAGCAGCATGGTATGACTGGTGGGTGGAAAGTGGATTCTTCAAGCCTGAATATGGGGTAAATGTTATTCACCTAATCCAGAAACTATCATGCTATTTTTCCATTTTAATGTAACTAGATGAGGTGGGAACGGTTTATGTATGATAGAAATTATTACAGTAAAACCGATTCCAAACCAACTACTTTCTGTTAGGAGAGATGTGATTGGTTTAGCCTGCAGAAAATCTCCTGTCACAAGAGTGATCAAGATGCAAATACTCCATATTTATGTGTGCACATACCGTGTATGATACACATAATGCCAACTTCTGGATCAACAATTCGTCTTCCGTGTGTCCATCCGCCTATCTGTCCATAGACACATGCTATGTGTCGCGATATCCGAGGTTTATGATGACACATCCCTCACCTGTATAGTGTTTGGGTGTCAATTGGTTGATCACTTTAGAAAAGAATTAACGTTTATTCCACATGAAATCTGAGAATAACGACATGCAGCTGCTATTCTGGCTAGTGGCAAGATTGTTGGTATTTAATTGGTTATCATATACATGTATGTCAATAGGTGATTAATGGATGACACTCTAGTTGCTCCAATAACAAGGTTGAAATTTCAGGATTTCTGATGACACACCTCTCACCTATATAAGTGTCTGTTATATTTCTATTGATCTGTTTAGAAAACAAATTAACCCTTCCCAAGGATTCCATAAGCGTAGCTATACATGGGCTCTTCCTTGTATTTTTAGCTACACATATTCTCAAAATAAGTGTCCAATTCGACCACGTTGAACAATTGCCATCAACGCGGTTATGTTGTATAGATAAATAAAACAATTTATCCCTTTCTATACTATATGTATTGGAATGGTCTGTTATTCATTTGGAGAGATCTTCAGGAAAAATGAGCAGATGACAGACAGATGAAAATATAATACAAAGGCGGATGGATTCAAATTCATTGGTGGGAAATGTTTAGATAACAAGTTCAACAAACAACCTATAAACTTATTATGTGAATATTTCCCAATAGGTGAGCGGCCAAGAGCCAAAAAGGGTCACATTTAAGGAGATAAATGGGCCTATGGTACTTAAGGATAAATTTGGTGTCGTTGGAAATCTGAGCATGTATGCTATTCGATGAGGCCTGCTGTGGAATCTGAAAGTGGTGCGGTTGCCATGGAAACAGTCTCCGAAAAAGGGTGTGCAACTTGTATAAAACACCATTTGGATGAATAGGAACTACTCCATTCTGAATATTTTTTTAGTCTTGATAATATGGGAAAGTGAAATTCTAAGTATTATCACCGAGTATGGTAATGATAAACACATGACATGGTCACGTGACTTCCTGACCTAATATACAGGCAGATATTACTGTTTTTGTGTAAAATCATGTGATTTTATGCAAAAATGGGTGATTTTTGGAATCGCAGTATAACGTGTCATATATATCTACCACAGGGGCAAATCATATGTCGATGTAATCGGGAGGATGTGAGCTTTGTGTTCCAATCTGATTTAGAAACAAAAAGTTTGTGGTTGCCATGGAAACGGCTTGTACGTGAAATATATATAAAATCATGGGAAAAAACACATCTGAATACATTTGAAACATACCTGTATTGGGTTTTAGGAATTTGAAGTATCTTAGGTAACTTTAGTCACAGCAATATCCCATAATTTGTCATGTTAAGAACACGACAAGATCACACACACATAACTATCGAACATAGATACCTTTATTATTAGTTTTCCACTGGTTTTGGGGCAAATATAGCGATTTTAGTGAAAAATGGGTGATTTTTGGAATCGGTATATAACATGGCGTATTTTTCAGACACATGGACAACTTATATGTCATTTTAATCGGGATGATTTAGGCTTTTGTGTTTCAACCTATTTTGGAACCCGAACATTGTGTGGTTTCCATGGAAATGGTTTATACCTTAAATATGTTTGATTTCCAGCAAAACGTTGATTTTAGCGAAAAAATGTGTGATTATTTGAAGAAAGGTGTAGGCTATGCGTGGAAACTTGACTGACCCACTCACGAGCTGGCTCAATGTGATGTTATGACGTCATGACGTTACGTCATGACATCACATGAACATTCAACTGGTAGTCTCTCAACCGGAAGCAAAATGGCCGCCAAACAATCTGCTTTTTCACGCTGAGTTTTTCTACAGAATGTTGGACCCTCCATTCCATAGGAACACTAGAAGGTAATTACCATTATTTATATGACTTATAGTGAATATATACACATTATTATGATGCGTCACGGTGTGTCAGTTGAAAAATGAACACTCAGCAAAACATGTATACGACTATATTATTATATTATGTCCATTTTGTAAGTTTTCCTGTGGGTGGGGCAACCATACTAGCACTGGTCAGTGCACTGGAAGTGCTGTCCAATTTTGTAATTTGTTTGGTGGGTGGGATAACCATATACTAGTAAGTACTGGCCAGCGCCTATAAGGGAAGTGCTGTCCATTTTTGTAATTTTCCGGTGGGTGGGCAACCATACTAGGGGTGGCCAGTGCATGTAAGGGGATTGTCCATTTTTGTAATTTTCTGGTGGGTGGGGAACCATACTGGCAAGCACCTATAAGTGAATTTTACATTCATTTCAGGTAAATTCCAACCGACTAAAATATGGATGAGGATGAGCTAGAATGGACCTCAGTCCAGTCGTCCAAAGCTAAACGAAGACGCTTGATTGAAAACGTTGACCACTGCATCATTTGCGAAAAAAATTCTGATGAGAAACTCAGTCTTTTAACTGCCACCGGCCTTGAGTCGTTTAAAAGTTCAGCCCGGTTGCGGAAGTATGGTGTGTTCTATCGCCTTGGTAAACTGGTTATTATACGTGTTAGTTAATTAACTGACAACTATATGTTCTATTCTGGTTGTCCCAGTTCCGTATGGGGCATGACAAATTCATTTTAAAGTATGGAATTTTGCCGAGAACTTGTTTTGTGATTCTGGCCATTTTATTGGAAGGAAGCAGGCAGAACTTTGAGACGGAACCGAGATGAACCATAATCTGTGGCTATTCTGGTCCACTATGATAACAAAAAATATCAACTGGATACAGGGTGGATGCCAAGATGGTAGTCAGGGAGTTACTCTATGATCATAGGTGAGGTGAATAGGTATACAGGGAGTTATTGTATGTCATGAATGATGTGAATAGGTACAAGGAGTGACTATATGGTTATGTGTGGGTTGTCCATGGTAAGATGTATTGGTATACAGGGAGAGGTCATGGTCATGTGTGAGGTGAATGGAGTGACTATGGTGTATGGTTGTGTCTATCCAGTACGGGTGCACCCGATGTGCCTGTATGGACATTGATGTGGTGTATGTATATAGCTACATGGTCATATATGTGTTGATTATGTATATATGGAGTGACTGTAAGGTCATGGGTGGGATGTACAAGTGTTGTCTGTATGATCATGGATGGGGTGTGTGGATAAATAGGGAGTTATTTTATGGTTACGGGTAATGTGTATAGGTATACATGGAATGACTGTACGGTCATGATTGTAGTGTATATGCATACCTGGAGTAAGCTGGTGGACATTATCGAGCGTGTGGATATATATGAAGTGTCCTTGTGGTATATGTTTATATATCTCGTGGATGTATTATCATTGGTGGGTGTATGGGGATTAGCTGTATGACCATGGATGGCGTGTATGATTATACAGTGATTTGCTGAATTGTCATGTGTGATGTGTATATGCAAGTATGGAAGGTATAAGTGGTCGTGTGTGCAGGTTTTTTGTATATCTGGAAAGGCTGAATGGCCGTTGGTGAGCTGTATATGTATACCTGGAGTGACTCTATGGTCTAGGGTGGGCTGCATATGTATATATCGAGTGGTTATATGACTATGTGTGTCGAATAGGTATGCATGTAGTGATTGTATGGTCAATGGTGAGATGAGTACATGTAGATATACAAGGAGTGACTGTATGATCATAAATGTAATGAATATCTATACAGGGAGTGACTAAATGGTCATGTGTCAGGTGTATGAGTATACCTGGTGTTCATGATTGGTGACTCGTAGCGGTATGGTCATGTGTAGGTTATATGGGTATGCACACGTGTTGCTATATGGTCATGGGTGAGGGGTATATGTATATAGCGAGTGGCTAAATGACCATGGATGAGGTGCATATGCATACATGGAGTGACTGTTCTGACATGGCTGGGGTGTATTAGTATATATTGGGTCGCTATTCGGCTATGGTGTGACACATAGGGATACAGGGAGTGACATGGCCAATGGTGAGGTGAATATGTATACAATGATTGACCATGATCATGTATGAATGTTTTGAATAGGTACACACGGGGTGACTACATGGCCATAGGTCAGGTGAAGGAGTATACCAGGTGGCATGGGTGACGGTATGTTTATGAAGCGAGTGGCTATATGGTCATTGGTGAGGTGCATATGTATACCTGGAGTGACTCTAAGAACATTGTTGTGATGTTGATGTATATATCGAATGTCTGTTTGACCACGTGTATGGAGAATATGTATACAGGGGATGACCATATGGCCAATGTTGAGGTGAATGCATGGGTATACACGGAGTGACTATATGGTTATGGGTCATGTTTAGGAGTATACCCGGTTTGTCTCCATTGTGACTCATGGCTGTATGGCTGTATTGGGTCACTATATTGTTATGTCTGGTGTTTATGTATAAATGGAATGACTGTGTGATAATGGGTCACTGGCTATCGCTTTCCACGTTTAATGTTTCCCCCGTGTACATAAACACCATCAAGATGGAGAACTCTCTGACATGACCTCTCTATTGATTAACATATCCTTAAGTTATTGTGGAAAGCGATAGCCACCCAAGGTACACATGTACAACCCACCCAGTACCTCAGTCACTCCATATGTACATAAACACCACACAAATGACAATATAGTCGCCCACTTTATACACATACTCCTTACCATATAGCCATACTTGGTTATACCCGTACATACCACAAATGATGAAACAGCCACGATTCACCATACATGAACACCAGGTATACCCCTATACCTGGCACATGACCATATAGTCACTCTATGTATACATATTCACCACATTCACGATCATACGTTCACTCAGTGTTTTCATATTCATCTCACTATGGACCATATAGCCACTACATGTATACCTAGTCGCCATACCCATGATCATAGGGTTAATCCGGGGTATACATATAGACCTCACCAATGGTGAGCCCTTCCATATATACCAGTACCCACATATACGACCACTTATACCTTCCATACTTGCATATACACCTCACACATGACAATTCAGCAACTCACTGTACATGTATACCGTACTCATACACGCCGCTCCAATGATCAGTTAATATGCAAAACATAAAAAAAGTCATATTGCTCAACCAGTTTCAAACAACATGAACTGATCTAGAAGATATTTGTGAAAAAATGTCATATTTTTAAATTTCGGTGGCCATTTTGGTGGCCATCTTGGAGGGTGATTTCAATTTTGCGCCAAAAATGTGTCATTATGTCTTAGCTTCATGAAAATGTATACATTTGTATACATTTTACCAGATTTTCCCGCTATAATTTGCATAAAACTGATTTAGGGTCTAATCTGAAAAACGGCGGCCAGGAGAGACGCCTTCTTGTCTGGAGTCTACACGGCCACTTTTTTTTTCTTGTTAACATTGCTTAAAAGTTGAAGGACATAATAATGAACAAAATGAGTGGGTGAAGTTAAGTCCCAGGGGGGATGCAAGGGTACCCCTATTGGCTCCCGGACTGAATTCTTAGGAGAATCGTCGATAAATATACAATACAACAATGTCTTACCTGATTAATATGATGTTAATGTTTCAGAATTATTACTGTGAGTAATAGTATCATGATATAACGCGGCTTTGAACGTTCCTTGAGGAGTATATAAGTTTGAGTAAGTTCAAGGCCAGTTACATGTACGTGAATTCATTTGACGTTGTACGGTGCGCCGTATCAACAATCCTCCAGCGAAGAAAACACGAAGATTTAAAAGGCCTTTTTTTTAACCCTATGTTCATCCAATCGGGCGACAGGCAGTCTATTCGGCACCTTCGAATTATTGTTAAAAAGTTGGTTTGACACTTTTCCGCGGAAATGTTTCTAGAAATGTCTTTTCTGAGAATTACGACTGGACTATAAGGGAGAAGGCTGTGTATCATAATGTTGCATGGCCACGTATACAGCAAAACGTAATATAAGAAAACATATGCATACACCAACAGAACAAAGTGTCCATGATGTGGCATGGCAAAAGATAATTGAGCGTGTCGACAAGGATGTCTTGACCGAGGGCACTGCTGTTTTGTTGTCAGATTTACACAACCATTTTTCATCACTATTGCCAGCGGATTCTGCTGATTATAAATCAACAAGGTTGCAAAACCGTTTACAACATCACTATGGCATTGCGATAGTTGTGCAGCCCCAATGCGGATCCGCGCATTCTAACATTATTTTTAGTAGCCGTGTGACCATCGGCGAGGCTATGAAAACTATGATTCAACTAAATGAGATAAATTCGTCAGATGCAGGAGAATGTGACTAGTTTTACGTTGGATGCGTGGGTGATACTGTGGTTGACATGCACCGTGTTGTACAAAACGTGCGGACAGACATTAACACATTTCATCGTGAGGAAGATAATAAAGCCTACCCATTGCCAGAAGATGTGAATATTTCTGCGTCTGATAAGATACCACCTTCCCTAAAACGGTTAGTCCTCTGGTTGATTGACAAAAATGCTCATGACGACCCGGATTGCAATTATGTTCTAACAATGGATGTTCTCCGGAGATGCTTGGCAATTTGTGAGTGCATTTTATTCAATAATGGTTATAAACTAACACCGTTACATGTAGGTTTGTCAGTCCAGCTTCATCACGATTTCGGGTCTCGCCACCTAATAGACACGCTTCATGCCTTGGGTTTTTGTATGCCATATAATGACTTACGAAAATTCATTACCAGCGTTGCTGAGAAGGAAATGGCTAAGATGGAAAATGGAGTCTTTGTACAATAAAAAGTGTGACAAAAGGCGGAAATCTAATTCACGAAGGTAACGACAACATTGACATCAATGCTGAGACAGCCGATTACAACGTCATATAATATGTCCCGGTGTCCAATAATGTATCATGTCCAAGTTATATCCCACTTCCAAAAATCAACCTTTTTTCACTAAAATCGCGATATTTGACCCAAAAAGCGATGGAAAATGGTTGAACATTATGTATGTGTTCAATCATTGTGTCAGTATGATCCGGATACGCCGTAATTAACCCTTTCTATACTAAGTAGCATTGATGAGTAGTATATCCTCCTGACATGGTGAATTATCAGATAATTACTTTAATTACGGTACTTTGACTAAATTAAAATAAATGTCACCTTACTCCTAAAATCCAATACATGTATGTTTCAAATGTATTCTGAAGTGGTTTTCTTGTGATTAATATATATTTCCGGTATAAACCGTTTCCATGGCAACCACACCAGTTTTGGGTTACACATCAGGTTGGAACATAAAGTACACATCATCCCGATTACAATGACATATAAATTGTCCATGTTTATGGCATATATACCAAGTTATACTGCGATTCCAAAAAATCGACCTTTTTTCACTAAAATTGCCATATTTTACCCCAAAATTGGTGGTAAATGGTAGAAGTTATGTATATGTGTTAAATTATTATGTCAGTATGGTCTTCCCACCCCTTGGCATGGCGAATTATCAGATACTACTTTGACTAATGCCACCAAATATACCTCTTACTCCTAAAACCCAATAGAGGTATGTTTCAGATGTGTTTTTTATGGGATTTTATTTATATTTCACGTGCATGCCGTTTCCATGGCAACCATAAACTTTTGGGTTCTAAATCAGATTGGAACTCAAAGTACACATCCTCCCGATTACAACGACATATGCATTGCCCCTGTGGCAGACATATGTGGCCTGATATACTGCGATTCCAAAAATCACCCATTTTTGCATAAAATCACCTGGTTTGACCCAAAAATTATCAAAATTGTCCGTATATTGGATCCGGAGGTCACATGACCATACCATGTGTTAATCGTTACCATTTTGGTGATAATACCTTGAATTCTGATATTAAAGACTACCAAGACTCCAAAAATACTCATTCTGGACCATATCATATTTATTCATTGGTACCTTCTACGGATTGCACACCTTTTTTCAGAGAGTGTTTCCATGGCAACCGCACCACTTTCAGATTCCACAGCAGGCCCCATTGAATAGCATACATCCTCAGGTTTCCAACGACACCAAATTTATCCTTAAGTACCATAGGCCCATTTATCCGAAAAAAACTGGGTCTCTGCCGCTCGCCTACAAGGGAACTAGTCATCAATGAGTATTTAGTAAATAAAGGGCTAAAGAACGATTTTATGACCATTTTGTTGAAGTTTTTAAATATGTCACTGATAGATGACTATCCGGTCCCACACTCTACGCTAAGATCTTTGTAGGTTGACTTCAGAATAGATTGTATATCTTTTGTAAATTTTCTTCTGCACATGACTTCTGTGTGACATATCAATATAATCGATAAATTGGTTGGTAGATGACTAGTGTACCGCTGGGGATTGATAGAAAACGACAGTGTTTTATGTTACCAGTGCATGGGTGCAAACGCTCCGTCCAACTCAGTGTATTAGCTGGTGTAAATAACAACTGCTAATGATTTAATCTAACTATGTTCTTAATTGGTTTAAATTAACTCTTTCAACACCGCAGCCCGCTTTAGCGGGCACGACGTAATTTACGTTCAACACCGCTTTAACGGGCAGAGAATAATTTTCGGGAATAACAGGCAATAATATCACTTTTGCGGGGATATACAAAATTTTGACTGGCGACTTAGATATCATTTGGGTGATATTCTGCATCAATACTAATTTACTGTTGAACACATAGACCTGACAAATACGGCCACAATGAGATGTTCCCAACCTAAATATATACAGTTGATGTATGACGTCACAATTACTATTGTGGGGTTTTCCCCAAAATCAGATACACATGTACCAATTGATTAAGTTTGTTATTGTTTATGACAAACACATTGCGATAACAGATGTTTATGAAATAAAGAAGATTGTTGCCCTTTCTAACGACGTTTTCTGTTGTAACCGTCTAGTGTCACCTATTTTCGACGTAATGTTATGAAATTCACTGTGCCGTGCAATAGTGCGACTTCAATAACAATAGCTGGGAGTGCATGTTGTAAGCATGATATTGACATGCATAAACATTTTGGGAATGCAATGAGATCATTGGCCGTTGTGTTTGGAAAGTTATTCATAATTGCTTAGCATTATTACAGTTGAATACACGTGGGCCTAAATCCGGGAAAATGGTACTATCTCGGTTAAATAACGCATTCTTGGGCATACAATTGGTCTGTTGTCATCAATATGCTCATTGTACGCCTTCTAATTTCATTCTTAATCACCATATATGCTAAATCTACGACAAGTGATGGATGTAGTGCTAACTATTTGAATGTGAGTTTGGTCAATATACTTATGTGGTGAAATATTGCAAATAACGTTAACTGTAACAGTAAATAATATTGAGTTCAAATGTATTTGCGCACCTGGTACATATGGCATGCGTTACCATAGTGATAATATCACAATTATATGACGTCATGCATCGGCAGTCAGTTCAAATTGATGGGCAGTTGTCACTGGTCATGACAATATATGGGTGTCCATACCTACCTCATCTATAAATACTAGTATGAATGCCCCACATGTGAGACAATCAATTTCCATATAAACTGCTGCAAACCCGGTGTCCTGGACAATTTGAACTCTGTAAATTTGGTGGCGAAAGATTTAAGGAATTTGCAAACTTTATTCTCAATAAAGTTGTTACCTCACATCCATGACCAACAGCTTCATATATGTAAATGGCTGCCCTGTAGGTTATGACAAACAATAGTTATTCTTTTAGGTAAAGTTACACAATTTGTGTTTGTTATTGCAGTAACTTGAACACACATTGACTAATTTGGTTGATACAATTGACACATTCAATGTCTTGATCGAGATTGAAAACCAACTTGTTGTTGTTTTGGATGTAGATGTTGTCCCACCTTACTAACCATTGAGATTGTTTTGTCCCCACCTTACTAACCATTGAGATGTTTTGTCCCCCACCTTACTAACCATGGACCGTAACTAAAAGACTGAAAGAAAAAACTCAACAAAAACAAAATAAATACATCTCATCCATTTCTTTTTAGGGCAGAGACATCGTCGAAGAAAATCCCAATGGAAAGTTCATGATGGTTATTCCCCCTCCTAATGTCACAGGTACTCTACATTTGGGACATGCTCTGACAAATGCTGTTGAAGACGTTATTACCCGATGGTAAGCATGACTCGTGATATTCTGCCTTACTTGTTCAAAGAATATTACTCTAAACAGTTGGGTGGAAACTGAAAAAAACTGCTTGAACTGTATTATTAAATGTGTATTAGTATATCTCTATCTTTTGGTTTCTCCTAATATTCAATATTTTGAAATTTCAAGGGAAGTACATGTTGAACTATATCTTTTCAATGTGACATTTAACACCTATTTTTTTGTAATTTTCAAGGTATTAAGACCAAATAAAAACTTAGTTAGGTACAGGTTGGATTATGGGAGTCTAAAATGGTCACCGTAGATGGTAGATTTGAATTATATCTGAGAGTGTTTTATTATTTATTTGTTTTTGTCATTTTGTCGAGCACCTTGATATCTTTGTGACATGTGCGCTCTGTAAAATATTAGTGATATTCAATATGGTATGACATATGATATGATATATGACTTGGCTATTACTTCAATTATCACATGACTCCAATGACACCTCTATAGCACTACCATTGCAAAACCTAACAGAACATCATGCACATTTGTATCTGGTTCAGTCTGTTGGCTCACTTTGCCAACATGTCATTTACCATTCTCACTGTGCGTCTGGATAGCACAAATTGTACTGTGATATATAATTGCTTCCAACAGGCACAGGATGATGGGAAGGACCGTTTTGTGGAATCCTGGATGTGATCATGCTGGCATAGCTACACAAGTGGTTGTTGAAAAGAAACTGGCAAAGGAAAGAGGTCTGAGCAGACATGACATCGGACGAGAAAAGTTCCTGGAAGAAGCATGGAAATGGAAAAACGAGTAAGTTGCACAATTAATCTATTTAAATTACTTGATAAAGCTTAAGTATCTGTACCTAAAAACAATAACCAGCACTTATTTTAATTCAACAAAGGTAGTAATATCACCAGCAAACAGTTTATAAACTTGATTTATAAGCCACCAAAATGTTAGCACACATATGCACCTGTATGGAGCTCCATTCTTACAATATTGTTGAAACTATATGTGATGTTCTAAAACCAGTAATTGACCTCTGACATGCCCTGTTGAATTTCTGTCGCTGATTTGAATTATCAACATTGTTGCCTGGTTAAAATACACATACATGTACAATCTTTTGACATAAACACATAAATTCGCGGTGTACTATATTTATACCCCCCGCAACGAAGTTAGGGGGGGTATACTGGAGTCAGCTCTTCCGTCCGTACGTGGACACAAATTTGTCCGGAGTTTTTCTCAGTCGTTTTTTGATCAATTTCCGTGAAACTTGGCACATACATCAACCACTATAGGAACCTGTGCACCTGCGATTATGACGTCTGTCGGTCTTTTTTTGGTGGAGATATCCCCCATTTTTTTACTTAGAAATTTTTCGCAACATGTATGCTTTTGTCCGAGCTTTTATTCCTACATTTTTATACCCCCCGCAACGAAGTTAGGGGGGGTATACTGGAGTCAGCTTGTCCGTCCGTCGTCCGTCCGTGGACACAAATTTGTCCGGAGTTTTTCTCAGTCGTTTTTTGATCAATTTCCGTGAAACTTGGCACAGACATCAACCACCATGGGAACCTGTGCACCTGCGATTATGACGTCTGTCGGACTTATTTTGGTGGAGTTATCCCCCCTTTTTTTACTTAGAAATGTTTTGCAACATGTATACTTTTGTCCGAGCTTTTATTCCTACATTTTTCAGTAAATTTTTTTAAAACGTGGCACAGATATTTAGTACAATGGGAACTTGTGCACCTGCGATTATGACGTCTGTACGACATTTTTTGGTGGAGTTATCCCCCTTTTTCGACTTAGAATTTTTTTGCAACATGCATAATTTTGTCCGAGCTTTTATTCCTACATTTTTCGGTCAATGATTTTTAATCTTGGCACTGATATTTAGTACCAAGGGAACCTGTGCACCTGCGATTATGACGTCTGTCCGACATTTTTTGTGTGCAGTTATTCCCCTTTTTCGACTTAGAAATTTTTTCGCAACGTACATAATTTTGTCCAAGCTTTTATTCCTACATTTTTCGGTCAATAGGTATAAGATTAGGGTTGTGGTTGTACACCTGCAATGGTAACTGTTATTTTATTATTTTAACTAAATGTTTACTGACATGTGAAACATCTTAGTATTTTAAAAACAGGGGGGTATCCGTAGTCCCATTGGGACAGTCACACCTCTAGTTTGATCAATTTTGTTAAAACGTGGCACAGATATTTAGTACCATGGGAACTTGTGCACCTGCGATTATGACGTCTGTCTGACATTTTTTGGTGGAGTTATCCACCTTTTTCGATTTAGAAATTTATCCGAACATGCATAATTTTGTCCAAGCTTTTATTCCTACATTTTTCGGTCAATAGGTTTAAGATTAGGGTTATGGTTGTACACCTGCAATGGGAACTGTTATTTTATTATTTTAACTAAATGTTTACTGACATGTGAAACATCTTAGTATTTTAAAAACAGGGGGGTATCCGTAGTCCCATTGGGACAGTCACACCTCTAGTTCACTCAGTTTTAGAATTCGCGCACTTTAAATTCGCACACTTGGTTGGGCAAGTTGAAAATAGAGTTTGCTACTATGCGAATATTGTCACCATATGTATAAAGCACCATTTATTTAGCAATAAACTGGGGTTCAAATTTGGTTTTGTTAATGCTGTAAATAACATCTAAATCAAGTTATCAATCAGTTATGCAAACGTATTTATACTAATTCGAGTACCAGCTAGTACTAGTACTCAGTACCATTACCATGAAATTTGTCTAAGTACCGACGGTTCCGGAACCGGTGCTTGTACCGTTGAGAAGGCTGATCTCTTTCCTGAATTTTCTGTATTGATTCAGGGATATAAAATATTGATTTTGAGTTAGAAAGACTCATCAACAGCAGCTTCTGCCTCCAGGAAACAATTTTTTTGGGCGTACGTCTGGGCATCCCAGACGGGCATGAGACCGTTAGCGCCATTTAGTCCAGGAGATATTGTTAGACCTCTGCACCCCCCCCCCCCCAGGACTCAACGTCACCCCACTAATTTTCTTTCTTAATGTCTCCTCTAATTTTTTTCGGTTGTTAATAAGAACAAAAAGTGGCTGCAGAGACTCCAGACAAGATGGCGTCCATCATGGTGGCCATTTTTTTTATATGCACCAGGTCTCTTTGATCGCCGTTATAGTAAAGATGATGTCACATGCGGTCATGTTTTCCGTTCGATTCGTTATGGTAATGTACAACCCTTACAAATTAGCCAAAAATCCGACACAAAAATCCAATATGGCAGCTAAGATGGCCACCGAAATGTGAAAATATGCTTTTTCCACCAAGGAGAAGCCCTCAACTGAACTATATGGATTACGTCTCCGGCCTTGTGTCAATCAGGAGGGTTAAAATTTTATTGCTGTGCCGACCCACTCACACCCGTGTCCAGATTAGTCTCGCATGAATACACCCGCATTCTATCTATTGTCTAGTCAGTTTTTATTCCTCCTCGCCAGGACAGGATCGTTTCTATTTTCTCAAGGTTGTATCTTTCTGTGTTGCGAGTTTATCGACTCAATATTTATTGTTGATATTACAAACTTGCAATTTATTGTACCCGATAGTTAATTAATATTTCTCACATCCGAAACGGGAACTTTTTTCGTTTCACTGTATCCGTAATTTGTTTCCGTGTTTTCTGTTTTCCTCAAGACGGCTTTATCTTCCAACAATTGGAATTAAGATGGCCATCTTGACAATGACTAAAGAAGCACATAGCTTACTTGTGGCAAAACCACATAGTGCATATTGTGCCACACATACGGCGTGATGACTATCATGACTTACAATTGAGGACGCAATGTAGTACGGTATGCGATATCTCCTAATTTCGTGCTACACGTGTTTCACTTTACATAAGTTTCCGTCGACTCGCTTCGGTTATTTCGTAAGTTCCGTTGCTTTGTATCCTAATGTATACTGACAAATCATACATGGCACTGCTCTGTTAATTCGCAGAAAGTTGCACAGGACAGCCATATCCTCCTTTGTAATAATTTACATGAATAAATACGAAAGATAGTACTTGTTATCACTATCAGATGACAATTCACATTTCTTTCGACTGAGCGATCTGTAACATTGTTTTAACGATCAATACCTGCGAATCTACGCCCGCCAGTATGTATGAGCGCGTGGTCTTGTTAGACACATGGCAAATGTAATAAAACATTACAGCGACTTCAAGGTATTTAGAAAATTCTGCCTTGTCTATCACGATTAAATATCATATAACTCATTGTATCATCAGTACAATAGTTACTAACACTCCGTAACAGGGGGATGGTATTCGTTATCACATATATAACCACACTTCAATTGATGTGTTGTCTGACGATCTAAATATTGTGTTGCATTCTTTACATCCATGTATGTACAGTTTGGGTTACTACGAAATATTGATCACCAACTGCAATGAAGTGAAAACTTTGTAGCCTGACACTCCAGCTACACTTGGCTCACTTTACTTAAACAACTGTGATTCTACCCATGGTAAAAACATTTTGGAGCCATCTTAGATGTTCGACTTGAAGTGAGACCACTGGCCTACTTGTGGAGAGTAACCATCTCCAATGGGAACTTGGCCAATAAGGGAAAGCTTCATCTTCAATATGGCACACCTTGCTCACAACATGGTCAGGGTGTTGCAACGATTTATTGGCTTGCCAGCATCTCACTGAATTTTAATTCGATCGATGTTTCTCCTTCATAACATTCGCCAGATGATTTAAGATTTACGCCACACATGGGTTGGCACTTAGAATTGACAATCTTTGTGATGTAACGACTGTGATCAGCAGATGTCACCAACTTGACACATCTGACCTCTATCCTCAGACATTAGTGTTTGTCGATACATTCAATTTCTCGGTCCCATTGACATATTATGGTTTAAGACTTTAAGTGCCTCAATGCCATCTTACCGTCGGATCTAATATGCCTCGGCATTGGCGAGCTTGCAATAATGTATTGCACGCCGTAATAGTTCCATACATTGTACATGACAATCATATGGTATCAGGGCCTCATGTATGCTGTCAGAACTGACTACTAGTATGCTTACATTTGGTGAACAGTTTTCATCCCAATACTGACATACTTTGCAGTTTCATCAGTGACTGATAACGGCAAACAGCGAAATAGAAAGAATACATATTGTCACGTGCTCCAGATTCACTGCCAATAGTCTTTCCAGTAGAGACCATCACTTGGCTCACTAACTTCTATTTCCACATATATCAAAACGATATTCTGCCCAATAGCTTTCACTCGTGTATGATGCGCAGTTACATGCAACACATTTATATTGCGCAGAATATCAGAAAGGACTGCATTTGTATTGTTACATGTCTAAAGCGAGCTTACATGCGCAGCGTTTATATTGCGCACATCTACTGCCAATATATTTCCGTATCGGCCAAGACATGGCTTTCGTCTATTGTCACATATCCACTGATTATGTGACAAAACGATTCGATACAATCATGACGAAAATGAAGGCATTCGTATCTTCACGTCCGCTGTAAGCGCACTTTTCTAAAGGAAACCGCCTAGTTCTTGCCTATGTGCATTCGGAACTCATCGTCCTCATATACGAGAAAAGACAGTATCTTACCTGTCATAGCAGGTAAGATCACGTGGCCAGGGGTATAACGTTATTTTATATTAACCTTACTTTATACTCAATAACCTAGGTTGTATTGTGTTATGTATATTAACCTTGCTTTGTTATAACTAACAGCATGTCTTGCAGTCGAACATGATTCGAATTTGATGGCCACACACCGTGCAGGTTGCTCATTCACGGGTGTATTACTTGTTATAGTTGGGTAAGGGCATATTAGTCAATGATTACCTACTTTGAGCAACCGTACCAGTCTTTACCTCGGGCAGGACCAGTTCTGGCCCCCCAGGTCCTGCTACGGCAGTGTGAACCAATGGTAGGCGGGTGCTGCAAGTGGTTGATTCGGGAAACCAATCTTCACGGGCGATTGCTCCGGCACCTTTCTCTCAGGTGCCTAATGGTAGTGGCAATACGATTATTAAATTTCGAAAAAATTCACATCGATATACTATTATTCCACATAGAGTGAAATTTCCATCAGTATTTTGATTTCGGCCTGGATTCCTGCCACGAAGATCTGTTTATAGGCCACCACAATTATTGGGCGCCTGGGAGTAGCCTTTGGCGGCTGTTCTGGGTGGGGAAGACTCGTTGTCACGTGACGCTCTTGCTCTCATAGACATAGCGCACCAGCCAAATGGCCTTCTGACTCTTCCCCATGGTGCAGTGGCCCACATCATTACAAGATGGGGTCCAGTCGATCCCCTGGAATCGTAATACCTTCGGGATACATCCGGGCCTGCTCCTCCGCCGTCATGTGATCATAGTGGTATGTCATCGACATTTATTCCAGTTTGGTCAGGACCACCTGCATTTGGGGGATTCCATGGAAGGGGCTTCCTCTGATCAAATGGCTCATCAGAACTTATTCCCTCTGGCCTTGGGGGCGCAGCTTGATGATGCCCCAGAATTTGAGGGGGTGACCTTGGACAGGACATAGCTACTTATCCCAAATGCAAGAGCATTTGTCTTGCGTCGAACCATTTCAGAGTAGGCCTCTTCCACAGTCTGGTATCCCAACCTGATGCAGCCAATTCTGTTGGCTGGCGTCGATCTTGACATGCTTCTCTGCATCGCGTGGCGTCGGCAGGTTTGACGACGATGAGCAAGAATCGCGGGTTGACAGTGGGTCACCAGGCACACTGTCGGACGAGGATTCTGATGTTCCGCTGGTAAGTGATTTTGTACAGGATGAGGATACCGGTTGATATCTTATATTGCTTCATTTAATTCAACAATTTGCGAGTATTTATCTCAGTCAGGAAAGATCCAGCACTGTAGCCTTTGGAGGATGTTCTGGGTGGGGAAGTGAAGAGTTGTTGCGTGCCTCCAAGAGCTGCTCCAGCCTTCTGCCTCTTCCCCACGGTGCAGTGGCCCACATCTCCACAGATGGGGTCCAGTCACTCCCCTGGAATCGTACACCTTCGGGATACCTCTAGGCCACTCCTCCACCGGTAGGATGAATGTTCTGGGTGGGGAAGACTTGTTGTTGCGTGCCTCCAAGTGCTGCACCAACCAACCTTCTAACTCTTCCCCATGGTGCAGGGGCCCACATCTCCACAAGATGGGGTCCAATCCCCTGGAATCGTAATACCTTAGGGATACCTCCAGGCCACTCCTTCACCGGTAGGAAAGAAAGGCTGAATGATCTGGGTGGGGAAGACTTGTTGCGTGCCTCCAAGAGCTGCACCAACCAGCCTTCTATCTCTTCCCCACGGTGCAGTGGCCCACATCTCCACACGATGGGGTCCAATCTCCTGGAATCGTAATACCTTCGGGATACCTCCAGGCCACTCCTTCACCGGTCATTTTGCAATTTTGATCATTCTGCTACATTTGATCATTTCGAAATGTACCCGACACTCGTTATGTGCGCCATCATAGATCACTGATGCTTCTATGCTTGTTCATCAAGTCCTCAGTGGTGTTCTCTAATCCCATATATACTGGTATGCAATGATACCTTGGATCATGATGGCGTTCCCTGCTCTCTACATTATACGAGGCTGGAGTACAGATGTGTGGCATGATATAATGAAACCTCATACCTCGCTATGATATCTGCAGCATATCATTTTTATATCTGGTTTGTGTATCACAGGGAGCAATTTACTTTCGATATCTGATTAGCAAATAATCTCACATTGACATGATTAGATAGCATTTTTATAACATCATAAGGGCATATTAGTCAATGATTACCTACTTTGAGCAACCGTACCAGTCTTTACCTCGGGCAGGACCAGTTCTGGCCCCCCAGGTCCTGCTACGGCAGTGTGAACCAATGGTAGGCGGGTGCTGCAAGTGGTTGATTCGGGAAACCAATCTTCACGGGCGATTGCTCCGGCACCTTTCTCTCAGGTGCCTAATGGTAGTGGCAATACGATTATTAAATTTCGAAAAAATTCACATCGATATACTATTATTCCACATAGAGTGAAATTTCCATCAGTATTTTGATTTCGGCCTGGATTCCTGCCACGAAGATCTGTTTATAGGCCACCACAATTATTGGGCGCCTGGGAGTAGCCTTTGGCGGCTGTTCTGGGTGGGGAAGACTCGTTGTCACGTGACGCTCTTGCTCTCATAGACATAGCGCACCAGCCAAATGGCCTTCTGACTCTTCCCCATGGTGCAGTGGCCCACATCATTACAAGATGGGGTCCAGTCGATCCCCTGGAATCGTAATACCTTCGGGATACATCCGGGCCTGCTCCTCCGCCGTCATGTGATCATAGTGGTATGTCATCGACATTTATTCCAGTTTGGTCAGGACCACCTGCATTTGGGGGATTCCATGGAAGGGGCTTCCTCTGATCAAATGGCTCATCAGAACTTATTCCCTCTGGCCTTGGGGGCGCAGCTTGATGATGCCCCAGAATTTGAGGGGGTGACCTTGGACAGGACATAGCTACTTATCCCAAATGCAAGAGCATTTGTCTTGCGTCGAACCATTTCAGAGTAGGCCTCTTCCACAGTCTGGTATCCCAACCTGATGCAGCCAATTCTGTTGGCTGGCGTCGATCTTGACATGCTTCTCTGCATCGCGTGGCGTCGGCAGGTTTGACGACGATGAGCAAGAATCGCGGGTCGACAGTGGGTCACCAGGCACACTGTCGGACGAGGATTCTGATGTTCCGCTGGTAAGTGATTTTGTACAGGATGAGGATACCGGTTGATATCTTATATTGCTTCATTTAATTCAACAATTTGCGAGTATTTATCTCAGTCAGGAAAGATCCAGCACTGTAGCCTTTGGAGGATGTTCTGGGTGGGGAAGTGAAGAGTTGTTGCGTGCCTCCAAGAGCTGCTCCAGCCTTCTGCCTCTTCCCCACGGTGCAGTGGCCCACATCTCCACAGATGGGGTCCAGTCACTCCCCTGGAATCGTACACCTTCGGGATAGCTCTAGGCCACTCCTCCACCGGTAGGATGAATGTTCTGGGTGGGGAAGACTTGTTGTTGCGTGCCTCCAAGTGCTGCACCAACCAACCTTCTAACTCTTCCCCATGGTGCAGGGGCCCACATCTCCACAAGATGGGGTCCAATCCCCTGGAATCGTAATACCTTAGGGATACCTCCAGGCCACTCCTTCACCGGTAGGAAAGAAAGGCTGAATGATCTGGGTGGGGAAGACTTGTTGCGTGCCTCCAACAGCTGCACCAACCAGCCTTCTATCTCTTCCCCACGGTGCAGTGGCCCACATCTCCACACGATGGGGTCCAATCTCCTGGAATCGTAATACCTTCGGGATACCTCCAGGCCACTCCTTCACCGGTCATTTTGCAATTTTGATCATTCTGCTACATTTGATCATTTCGAAATGTACCCGACACTCGTTATGTGCGCCATCATAGATCACTGATGCTTCTATGCTTGTTCATCAAGTCCTCAGTGGTGTTCTCTAATCCCATATATACTGGTATGCAATGATACCTTGGATCATGATGGCGTTCCCTGCTCTCTACATTATACGAGGCTGGAGTACAGATGTGTGGCATGATATAATGAAACCTCATACCTCGCTATGATATCTGCAGCATATCATTTTTATATCTGGTTTGTGTATCACAGGGAGCAATTTACTTTCGATATCTGATTAGCAAATAATCTCACATTGACATGATTAGATAGCATTTTTATAACATCATACATGTATCAAAAATTCCTCGCTATTACCGGTATCCACATTTCAGTGGCAAATCGCGATGCGATTCCAGTTAATTTGCTCCCTGGTGTATCATAAGCATTCTGATATCTTATGGCCTACACAATGGCTGCATGTGACATCAGTTCATAATGTGAACTGTCGAGAGAGCGAAGAAGATAACAAAGAGAATAGGATGCAGCAAAGTTATACTTGCTCGGTTGTCTCGCTAGCATGAATTCTATGGCACTACCTGGGATGTTTATTCCGAAAACAAGGGGGGGGGGGGGGGGCGGTACACATTTGAGCAATGTCGTAATCTGAATTGGGAGCTCTTTCACGTAACATAATCATATCTGATTCATGACTAAATCACATTTACATGAATCCTGTTTCGGCAGAGTACCTTCCCATCGAATTTGGATATTAATTAACTTTATTGCTCGTGCCTCCTCCTGGGCTTGCATTCTAATCCATATAGTTCAGTTGAGGGCTTCTCCTTGGCGGAAAAATATAATATTTATAAATAATATTACTTTTTCCTTAAGGGAAGCCCGAAACTGAACTATCATAGATCCCTCCCATGGTGGTGCCATTCCCAACCCCGCGACTCGCAAATCTCATGATTAAGTCGGAAATAAAAAACTGACTAGACAATAGATAGAATGCGGGTGTATTCATGCGAGACTATCGGGTGTGAGTGGGTCGGCACAGCAATAAAATTTTAACCCTCCTGATTGACACAAGGCCGGAGACGTAATCCATATAGTTCAGTTTCGGACTTCCCTTAAGGAAAAAGTAATATTATTTATAAATATTATATATTTTCAGACATTTCACCACCTTTCGTTTGTGTCTGTGGGAAAATATTGGCACCTTGACGCGATTTTATAAATTTTTCGTCTAGAAGAGTTTTTGGCTAACACATGGGGACCATAATATACATTCCTTGCTGGATAGTTTTGTCCGATATCATGTTTTTGCAAATGCCGGTATAATCCAGTCAAAGCCAAATCGACGCTAATAACGCAATGGCTGTTTCTAATCAATGAATGTTATTGCTATCATAACAAAACACATGTGTATATATGTGCAGGAGATACTCGAGCTAGGATTCCTCTTATACCTGAGTTGAGGAATATTCACCCAAATCCAAGATGGCGGCCAAAATGGCCACCAGAAATAGAAAAATCGCCGATAATCGCTGATTTTAACATCAGTGAGAGTTATCACGACAACTCCACACCTGCTTACTATTGTGAGTTGGGAACACTGAGTCGAATAACTGTCCTTATATTGCATCCAAATAAAAGTCCCCCCAAATCCAAAATGGTGCCCCCACAATAACGGACAGATTTTTAAAAATCACCAAAAATCCCTCATATTCACATCATTGGGCATTATTGTCTAGACAACTCCACCCATGCTTACAGCTGAGTTGGAAATACTGTGGTGAAGTAATTACCTTTCATCCCATGCAAGAAATGGTTTTCCAAATCTAAAATGGCGACTGATATTTAAAATCACGCCTACATTCCTTTACTTTTTTACGATGGGCGTTATTGTTTCGCGAATTCTACCCACCATTACATGTTGATATGGAATATTGAGATGAAGTATTCATTTGAGTTTGGCAAATGATAATCAAGGTCAAGATGGCAGCTAAACTGGAGGCCAGAAATTGAAAAGAAATTGATATTTTCACATACAAATTTAAACTTTTTGTCATAATATCGATATGTATGGACGAAACTATACACAATCCATCTATTAGTTCAACTTAAAATGTATCAAAACGCATAACATTGCTCGTATCCTTCTGGAAGTACGAAAACCCACACTTAATATCGCGATGTGGCATTTCGAAATCCATTCGACACTTCGCGCCGATAATGGCTATAACCGTAGGTGCGCCGAATAGCCATATTAGAACAATTACCTGGTATAAACAGATTCTGGTTTGCCACGTCCTTAATGACCTGGACCAGTTTCCATTTCTTTTCCTGATAAATCTAGGTCGCTCACACCGACAAAGTATTCAACACTTCCTGGTTGAAGGGTCCCTCTAATCATAACGTTTCAAACAATTAATTTTCCGGTGTCTGGCTTAAGATTTTAAATACTTGCTAAATATGGGATTTGTTCATCATCTTGAACTAGAAAGGCATATGGTCGATAAGTATGCAAGCCTACAGAAGGTCATCTCTATGTATGTCTTTCTCATACCCCATGGGGATAACGACATGTACACCTGGCGAACTTCCCAGTTAACTAGTCACTTCTCAACAGATGGTTCAATTCACAAACTTAGCGAACGTATTGGCATACGTGAACAACTTCGGCAGTGTTTCCAAGGTAGCTAGCTGTCTCATTCCCTTTGACAGATGCCTATCTGCTAAGGAGAAGACCATAATGTACTGACTACCCACACATCTTGACCATGATCCTAAGCAAACTGTGTGACGTCCCGCCGTCGTCTCGTCAAATAGCTCCCAGCAGAGAAGAACAATACTCACATTGCTAGTTTGTGGACATGCGCCATGACAGTGGGAATGAAATGGGCATCGGTATACACCCTACACCAAGTGCATGTTTCAGATATAGAATGTCATGCGTGTTGGTGTTTTTTGTGTGGTAAGATTGTATTTCCACATCCGTTTCAAGGCCGTTCTGAATCAACTTGACCAGACGTATGATTTTGTCTGCATAATACTATACTAGCCTCCCCAGAACAGTCGGATGGGCTAAAGGATAATGTCTTTATGGAATGAAGGTATGCATTGCTGTTATCCTCTCTCAGGGTTAGTGTCAGTATGTGGGCTGTATTCAAGAAAATGTCAGGAACTGTGGTGCATTTATTTCACTGTGTGTTAAAGAACAATTTATAGTCTCGATGGCAATGGATGTGGACGTTGGTGAACGTGACCTTTATGATCATATAGCTTTATATTATATAACTTTAGAATATAGTAGTTAATATGTCTCATGCAGGACAATGGTTTTGAATGGTGGTGTTACCAAGAAATCACTTGGCGTACCCAACCTAGGTTAAACTGAATGCAAGATCTCATCAAAGTAACATTTCTCGAGATGTTCTTCGCATTGAACATTTCACACTTGTGTTGATGGTATTGTACTTTCTTGTACCATACCGTCCACCACCCAGCGTGAGTATGACATATCAACTATCAAATGCATCGTTCTTAAGACTACATCCCAGTAGTAGCCAATGGTACACGCCTGGTCCAGTTGATTAAGAACGGCTTCCAAACGGATTGGAAGATACAATCTTAGCATACAAGGAAAGCAAAGCCACATGAGATCATGTCTGAATCTAAAACATACCCAAAGAAGGGGCTGTGCAGTCATGGTCCAATTTCATTTCCACTATCATGACACATGCCCACAAACTAGCACCGCGTGTACTGTTATTATCTGCTTGGATCTGTACAGTGAGACGATTGCTGGATGCCACCAGGACTGTTCTTATGATCATGGTCAAGAAGTGTGGGTATATTATGCATTGTGGTATTCTACGCCTTAGCAGAAAGGCATCCGTCAAATGTTAGGCTTTCAACATTCAAAGCCATATACAGAAGTTGTCCGACTACGTCAGTACGTGAATATGTGAATTGATGAACCATATATTGAGAAGTGGCGGGATGGGAAGATCACCAGATGTACATTTTGTTATCCATATTAGATAACCAAATCTGAAAAATACGCAGATAGAGAGGTCCTTCTGAAAGCTAGTATATGCATCGACCGCATACCTTTCTAGTTTATCACGCAAGATGGCACTCATATCCCATATGTAGCATCTGAATTATACCATAAGCTACCACGAATGAAGTTCGCCAAGAATAAGGATAAGAATTCCCAGCTTTCGAGACAAACACGTGAGCTTGACACCGGCATATGTGTTGTTTGAAACATTCAGATTAGTGGGACCCTTCTACCAAGAAGTGTAGAAAACTGTGCTGGTGTGAGCGAGATAGATTAATGTGACGAGACGAATGCTGGTCCAGATAATGCTGAATGTGGCAAATCAGAATAAGCTCAGGTACTGTTGTTTTGATTCTTGGAAGTCATAATATGACTATTCGGCGCACCCATATACGGTAACAGCCATTATGGGCGCTTAGGGACCGTCGCGAAATGCAAAAACCGATACCGACCGATAACCGATACCGACCGATGACCGATTGTAATAAATTCATCGGTCATTCTATCGGTTCCATCGGTCATTCTATCTGTTCCATCGGTCATTCTATCGCTTCCATCGGTCGTTTCATCTGTCATTCAATCGGTTCCATCGGTTATTCATCGGCGACTGATACGACGACGTTACAGCGACGTCGCAAAAACACAGGTGTCAGTCGTGTTTTGGCGACGTCGCTGTAACGTCGTCGTATCAGTCGCTGATGAATAACCGATGGAACAGATGAATAACCGATGGAACCGATAGAATGACCAATGGAACCGATACTCGTGCATATAACCTTGAAATCTATGCTTATAAAGTCAATTCGAATGACTATCGCGCTGAGCATAATATACATATTTATCCATGTACTGTAGTTTATCTATAGTTATACACGCAAAATATTGTTTGAGAGAAATCACTTACTATCATAGCCTAGTCCGATAGGCCTAGGTCTCAATCCGTAATTAGACATGTATTTACCCATACCGAGAAAGAATTTAATTGTGTTTATAAATGAATGCGTCATACTTTTATCAGTTTATTTGTATAATCGCTACCTGACTTCCCGTTCGCGAAGGGTAATATTTCTTTACGGAAAATTATTGACCTATATAAATTTCCCCGCATTCAATTGTGGCAACTTCATCGACTCAATTGTGAAGTTTTATGAAAACTTTCGGACAGTAATTAACTGTTGTCAAATGACCAGCTGTACATAATAGGGCCTACTGCATTCAAGTTGAAAACGATTGCATTGATCTTTGCCGACGAATCAGTCATGTTCGCGTGCTTACCGGAATACACATCTTTTACTGTGCCAGTGTGGGGTTCCTTTTAGGCACAAGATATTTTCGTTTTAATTATCTCAATCAAACACTCAATAATGCCATAATCCGACAATTTTATTTTAGAGGTTTTATAAAATATATGGATCATTGAAAGTGTAATAAAATGATACTTTATAGTTGGGAAGCGCCCCACCCGGACATTTACCCACCGGAAATTTACCCACCCTGCTAATTAAATGCAGACATCAAAGAATGTTTTGACTGATCAGTGAAGCCTGGTCAGTGAGGCCATCTCAAGCGATGTCAACTCAGCCGATGTAATGTTTTGACAGACACGAAAGCGTGTTCTGACAAACATGAAAGAGTGTAATTTTGACGATAGTTTGGGACATCAACGCAGTTGAAACAATGTTGTGACAATTATGATCACAGTATGAATTCTAGTGAGTGAACTCTAGACAGCTATATAACCTTAGCAAAGTTATCATGGAATCATATCTTCAATCATGGAACTGATTAAGAACAATCGTGGTGGTGACAAATTATGTTTCGAATGGGAGTGTTCGCAGTGACGAGCTCTCACATGCAAGGGGTGTGTCACAACTGATGACGAGGTAAGTCTCAATTTCCACGATGTTAATTCATTTTCTGAGAAACAGATATAAAGAGCGTTCTTAGTTAATTATCCAATAATATGTGCGCAAATTTCCATAAGGAGCATTTAATTTGATATGTTTTTAATATGTAAAAACTCAAACATCGGGGCCTCATTACGCACTGTCTTTAGTGAATTTATGTAAAAAAAATGTTGTTTCGCTGCGAGAACATGGCGGACACTTTTTGTCCTCACTGTTATTTTATAAATATTTGCTGGCAATTCTCCCCTGCATTTGGGTCTGCCAGCTGGTCAGCACGTTTATTTGGAGCCCGAGAGTAGTACGTACCGTACCAGTACCTCAATATTGGAATGATAACACGGAAACATTGATTTGGTATTAACTATTTTATTTGATTTATTGAATTACAACTTGATACCTATCCATCCTTAGTGTATCCATCCTTGGGTGTTTCATTACCGTTTTTCCTTCGAAGTTTGGTGGACGGCTTGAATCCGTCCGTTGTGTCGGTGAATTTTCAACTTACCTGGGGCTGAGAAATAGACCTCAATGGGCTGGAAATTTACTCCATCTTTGGGTTAGCCTACCTGTGTTTAAATGCAATTTTTCCCAATTCGAACGGACCCTGACCCATTCCCAAAATAGGCAAAAATCCCTGGGACCGCGCACTATAGGTCTCAATCAGTAATTAGATATTTATTTACCCATATATACGGTAAAATAATCGAAGAATTGAATTGTGTTCGCGCAATCACGGCAACTTAATAGACTCAATTGTGAAGTTTTATGAAAACTTTCGGACGCTTGTCAAATGACACACTGTAGTAGGGCCTAGTGCATTGAAAACGATTGCATTGATCTTTGCTGACGATTCACTGTCATTGAATGTATAAAAATCTGTGCCAAAATTTTCTTCAGAATGAAAAATAAAGAGCGTTTCTGCGTGATGAGGTATTTTTCGGACGCGAAAGATTTTATGAACCTAAATATTTCAAATACGTTCAATGCCGTATAGTTACCGTAAGACAAAGCCGAGGCAGCATGCAAGTGGACCTTTGATGAAACTTCAAAGGGAAAATCGAGGAGAAAGTGACATGTAATCATGTTCACTCAAACAAGAGTTACGATGTAGCAAATAATGTCGATTGCAACAAAGTCGACGTCTGGGTGTATTCTGCCTGGTGCGCCTGGCGTTTGAGATATACAGACGTGCGCAAAAATAACGGAGATTAACAATTTCCCATTCAAGGGTTTTACTCACTTTTTGTGGCAATATACGTTAACAATTCTTTATGGATATATATAACAAAATAAAATGATGCATGGTTTATACACCAATTGAATAAAGCGTCCACATGGTTTGTTTATGTGGATTTGCAATAGACCAGATATGGATGATTAGAATTGTGCTAAATTAATCGGCTTTCCGGGAAACGGGGCACCAATCTGAGTGCACCGCTTCCCTTAGACGTTAAGAAAAAGACTTTTAAAATAAAATAAATTGAGCGCACAAAATAAATAACAAATTTTTTTAATCGTACCGAATTCTACTATTGAAAACATCAACCCCAACACACTATGGTTCACTACACTATCAATTATTTATTGATACAGTGCTTAAATAGGTACATATTTCACGTTTCGACTTGACTGTGGTGTTTGTTCCTTCAATAACCCGAAATGTATTTATGAAACTTGGCATGTATGGATTAGAGTTATGTCCCGTAGCTCGGGTATGTTACAAATTGGGAATCTGTTCGGAGTATGTGCAGAATACACCCAGACGTCGAATATCTTTCCGTATGTATGGGGGGGGGGGGGTCTTCAAAATCGAAGATAAGATAAATTGCTGACATCGTAAAATGTCGCACATTTCCAGTTTCGGGCGCTCGTATAGTTAATTTTCACTGGACAATGGATATGCCACATATGGATTGAGAATATTTACAGTTGTATTTAATATGCTCATTTGTCCATATAATAGCCACTCGAATAAAACATGGGAATAACAAATTTACTAATTCTCGGTTATGGTGTCAAAGTATACCACATTAGAACAAAATATCGGTAAGCTCCTCCCACAGCCAACCAATTAAAGCAGAGAATAAAATCTCACTAAATAATCCGGGATTATTGACAGGTTTATGTCGACGTGATGGCATGCGCGCGGGAACGATGCATCGGTATTTTTATTTTTGACAACAAAGTCCCACTAAAATCGTTAGATCGTTGAAACAGTGGGGTTAAATATAAATGTGATTCGTCATAATGACCACAAAGCCGATGTTATGTACGAATTTAAATTTCCTTTAATTAAAAATACTAACCTTCGTATATTTCTACTATAAAATACTTGTTTTAAACTCGAAAAAAAGACGATACAAACCAGAAATCTATCCCCGGTGTACATGCCGTTCGGTCGCAGTGTACGTACTTGCCGTTCGGGACACAACAGTTTAAATTTATTTCACTATCGAGCGTCACTGTATTTAATTAATAGATAAGAATGACAGCTTTTGTTGTCAATTTGGATACATTTGTAAAAATTACTACTTTGAGCTAGATTATTCTCCATTTCTATTTTATCACCCTGTCGGAGTGTTTCAAATCACTTTAAGACTAATTTAGAGGACAATTAATTGTGTTTATACAATGTTTTGTCATAAGAACACTGTATTTAGCGGACAGTTATGATTGTGTTTACAAAACATTTTTCCATGCACGTGCGCCATCTCGTCAAGGAAGTCCTTGTATTCCCGCACACAAGGATTAATTGAAGTGATAATGAAAGTCAAGATAGAATTCAATATGATTTTTTTTATAAATACGAATAAAATATCCCATACAAATCCCAACCAAGAATTATTATATGACCGTCCACATGAGACAAGTCGTCCCAAACACAAGATCACTGTCGGGGCGAGTTATCTCCCGTCTAGTTGCCCCGTTTCCTTCGTGGACACATGCATTCGAATGCTGGTAGCTGGTGACGGATTATTACCTGTACGTTTATCTGGATGCGAAGAGCGATAGTCATAGCACTGGCTTACAAACATGACGTTATGACGTCGTAATTTAAGTCCATCGGTCAACCATCGGTTATTTTGAACATCGCCATCGGTCGACCGATGTATGCCATCGGTCAAATGATGTACGCCATCGGTCGAACCATCGGTCGTTTATCACGTCAGTCGCATCGGTCGACCGATGATTTAACCGATGTACATCGGCTATCGGTCGGTTATCGGTCGGTAACGGTTTTTGCATTTCGCTACGGTCCCTTTTAAATAGTGGAGAATGGATTTCGAAATGCCACATCGCGATTATTGTGGGTTTTCATCCTTCCAGAAGGCGATGACCTATGTTGGAACTAATAGATGGCTTATGTACCGTTTCGTCCAATCCATATTGATATTATGACAAAAAGTTGAAATTAGTATGTGACAATTTCGACTTCTTTTCAATTTCTGGCCGCCAGTTTGGCTGCCATCTTGACTGTGAGAGTAGGCCAAACTCAAATGAATACTTTATATCAATGTTCCATATGAATACTTCATATCAATGTTCCATATGGGTAGAATTCGCGTAACAATAATGCCCATAGTAAGAAAGTAAAGGAATGTAAGCTTGTTTTCAAATTTCGGACACCATTTTGGCAGCCATCTTCGATTTGTAAAACAATTTCCTTCATCAGATGTAAGGTAATTACTTCACCTCAGTATTTACAACTCAACTGTCAGAATGTGTGGAGTTTTCTCGACAATAATGTCCAATGATGTGAAAATGAGGGAATTTCGGTGATTTTTCAAAATTTATCCGCCATTGTGGGCGCCATTTTGGATTTGGGGGACTTTTATTTGGATGCAATATAAGGACAGTTCTTCGCCTCAGTGTTCCCAACTCACAATAGTAAGCAGGTGTGGAGTTGTCATGACAATAACTCTCACTGATATTAAAATCAGCGATTTTCGGCGAATTTTTCGATTTCTGGTGGCCATTTTGGCCGCCATCTTGGATTTGGGTGAATATTCCTCAACTCGGGTATAAGAGGAATTCTAGCTCGAGTATCTCCTGCACATATATACGCATGTGTTTTGTTATGATAGCAATAACATTCATTGATTAGAAACATACATTGCGTTATTAGCATCGATTTGGCTTTGACCGGATTATACCGGCATTTGCGAAAAAAGGATATCGGACACAAATATCCAGCAAGGAATGTAAATTATGGTCCCCGTGTGTTCGCCAATGACTCTTCTAGACGATAAATGTATAAAATGGCGTCAAGGTGCCAATATTTTCCCACAGAGACAAACAAAAGGTGTTGAAATGTCAGAAAAATAGCATATTTTCACATTTTGGCGGCCAATATGGCCGCCATATTGTATTTTTTGTCGGATTTTTGGCTAATTTGTAAGGGTTGTACATTACCATAACGAATCGAACGGAAAACAAGACCGCATTTGACATCATCTTTACTATAATGGCGATCAAAGAGACCTGGTGCATATAAAAAAAAGGCCCGCCATGATGGACGCCATCTTGTCTGGAGTCTCTGTGGTCACTTTTTGTTCTTGTTAACAACCGAAAAAAATTAGAGGAGACATTAAGAAAGAAAATTAGTGGGGTGAAGTTGAGTCCTGGGGGGGGGGGGTGCAGAGGTCTACCAATATCTCCTGGACTAATAACTCAAACAAACGTTAACGGGGGGGGGGGGGGGGGGGGGGGGGGGTGCAGAGGTCTACCAAACGTTAACCAATTTCATTCATATTTGGTATATGTGCCTGTTGCAACAATATCTCGAATGAAAACCAGTTTACGAAGTAGGATATTAAAATAATATGTTTTGATAATTTATTCCTGCCAGAGATCGGCAGAATCTAATCAAACTTGGGTCTTTGAACACAACACACAAATAACTTCAGCCATTCAGCTTGCACTGTTCTATTTTAGTCTCAGTCAGAATTCTCACCGGAGATCCAAAATGGCAATAGTCCATACCGGTCTATAATAACGATGTCCAAAGCAGAGTGATGGCAAAGTTTATAGTCTGGGGACCAGTCAAACCCACATACTACAGGTTTTGTCCATTCAATATTACCAGAGTTACGACCCTTGTTTGAATTAAAAATTTGTGAATATTTTGTCAAAAGAACATTGCAGCTTGTAACTTGGGCAAAGATCTTCTGATTCAGTTTTGCTTTGGGATGGTGATAGCACAGCTCGGGGAACGGATACTGACTTTCTACAGGTTTTTTCCATTCATTATTACGAGAGTTACAGCCCTTGTTTGACTTGAAATTTTTTGAATTCTGTCTGTATGTACATTTAAGCTTGTAATTTGGGCATGGATCATAAGATAATATTTTTCTTTGGTATGATGATAGCCCAGCATGTGGTTAAGGATACCCACAAACTACGGGTTTCGACCATTCATTTTAACCAGAGTTACAGCCCTTGTTTGTTTTGGAATTTTGTATAACCAAGTTTATGGGGAAAGAAAACCAACTTCTTGGATTTAGAAAATAACAAAAACTTTCCATCCATACAAATATTCTGTATTGTCCACTCTCTAATCTGAATGTCGGGGTAGAAGCCGCGCTTGGCGTTGCACTCGTTAATAAGAGAATAAGAAATAAGTCAATTTATTTGTTCATGTTCTTGTTGATGATAGTTGTTTTACAGACTTGTTATTTCACCTGAACCACTTCAAAGGCCTTGAGTCCTTTTATTGATGACTGCTAGTTGCGACCATGATGACATATTATTTTATACTGTTGCAGAAAGGGAGATAGAATTTACCACCAACTAAAGAAGTTAGGGAGTTCTTTAGACTGGGACAGAGCTTGCTTCACCTTGGATCCTGTAAGTATCCATTCTATACCTCCATTTGAAACAAGTAGCAAACTTTAAATTTCCTTGTACATGTACCTATTAATATATTAGATGAATATATTGCTGAAACACTACTCAAATTAAAATTCTGTCAGATCACTAAATATGAGAGATAATTACTTAGATAGTGATATGGTATTCACTATATTATGACACATAAGTTTTGATTTAGATTTGTTGTAAATTTTATTATTTCTGACTACATTTATATTGATTATTTTTTCCAATAAAGAATGATAAGGGACCGTCGCGAAATGCAAAAACCGATACCGACCGATAACCGATACCGACCGATGACCGATTGTAATAAATTCATCGGTCATTCTATCGGTTCCATCGGTCATTCTATCGGTTCCATCGGTCATTCTATCTGTTCCATCGGTCATTCTATCGCTTCCATCGGTCGTTTCATCTGTCATTCTATCTGTTCCATCGGTTATTCATCGGCGACTGATACGACGACGTTACAGCGACGTTACAGCGACATCGCAAAAACACAGGTGTCTGTCGTGTTTTGGCGACGTCGCTGTAACGTCGTCGTATCAGTCGCCGATGAATAACCGATGGAACAGATGAATAACCGATGGAACCGATAGAATGACCGATGGAACCGATACTCGTGCATATAACCTTGAAATCTATGCTTATAAAGTCAATTCGAATGACTATCGTGCTGAGCATAATATACATATTTATCCATGCACTGTAGTTTATCTATAGTTATACTCGCAAAATATTGTTTGAGAGAAATCACTTACTATCATAGCCTAGTCCGATAGGCCTAGGTCTCAATCCGTAATTAGACATGTATTTACCCATACCGAGAAAGAATTTAATTGTGTTTATAAATGAATGCGTCATACTTTTATCAGTTTATTTGTATAATCGCTACCTGACTTCCCGTTCGCGAAGGGTAATATTTCTTTACGGAAAATTATTGACCTATATAAATTTCCTCGCATTCAATTGACGGCAACTTAATCGACTCAATTGTGAAGTATTATGAAAACTTTCGGACAGTAATTAACTGTTGTCAAATGACCAGCTGTACATAATAGGGCCTACTGCATTCAAGTTGAAAACGATTGCATTGATCTTTGCCGACGAATCAGTCATGTTCGCGTGCTTACCGGAATACACATCTTTTACTGTGCCAGTGTGGGGTTCCTTTGAGGCACAAGTTATTTTCGTTTTAATTATCTCAATCAAACACTCAATAATGCCATAATCCGACAATTTTATTTTAGAGGTTTTATAAAATATATGGATCATTGAAAGTGTAATAAAATGATACTTTATAGTTGGGAAGTGCCCCACCCGGACATTTACCCACCGGAAATTTACCCACCCTGCTAATAAAATGCAGACATCAAAGAATGTTTTGACTGATCAGTGAAGCCTGGTCAGTGAGGCCATCTCAAGCGATGTCAACTCAGCCGATGTAATGTTTTGACAGACACGAAAGCGTGTTCTGACAAACATGAAAGAGTGTAATTTTGACGATAGTTTGGGACATCAACGCAGTTGAAACAATGTTGTGACAATTATGATCACAGTATGAATTCTAGTGAGTGAACTCTAGACAGCTATATAACCTTAGCAAAGTTATCATGGAATCATATCTTCAATCATGGAACTGATTAAGAACAATCGTGGTGGTGACATATTATGTTTCGAAGGTCATGCTTATACCAAAAAGAAAGTCAACAAATCGTCAATCAGATGGGAGTGTTCGCAGTGACGAGCTCTCACATGCAAGGGGTGTGTCACAACTGATGACGAGGTAAGTCTCAAGGCAAGTCTCAATTTCCTCGATGTTAATTCATTTTCTGAGAAACAGATATAAAGAGCGTTCTTAGTTAATTATCCAATAATATGTGCGCAAATTTCCATAAGGAGCATTTAATTTGATATGTTTTTAATATGTAAAAACTCAAACATCGGGGCCTCATTACGCACTGTCTTTAGTGAATTTATGTAAAAAAAATGTTGTTTCGCTGCGAGAACATGGCGCAGGGGCGGATCCAGGAATTTTGAAAAGGGGGGCGCCATTAATATAGGCATAGCATCATCCGAGCCGCAAAGCGGCGATCGGGGGAGAGCACAAGAGGGACCCCTGTGGTAGATGGGGGCACGGGCGACCTCCCCCGGGATTTGTTTTTGGATCCTACATTCAAAACGACACGTGCTGTATCCATCGGATACTGATATTAAAATAACTAGAAAATGAATAATATTGAGTTACATATATACATTTGATATGTTCCAATCTGGGTATGCACACATAAAACATAAATCTCAGTTTATGTAGCTTATATGGAGCTAGTGATAATTAAATTTACTCCGAACAATGGATGTATCGATATTATACTATACATCAGGACTGGGTACATGTGCATCACAAAATACTACGATTGTCGGACAATTGGGACCTTGCTGGACGATTAATTGGGACCTTGTGCGATTGGGACCTTGGTCGATTTGGGTCCTTGTATGATTGGGACCTTGGGTCAGGACGATTGGGACCTTAATAGTATACCGTAGTATGGCGTAGGCCTATATATAATTTCTTTACGATGATATAATGCTGTTCGATGGTTTGAAGTTCGATAGTACAACCTCCGTACTATCGAATGCTCAGACTATATATACGTTGTATACTATAGGCTTATCCCAAAGTGTAGCCATCTCATTTCTATTGCTACATGTACATGTATATATAGATGGAATTGACAGTTTGACACCACAGTTAGAATTGCTATATCTATGTTTAAATAAAAACTTATGGCGCCTGGCCAGATATTTTCCGACGCCCAGAGGGCGCCGGATGGTAGATCCGCCCTTGTGGCGGACACTTTTTGTCCTCACTGTTATTTTATAAACATTTGCTGGCAATTCTCCCCTGCATTTGGGTCTGCCAGCTGGTCAGCACGTTTATTTGGAGCCCGAGAGTAGTACCGTACCAGTACCTCAATATTGGAATGATAACACGGAAACATTGATTTGGTATTAACTATTTTATTTGATTTATTGAATTACAACTTGATACCTATCCATCCTTAGTGTATCCATCCTTGTGTGTTTCATTACCGTTTTTCCTTCGAAGTTTGGTGGACGGCTTGAATCCGTCCGTTGTGTCGGTGAATTTTCAACTTACCTGGGGCTGAGAAATAGATCTCAATGGGCTGGAAATTTACTCCATCTTTGGGTTAGCCTACCTGTGTTTAAATGCAATTTTTCCCAATTCGAACGGACCCTGACCCATTCCCAAAATAGGCAAAAATCCCTGGGACCGCGCACTATAGGTCTCAATCAGTAATTAGATATTTATTTACCCATATATACGGTAAAATAATCGAAGAATTGAATTGTGTTTATAAATGAATGCGTCATACTTGATCGCCTCATGACTTCCGGTTCGCGAAGTGTAATATTTCTTACCGAAGAATATTGACCTATATAGATTTTCGCGCAATCACGGCAACTTAATAGACTCAATTGTGAAGTTTTATGAAAACTTTCGGACGCTTGTCAAATGACACACTGTAGTAGGGCCTAGTGCATTGAAAACGATTGCATTGATCTTTGCTGACGATTCACTGTCATTGAATGTATAAAAAGCTGTGCCAAAATTTTCTTCAGAATGAAAAATAAAGAGCGTTTCTGTGTGATGAGGTATTTTTCGGCCGCGAAAGATTTTATGAACCTAAATATTTCAAATACATTCAATGCCGTATAGTTACCGTAAGACAAAGCCGAGGCAGTATGCAAGTGGACCTTTGATGAAACTTCAAAGGGAAAATCGAGGAGAAAGTGACATGTAATCATGTTCACTCAAACAAGAGTTACGATGTAGCAAATAATGTCGATTACAACAAAGTCGACGTCTGGGTGTATTCTGCCTGGTGCGCCTGGCGTTTGAGATATACAGACGTGCGCAAAAATAACGGAGATTAACAATTTCCCATTCAAGGGTTTTACTCACTTTTTGTGGCAATATACGTTAACAATACTTTATGGATATATATAACAAAATAAAATGATGCATGGTTTATACACCAATTGAATAAAGCGTCTACATGGTTTGTTTATGTGGATTTGCAATAGACCGGATATGGATGATTAGAATTGTGCAAAATTAATCGGCTTTCCGGGAAACGGGGCACCAATCTGAGTGCACCGCTTCCCTTAGACGTTAAGAAAAAGACTTTTAAAATAAAATAAATTGAGCGCACAAAATAAATAACAAATTTTTTAAATCGTACCGAATTCTACTATTGAAAACATCAACTCCAACACGCTATGGTTCACTACACTATCAATCATTACTTATTGATACAGTGCTTAAATAGGTACATATTTCACATTTCGACTTGACTGTGGTGTTTGTTCCTTCAATAACCCGAAATGTATTTATGAAACTTGGCATGTATGGATTAGAGTTATGTCCCGTAGCTCGGGTATGTTACAAATTGGGAATCTGTTCGGAGTATGTGCAGAATACACCCAGACGTCGAATATCTTTCGGTATGCATGGGGGGGGGGGGGGGGGGTCTTCAAAATCGAAGATCAGATAAATTGTTGACATCGTAAAATGTCGCACATTTCCAGTTTCGGGCGCTCGTATAGTTAATTTTCACTGGGCAATGGATATGCCACATATGGATTGAGAATATTTACAGTTGTATTTAATATGCTCATTTGTCCATATAATAGCCACTCGAATAAAACATGGGAATAATTTAATTTACTAATTCTCGGTTATGGTGTCAAAGTATACCACATTAGAACAAAATATCGGTAAGCTCCTCCCACAGCCAACCAATTAAAGCAGAGAATAAAATCTCATTAAATAATCCGGGATTATTGACAGGTTTATGTCGACGTGATGGCATGCGCGCGGGAACGATGCATCGGTATTTTTATTTTTGACAACAAAGTTCCACTAAAATTGTTAGATCGTTGAAACAGTGGGGTTAAATATAAATGTGATTCGTCATAATGACCACAAAGCCGATGTTATGTACGAATTTAAATTTCCTTTAATTAAAAATACTAACCTTCGTATATTTCTACTATAAAATACTTGTTTTAAACTCGAAAAAAAGACGATACAAACCAGAAATCTATCCCCGGTGTACATGCCGTTCATTCGCAGTGTACTTGCCGTTCGGGACACAACAGTATAAATTTATTTCACTATCGAGTGTCACTGTATTTAATTAATAGATAAGAATGACGGCTTTTGTTGTCAATTTGGATACATTTGTAAAAATTACTACTTTGAGCTAGATTATTCTCCATTTCTATTTTATCACCCTGTCGGAGTGTTTCAAATCACTTTAAGACTAATTTAGAGGACAATTAATTGTGTTTATACAATGTTTTGTCATAAGAACACTGTATTTAGCAGACAGTTATGATTGTGTTTACAAAACATTTTTCCATGCACGTGCGCCGTCTCATCAAGTCCTTGTATTCCCGCACACAAGGATTAATTGAAGTGATAATGAAAGTCAAGATAGAATTCAATATGATTTTTTTTATAAATACGAATAAAATATCCCATACAAATCCCAACCAAGAATTATTATATGACCATCCACATGAGACAAGTCGTCCCAAACACAAAATCACTGTCGGGGCGAGTTATCTCCCGTCTAGTTGCTCCGTTTCCTTCGTGGACACATGCATTCGAATGCTGGTAGCTGGTGACGGATTATTACCTGTACGTTTATCTGGATGCGAAGAGCGATAGTCATAGCACTGGCTTACAAACATGACGTTATTACGTCGTAATTTAAGTCCATCGGTCAACCATCGGTTATTTTGAACATCGCCATCGGTCGACCGATGTATGCCATCGGTCAAATGATGTACGCCATCGGTCGAACCATCGGTCGTTTATCACGTCAGTCGCATCGGTCAACCGATGATTTAACCGATGTACATCGGTTATCGGTCGGTATCGGTTTTTGCATTTCGCTACGGTCCCTAAGATGATGCAGTATTTAATCTCAGATTCACATTTCCTAATTCTGACATTTTATTCCTATAATTCAGAAATTATGCAACGCTGTTAAAGAGGCATTTGTTCAGTTTTATGAAAAGGATTTGATCTATCGGAGTGTGCGTCTTGTCAACTGGTCATGCACATTGAATTCAGCAATATCTGACATTGAGGTATGTGAAATTATGTTAGTGTGTTCATAGACATAAACGGGTTTGGGTGCCTGAAGTTTGGGCGCCCAAAATTAATTAAAACCAAACCGTAATATTCGGATTTGTTGTGTTTTTGTACATCTAATATATATTTTGGAACTTCTGTCTGTTTGTTTTGTGTTAGCTATGGCCGGGAAAACTGCCGGGCGGATTGAGCCCAAACTTCCTATCTAAGGGTAAAATACCAGATGGAGTGTCATCGCACCGCTTCCGAGAACGTCAGAGCACTCATTTTCAAATCCCCCGCCACCGCAATGGCAATTCATGGGTTAATCGCGTGATAGTTAAAGAGCGTTCGTATCCGCAGTGTCGTAGATAAAGAGCGTATATGTGTCCAGACATGAGCTTGTTGTGTCTGTGTCCAGACATGAGCGTGTTGTCTGTGTTCGTACTTAGGGGTTCCTAGGAATGGGGGAGATTTTCATCGGGTCAGTTTTTCCGCCCGAGGTGACCTTCACCTTGAAACGGGTACCCACAAATGATGAATTGTCATTTTGTCCGGGGAGTGTTTTGGACGGGTCAAATAGTGACTCCGACCTGACCTTGACCTTCAAAATTGTCAATTCAAGGTCAAAACCCGGACGAAGTCGGGTCACCTGCTAGTCTACTATATATTTTAGGACTTCTGTCTGTCTGTTTGTTGTTTGTCTGTTAGCTATGGCCGGGAAAACTGCGAGGCGGATTTAGCCCAAACTTGCTACCTAGGGTTACATTTGTCCAGGGAGTGTTTTGGACGGGTCAAATCGTGACTCCGACCTGAACTTGACCTTCAAAAAGGTCAATTCAAAGTCAAATCGGGTAAAACGGGACGGATTTCGACGAAATTTGATACCTACAGATACTTTTGTCCGGGGAGTCTTTTGGATGGGTCAAATCGTTACCCCGACCTGACCTTGACCTTCAAAAAGGTCAAATCGGGTAAAACGGACGGATTTCGACGAAATTTGATACCCATGAGTACTTTTGTCTGGGGAGTGTTTTGGACGGGTCAAATCGTGACCCCGACCTGACCTTGACCTTCAAAATTTTCAATTCAAGGTCAAATCGCGAATTTTGACGGGATTTCGACAATATTTGATACATAGGGTTATTTTGGTCTGAGGAGTGTTTTGGACGGGTCAAATCGTGACCCCAACCTGACCTTGACCTTCAAAATGGTCAATTCAAGGTCAAATCGGGTAAAACCTGACGGATTTCGACGGGTACTGTTGTCGGGTACTTTTGTCCGGGGAGTGTTTTGGACGGGTCAAACGTGACCTCGACCTGACCTTGACCTTCAAAATGGAATTCAAGGTCAATTCGCCGAAAAGCAGAGGGGAAACAGCCCGGACGAAGTCGGGTCCACCAGCTGGTACATTATATTTGGGAAAACACTCAAAATATCTGATGCTAAAACAACATTGGAAGTAACAATAATCAGTGCCATTGTAGTTCTATATATAACACTAAATATTAGCAGAGCATTATTTTTGTAAATATCCTGTGGAATTTCCAAAGATATATTTGGCATGCCTGCATTATTGATTTCTGAAGTACCAGTACACATAAACCCACATGGTGTTGTCGATGGAATAATTGATAATTATACCCCCCCGCAACGAAGTTAAGGGGGGTATACTGGAGTCAGCTTGTCCGTCCGTCCGTCCGTCGTCCGTCCGTGGACACAAATTTGTCCGGAGTTTTTCTCAGTCGTTTTTGATCAATTTCCGTGAAACTTGGCACAGACTTCAACCACCATGGGAATCTGTGCACCTGCGATTATGACGTCTGTCGGACTTTTTTTGGTGGAGTTATCTCCCCTTTTTCGACTTAGAAAATGTTCGCAACATGTATACTTTTGTCCGAGCTTTTATTCCTACATTTTTCGGTAAATTGTTTTAAAACGTGGCACAGATATTTAGTACCATGGGAACTTGTGCACCTGCGATTATGACGTTTGACCGACATTTTTTGGTGGAGTTATCCCCCTTTTTTGACTTAGAAACTTTTTTTTCAACATGCATAATTTTGTCTGAGCTTTTATTCCTACATTTTTCGGTCAATGTTTTTTAATCTTGGCACTGATATTTAGTACCATGGGAACCTGTGCACCTGCGTTTATGACGTCTGTCTAACATTTTTTGTGTGGAGTTATTCCCCTTTTTCGACTTAGAAATTTGTTCGCAACATGCATAATTTTGTCCAAGCTTTATTCCTACATTTTTCGGTCAATAGGTTTAAGATTAGGGTTATGGTTGTACACCTGCAATGGGAATTGTTACTTTATTATTTTAACTAAATGTTTACTGACATGTGAAACATTTTAGTATTTTAAAAACAGGGGGGTATCCGTAGTCCCATTGGGACAGTCACACCTCTAGTTATATTTATGTTTTAACTCGGTTCACTCAAACAAACATAAATGATTTATAGAATAACAACAACGAATTATAGAAACAAATGTTTTAATCTAGAAATTCAGGTCAACATCATTTGCTTCAAATAAATTGTGCACAATGCATATATATGCATATATATAGATGATAAAGTTAGGGAAATCGACTATAGTCATATTAAATGTGAATTTGTCATATGATAACCATGCTTAATGCCAACAAGTACAGATATGCATAGAAGCGTACTCTGCCAAATTTTGTGTTCATGAAATATAGAATTATCAAAATTCAAAATGCCCAAATTGCAGACAGAGAGCTGAATATGAACATAGCCATCTTTCGCTCTCTGATTTCCAACGACCATGCTTCTCCTAAAAGACGATCATCAATACCCGCCTGAGCTGCTGCTGTTGCCCCTCCAGAACGTAAACCGTGTAAGCCATAAGTAGCAATATTTAAACCAATATTCTGAAAATGAGCTAGTATAATTTCACAAGATCTAGAATACGATAAGTGTGCCTTTCCCTTCAAGATATAGGAGTGTGAAGACTGTAAATATACTATTTTCCTAAACTTCATCAGAATTAATCATCGGCAATCCCTGTCGCTGGCAAATACCGACGTAACATCTGGCAGGGACAAATAGGCTTATCCGAGGAAGCAACAACCACGAGCACACCATTGTTGTTCCACAATTCCAAATAACTTTTATGAAACTTAACATGATTTTGTCGCAAACTAACAAGTTCTGAAAACTGAAGAAATCCAGCGAATCCTAACAGACACATTGTTAGGACCCTGAGATCGTTTAACTTAGCGCGCTCACTTCCACTTACGAGTAACGCTAAGTGCTCTGGTGTTATAGGCTCCGTTTTTGTTACCGGTTTGCCAAGCATTCGCACAGCTGCTCTTCTAACTAAAGACACTCTGAACGATGAACATGGATCAGAACATTCCGCCATCTGGTGTGCCCAACTGATGCCATAGAACGCGCCATTGGCATTGAACACCGCGACACTAACTTCATCCTGAATGAAACTAACCAGGTATAAAGCGACGTCATCCTTATTTGCTGGAAGATATTTCATCCCTTGGACCAGCGCCCAGTCCTTCCACTTTGAAAGCAATGAAGAAATTTGTTGTTTGTGGAATCTGCGCGAGAACTCATCAAATCGCATTCTAAACTATCTTCTAACGCTGTCAACTCTGTTGAAGTAAACCTGTCAGTCCTGTGTAGCCTGAAATATTTCTGCTAAAGGAAGCCGTTCTCACTGAACTATATGGATATATGTCCTGTATTGTAAACCACAGTAGGAAAGGGGTTAACTTTTTGGTTGCCTCCCGCCATAATAATGTACTTGCCCGATTAGTTACGCATGAACGCTCCCAATATAGCTGCTGTACTCCAGTGGATTCGTCAGTTATTATTTCCTACTTGTCGCCGACAGTTGTATCAGGGAGTATTTTTCTTGAATTTCGAGTTTACAACTCACCAAATTCAATTTGTCGATACAATATAGCTTTCTAGGTTGTCTTAATTCTCGTTCGTTTATAATTATCGGTTTCGAATTCATGGACCGTTTCGCTTCAAACATACAATTGTTCCGTGTTTTTGAAAAGCCGATTTTATTCGATTTTGTTTTGCGTCTTAAATTGACAAGTTTGCCATAGAACGGACTTGAACGGCCTTCGTTACAGTGACTTAAGACGTACATAGATTATTGTGAACGGTACATCTATGGAATTATTATCGAGCATATAAGGTATGATAGAATTGGTCAAACCGTAAATGCCACGTGGTTCGATACCAGAAGTCTCCTAATTTCGTGCCAATGTTATACTCGTGAAAGCGTTTCCATTCGCGGAGTTTTCTTTCAATAATTCCATTTCTACTGACCCTATATCTTTCATACGTTTCTGCACAACGTGCTTTCACATAATACTTTTGTGTTTACGTTTCAATACTGTCACATGTATCCATGATCCAGCTCTGTTGAATACATTTTTATCAGAATGGATCTGTTTCCTGTAGAATAATAATTGTTAATTATACCCCCCGCAACGAAGTTAGGGGGGGTATACTGGAGTCAGCTTGTCCGTCCGTCGTCCGTCCGTGGACACAAATTTGTCCGGAGTTTTTCTCAGTCGTTTTTTGATCAATTTCTGTGAAACTTGGCACAGACATCAACCACCATGGGAACCTGTGCACCTGCGATTATGACGTCTGTCGGACTTATATTGGTGGAGTTATCCCCCCTTTTTTTACTTAGAAATGTTTTGCAACATGTATACTTTTGTCCGAGCTTTTATTCCTACATTTTTCAGTAAATTTTTTTAAAACGTGGCACAGATATTTAGTACCATGGGAACTTGTGCACCTGCGATTATGACGTCTGTCCGACATTTTTTGGTGGAGTTATCCACCTTTTTCGACTTAGAAACTTTTTTTGCAACATGCATAATTTTGTCCGAGCTTTTATTCCTACATTTTTCGGTCAATGTTTTTAATCTTGGCACTGTTATTTAGTACCATGGGAACCTGTGCACCTGCGATTATGACGTCTGTCCGACATATTTTGTGTGGAGTTATTCCCCTTTTTCGACTTAGAAATTTTTTCGCTACATACATAATTTTGTCCAAGCTTTTATTCCTACATTTTTCGGTCAATAGGTTTAAGATTCAAAGGGTTATGGTTGTACACCTGCAATGGGAACTGTTAATTTATTATTTTAACTAAATGTTTACTGACATGTGAAACATCTTAGTATTTTTAAAACAGGGGGGTATCCGTAGTCCCATTGGGACAGTCACACCTCTAGTTGTTACTTAATATGACATTAGTAGTACTACTAATCAGTAGCGACATTATTGCTTTAAGACAGAGATTAATATCTGACGAATCTCAGAATTGTGGTTCATGGTTTGATTCTTGTAACGAGCATCAACTTCACTGTAGAATTTAGAAATGCTATCATTTGATGATTATGACATGACATGATTATGACGGACATCATAGCTAATGATCAATCTCAGACATGTCTGTCAATTTAATATCTATCTCGTTGTTTATGCTCTAATGAACAATAGCTGCAGTTCTAAGCAAGCCGGTATGAACCGGTCGGCTTGTATTGCTCTCAGGTGCACGATCATCGTGATGGCCTAATAATAGTGATCTGTGATCAGGCTGAAATTAATAATTTCACTCCGTCTCAATTCTAAATTATAGTTATTGTGAATTTCTCCAAAATTAACTCATGCTGACATTATTATTTGGCACCTGAGAGTAACGACTATGTTCGTTACGACTCCATAATTTCCATCCTTCCTGTACAGGTTTAAAGACGGCGGAGGGTGTCAGTTTACTACGATTCTGGTTATGGATATGATTGAGACAGGGGAACTTGGTTTTGGGCATCCTTTGACGTCAGATGTCTGAATTTCGGCTTCATCAGTTATTCCCTGGAGTCTGGAATGTTTGCTATCCCAGTCGTACGAACTTGACAAAACAACAATTACCAATCATGGGCACTCAGTTTGCACTCTTCCCTCTGAAGGTGTCTAATCTTGAATTCAATATCTCCATAAATATTTGAAGGTTCTTTCGATCCTTTCCCCATCTTGGTTCCATTATGGGACTGTGAAAGTGTAATTTGCGATGGAACTATCTCACAATGACTTGTGGCGAATAACTCTTCTTATGATTCCACTTCGCTTTCAAGCCATCCTTAGTTTATTTGCATACCGGTCCACTCATTGGCTCTCATTGAATAGACTTATTCCTGATCACAGACTGACAAGATTTAGAATCGCGGTGACCTGACTCCTCCAGTTAACTGGCCCACAGTCATTTGCTGCTGTGGAATGTTACCGTGTCCAACTTTGAGGTGCCTGGATGAAGGCCCCCAATGCGAAATAACAGAAGTGGTATTCCAAGAAGGGGGGGGGAGACATTATTTATGGCAAGTAACCATATCATATGTGCGCTTGGTACACGAACATGCTGTGCATACATTGCAGCGCGCATTGTTCATAAAGGGCATGGTAGGAGTTTTGAAAGTATTCATTGACTAGCCGGAGTTTACATGAATTTCAAATACATACAAATCCAGACCTTGGCTCTTTGCATTCTATTAATACCTTTCGTACCGTTGATATGGCAAATAGACTTCACACACGAATGAAGCACAGTTATTTGGAAAGCATTTATATTGTCACGTGCCCCACGACCACTGCCAATAGCCTTTCCGAAAAGAGTACATCACATGGCTCTTCATACTTCTATTGCCCATATCAAATTGATTATCTGGCACATAGACACTAAAAAGGCGGGACGTTTGCGCTGTCCAGCTTAGCTTTCGAGCTCATTGACCAGCGTTACAGACATTTCCCCGCAGGCAGAGGACCACCCCGTGTGAGTGGATCCGGACCCCATGGCACCAGATGCCCGATCACAGGGACCTGCCATGCTGCCAACTCTGCGCGCTTCGGTATATGCTGTCTATGTCCTCTTTTCCTTTAACATTCCTTAACACAGGACCACTTAGGTAGGGGGAAGTTCCTCTCTATCATGTGGCTTCTTTCCTTTACAACAACCTGGCTATTAAATTCAATACGTTACGCCATTTGGGATGCGTGTCCTTTAATGAACTTAGTACAGTTAAACTTCGTTAAGTCGAACGTCGGTAACTCGAATACCCCACTTAAGTCGAAGCCATCGCCTGGTCCCGGCTGAGCTTGTGAGCAAAGCCATTAGAATAATTACGGTTAAGTCGACGGTGGATAAGTCGAAATTGCGCTTAAGTCGAAACAAAATTTAGTCCCACCAGCCAGATTATAACACTAATTACAATGGTTAAGTCGAAGCCCTGTCGGCGACGCATCGCCATGTGATTATAACTCAGTGTGCTTCTATTCATTACCCTAAAAAGCTGTGAAGTTTCCTGGAGTCTTTATTTATCCTAATGCATTGTTTAACATATTAACGAGGTGTGGGGGTCAATTTCCCCTGTGAGGATTAGTAGTGTTGACAGGCGAAATGAAAACCATATTTAAACGGCCTGATACAGAGAATAATTTCATTCAGTCATGTCTTCCCAAAACGAAAACAATGTTCCAAACGAAGAAATGCTATTGACAAGAAGGCTGAACTCAATTTGAATGTTCTCGATGCCATGACACTGATGCAGCCATCGTGGGCCATATCGGATCGATATGAATTCAACTGGTTGGAATTTGTGGTCACCAAATGGTCAAAACAGTTAAGTCGAACACTCGGATAACTCGAAGTAATCCAACGGTCCCTTGCAATTCGACTTAACGAAGTTTAACTGTATGACAATATCCAATTGTTTCCTTCTTTGAGGAGCCATATTCAGAGCGGGTCTTCCTTAGATTGCTGCATGCATCATACTAACCTAACTATAACACACCTAGGTCGTTCTGCTGCATGTTTGGAGAAAGTCACATGCTGTTCTAGGCCGCGGCCTGAGTATTACGTAGGGTGACCAGGACAATTTACACACATCGTTTATCATCTGACTACATTTTACATCATTCGTAATGATTTTGGTTGTCAACTGTCTGAATATTTAAGTACGGTCGTTTATTTATGTACATTCAATAGACATGATCTGTGCGCCTTCGTTTCTTGACATCAGCTCGCGGTTGGTATTCCACTGGGAACATGGATTGGTAGTTTACTTTCTCAGTGGCTGCTCTGGTCACCTTAGGTCATCTTCAGTCATGAGCACCATGTGCTTATGGCTGTTCGTGTCATGCTCTCATGGATATATATCTATATTTAGTGATACATTGGATCATGCCAGGGATCTGTGCTCTGGCTTCGTCCATTGGACTGATGGGCGAGGCTTTGGTAAGGCCTTCTGGCATGATCTTGTGATGAATTATATATCAACCTGATATATCTATCATATCATTTTATCTATTATATATTTTGGAAGATCTGTGTGTGTGTGTGTGTAATCGATGAACGGCCGACCCGATTTCGATGAAACTTGGTATGTTGGGGTATTTTCGGCCGGGGGGGGGGGGGGGGGGGGTGACATAGGCCTATTGATTTTCAGATTCGAGGTCAACTTTTCACGTGCCGAGGTCAAATCTGTTTTTACGCTGTGTTACAGGACTTTCATTTGAGTTCGGTGCTTACAAATCGATTCGAAACAGCGCGAATAATAAAATGCCAGTCATAATAATGACACTGTGAGAATCTTTCGTGTTTCCTCTTTCCAACGATATATAATGCGTATGTATCCGTTTTAGTTATCTGCCTCAATTATCAAGAAGAAGTGGTACTATCTTCCATCAGGATAAAAACAATGCCTAACTTCTATGACGTCGTTAGAGGTCATAACGTTAGATCACGTTAACGCTTAACCGGCCGATGCATTTGACTGTTTCAGACGTCTTGGCGATATCTCGGGCACCGATGGTAATTTATCTTTACGTTGAAACTTGATAATTAATGAGCGTGTGTATATGAGGCGCGTTTATATACTTGAGTGGAAATCAAATCGGGTTAAACTGGCGGATTTTTACGGACGAAATTTGATGCATAGGGTATCTCGGTATCCGCTCGGCCGATTTCCCGGTATCCGCTGGGCCGATTTCCACCATTTTTGGGGTGTTGGTGTTTGACCCCACCTGACATTGACCTTCAAAATGGTCAATTCAAGGTCAAAGCCCGGACGAAGTCGGGTCACCTTCTAGTATATCTATATACACAATGTGTAGCACAGGGTTTCTGCATGATATCTTGTGCTACATACCTCTGCGACATGTGATTACTGTTCTAAGAAGAAAGACAGGACCAGTTCACGCTCCTCCGGTTACGCCTCGGCAGTACAACCAATTAGTGGGGATGTGTCTGGTGGAGTAGACGGGGTACTTGGGACGTTTGTCCCCCACCAGCACCAGCGGTTCTGGCGCTAAAGCTGCCAAATCGCGTGCGCACGAATCAACACCGGCCACAGGGCATTCGGCAGCTTAAGCGCAGGGCAGGGGCCGTAGCCATAGCGGTAAAGCGCCGAGACCCCCTGGACACGCTCTTAATTCAGACAAGGTCTTGCCTGCCACTCAACCGTCTTGGGGTCGGAGAACAATGACCTCTCCCCACCCTCCAGCTTGGACAGGATATTAGCTTGGTCAGGACCACCTGCAGCATGTGGGGGGGGGGGGGGGGGGGGGCTCCCGCTGATCCGATGGATTGACTCCCTTATCGTTGTCCAAACCCAATTGGGCTATTGGGTTCTCAATTTGATCCCTGTGCCACAAATTGGGCATCAGATTCTCTGCCATTGGCTTTGGCGAACAGCAGTTAGTTAATTCTTAATGTTGGTTGTCTAGCCATCTTCAGAGTGGGCCTCCTCCAGTGCAGGCGTTCTGTCGCTAAGGCGGAGAGTGAGTTGGTCTCCTTGCATCCCATGGCGGCTGGGACCTTAGAACTGAATGACGAAGAAGAAGAAGAAAGAAGAGCATCTTCTGCAGTTATACTTGCTCGGTTCGCTTGCAACTTTTAATTGGTTGGCACCACCTGGGTTGTTTCTTCCAAAACAAGGGGGGGAGGTACATGTTTGAGCAATGTAGAACGCTGAATATTATATGCGTTAATGTCACATAACAAATCATAGCAGATTCATTAAAGAGTTCATATTTATGTGTAATGTGTTTCAGAAGAGTACATTCCTCTATAACTTTGGATATTAACTTTATTGCTCGTGCCTCCTCCTGTGCTTGCATTCTAATCCATATAGTTCAGTGTGAACGGCTTTCCTTTAGCGGAAAAATATTATTTTAAAAAGTATAATACATTTTTCCTTAAAGAAAGCCGAACACTGAACTATCATAGATCCCTCTCATGGCGGTGCCATTCCCAACCCCGCAACTCGCCAATCTCCTGATTGAGTCGGAAATAAAACTGACGAATCCACTGGAGTACAGCGGCTATATTGGGAGCGTTCACGCATGACTAATCGGGCAAGTACATTATTATGGCGGGAGGCAACCAAAACAAAAAGTTAACCCCTTTCCTACTGTGGTTTACAATACAGGACATATATCCATATAGTTCAGTGTTCAGGCTTTCTTTAAGGAAAAATGTATTATACTTTTAAAAATAATATATTTGTAAAACAATACAATCATCTCGAGAAATCTATAAGGTCTCGCACCATGATATATCTGCCTCAAACTATCCATCGAGGTAAACAACTTAATAGCTGGAAAAAGAAAGTGTTATCTTTATGGAAACATGTATACCGTGAACAAAATTACAGACAGGATTTAACTTCAATAATTTGACATTCGTATATGCATTAATCGAATCGAATCGAATCTCAAATATTTGCAGGTACTTGTTGGTTTTTGGATACTAGAAGGGTTTTTTGTAACTCTGTATATGGTTTGGCACACTCATTTGATGTATTATGGAACTAGTTGTGCTTTGGAAACTCATATGGTGGCATATATGACTACATATTGGTTATACATTTATTCGATATCGTAAGATTTAGTAAAATAAATTCCCAAAAAAGAGCACTTCAATTGTTCAAATCGACTACCATTTTCGCTGTCATTTTGAACACTTTTTAGACAACGAATTGTCAAATCCTTGGGACATGACTTATTATAATGGATTATGATTCGCCATTTTATAGTTTTTGAGTCAAATTATGCACGAAATAGCAGGCATATGCTATGGCAACAAGAATAATGAATTTATGTTGCAGGTTTCTGTCACAATAATAAATTTAGAGGACATTGAAGTGATTGGTAGTACACTCCAGGAAATGGCCGCCATATTGCCTGGTACATACATGCACGTTGGCCAACCTGGTTCCCAGACAAAAATTCCAATTTTCACCATTTTCTTACATATTTTCTTCATTTTTATCCAAAATTAACGACTTTCCTTTCATGAAACGCATGGAAATTTTGGATATGTTATTATTTGTTCACATTTGGGAACTCGACTGAGCATTTATGGTTGGAATATTTGTTTATTAACAAAATTCCAGTTTGCACCATTTTTTTTTCACATATGCCAGTGTTCTGACCCAAAAAATGACGACTTTCCAATTATGGAATTCATGGGGTTTTTGGATATGTTATTATATGAGTATAGTCACACTCAAAAACACCAAAGTTCACGGTTGGGCATTTCTTTCCATCAGTTTGACTGGACTAACAAGGAACTGCAAAATTGACACAAAAAGTCATAAATACGACCCTATTTCTACAACCAGTAGAACCTTTTTTTATATGTTGTTCCCCAGATTCTGCCCGACGAAATTACACTAAAAACAACTTGTTACTAATTTATAATTATTATTTATTAACTAACACCATTTCCGATTGGGCAAAAGCCGCCACGTGATAGTCCTGGAAAAAGTCATATTGGACTCCCGAAAGTCATACTGGACTCCCGACTGTACAATATCACTTTTTATTGGGACTCCGTGACGTCACGAATTCACTCTATTGCAAAATGAATCGGTGAAATTGTGATGCGCGCGCATCACTGATGGATTTTTAGCAGACATTTCACTTCCGCATTGAGTTTTTTTTCTCACTTCCGTGTTTACTTTTCCAAATCATGCTTTCTGATGATCAATACACAGGCTTTTATAGAGAATTGCCGACAAATACCAATATAACTACAAAATTTGGATAAACATACAGATGGATAATAAAAATGTCATTATACAATGTTGTGTACAGTATGAGTTTTTCTTGTACTCGTCCAGGTTGTGGGAAAAATCATATTGGACTCGACACTGGCGTGTCTTGTCCAATATGACTTTTCACCACAACCTGGACTCGTACAAGAAAAACACATACTGTACACAACATTGTATAATAACTTTATAATATAGATTCACCTAAAAATCCGAGTCTCAACCATAAAATTACAATTTTCACCATTTTTGTTTAGATATTCCTGACTTTTGATCCAAAAATGACGACTTTCCCACGCTGGGATTCATGGAGATTTTAGTTATGTTATAATATTGATAGTTACATTCAAACACACCAAAAGACATTGCATAGCAATATGTTCGCGGTTGGGTGTTTCTTTCCATCAGATTGACTGGACTAATAAGAAACAGCAAAATTGACACAAAAAGCCATAAATACCACCCAATTTCAAAGGGCGGTAGAAATTTTTCCCCAAAACGGATTTCAGCGGATTTTTGATATATTGTTCCCCAGATTGTGCTCGACAAAATGACACCAAAAAAAGCTTGTCAACAACTTGTTGCATGATTTCACATCAAATCCCTCATCCGATCATCACCATACTTCATACTGATTTTCGAGGTGCACCATATGGGTGTTATCAAATTTTTTTTATTTTCATTTGAAAACATGCCAGTTGACATCTTGGATTTTACTTTATATATATCTCTTCATGTTGACATCTATTATTACTTAGACATTTCACCTTTCATAATCACTCTAATGACTGTAACACATGAAATTATCCCCTCTCCAAGTTGAGCTACAGTTTCATTGACACTTTCATTTATATAAATTGTTGTCTATGTCCTATGCCAGTACTTTTGATATAACCTCTTGTTTACATAGAATAGATAATAAAACAAGACTTGACACTTTACAGGTTGACAAAAAAGAAGTTCCAGGAAGAACATTGCTGGCTGTCCCAGGATACAAGGAAAAAGTAGAATTCGGGGTCCTCATATCATTTGCATACAAAGTTGAGAATTCTGGTTGGTATTTATTAAAAGTGTAGGATGTAGACAATAGATAACTGTTTATAGTAATGTGCATTTTTTCTGCTCGTGAGATGTGAGGTTTATTATGCCAAAATAAAAAAGACCAGTTTTTCTGGTGACCCACCGGCCCCTATTCCGGTGTAACAGGATATCTCCCCCCTGGATATCTCCCCCCCCCCCACCCTGGATACTCTCCCCCCCCCCCCCCCCCATGTATGACAAAAAAATTATTTCACTCATTTGATATCGTTTGGTTCTGAAATGGCCAGAATTTTTTTTTTGGAGATTAAAACAATTTTTTTTTTTTTTTTTTTATTTTTTTTTTTTATTTAAAAAAAAAAAGTGACAAAATTATTGTTTTCACGAATTTGATTGTCTGTTCATTGACCAGAAAAAATGTTTTTTTTTAATTCAATTTTTTTCTTTTCTTTCAAATGTCCAGGCTTTGATATTCCACCCCCCCCCCCCCCCCCCCCCCCCCACCCAGCACCTACATGACAAAAAAATAATCTTATGGTTTTATCGCTTATTTTGCTTTATATATTCATGAGTCAGGGTTTGGGGTGGGGGGAAGATGTCCAGGTCAGGATATCTTCCCCCCCCCCCCACCCAGCACCTACATGACAAAAAAATAATATTATGGTTTTATCGCTCGTTTTGCTTTATATAGTCATGAAACAGCGAGAAATAAACTTCTTCTGAGAACAAGTTGTTTGGGTGGGGGGGGGGGGGGGAGATGTCCAGGTCAGGATATTTCCCCCCCCCCCCCCCCCCCCCCACCAGCACCTATATGACAAAAAAATAATCTTATGGTTTTATCGCTTGATTTGCTTTATATAGTCATGAAACAGCGAGAAATTAACTTCTTCTGAGAACAACTTTTTTTAGTCAGGGTTTGGGGTGGGGGGGGGGGGGGGGGAAATGTCCAGGTCAGGATATCTTCCCCCCCACCCAGCACCTACATTACAAAAAAATAATCTTATGGTTTTATCGCTTGTTTTGCTTTATATAGTCATGAAACAGCGAGAAATTAACTTCTTCTGAGAACAAGTTTTTTGAGTCAGGGTTTGGGGTGGGGATGTCCAGGTCAGGATATCTCCCCCCCCCCCCCCCCCACCCAGCACCTACATGACAAAAAAAATAATCTTATGGTTTTAGCGCTTGTTTTGCTTTATATAGTCATGAAACACCGAGAAATTAACTTCTTCTGAGAACAACTTTTTTGAGTCAGGGTTTGGGGGGGGGGGGGAAATGTCCAGGTCAGGATATCTTCCCCCCCCCCCCCCACCCAGCACCTACATGACAAAAAAAATAATATTATGGTTTTATCGCTTGTTTTGCTAGATATAGTCATGAAACAGCGAGAAATTAACTTCTTCTGAGAACAAGTTTTTTGAGTCAGGGTTTGGGGTGGGGGGGGGGGAAATGTCCAGGTCAGGATATCTCCCCCCCCCCCATTGTTTTATCGCTTGTTTTGCTTTATATAGTCATGAAACAGCGAGAAATTAATTTCTTCTGAGAACAACTTTTTTGAGTCAGGGTTTGGTATGGGGGGGGGGGGGAATGTCCAGGTCAGGATATCTTCCCCGCACCCAGCACCTAACTGACAAAAAAATAATCTTTCATAAGGTGCTAGGTGGGGAGAAGATATCCTGACCTGGACATCTTCCCCCCCACCCCAAACCCTGACTCAAAAAACTTTTTCTCAGAAGAAGTTAATTTCTCGCTGTTTCATGACTATATAAAGCAAAACAAGCGAAAAAACCATAAGATTATTTTTTTGTCATGTAGGTGCTGGGTGGGGGGGGGGGAGATATCCTGACCTGGACATCTTCCCCCCACCCCAAACCCTGACTCAAAAAACTTGTTCTCAGAAGAAGTTAATTTCTCGCTGTTTCATGACTATATAAAGCAAAACAAGCGATAAAACCATAAGATTATTTTTTTGTAATGTAGGTGCTGGGTGGGGGGAAGATATCCTGACCTGGACATCTTCCCCCCCCCCCCCCCCCCCACCCCAAACCCTGACTAAAAAAAGTTGGTCTAAGAAGAAGTTAATTTCTCGCTGTTTCATGACTATATAAAGCAAAACTAGCGATAAAACCATAAGATTATTTTTTTGTCATGTAGGTGCTGGGTGGGGGGGGGGGGGGGGGGAGATATCCTGACCTGGACATTTCCCCCCCCCCCCCCCCAAACCCTGATTAAAAAAACTTGTTCTCAGAAGAAGTTTATTTCTCGCTGTTTCATGACTATATAAAGCAAAACAAGCGATAAAACCATAAGATTATTTTTTTGTCATGTAGGTGCTGGGTGGGGGGAAGATATCCTGACCTGGACATCTCCCCCCCCCCCCCCCCCACCCCAAACCCTGACTAAAAAAACTTGTTCTCAGAAGAAGTTTATTTCTCGCTGTTTCATGATTATATAAAGCAAAACGAGCGATAAAACCATACAATGATTTATTTGTCATGTAGGTGCTGGGTGGGGGGGGGAGATATCCTGACCTGGACATTCCCCCCCCCCCCCCCCAAACCCTGACTCAAAAAACTTTTTCTCAGAAGAAGTTAATTTCTCGCTGTTTCATGACTATATAAAGCAAAACAAGCAATAAATCCATACAATGATTTATTTGTCATGTAGGTGCTGGGTGGGGGGGGAGATATCCTGACCTGGACATCTCCCCCCACCCGAAACCCTGACTCCAACAACTTTCTCTTGGAGAAGCTAATTTCTCGCTGTTTCATTACTATATAAAGCAAAATAAGCGATAAAACCATAAGATGATTTTTTTGTCATGTAGGTGCGGGGTGGGGGGAGGGGGTGGAATATCCAATCCTGGACGTTTGAAAGAAAAGAAAAAAATTTAATTAAAAAAAACATTTTTTCTGGTCATTTCACGAACAGACAATCAAATTTGTGAAAAAACTAATTTTGTCACTTTTTTTTTTAAATAAAAAAAAAAAAAAAAATTAATCTCAAAAAACATTTTTCTGGCCATTTCAAGAAATTACACTATATTCTAATATTATGTACTAAACAAGGAGAAGCAATCGGGGGGGGGGGGGGGTATTCATATTTATTTTGAGCATAGTTGAAAATAAAATGAAAAGCCACCCCCACCCCCATTTTTTTCTTGCATGTCACCAGAAACACAGGTATATATATTTTTTGGCCATATCACAATGCGTTACTCTGAACAGTTAAGTGTTGTGTTTATTTTATTTTTACGCCAGTTTGTTATCATCCAGACCACAATGAAACCACTTTCCCGAAGCAACAACTTGCCCAAACTTTTCTGCTAATGTAATGCTCAAGGATACTGAACAATGCAAACAAAGGACGTCATGACACAGTTCTGAGAATGTAATAATATCCTGACAGTGTGTTAACACGTTTGGGCTACTGGGAGAGGGGATACAATTTATATTTTGATAGAAAATATTGATGAAAATATAATAAATATCAAATTGTGGTTCTGACTATTATTCTAATATCTGAATTTATTTCATTAGTCAGACTCATTTCTACATTTAATGTGATATCATATATGACCACGCAATAGGTTCAGGCTAATGATATGGTATGTTCCCAGGTTTATTCTAAACTAAATTTAAGGAAAATGCCTGTCATAATATTATCATTTTGAGAAAAAAAAAAAATTCTTCACCTAGAATACACAGTTTATATGACCTTCACATGCAAATTTATATGACCTTCACATGCAGATTTAACCCTTTCAGTGCCAGGGGCCGATCTCATCGGCCGATCTCATCGACCCTAATTTACAGTAAAAAAAAAATATATTTTTTGGGTTGAATTTTTTTTGGGTATGCTTAAGCATGCTATAGCGAATTGAAAAACAAATTGGATAAAACCTTAGGGGCATGTTATAACTCAAAACTATCACCAAGTATTCATAGTAATAATTTTTATGCCCATGAAAAACGTAAGATTCCCTGGCACTAAACCTACAAAATACTGAAAGAGTTAAAGAATGTAAGAAAAAATTATTAAAATTGTAAAAAATTGTAAAAAATAATAACAAATGATGAAAAATTGTTTGGCCAATGCATTCTCTTATATATGCGAGGCGACCTATGGTTGACTCGCATATATAAGAGAATGCATTGGCACAGGGTATATGGGTTGATACAAAAATCGGACCTGGCATTCAAAGGGTTAACCCTTAGGTGGGTAGAACGACAGTTATGTCGTCGTACGATTGACGGGTGGAATGCCATTTTTGTCGCAAGTGAAAATATTATGCAGATGGATACTATACTGAAATTATACTGAAATTATACTAATTTTATAAAAGTTGCTTTCTATCACATTAATTTTTTAAATAGCGCATACTCGAATTTATGAGCACACAGTTTACTGTGTGAATAAATAAAAATGGTCACAATTACTATGGAAATATCACCGTTGTGTATGCAGAATAACTAGTGATGCAAACCGGACCGCAAGAAAAAAGCTGTACCGGACCGGGGACTGGACTACCCCTTCTGGACCAGTTCAGTGTGAGCAGACTGGGAACATTAAGACATGGATGTACCCTGGATGGACTGGACCGGGCCACCTGGGCTGTGTTGCTGCAGCATTAAAGATCCTGTGCAGTGTATTCTCTTATTTATTAGAGTCTCCATAGGGAGCCTTGCATATATAAGATAATGCACTGACTTACAAGGTCGAGCTAAATATTGTCAGGCCAATGTATTCTCTTATATATGCGAGGCTCCCTATGTGTGGTTCAGTCTGGTCTGCATCACTAAAAATAACACAATATATTTGTGCACATACATGTAGTGTTCTATTATTAGGTATAATATAGATTATTCAAATTAATGGCCAGGATATTTGCAGCAATCTTCTGAGGTTATGGGAATAGCGAGGGGATGTCTGAGGATAAAGACTGTTGGTAGGGAGAGTACATTTGCTCAAAGGCTATCGGATTGGGTCTCATTCCATCCTGTTTATTGATAAGGGGAGTAGACCTATGGCAATTCTAAGACTATCATAGGAGGGATTATAACTACTTTGAAGTGAAGTCTGTTTATTTGTTATATTCACGCACATATCTTACTTACACACCTGCCATAGGATTAAAGCTCTGAGTTAATTAACTCTGTCTTCAAATAATGAGACATCAGTAAAAGGTAACAATGATAAGTCAATGAATTAACCAGGGAACAAACTTCCACCTCTGATTGTAGATGAAGAAATTGTTGTTGCTACAACTCGTATAGAGACCATGTTAGGTGATACTGGAGTAGCCGTCCATCCTGACGACGGAAGATACAAACATATGCATGAAAAATATGTTTTACATCCATTCCTGGACAGACGTCTTCCCATAGTGACTGATGACTTTGTGGACATGAACTTTGGAACAGGTAATCATTTAAATACAGGGTGAATTCTATCATTGTAGTGACTTTCCCCCTTGTAAAAATAAGGCAAAATGGCTTTCTCCGAGGGCTAACAGTAAAATGTCTTGTGCATTGGACCATGAAATTCGGGAAAAATAAATGTGAACTTAAAGTAATTTTTTGAATGTGCAGAATGTCCCTGACAGCCAAGAATAATAACCATGCAAATATATCTGAATTTTTAGCTCAACTTGACTAAGTTAAGGTGTAGGTATTGCAATGGAGTGTTCAATCGTTTTGTTTGGGTTTTCCATTCTAGAGTTATTCATCTTTGTTTATCAGGAAATGTTGTTTTTTTTTGTCTGTCTCAACAGATATCTCCATCCCCTGTTGACAGATCTCAATGAAATTTGGTGTCAATGTTCACTACTATAAGGACATTCAATGGAATGTTATGAGGCCATTCAATGGAATGTTCAATATTTGTTCAGATTTTCCATTCTAGAGTTATTCATCTTTGTTTATCTGGAAATGTTGGGGTTTTTTTCCCTTCCGAGCAGATATCTCAACCATAGGTTGTCAGATCTTCATGAGATTTGTTATGGATGTTCACCACTATGAGGACATTCAATGGAATGTTCAATCAATTTTGATCAGATAGTTCGTTCTAGAGTTATTCATCTTTTTTTTATCTGAAAATGCTGATTATTTTTGGGTCCGTCTGCCTGAGTATCTCAGTTATAGGTTATAGCATGACCTGACCCAGGCTATTTTCCGAGATGGTATGCCGGGTTTGGGGACATTGAGTTTGGGCACCCAATAAACTTTACTTTATAGATATTGACTAGTATATGGACTCCTTCGCCATCTCCTATTGCTACTCATAGGTTTCTAGATATAGCCCCAATAATGATCTTCCTCCCGATTGATTTAGGCCAGATGATACTCTATCGCTAGATTGTTCACACAATAATGTTATAATTAGTGAGATTTTATTGCCAAAAATATAGCAAATCGAAAACACCAAAAGTCAAATGTTCGCAAACTTTCTACTAGAGGTTACTAAAAAACATGGAATTAGTCCATGATGAATCGGATTCTTGAATATCCTGACCATTAACAAATAATTTGTGTACCAACAGAAAAAGAATGGCACATTGATTTTAGGCGAATATAGTAACTAATGTTAAGCTACCATATCTTATTACCGACGATTCAACATATATTTAACGATCGCGGTATGTACAGTTATATTGGAATGTAATTTTGTAGGTAAGTAATTTCTTGTCGGTACTCAACAATGCAGCGACCGAAACTCGTAATAAATTCGTCTGAGAATTTCAAAATGCTTAGACCGAAAACATCTGGTGTCAGTCACAAAGAGACATCTAGCAAGTCGGCAAGTAGTCTTGATCCATGCTGTGACAACAATGCTTCAAGCTGACGCTAGCAAATTATGGTATTTTTTGTGAATAGATGTTAATACATAATTTAATTATTACACTTCTATCGTGTAACTATATAACTTATACGCCAAGGTCATATTTATAAATAGTTTGGTTTCTACTCTCCCACCCACACTTTTCAGACAGGGTAGGTAGTACATTATTTTTATTTCAAGGACAATATTTATTTCATATCTGTATGAAAAAGGTAAAACATTCAACCCCATCCCACACCCACCTCTGGCTTGCAGCCATCCGGATTTTAAAGTCTACGGCATATCATGCTAGGATTGAAAGGGTACCCAAACAATATAGTTGGATCAACCCCTGTATAGGTATGCCCACAATAGGTAGTATGCCACATGGGGGGTATGCACCAGATGACAGTCCATCTCTTGTTTCATCTACACAATACAATCCCTTTACTGAAACTTTCTTTCTTCTTTATCATTCTATTGACACCTCAAGATAAAATTAACGCCTCCCCAAGTTGAGCTAAGGTGTCATTGACACTTTCATTTGAAATTTTAGGTGCTGTGAAGATCACTCCTGCTCACGACCAAAATGATTATGATTGTGGAATGAGGAACAAACTTCCTTTCATTACAATAATAGACTCCAAAGGAAACATCACAGCTGATTGTGGCCAATTTTCTGTGAGTATCCCTTTGTTCATTCTAACCAGAAATTACATAATTCCTGTCCCATGTTCACCAATTACTAAATGACTTGGTGCTATATTTTATTCTGGTCTAATGAAGAACTGAAACCAGGACCAATTATTTGTGCTAACACTCTAAACCATAAATGTAATTGAAGCATTTTATTGTATGGTCTTAGACTGATGGATGTTTGTCACCAAGAAGCTTAGCTTTGAACTCTTATTTGAATTTAACTCGACCAACACTGACATAGTAAACAATTTGATGATCTTTATAAAACTTGGGTTGGAAAAATTATAATAAAAAGGGCACAATTATGAATGATGAATAAGATAATTAAATTAAAATTAAATGCAAATATTGTTTGTTTGTAGCTTTATTGTGTGTTTTGTATATGTTTAGCGTGTGTTAATGCTGCATGTTTGTGTTATTCAATATGTCACATGTTCCTTGTATGTTTACAACCTCTAGTTTATTGTGAACATGCATATAATGTTCTATACCTGTATGTGTAAATAGTTAACCCATCGCTCATGATTAAAGCATCATTCATTCAAATTAAATTAGTGCTTGTTTCGAAGATATTTGCAATCTGTTCACATAACGCAAGGATTTAAAAAAGATTTGCAGACTCTCCTACATCTGACCTGAAAAAAAATATAGTCGACAGGGATCGCTCTGCTTGGTGTTCATATGAGGCCATACACACACAATAAAATCATGATCTAACATTTTATTAAATGCAACTAAAGTCATCTGTGGAGAGATACTTGGTGATCAAACATGTTCTCTGCTTTGTGCCATGCAAAAACTTCATGCATTTTCTGCCACTTGTATTGGCAGAGCAAACACTGATCCCTGTCTATAATTGTTCAGGGTATGAGGCGATTTGATGCCAGGAAGGCGGTGTTGAAAGCTCTAGAAGAGAAAGGATTATACAGAGGAACTGAAGATAACTCTATGGTGATTCCCACTTGCAGGTAACTTGGTTTAAATATTATTTATTTTATTCCAAATATAACATGAATTTACTGGTGTATTTAAATGTTTGTAATTACCTAGCTTTCTCAAGATGGATTCATTGCCAATGAAATTAGGAAATCATAGCCACTAATTGCGAATTGATTAATTCAGTCCAAAGTTATTTTACTTGTAATGCCAATAATATTATTGTCCAACTCTACTTGTATCAGTGCCAACCGGAGATCCTTATAATACCTTGCTAATTTTTACCTATATTCAGATTTTATTCTAAAATGATTTAAGACTATTATGTTTAGTTTGGCCCTGTCACAAAAAGTGTTAAGCTCACCAAACAGTGTTAATATGATGTTACATTGCACTTTTAGTACCACTTTAGATGTATGTGATATAATATATTCCTTTTAATGTAAACGACGTAAACTGGAATGTCACGATCTCAGTCAACAACTGACCTCCAGTGCTATTTACAGCAGGAAACTGGCACCTGAAACAAACCACTACTAAATTTTGTTGCCAATTATTGTCCCCCACAAACAAACTTTTTGAAGCTCTATATCTTTTTCATCATCAGTCTGATTATTAAGAGTATTTACAAACAGCAGAAGTCCATTTCCTCCATTTATTTTTTTCCAGCCTTTAGTGTAAAACACTGTCTTATCTGGAAATGTGGGATCTGAATGGAAATTAGTATGGAGTTTCACCAACATGACTGCTTTCAAAAGAGGGGCAAACTGGAAATATTTTCTTTTTGTCCATTCGTGCTTATATATCAGCCATGTGTTATCAGATCTGAATGAAATTTGTTGTGGAGGTTTGACATCAGTGATGATTTCAAAAAGAATGATGTTCTTTGCATTTTCATTTTGTCTGAGTTATTGACCTTAGTTTCTGAATTTTTTGCTATTTTGGTCTGTCTTGCTTGATAACTCAAACAAATATGAACCAATTTCAATATTTTTTGGTATTCATGCAGGTTTTATTCCGTCATCATTGGCCATATTAAGACATCTTTCGGATTAAAGGTACTCAATCCGATAAAAAATCCTCTCAATTACTATTTCAATGGCTTCGGGGGTCAAAAATATTTGATTCGAGTCGAGGAAGTCACCCATCAAAGCTCAGATTTGTTAGATATCAATTTTAGAAATCTATTATTTTTCATTATCGGGAATACTTTCTGGCCCAGATCTCAGTCAAAATTGCCTTATTATTACCACTTGATTTTAGAGTTATCCATCCTTGTCTGTTTGAATAATAGAGTTATGGAGTACAAATCTTGAGCAGGATACAAAATTGACGGCAATTATTAGTACTCATCTCGAGAACATAACAAATTTCAAAAATCAATATCTAATAACTCTGAGCTTTGTTTGATTGTTTCCTCGACTCGAATCAAATATTTTTTAACCCCAAAGCCAAAGAAATAGTAATATAGGACCCTCTGATCGGATTGTTGTTGTTGGAATCTGTTGAGATGGGGACCCTCTTTACGGATTGAGTACCTTTAAGCCACATCGGAAATTAAATAAACCTCAGAGAAGGGTACACTGTGTAGTGCTCTTGATGTCATAAAAAGGGATCTGAACGACATGAAACTTGGGATGTTGTTATACAAGATACCCAGTTGACAGACTCAATGCATTATATTTCATTATTCGGTCAAGAATTTATTCCACTTGAGTTTAATCCTGCATTCTCCTAAATTTTGTCAAACTAAAGCATCATAAAACAAAAGGCAGTAAATATTTTGTGCAGATAAATTGAAAATAGCCAGTCATTTCTCCAAAAGAATACGCGTCACAACACTACGTAGCACATTATAATAACCATGCAGTTGGCAGGAAAATTGGTCGCCAGATGAGCATGTTTGTTTATGTCAACAATAAAACTGGAACATGTTTACGCACATCACCAAGGCTATGGAAATCGAGCTGGTAGTGTGAATAAGAGCTGTTGATTTATAACCATAAAGTTCATCAAGCTTTAAATAATGTATGTGGAAAGACAATAGTGTTTATGGACTTGTTCAGTTGCATGAAACTAATAAGTTACTATTCAGATGCTATGCCAACTAGGGGATTGTAGCATTCTACTAACATCGCCAAAAATCTCAAGCAAATCGAATGTACCTCTCCACAGAAAACATTGACTGAGCTACGCTCAATTGTAAATATTTACTTCTGGATTCTGGACACAATTATCAGAGAAAACTAACGAAAATGATTTTGCTTGAGAGTCACTGCATTTAATAAATATATAAAAATTATTGTGTGTTGTCAATTTGGATATAATATTTGTAAAAATAACTGCGTTGAACAAGGTTATTCTCTATTACCATTTGATCACCCTTTAGGAGTGTTTCACATCAGTTTAAGTGTGAGACTTTATCCAACCATTTGTTAAACCTTTATCTTATGCTTGTAGTCGATCAAAAGACATAATTGAACCTCTTCTGAAGCCACAGTGGTATGTTGATTGTGCTGAAATGGGAAAGAAGGCTTGTGAGGTATGAATTTTTTGTTTGCTGGTTTCTCATCAGCTATCAAGTAGATTATAACGTCTAACATTACTTATGAGATAAACGTGCTCTGTTGAGATGGATATTCATGGATTTGAGCATGAAAACAGTTTGTAAATGACATAAGCCGGCGAATTAACTCAATGTTCTCATACTCATATATCCTCCGATGAAGGGTACATTAATCTTCATTGTAATTCAATCCACCAAAGTTTGTTTTTTTAAACTGCATAAAGAGCAATTTTAGTTGGCATTACATGTTATGAGGTTAGATATACTTTTTCCAGTTATCAAGTCTTTAAAGTGATTTCCATGGGGTTGCTCGGAACAGAGCCAGAACAACTTCTTGTTAATGGTATCTATAGTAAACCACTAATCTGTTAAAACACTTGATTTCCCAGCTGCACGGTGATGCATTTGACATGAATTGTCAATCACACCATGCTCCATTCAATTTTTTCACACCTCAGCGAGCGATGCTAATAAATTGAAAACTAATTAAGTTAGCAGATCTGGAATAATATGCATGTTTTACCATATGTGCAGAAGGATTCGGATTCATATTCTTAGGCGGGAAATGTACAGACAATAACTTCAACAAACAGCCTATTTGTTGCTCTTATTATCTGAGCATTTCCTAAGAGAACTAATCATCAAGGAGCATTTAGGAGGATTAAAATCAGCTTAAAATTTTGTTCCTCCAATGCAATTCTGGTCAGGTGAGCACACCACTATGTAATTATTGTCATCACCTTTAAGGATACTTGCTGGGCAACTCTGAAGTATCCAGTGTCTTTCTAAAATTGTAACTAAAAGTATATTACAGGTGGTAAGGAATGGTAAACTGAAGTTAACCCCAGAATCTCACGAGAAAACATGGTACTCTTGGCTGGAGAACACAAGGTTTGTATGAACTGGTGACCCAGCTTGGGTGTCTTATCTTTGTTAAATTATTTTGTTTGTCATCTGAAAACTCCTTTGGAATAGATGCCCAGCCTCCAGGGTTCGATATGCACACCTGTCTCTGACAGATCATTGTTTCTTGGTGACATGTTATTTCTTGGAATGCAGAATAATATCTACTTATGTCAGCTGGAGACAGCTCTTTGTTTGAGATTGATATTTCACTATCAATTTACTGAGATATATTAGACTGTTAGTGGCCCCATGCAGCATCCCTAACTTTTCCCAGTTTTGGAAAATTTTCGATACTCTCATACTGGTTTAGAAACTTACTTATATAGAGTAATTATATTATCTGATCTGTCCACTCCTCAAAGACATGCCCTGGAACTTACGATCCCACATATGCAGTAATGCCCTAAATAATTGACTCCTTAACCACAGCAGAATTATGGGTAATTTTTCAGGATTTAGTCCGAAATATGGCTCGTTGCCTTTCATTCGAAAGCTCTCACTGAGAGTTAAGGAGTCGATTATTTAGGCCATTACTGTATTAGGTATGTAGAGAGAAAAATCTGACAAGAAAGATAGTAAACATTCTACCTGTCCCCTGCATCAAGTTGAAATTTCATAATATTCCATGGCTGTATCAGTAGGTGGTTGATTATGTGAAATAAGTGCTCTTTTGTTCTGACATTTCAATTATTTTTTCCTCATCTATACCAATTTATGACTTCCAATCCTGTCCAATCAAGAACTCTATGTCAATTGTGTATCATGTGACCACATTCATATTATGCCCCACACCCTCCTAAGGAGGATTCATGGGTATATAGTGGAGACCTTCGTCCGTCCATAATAAACATTTCACAACACAGCTTTCGATAGTCTAATTTGGATGTCCAGGTAGACCAGCATTGATGAAAGGATCTCCACATAGAGCAGGTAGGGTCCTGCGAATTGGAGATTTTGATCGAATCGAATTGAAGAATTCGAATCGAATATCGAATCGAATTATACATGTGTGTTGCATTCTCAATTAGGCATGTTTTGCCAACGATTAGATCCATCATAACTTATGTGGCGATCAACCGTCGATCACGATACTATTAACTTCAATTTATTATTGTCGAGAAGAAAAAAAACAGATCAAAACGTCCATGCGGACGTCACGACGATTAATATATAACCGGCCTATTGGAACTAAAATCACGCAAAGTTTGTACAGTTTGCATGTACATGCAAAATTGCAAATGGGCATTCGGAAACACCCGTTGTTGTAAACTTGAAGATGCAACAACAGTCTCAGGGTAGCCTGTTTATGTAGTACTGGGTGCTTCTGGAGCTGATGATTCCATAGATGGGTTGTTGTAACGTGTAAGTTCTTGCACTGCCTGAGAAGCTTATCATGTTTAGAATAAACATGAATAACGGACGACTTATTGTCAAGTGCCAAAGGAACGCTCCGAAACTGACAGTCAACTTCAAAAGAAAACTCCACCAACATGCACTTTTCGACTCCTGAAATACGTGAAGTTTACATCATCAACGATGTCACATACAGATAACGCGGAACCTGAGATAGACAGTCGGCGGATAACGCTAGCAGTTGCTCAGTCTCATAGTTATTATAATTTACGTGCGTCGTCGGTCCAACGGCGATTTCAGAGCTTTTGGCAACCATGTTCAACGCTAGAATTCAGACGTATTTAGTGGTCCTAATCTGGTGGCTAATTACTGGCCATAAATATATTTAATAGCATGCGTACATTCGTGATGTACAATAAGAATTATAAAGCGCACATATTCATAATTTTAGGGAATTAAATGGCACAGAAACAGCTAAGATCGACGTGTGTACGTGTTCGTAAGCAGCTAATAATTTCATCCATAAATATTCGAAATTTCGAGTTGGAAATTTCGACTCGAATTCGAATCAAATTTGACTTTCGAATCGAATATCGAATATTCGCAGGACCCTAAGAGCAGGTTTTGTCTGCACTTTTTTTCCAGAGTTATGGCCCTTTGCTGGATTTAGTGTAAAACGCATCAACATGCCTTCCGTTCGTCCATAACAAAACATTTCACAACACAGCCCAAGTATCGATAGTCCAATTTTGATGTCCTTTGGTATGCCGGTAGACCAGTATTGTGGAAAGGATCTCCAGATAGTGCAGATTTTGTCTGCACTTTTGTTCACAGTTATGACACTTTGCTGTACTTTGTGGTCAATACATCAATAACTAACATTATGCTGCGGATGTCTTTATTATTGGATTTCTTTGTCCTTTGGCATGGTGATAGCACAGCTCGGGGGGAAGGATACCGACTTACTATAGGTTTCGTGCATTCATTTTTACCAGTGTTACAGCCCTTGTTTGATTAATTTTGTCTCTGTATGAAAATTTCAACTTGTACTTTGGGCATGGATCATTAGATTCGGTTGTTCTTTGGTATATTGATAGCCCAGTTTAAGAGGAAAGGATACCCACTTCTTGGATTTAGAAAAGAAAAAGAAAAAAATTCCACCATTGCCCACTCTATAAACTGAGTGTTGGTGGGGGGGGGGGGGGGCATATGCCACGCTTGGTAGTGCACTTGTTATTAATTAAAAGTAATATATCACCAACATCCGTGAGCTGGTACAAAAATCAAATTTACATTAGACTATTTTAAGGCCACCCCGTTTCGGAGGATGTGGAGTCTGCCACCTTTACTCTTTTTAAGCCTTTGATAATAAACTACTCGTTGACACTTGGGGAATGTTCAGATTATATGTTTCTCCGGTGGAGCTATAGTCATCACTCCTCGTCTGTCCATCCATCCGTCCGTCCGTCCATCAACAATTCTTTAAACATCTTCTTCTCCCAATCCATAAGACCGATTGGGTTCATATTTGCAGTGGATGTTCCCTAGGTGACCAACATTCAGATTTGTTCAAATGAGGTCACTGGGTCAAATAGTTGCGAAGACAGGGCCATAACTCTTTCCATCCATAGTATTTCTTAAAACTACTTCTTCTCTTGTACCATCGGGTCGAATGGGTTCATATTTGGTACGAAGGGTCCTTGGGTTACTGGGGTTAAGATTTGTTCAAATGAGGTCACTGGGTCAAATGTGGGGCGGAGCCAGGGACATAAAATTCAGATTTAACTCCTTGCTCAATTTAACACACAAATTTTTTTATTATTAAAATCATGTTATTAAATTTGAAAAACTCTTCACCATTTTAACATCCTCAGAGTTATGAAACCTTAATCTTTAATGAAATCACAGAAACTTTCCATCACCCCCCTCCCCCACACATGCCCCAGGCCCCCACCCTGCCCGCAACCGAAGCCCCTTCACCCCATATCATATCACAACTTACCTCTCACCAGAAGCAGTTATTACTAGTATACCTGACAGTATTATAACTGCCAGAAGACTCAGTCTGGTAGCGTCAGATAGAGAAAGTCAGGTCATTAATTGAGATCAGAATGACAGATTAGAGATTAGAATGTTGTTGGACAGGTTTGTGTAAACAGCACTGGTGCTTGTTATAATCAAATTAAAATTTAGTGTGTCTGACATTTGCAGAATGAGGTCCCCAGAGGGTGAATTTAGTGTTGTTACCCTGTACAGCAGGCTAGCATCACCAAGTACACCATCCAGGGACCTCATTCTGCTTAGGCCTCATCTTCTGGGAAGTATCTTGAGTATCAAATTGATATTTTGTTTTAGTTACTTTTGACTTTTTCCCTTCTGTTTAGTTTCTATGTCCCCTAATTTGCAGAAGATTAAATTTATAATTGAGGTGCTCAATGGGTGTGCATCAGCAACTTCAACTGTAGAACTTCAATCTGTTTCTAGGTTTCTCATGGCAGTTGAGGCCTAATCAGACTGAGGGTGAATTTGGTGATGCTAGCCTGCCTTGCGGAATAGTGTCATTAAATTCACCTTTTGGGGACCTCATTCTGCAAATGTCAGACAAACTAAATTCAGGCTTGGCTGTTTCATATTATTTTCTTAACCACCACTTATCCAGGTGAAGACAAATTGGGGGGTATATTGGATTGTATTTGTCTTCTGTCTGTCAGGCGGTCCTTCTATCCCTGTCTGGTGGGATGTCTATCCATGCGTCTATCAACAAATGTTTTCTTCTCCATATTAATGACCGAATGTGTTTATATATTTGGTTGTGCATGTTCCCTTGGTGACTCACAATCAGATTTGTTCAAATAAGTTCATCAGATCAAATAGGTGCAAAGCCAGGGCCATAACTCTTTCCCGCCATAGTAATTCTTAAAACAATTTCTTCTCAAGAACCATTGGGCCTATAGCCCTATATAACTTATATTTGGTGTGGAGGGACCTTGGGTGATCGGGGTTCAGATTTGTTCAAATGGGGTCATTTTTAGGAAAAGAGGCCCCCAGAGGGTGAATTCTGTGATGCTAGCCCACCTTGCGGAATAGTGTCATTAAATTCACCTTTTGGGGACCTCATTCTGCAAATGTCAGACAAACTAAATTCAGGCTTGGCTGTTTCATATTATTTTCTTAACCACCACTTATCCAGGTGAAGACAAATTGGGGGGTATATTGGATTGTATTTGTCTTCTGTCTGTCAGGCGGTCCTTCTATCCCTGTCTGGTGGGATGTCTATCAATGCGTCTATCAACAAATGTTTTCTTCTCCATATTAATGACCGAATGTGTTTATATATTTGGTTGTGCATGTTCCCTTGGTGACTCACAATCAGATTTGTTCAAATAAGTTCATCAGATCAAATAGGTGCAAAGCCAGGGCCATAACTCTTTCCCGCCATAGTAATTCTTAAAACAATTTCTTCTCAAGAACCATTGGTCCTATAGCCCTATATAACTTATATTTGGTGTGGAGGGACCTTGGGTGATCGGGGTTCAGATTTGTTCAAATGGGGTCATTTTTAGGAAAAGAGGCCCCCAGAGGGTGAATTTTGTGATGCTAGCCCACCTTGCGGAATAGTGTCATTAAATTCACCTTTTGGGGACCTCATTCTGCAAAGGTCAGACACTCTAAATACAGACTGGGCTGTTTCAATATTATTTTCTTAACCACCACTTATTCAGGTGAAATTCTACCCTGATTTTTCAAAGAAAAATGGGGGGGGGGGGGTATATTGAATATTGGGGGGTATATTGATATTACTAGATGAATGGATCTCATAGATGGGGATTCACATTTGTTCTAATAGGGGCAGAGATAAGAGATTTAACTCTCCTCTATGCTGTTAGGTACTGGTATAATAATATTGATTTCTAGGCAGCCTGGGTAGGGGCAATGTTTGAGGTAATGGGGAGGGAGTATAGAGGGGATGGAGTTTTGACCCCCTACTTTAATCAAAATTTAAACAGTTGAAAAGTTCATGCCTGATACAACATTAGTTGTAGATTAGATGTTCACACCAAAAAATGTCATGCCTGATATACAACATTAGTTGTAGATATTCCAATATTATTTTCTTAACCACCACTTTTCCAGGTGAAATCATGCCCTGATTTTTCAAAGAAAAATTGGGGGTATATTGGAATTACTAGATGAATGGATCTCATAGTTGGGGATTCACATTTGTTCTAATAGGGGCAGAGATAACTCTCCTCTATGCTTTTTGGTACTGATGTAATAATATTGATTTCAAGGCAGCCTGGCGAGGCAATGGGGAGTGAGTGTAGAGGGGGTGGAGTTTTGACCCCCTACTTTGATCAAAGTTTAAACAGTTGAAAATTTATGATACAACATTAGTTGTAGATTAGATGTTCACACCTAAATAGGTTATAATTGTTATCATAGTTTGGTTTGATTTTCCAACATGTATGTTTTTAAGTCAAAAGTCCATATGTTCCTACTTCAGGTTAAACTGTTGGACAGAATTGGCCACAAATTTTAACTTAATGGGGTGTCAGGTTGGTAATTTTCAAAAGTTTAAGAGCTTGAAGGACTGGTACCAGTTGTAAAATTCAACCTAAGAGGGGTGTGAAAAGGATTTTTGTGAACTTAGTATTGTGGTACCGGGATGGTTGTCTTCTTTAAACGGTAAGAGGTTGGAGATTTGTCAGTGGTGTGCAATTAGAAAGTTCAAGGCGAAGAGCCCTGCTCATCTGAGAACCTCCAGTTATATCCATGTTTAGAACTACTTGTCTTAAGTGATTTTGTCAAGTACTGATTGTTGAAGCGGTAGTCATCAGAGTCCCAGTCTTCTCAGTCTTTACAGTCTGGAGAGACGCCTACAGTCATTGACACTCTTGTTTATTACTGCGATTTATTATGTGGTTTTCAGAGATTGGTGCATTTCAAGACAGCTGTGGTGGGGTCATAGGATACCAGCGTACTTTGTTACCGTTGATGACCATGATGTACCAGCAGGCTCTGTGAGTGCATAAATTATCTTAAAGCAGATTTCAAAACCTAGAAAAAGCTGTTGAAATTGACTCCCAATATTAACCCTTTTATAACTAAAAACTTACTATTGAGTTTGTATATGCCCTGTACGCCCGTTTTGAACATTTTAGATTTTACTCTTTGCATGACTAAATCCTTTGGAATGGGCTACAAGTCATATCTTTGTTTGGATCATTATGAAATTTGTCATGACTGTTGACATTCACATGTAGATGGGAACGAGTCATTCTGGAGCCATTCGTCAAAAAAACATGGCCACCAGCAGCTATCTTGGATTTCAAAATTCAATCCATTAGCACTTGCTACAGACTGGAGTGTTCTTCTGATCATCATGAAATTTGTAGTGGATGTTAGTATTGACATGTAGATGGGAACGAGTCATTTTGGGGTCATTCGGCCATAAAACATGGCCGCCGGCAGCCGTCTTGAATTTTACTCTTTGTATGACTAAAGCCTTTGGCACTGGCTACAAATCGTATCTTTGGTCGGATCATTATGAGATTTGTCATGGCTCTTAACATTGACATGTAGATGGGAATGAGTCATTTGGCCATAAAACATGGCTGCTTGCAGCCTTCTTGGATTTTAATCTTTGCAAGACTAAACCCTTTGGCAGGGGCTAGAGGTTGTAACTTTGGTCGGATCATTATGAAATTGGTCATGGATGATATTATTGACATGTAGATGGGAACGAGTCATTTTGGGGTCATTCGGCTAAAAAACATGGCGCTGGCAGCCATCTTGGATTTTACTGATTGCATGACTAAATCCTTTGGCACGGGAGACTAGTCGTACCTTTGGTGGGATCATTATGAAATTTGTCATGGCTGTTGACATTGACATGTAGATGGGAACAAGTCATTTTCGGGTCATTCGGCAGAAAAACATGGCCGCCATCAGCCATCTTGAATTTCTAAATTCAATCCATTAGCGCGGGCAACTGGCCAGAGTTTTTGTCTGACCTTCATGAAATTTGTCATACATGTTAATATTGACAAGTAGATGGGAACGAGTCATTTTGGGGTCATTCTGCCATATAACATGGCTGCCGCAGCCATCTTGGATTTTGATCTTTGCATTACTAAATCCTTTGGCTACAGGTCGTACCTTTGTCGGATCATCATGAAATTTGTCATGGATGTTAACATTGACATGTAGATGGGGACGAGTCATTTAGGGGACATTCAGCTATAAAACATGGCCACAGACAGCCATCTTGAGTTTTAGTCTTTGCTTGACCAAGTCCTTTGGCTTCAGGTCATACCTTTGTCGTATCATCATGAAATTTATCATGGATTTTAACATTGACATGTAGATGGGAACGAGTCATTTAGGAGTCATTTGGCAAAAAAACATGGCCGCAAGCTGCCATCTTGGATTTCAAAATTCAATTCATCATTCCATGTTATTGTTCATCACAAAAATTTAACTTCTTCGCAAAGTTGAGCTGCAGTGTCATGGACACTTTCATTAAATATGGTATGTGGATTAACCACATGAAGATACAGGTAAAGTTTGAATTTGGGTTTAGTCTGCCAATTTTTGTCGGAGTTATTGTCCTTGTTGACTTAGAAATTGCCCGATTATTTTGGTTTCTGGATGATAACTTTACTTTTAGTTATCTAATTGTTTTTAAATTCAACTAAACCTCTTGATATTTGGTATATGGTTCAAATTTTAGAAGACAAAGGCCAAGTTTGAATTTGATCACGGTCTGATGAATCTTGACAGAGTTAAATAAAAGCTATCCTTACTAAAAAGTCACGTTTTCGGGGGGCACGTGGTCGGCGACCTTTAATTTTCATTATTAATAACTTTCCATTCCAATAATGAGATTCTGATGTCAAAACCATTGTTATGTATACATTACTGTTACAGAGGACTTACAGATAAAAGTTTAATAAGATACCGAACCTCAGCCTTGGGACGATATATTTATCAATGTAAACAATAAGCCTTTTCATTTTATTTTGGCGGTAAACATGTTAATCCTTAGGCTCATGGCGAATACCTCTTAATGTTTTAGCTTCTTCGCTGCTAAGATGTCCGTAAATATTACGGACTTAAAAGTGCTTGTTGTTTGCTATTGACCTATTTCAGCACATTAGCAGTAGGCCATTATTCATAACTGGAACTCAGAGATTGGTGCATCGGAATAACTGTGTCTTGAAGTTTAAAACAGTGCATGATGTTCCACGATTGTGAACGATAATAGCCTTTCAACTGATTCAGCTTTATGGTTCTTGTGATATTCCCGTTATATATTTCCACTGGAAAAATGTCAAATAGCGTTAACAGCCCAGCAGTGAAGAGGTTAATTGCAAATGGGGATATCACGAAATACAATTATCACATTCAGCAACGGTAACTACAAAAAGTTGCTTGGTCTGTATAATAATGCCAACTGCTGATAGATTCCAGTGACTACTATCTTACAGCATTTCTTCACTAATATCAAAACAACTTTTAACTTGTTGTTTAGTAATGCACATTACACAGTTGATGATAATTAACTACATGTACTAACAGAACCTTCAGTGAAGATATGAGTTCACTTTACAAAATGCAGTGTTTATTTAGGCCTTCAAGTATTCAATCGTAACATTGACCACATGCTGAATGGAGCTAGCACTGGCCTCAATCTTATGAAAGTCACCAAGCACATTATGTTTTCATTGCATTTACTAATTCAGTACAACTGCAAGAACATATTGCTAAAAAATACTCGCAGCATATGCTCAGTTTGAATTGTTAAGTCTTTGATGATTTTGATAAAGTTGGAGCAATTTGCTGTAATTATATAGCATCAAGATACCAGAACTTGTCATATGGGATAACCGCTTTTCATGATCTTGCTTCTTGCACTTTACTCTTATCCTACCTCACCAAAAAGTTTGGGCGACTAGAAATCACTGGTGTCCATCCGTATGTACAGTACATCTCAATTGATTTCCAGATTAAATCTCCAGTGATAGTTAAAGATATTAATTATTTGCTATCTACTCTTATTTGCTAGGTACACTGGTCATTTTTCATGTGGTCTGCCAATTTGTTGCAGAGTTATGGTCCTTGTAGATTTAGAATTAGCTTTAAATGTGCAGAGTTTGGTGAATTTTTTCAGTTTATACTCATCTTATGTCTTTCAAACTTGGTACATTGATTACTAACACCCTTCATCTTTGATAGTAAATAGTAGGATGTTCATTTAGCTTAAGTTTTGTTAATCAGGATACAGATGGCAAATACTGGGTTGTCGGACGAAACGATGAGGAAGCTAAAGAGAATGCTGCTAAGAAATTCAATGTTCCAATTGAAAAGATCTCATTAAAACAAGGTGAGACTATTTGTTTAAATGTTAATAATAATAATTTTGAGAATTTATGTAATACTATAGGCTAAATGATAGTGTAATGTTTAAAAGTGTCTTAGAGCAAGAAGTTGGAAAACTGATGGTTAAGCCCTTGAAAAACAATCATTATTTAGGCCCCAAAAAAAAAAGTTTTTTGATTCTCGGGCAATTATTTTGGAGAATCGATGAGGGAGCGAGGGTTTTATTTTTATTTTTTATTTTTGTTAAGGGGATAATGCCCATAGTTAGCATGGGTTATTATACCTTCCCAGGTTAAGAAAATCTAAGGAGAACATTGTTTTGATATAAACTAATGTATTCCACTATAAAGAATGACCAATTATCACATTATACTACCCGTACATCAAATCTGAAATAAAGAATGACATAAATATATGATGTTGTACTATCCGTACATCAGGTAGGTATTTACAAGAATGATATATATATACTAGTACAATGTATATTTCAATTTACTGAACCATTGTTGATATATTTGATATATGTATGTACCTTTTTATAGTATATATCTATTTATATCAGACCTGTTTACTTTCATAATTGGAAATAGGGAGATTTAGTGAAAAATAGGGAGATTTTTTTCAATGTCAGTAACATGGAAAACACTTCATATTTTTTAAATGCAACAGTCTATGACATTTACATAGACTGTTTTTTTTGCATCTGCCACACCTCAGTTACCTGTTTCTTGATTTTCTGCATTCAAAGGCACACCCTTTCGGTAGTATTCACAGTTTAGTACATCTATGCACAATTAACGGCCTTGACACCGACTACCGAGTGTCTCTAATTTCTAAAATCACTGAATCATTGGGAATAAAAGACTATTATACTAAACCAGCATACACATTGCCAATACGCACCATATTTCTTTCCGGTTTGCGTTCCCGAAATTGGAAATCTCATAATAATTGTTTATCTCGTGGAAATGCATTTGACTTAATAAACTTAGGGTTTGGGCAGCTTGTGGTGACAATATACCTGGTAGTTATCGTTGCCTAGTGTCTGTTTTTGAATACGAACACATACACCATTGTATGTCTATCATATTCGATGTTTGAAACACAACTAATTTCTCTTTTCTAGTTTCCTATTTTCGTGTTATCATTTGAAAATCGTAATAAAATGGTTCAATGCAGGCCTTTTTTCCAGACGCGGCTATGCCCGAGAATCAAAACCCTTTTTGTTTTTGGCCTAAGCATTGTAAACTACATTCTTAACCACAGATTTGCAAACCATGTTGTTGTCTTGAGCAAGTACACTGCGAATATTTGAATATGATCAAATGTAATACTAAATCAATTATTGAATATTTGAATATGATCAAATTTAATACTAAATCAATTATTGCTATTCGATTAAATCCAATAAATTAGAATTGTGATCATAAGTGAATCTGTGGGAAAATAATTTGTGAGAAATTTGCATTGGTAAAACATTGGGCCCAAAATACGGAAATTCACCCAAACTAATCATGACAATGCACTTATTAGCTCAACTTGACAAAGTAAAGTTTGAGGTATTCCCATGGGTTGGCATCTGTCCGTTGGTTCATCAACAATTTTCTTTGCCACACCCTTTAGGCCACATCCCTCATCCAATCATCACGAAACTTCATATGGATCTTTGGGGTGACTTTTTCCGAAATTCATTAAAAAAAAAAAACATGGCCTCTAGTTGCCGTCTTGGATTTCAAATTTAAATCCATCAGCACACCCTGCAGCCCGTATTTATTGGAGAAATGTTTAGAAATGTTTAGGATCACCTCTAGATGGGAGCTATTGAATTTGAATGATGATTTTCACTGAAAAATATGGCTGCCTGCAGCCATCTTGAATTTTACTCTTTGCATGACAAAATCCTTCGGCACACCCTAAAGGCCACATCCCTCTTATGATCGTCACCAAACTTCACAGGAATCTTTGGGGTGACCTCCAGATGGGACCCGTCGATTATTTCTGAAATTATTTAAAAAACATGGCTGCCAGCAGCCATCTTAGATTTCAAATTTGAATCCATTGGCACACCCTGTAGCCCGCATATATCAATATATATATGTACTTTATAGAATCGAAAACGGCTGGCTCGATTGAGTTCAAACTTCCCATCTAAGGGTAAAAACCCACGGACACCGTAGTTGTCGCGTTTTTGAGAAGCTCTGAGCACCCTTTATCCACTCCCAAATCACAGCAAAGGCACGGTGTGGGTTAATCAAGTGATTATTTAATGAGCGTTTGTTTTTGACGCATCGCTATAAAGAGCGTCTGTTTACCATTCAATGTTATTAGCATCTGCAGAGAGATATACGGGAACATTGAGTGGTTTCCTATGCGGGGAGATTTATTGGATGCCGTAGTACTCTTACAACATCATTGTTATAGTATGTATGACACTTAGGTCAGGGCTTAGGGGGGGGGGGGGTAGTTATAGGCATAATGCTTCTCAGAAATCCCGGTTACAAACCAACACTCACAATTTCGTATTTACGCAAACGTTACGGGAACAAGTGCTTTCCTATTTTTAGAACGCAACACATGATACCAAACAAAATTACGTCGCGTTGGTGATGGCGTTCACGACGGGATTAACTTTGCGGGGACTATTGACCATCTCGTAAGGGTGGACAACCTCTGTCAGGGGCTGCTCAATGGCCACGGGCAGGTTAAAAAAAATCATGCCTCTTCTGGGTCTGGGCGTGTATAGACATGAGCGTGTTGTGTTCCTAAGAACGCGGAGCGTGTTGTGTTCATAAGAACGCGGATCGGGTAAGTTTTTCCGCCCTAGGTGAGCTCAAACTTCGTATATAAGTGTAAAACACACGGGGATCGTCGACGTCGCATTGTGTGAAACATTCTTATGTCTGTCGTTCCTAGGAACGGGGGAATTTTTCATCGGGTCAGTCGGGTACCCACAAATTATATATTGTGACCCCGACATGACCTTGACCTTGAAAATGATCAATTCAAGGTCAAATCGGGTAAAATATTGAAAACCCCAATATTAACTCATTGAAAAACACAAACAAAACATAAAACATTGTCATGTTTCTGACCAAGCACGCCAGTGGCGGGCTAACCTGCTAGTCTATACTATATATTTTGAGACTTCCGTATATATATGTGTGTGTGGGTACTTCATAGAATCCAAAACGCGTGTACAGATTGAGCTCAAACTTCCTATGTAAGTGTAAAATCCCACCGACACGACCGTGGTCGCGTTTTGGAGAAGCTCAGAGCACCCTTTATCCACTCCCAAATCACCGCAAAGGCACGGCGCGGGTTAATCAAGTGATTATTTAATGAGCGTTTGTTTTTGACGCATCGCTATAAAGAGCGTCTGTTTCCCATTCAACGTTATTAGCATCTGCAGAGTTATACGGGAAAATTGAGTGCATTTCCTATGCGGGGAGATTTATTGGATGCCATACTCTTACAACATCATTGTTATAGTATGTATGACACTTAGGTCAGGGCTTAAGGGGGGGTAGATATAGGCATAATGCTTCTCAGAAATCCCGGTTACAAACCAACACTCACAATTTCGTATCGCAATCGGCACTCGGGGTTAATAGCGTTGATATATAAAGAGCGTTAGTTTTCCGCAGTGTCTATATAAAGAGCGTCGTTTTCGCTATCTACTTATCTGTATGACGGGCAATTCAATGCAATGTTATCGCTCGAAATATTATGCAGAGAGAGAAGCGTTTGTTTTCAATGCAATACCGGATTCGACATCAAGCGTGAACGTTATCGCTCGAAATAGCTCGAAATATTATGCAGAGAGATTGCCTGTCGTTCCTAGGAACGGGGGACATGTTTACAATTCAACAAAACGTTACGGGATTCAACAAAACGTTATCGCTCGAAATGTTTAGGACGGGTACCATGAATTAACTCATTGAAAGTCGTTCCTAGGAAGGGGGATTTCATTGACCGGCTCGAAATATTATGCAGAGAGATTTCACGACGGGATTCAACAAAACGTTATCGCTCGAAATGTTTAGGACGGGTACCATGAATTAACTCATTGAAAGTCGTTCCTAGGAAGGGGGATTCATCGGATTTTTCCGCCAGAAAAAAAAAAAATTTAACAATAAAAAAAAACAATTAAATTATATAAAAGAATTAAATATTAAAAAATTGAAAAAATGCATAAATTAAATTTAAAAAACATTAAATTAATATTAAAATTAAAAAAATATATAAATAAAAACAAAATAATTAAAAAAATGTCATCTTTCTGTTATGTTTCGGAAAAAATTCAGAAAACAAATATATTACATTAGTCCAGGAGATCGACCCCAAGAAATAACAAATATTGCTCATTTTGACGGACAAGTGCTATCCAGTCTAATTTTGTAGTAAAATATATGTAGATTACGAAAATCCATGATAGCAGTGGTGAATTTGTAGCTTAATTGGCGAAAAACATGTTTTTATTGACCTACACGACGACCGAAAATAGAAGAATTTTCCGGCGACACCATAGTACTACTAGTATTCCGGGAGCTAATATTGGTACCCTTGCACCCCTTGGGACTTAACTTCTCCCCACTCATTTTGTTCCTTATTATGTCCTTCAACTTTTAAGCAATGTTAACAAGAAAAAAAAGACTCCAGACAAAATGGCGTCCATCATGGCCGCTGTTTTTCAGACCAGACTCCAAGTCAGTTTTATGCAAATTATAGCGGTAAAAATCTTGTAAAATGTATACAATTGTATATATTTTCGTTAAGGTAAAACATAATGTCACTTTTTTGGGGCAAAATTGAAACTCACCATCCAAGATGGCCACCAAAATGGCTGCCGGAAGTTGAAAATATTACTCTTTTTTACAAATATCTTCTAGATCGATTCATGCTATTTGGAACTGGTTGAGTAATGTGACTTTATTTTGTATTTTGTATATTAACTGATCATTGGGGCAATTCAATATGCACTTTTTGGGGTCCTAACCCCTTCCGTTCCCTCAAAAATACGAATTTATAGAATGCGGTATAAAATTTCACACAAAAACATCACAATTGGGATTCTAGTCATATTTTAACAAGAAATGAACATAACTTTGTAATGTCAGTGATGCACATGATTACCTATGAATATTCCAACTCAATGGACCCAAAATTATTACTTTGGCTCAAAATGGCTGCCAAAATGGCTGCCAAAATATGGAAAATGGTAAATATTGCCCCAGCATGTCCTGCAATCGATTACAAGTTGTGGATGATGTACAAAATTGGCTATTCTGCCTTCTATACATTGAATATTAATATGGCTGATGTATCATGGTTATTGTTACTATTGTCACCACTGACATCACCAAAAATATTGGACTTTTCTCTCAAAAATTTGACTTAAATATCGGCAAAAATTAACTTTTCATGTTTGGACTATTTTTTCAATTAAAATGTAACTATCTTTGGGTTGAAAGGTGTTTATTGTTTTAGTCTATCTTAAATGTGTCACACTGCGGTATTTATAGATCAAATTGTTCGCCCTATTTTGACAGAACTGTATACTCTCATTAAGTAGACATGGATAAACTTTTTATATGCAGCCTGTGTCAGGGAGGGCACAGTTATATAAGAGTGGGTGTAATATAGTGTGTCATGTTGACGTATTTCTCGATGGGTTAATATATAATGCTATGCTAATTATGGTCTGAAATGACTAATATCGAGATTTCTGGTGACCATTCAACGTTTGATACCATTTGATGTCCCAATGGGGTATATTCTTGGAGTTCTGACATGTCACGAAGCTTCGGTACATGTCACGAAGCTTCAGTACATAGGATGAAAAACCGCCACAGATTTGGGGTTAATGATGCAAGGTCACATTTTTCGCCAGATTTCGACAGAACTATATACTTTCATTAAGTAGACATGGATAAATCTCTGGTATGTAGCACTGTGTCAGGGCTGAAGTAAAGCAGTTATATAGGGTGGGTGTAATATAGTGTGTCATTTAAAACTCATTTTGACATAATTACACCATGGATTAATATATAGTTCTATGATAGTTACTATCTGAAATGACTGATATCGAAGTTTATGGTGACCATTCAACCTTTGATGCCATTTGACGGTACGTGTCACGAAGCTTCGGTAAATTGGATGAAAAATCGCCACAGATTTGGGGTTGTCACATTTTTCACCAGATTTTGATGGAACTGTATAGTTTCATTAAGTAGACATCGATAATCTTCTTACATGTAGCCCTGTGTCAGAGAGGGAGCAGTTATATAGGGGTGGGTGTAATATAGTGTGTCATTATGACATATTCCTCGATGGGTTAATATCAATGCTAATTATGATCTGAAATTATTAATATCCGAGTTTCTGGTCACCATTCAACGTTTGTCATCGGTGCCATATGATGTCCCGTGGTGGTATATTCCTGGAGTTCTGACACGTCACAAAGCTTCGGTACATGGCACGAAGCTTCGGTACATTGGATGAAAAACCGCCACAGGTTTGGGTTTAAGAATACATTGTCAATTTTGTTGCCACAGCGCTGGGGGATAAGTACCCAGGGCCACATGATTCTTATTATTTCGATATTACTGTATACTGTTATTAATAACGACACACCTTGATTAACTTCATGTTGAATGAAGCAGTCACAGTATAATTTTCTATTATTGAACATTTAACTTGATTGTCAGGAATAATCGGTACATTCGTGTTTTTGTTTCGACTCCGACTGTATGCATACACTGATTTAAATATAGTAATATATGAATAATAATTAATGTACCGAAGCTTCGTATCTATAGGTTACAAACACCTAATTATTTTCCATAGATGACAGTGTTAACTAAAAGTCCCTCCGGCCATGGGTTAAGCCTATTTGAACTTCAAGTGGTCAATTTTTCCTTAGAACGTCATCCATTGCACCAGTATGTGACAACAAACGCGCCCTTTTCGGTATTTTTTTCCAAACGATAATCTTGCATTTCTATAACTACTCCATTTACTGCACATAAATCAGCAGCATAAAAATATCCAGACCCCTTCCATATTTCCCTCAATGATAATCAACCAATCAGCAGCCAGATTTTTTTGTTATGCTAACTCGAGTTTCCCTACACAAATTCAAGAAGCGTAACTCTATATAATTAATTGCTTGTAAAATATTGTAAAGAAAATCGAACTTTGATCGTGTAAACCGCGCCAATTTTACAAAAACAGATTTACTGTGATACGATAGAAATATAGGAGTCATTGGACATCCTATTATCTCCCAGTGGTCCTTTAACCCACATACCCCGTTTTAAAATTTATTTGGGTAAGAAATAACACCGATACTCTATTCCTGATAACTCTGGAAGCACAGTTTAGTAGAAAGATACTAATGTCTCATGTCATGCTTGTCATATACATATATACTGCACAGTGCTGCACAGTGTCGCATGCCCCATGTCCATCCACTCTCTAATGGGAATATTATGACCACAAATGTGATCACTCCCAAAATTCAGGGTTTTTCCTGGTTTCTCATCATAATTTAATTTGTAAAATCCGACTCGCGTGCATAACGCACATGCTAGAAAGGCATATGTATAAGTTTTGAAAACTAGATAAGTATATCTACCATACGCCTTAAGAAATTGATCTAATTTTGAACAGTACAATGTTTAATTGGATTTGAATTAGACCCCCTCAACTTAGAAAATAAGTAGAAACCTTCTTAAATCCATTTAATAACATTGTAGAAGACAAGTTGTAAATTATTTAACACTATTAAAATAATTAATGGCGAATTTAACCATTAAAATCATACTAAGATGAAATGGTTGCAATTTGGACGATTTTGCATAAAAAAAATGGTTAAAAAAAAAAAAAAAATTGAAATTCTTCAATTTTTTTGTGCACGATTAGTTATTTAACATTATTAACACAATTACTATTCAACTTAATCACCAAAATCATACTAAAATGAAATGGTTACAAAATGAAAAAAAAATTGAAAAATTTGGGCTAAAAACGTAGAAAAATGCCCAAAAAAACAAAGAAGGCTACAAATTTGTTCTTGCTATCATAATTTTTCTTCATTACCATACCTAAAACATTAAAAATAACATGGTCGCAGCTTGTCCGTCAATATGAGCAACACTACCTCCCGATCTCCTGGACTACATTTAAAAAACATTAAAATAATATTAAAATGTCATGTTAAAATTTAAAAAAAATATAAATAAAAACAAAATAATTAAAAAAAATGTCATGTTTCTGTTATGTTTCGGAAAAAAATTCAGAAAAAAAAATATATTACATTTAAAAAACATTAAAATAATATTAAAATGTCATGTTTTGGACAAACGCCGCCGGTGGCGGGCTAACCTGCTAGTCTCATATATATTTTGAAGACCTCTGTCTGTATGTATGTTTGTTTGTTTGTTTGTCTGTCTGTCATTAATACAAATCTACGATTCTTGACCGATCGGGACGAAACTTGGTACGTGTGTGTAGTTTGACCAGGCGGTGAACGTTCTCGTATTGGCGAGCCCGTGCGGCGCCCGCTTCGCGCATGCGCAGACGAGATCTCGGAAACGGGTGGAGCTATCGACTTGAAATTTGCTATGTGAATGTATCTTGCCCCGGATACGAATTTTATCGGGTCGCCGAGCCCGTGCGACGTCAGCTTCGCGCATGCGCAGACGAGATCTCGGAAACGGGTGGAGCTATCGACTTGAAATTTGGTATGTGAATGTATCTTGCCCCGGATACGAATTTTATTGGGTCGCCGAGCCCGTGCGACGCCAGCTTCGCGCATGCGCAGACGAGATCTCGGAAACGGGTGGAGCTATCGACTTGAAATTTGGTTTTTGAATAGCCCGGACAACGTCGGGCTGGGTAGAGCTATCGACTTGAAATTTGGTTTTTGAATAGCCCGGACAACGTCGGGCTCATCGGCTAGTCTACTATATATTTTGAGACTTCGTATATATATATTTGTCCTCTATAGACTCGAAAACGGCTGGACCGATTGAGCTCAAACTTCCTATATAGGGGTAAAATCTCATGGGAAATGTCATCGAATCATTCGCGAGCCCGTGCAACATTACCTTGACCTTCAAACCCATGACCTTGAACTCATATCTCGGGATCCGCTGAGCCGATTTCCACCGAATTTGGTGTGTGGGGGTAGTTTGAGGCGCCGAGCAATTTCGTCACACCCGGATGCCCGTGCGGCGTGACCTTGACCTTTCAAATGACCGTGAACCTGTATCTCGGTATCCGCTGGATCGATTTCCACCATTTTTGGGGTATTGGTGTAGTTTGACCCGAGGAGTAACATGGGCCTATCCGTTTGCCCGTGCGGCGTGACCTTTACCTTCAAATGACCTTGAACTCATATCTCGGGATCCGCTGAGCCGATTTCCACCGAGTTTGGTGGAAACGGGTAGTGACGGGTAGTCACACCCGGATGCCCGTGTGGCATTACATTGACCTTTGCCGCCAGTGGCGGGCTAACCTGCTAGTCTAATATATATTTTGGGACTTCTGTTTGTCTGTGTGTTAGCTATGGCCGGGACGGATTTTGACGAAATTTGATACCTAGGGATAATTTTTTCCAGGGAGTGTTTTGGACGGGTCAAATCGTGACCCCGGCCTGACCTTGACCTTCAAAAAGGTCAATTCAAGGTCAAATCGGGTAAAACGGGATGGATTTCGACGAAATTTAATACCTAGAGGTACTTTTGTCCGGGGAATCTTTTGGACGGGTCCAATCGTGACCCTGACTTGACCTTCAAAAAGCTCAATTCAAAGTCAAATTGGGTAAAACGGATGGATTTCGACGAAATTTTATACCTATGGGTACTTTTGTCTGGGGAGTGTTTTGGATGGGTCAAATCATGACCCCGACCTGACCTTGATCTTCAAAATGGTCAATTCAAGGTCAAATCGTGCAATTCGCCGAAAAGCTAGTAATTATATATTATATAAATAATAATTTAACAATAATTTAATCAACTGTATACTGAATAGTCTCACCCTCGTCCTCATAGTCATGTATATATTGGGGTCTAAATTAAAAAAAATTCAATGTCAATCTGGTTTTTCTGTCGTCTGTCCTGATGTTCCCCGAATTCCACCAATCTAAAGGCCTGAAGTTTTCTTCATTGAGTGGACAGTTCTGTGTATAGAAATTAGATTTATATTATCTTTTATGTTTCATTTGTGAAAATTGTTTTTGCGATAGACACCAAAAAAATAGCTCAATGTTTCATGCTCATTATTTGGTGTCTATCATTTCAGCTGCTAGTCCTATCGCAATGTCTGTTTTACCGGTGGATGAAAGATCACACAAGGTTAATATCATCCGCTGCATTCACCTCCCCTGATATTGCCTAGATACAATATTGCGTTTCGACCAGCTTTGCCAATTGGTTGGCTTATGTTGACCTAATGCGTCATGCACTTTACCAACTGAGTCACTGGTGGACCTCCTTTTTAGATTCATTGACAAATGAGAAAAAAACATGATTAGAAAATGAAATAGCTTGAACAAGAAAGAGGATAGATTTTTATCTAATTGACAGCTCTTTTTTTTAAGCCCATCATTTATTTCGAGTATATTTTTTTACAGATGGAGATGTCCTTGATACATGGTTTTCATCTGGAATCTTCCCTTTCTCCATATTTGGCTGGCCAGAACAGGTAATTAATCCTCAATAACATAGAAATAGAAAAACATATTAAAACTAACAGACTATGTCACTTAGAGGTGGGCAGTAATACCGAAATACCGATCGATTTCTGTTTTGAAAAAATACAGAAAAATAGAACCGATGTAATTGAAAAAAAAAAGCTTAACCAGTTTCTGCAATTCCGATTGGAAAGTAGATTAAACATCCACAAAAATATCTGTTGCTTGGAGCAAGTGCGGATTCATTTTGAGAGGCAGGTCAAAATTAAATCCATATGCAAATTATGCTAAAAAATATTGTCATAGCTGAGTATGCAAACACGAGCAACCTCCGTTCCCACCTAGAGAAAGAGCATGACAAAGCAAACCGGGAAATAAAAAGTGAAGTTGATGCCAACTAGAAGTGGCATTTATTTGGAATGTATGTAGAATATAGAATACTCAATTATCAGATTGAGTCCAAAATGATATATCTTAATAAATCCTTTTGACAGTTTGCTTGTTGGTTTTTCGAAATAGTGATTGGAACACTGATAAGATTTTTTTTAAATGTCTTCATTTGATAATAAGCCATTATAGAATTAGTTGAGCTGGACGGCATGTGGTAGGTCACGATGAAACATTTCTAATGTTAGCTTCATGTTCCTGATGTTTATGTTCCCAGACAAAAGATTTGCAAGCCTTCTACCCTGGAACATTATTGGAGACAGGTCATGATATTCTGTTCTTCTGGGTAGCAAGAATGGTGATGATGGGCTTGACATTAATGAATGATCTCCCATTTACTGAGGTATGTTCGTTTATTATCTCTCACAAATTAGTTTGGAGGGGAGATAGAAATGGATTCTGTGTGTTTGTCCAACTGTACATTCGTGCGGGGGGCCCTGCAAATATTTGAGATATGATTTGATTTCGATATCGCCATTGTGATTCTTTGTCAACACCGAATCGGGCAGCCATTTCGAATATCCAATTTGTCAACACTATGTTGTACATTTTGCTCAGGCTGATGATGAAATATAGGAGTGATGCATCTGCGATAGTTGTAATATGATAATTTCGTATTATTAGAGGTTTGTTCTCTTCGGTATATAGAATACCATCAAAAAGATCATATAAGGAATTAACTGTCCAAAATGGTCTTGCATTTGATATATTTTATAGATCATTATGTACCCAATTTGGTTGTTACATTTAATCCATTCAGTAAAGAAAGGGTTAATTATTTGTGGATAATTTATTCATGTATTTCAACAGGTTTACCTCCATGCAATGGTCAGGGATGCTCATGGGAGAAAGATGAGTAAATCTCTGGGTAATGTTATTGATCCACTCGACTGCATCACAGGAATCTCATTACAGGTATGTAACTATGTGTAGCAGTGTAAATTGCATTAAGCTGACATAGCCATCCATTAATGGCGAAGCTAATCCGATTTCCTCTATAAAGTGCAGATTTATTGCCCACACAAAGGGAGAACCAGATTTGTGTATCTGGGCAAGTTTTTCAGTTACCTATCTGGGTTCGGTAGTTTCTGCTTGTTGTGAAATTAACCCTGTTCGCAGCCTGTCCTCCACCAACAACATTGTCATATGACCTATCATAGATGTAATGCTGCGTTGGAACAACAAGTGGCATCGGTTAAGAAATCAATCTTCAAAACGGCAGAATCACTGGGGTGGAATATTGCAGACCTAAAAAATCCGGGTCCAGTTCTGAGTCAATTCAAAAGAAATCTTATTGAAGATTATTATATATATTTCAGACAGAGTCTCACTGATGAATGCTCAAAAACGGGAAGTAATAAATTACGAACATACCGACTTTTCAAACTTAAGTACGAAATAGAACCTTATCTTCTTCACACACAATCAATCGAAAATAGAATCATTTTTACTAGACTGCGTATAAGTAATCATAAACTGGCTATTGAAAAGGGACGCCACACCCAACCACCGACGGCATTGGAACAAAGACTTTGTATATTTTGTTCTGATGATGCTATTGAAGATGAAAAACACTTTCTTTTGGAATGTAGTACATACCGCACACCGCGGCTCGAACTAATAACTCTTATGAAGACACAGTTCCCAGACTTTGAAAACATGACACAAACTGAACAGCTTGTCAAAATCCTATCCAACAATATTTCAAATTCATGCACTTCAATATGTCATATAATCCGAAAATTATTTTCCGCACGCGATGAATAAATGAAGACGAGACGACCCTATGCACATTCAGCTTTACTTAAATGGTTATATATTACCATCTATTATTATATCATTTATTATATTGTTTAATGTACAACTATATATTATTATGTTTGCATACTGTCCTTATAAGGATGTTTTGCCTATTAAACTTATCTTATCTTATCTTAGAAACGACAATTAATTTCAATAAATCTAATAAATATTTTTGCGATTCTTTGATTAAAATAAATCCAATTAGGGTTTATATTATTTCCAGGTAGGAACTATGGCATGCTGTATCATGATATTTTGTATATAGCATGGCTTACTATATAATGGAGTTCAATTGAATATTTTTATATAAATAAATATCTGTCACTTCAGATAACTGTTTTCTTAAATATTAAATATCTGCCACCCTCATCACTTATAAAAACAAATGTTTCATGATACAAATAATTACCAACATTTGGGTGTTAAATTTAGTTGATATGAAAGTAATTTCTGCTTCATATTCCATTTAAATTTTGTGTATGAGTTGGTTTTTGAAAGGTCAGCATAATAATTCCTTTTCTCTGGGTTTCAAACCATCAAGCTCACTTCCTCATTTGTTGTCCCCCAAAAAAACATTTAGGGGACTATAGAAATAAGCGGTGTCCGTCCATGTGTGTTTGCATCTGGCCAGGTGGTTTCCATTTGTGCCAGAGTTATGGTTCTTGTCGACACAAGTTGCCAATTATTTTGGTTTCCAGGTGATAACTTTAGTTTTAGTTATCTGATTGTTTTCAAATTTGTATATGGATTACTCATATGAAAATTCAGGTCAAGTTCAAATTTGGGTTCCATCCGCCAATTTTTACCATAGTTATAGTCCTTGCTGACTTATAAGTTGATGATTATTTTGCTTTATGGGTGACAGCTTTTGTTATAGTTGTTTGTTTTTCAAATTTGGTATTTGGATTTCTCATATGAAAATGAAGATCAAGTTCAAATTTAGGTTCGGTCTGCCCATTTTAACTGCAGTTATGATCCTTGTCGACTTATAGTATTTCAACTTAGAATTTTGTATATTTGTACCAATTTGAGGTTACATTTTGACTTGAAGAGTTTTAGCAGATTTGGTTATTTGTATGCAGCTCAGTTATGAGACAATGCACAAATATTTTATCCATATAATATATTTCTACAAAGCCCCTGCTCTAAATGAAGCCACCATTTCTGGGGACACTGTTGCCGAGTGACCTTTTATTATTTCTGATATCACAGTGCATACCAATTTGTTCGCTTACTGGTACCTTCCTTCACAAATATTGAAAGAAGTTTCTGCATAAGCAAATCTCATTAATAATTTAAGGCTCTGCATGACAAGCTGTTAGAAGGCAACCTAGATGAGCGAGAGCTGAAAAAGGCTATAGCTGGACAGGTTAGTTTTATGGGTTCCAAACTCATTCTGTCTAATTCCTAAAAACTTTCAGCCAATATTGTTAATATTTTACTGAAAACATATTCCGTTAACTGATCTAAGGGCAGTAAGACATCGTAAGCTAAACATGTGTCAATTCTAGTATTGATTTGATTCCAAGTTTATATGGAAAGTTTTGTGCTTCCAATTTCAGTTATAATTATTTGCTGAGTTGTTATAATGTCTCAAACATGACTGTGTGACCAGTGTTCACAAATATAATACAACTGCTGTCTTTCTTATTAAAAAAAAAATTCTTTCACATTTACAGAAAGAAGACTACCCCCAGGGTATACCTGAATGTGGTACTGATGCTCTCAGATTTGCTCTGGTTGCCTATACGTCTCAGGGTAAAGTTATTTCTCATATTCATCATCAAATATGCTACAAATTGTGGAGCCACAGCCAGGAATATTTTGATGATATACAGACATACATGTTTGAGCAAAGACGATTGAATTTATTACAGCAAAACATCAAGTGTAGTACAATTCATAGGCAGAAATTAGTACATAATGAAACTTTGCTTAACTCTTTTAGTTTCGGAGCAATTTTACGGATATTACATATAAAGTGCTACAGGAATATGCGAAACCAGGGCAATAACTCCTGCCAAATAAAGGGAAAAAATTAGATAGTTTTCTTTCTGTTTATAGCAAATTTCAGCTATAATGTATTCGTAGCTTTATGTTCAAAATTATTATCTTCTGAAACTAAACTCAAAATAAGGGAAATTTACATGATATATACATACATATATACGTCCATAAATTCATTGGATAACATGGGGAATTCGGCATATCACACTTCACAACAGTTTGTTCCATTTGAATCACAGATTTGGTTATTTTGCACACATGCTTATGCCAATATATATTGTTTGGTGATAATCTCCATTTTTACACATAATAACTGTACAAATTGAATAATTCCAAAATATAATAATTAAAGGGGCATAACTCCCCAAACTGTCATTACTATCTGAATGGGCATTCTTCAGTATTTGAAGTTTTACATAACACTAATCATATGTAAGAATATGGGAGAAAAGGAAGAAAATTTCATTGACCTGTATTTTTATATGAGTAATCCATACCAAATTAAAGTCTCACCATTTCCCACCATTTTTCCATATTTTGGAAGGTTTTAATAAGTGGATCGCAGTTGTCCTCCAATCCCATTGCCAATTTGTATTACATGTAATACATTTTGGAAATAAATATGTTTATAACAAGTTCTCATGCCCTAGCTTTGCTTATTTTGTGAGCACAGCTAGTAGCTAAACTAAGTCAGTTGTTTTACTAAAAACACATTATTTTCTTGGAGAATTGGGATCACGTTTTTCATTTTTCATAATATCATTTTTATGAAAGAATTGCAGTCTCTGAAAACGTCATCATTTTCTTTATTTCACAGGTAGAGATATCAACCTCGATGTTCTACGCGTACAAGGCTATAGATTCTTCTGCAATAAAATGTGGAATGCTACTAAATTCTCTCTAGCTGGTTTGGGGAGTAACTATGTCCCATCTGAAAAGCCACAGGTATGCACATATTCTTACATTCTCCATTATGTCTCATTTTCTCTAGAAGAACATTGCTATTTTGCATTCATATTGTCTGTTATATTCACTGGATGGAACCAGTATTTTCCCCAGCACTGACCATTTTGTGACCTCTTTCACTTATGACACAAATTTATATAATCTGGCAAAGGTTGGCACCCTAAATTAGAAGTTGCTTATTGGTATCGGTTGTGCAGTAGTGTAATTTCTAAGTGGAAATAACTCTTTAATTTATTTCAAATATTTCAGCCTCACACTGCCCTTACAGAATTTATTATATTGAATTTATTAGTTTGAAATGACTCAGTTGTATAGAATTATTTTTAGCTGTATGACTTTTGTTACAGCTCTGTGGTAAAGAGAAATCCATGGACTTGTGGATTTTGAGTCGACTGTCTCAGGCTGTCGAGCTGTCTTGTACTGGCTTTAATTCATATGACTTCCAGGGAGTAACAACAGCTTGTTATAATTTCTGGCTCTATGAGCTCTGCGATTGGTACCTTGTGAGTATTATTGATAATGTTTTCCTTTAGCCACCAGATATATATTAACAGCCAGAAGAAAAAAAATTTGATTCTTCAGAAATGAGCGGTGTCCGTCCGTCTGCCCGTCTGTTTGTACATCCGTCAGGGCATCCATTCATCCGAAATGTTTGTTGTCCAGATGATAATTTGAATAGTATTTGACAGAAATTGATGAAACTGAACAGGACCTGCACTTTCCTGTGATTAATACACATACTAAATTTGAAATTTGTGATGGAGTTAGGCCCCTTTTTGTCCCCAGAAAAATTTTGTAGGACTATTGTAATCAGCACGTCTGTCTGTCCATGTATGCGTGTTTCCACATTCTTGTACGCATGATAACTTGACAATATTCAATAAAATTGCTTGATATTTGGTACGTGGTTCACATTTGAGAAGATGCAGGCCAAGTTTGAACGTGGTCACGGTCCGATGATTTTTAACCAAGTTATTCAACATAATTTCTTGATATTTGATATTTCGACTTAGAAATCAGTGTTTTCATGTTGTCCGCATGGAAATCGCTGTTTTCATGTTGTCTGCATGGTAACTTGAGCAATATTCAACAGAATTTCATGGTATTTGGTATGTGGTTCAAATGTGGAAGACTCAGGCCAAGTTCAAATTTGGTCATGGTCTGGTATTTTTTTTATGTAGTTTGCCCCTTTTTGACCTTAGAAATCGCTGTTTTCATCTTGTCCGCATGGTAACGAGCAATATTCAACAGAATTTCTTGATATTTGTTACATGGTTCTCATTTGAGAAGACGCAGGCCAAGTTCTATTTGATAATAGATTCTATTTAGAAATAACACTTGCATTGTCTCAAAGATAAATTGAGCATTCTTCAAAAGAATCTCTTGATACTTGGCGTGTGGCTCCCCTTTGAGAGCATGCAGGTCATCATCAAGTTTGAGTAAAATTTTGCCAGGCTTTACATTCTTTGTTCTTAAAAAGATCGGGGGGCGTGGAGTGGAGTAGAAATTACTGTTTTCAGGTTGTCCACATGGTATATTGAAAAAAAATCAGCATAATTTCAGTAAATTTCTTGATATTTGGTATGTGGTTCAAACTTGAGAAGACACAGAACCATGTTCGAATGTGATGATTTTTGATGGAGTTTTGCCCTTTTTTCGAATTAGAAAGTGCTGTTCTTGAATTATCTGCATGGTAACTTGAGCAATATTCAAGAGAAGTGCTGTTCTTGAATTGTCTGCATGCTAACTTGAGCAATATTAAAGATAATTTCTTGATATTTGTACATGGTTCACATTTGAGAAGACGTAGGCTAAGTTTGAATTTGGTCACAGTCTGATGTTTTTTGACTGAGTTATGCCCATTTTACGACTTGGAAATCGCAGTTTTCGGGTTTTTCTGATAGTTTTTGAGAAATGGAAATAATTTGTGTATTAAGAACAACCTGATTTAATCCTTCTGAATAAATTATAAATACGATTAAAACCACATCAGCCTTCTCACTATTTTCACTTTCATAGATCACTAAAATCAGTATCGATCATGTACGTGCATACCAGTCAGTAAAGTCTGTGGAAATTTTTATTTCCAGGAATACCTCAAAATAGTTCTTTACGGTGACAATGAAGACGAAAAGAATGTTTGCCGGAATGTACTGTACACATGTCTAGATATCGGACTGAGGTTACTCCATCCATTCATGCCTTTTGTCACTGAAGAGCTTTTCCAGAGACTACCCAGGAGGACATCAAACGAACCACCAAGTTTATGTGTCACACCTTATCCAAAACCATCTGAGGTGAGCATGACCTTAGGGTCATTTTCAAATCCAAAGATAGCTTAAAATTTGATTTACTTATTTTGGAATATAAGAAAATGTGCAACTTTGTGTTCCCAACTATAGTACTTACCATGAAAATCACAAATCCAGACTGTGGTGAATAGCAGCTAATATCGTCACTTGAAACTTTTTATAGGTTTCGAAAAGAGGATTCAGCAACAAGGCTGAAGTCTGGTGTAAAAAATACTTGCCATGAAAATCAAAAGCTCGGCCTGTTGTGAAATAGCACTTGAAACTTTTGATAGGTCCAAATTTAATTACAGCATTGTTTTTTCAAAGAGCATTCAGTGTCAAGATATTTATACCATAGTGACATATTGTCCCAGTTTAGACATTTCTCCCCATATGTAGTGCGATTAGAGAATTCTATTTAGAAAGCAAATTTTGCCCACAAAAATTGGAGCAACAGTTCTCTGATTAACCTAATAATCTCTCAGATAGAATTTCATATGATGGCAAGTGAAGAAACCAAATACGAAATGAATTAACAAAGGGCAAGAACAATGGAGAATCAGTCTTCAATGACCATACCTTCCATTTCATCCATTCTATTTCCTAATATGAACGTACGCTAGCGTAATTAATGAACCACAGCTAAACCACACGCATAAGGGTATCTGGCTGTTATTTAAATTCTTATCAAAATCAGTTAATAGATATGTATTCCCATCAAATAAGATTCATAAAAGCTTTATCTCATGGGTGATTATGACTAATTAAACTCTGTATTCCTACCTGCTTACACTCTGATTGGCAACAATATATGTTCAGATCATCATGTCTTATGTCGCCTGAGTCTATGGTTAAAGAACATGTGGCTACTACCTCGAGGGTTGAACGAATGTGAAACACCACATTTATATATATACAATTTGAGCCCAATAAGAACATTGGCATATTGTATTTGCGTCACCCAACACTTGGTTCATTGATTGTTTACATGATTGTCTTTGGGACATCTGTCTCAACTGGAGAATCCATTAAAAACACCCAAACCTGATTATAGAGCCAATATTTATGTAATTATCTTTAGATTCCAAGATCTAAATGCATAACAACCAGCATAGTATCTTTCTGTCAACTGGATAATGTGGAAAGAATTTATAAGACTAGCAATTATTTGTCCAATTAGTGTAAATGAAGCATTTCAAACTTGAATTATCTTATATAATCTATATCCATGTACTGATGTGTATTTTTTACCTCTATATGCAGGTATCACACAGAAATGAAGACTTGGAGAGAAAAGTTGATTTGATGCAGAAAGTTGTGAAGACAATTAGATCTATGAGAGCTGACTACAATCTCACCAATAAAAATAAAGCTGAAGGTATGACTTCAAGGCTATCATACAGACGAACCGACTGTTGCATTTTTATGTTTACCCATACCATAGTATGGTAAACATAATGTCGACGTCCGGATTGACCACTCGTAGTGCATCCGTCCATCTGTCTGTCTGTCTGTCCTTAGACACTTTACGCATGATGCGATAACTCAAATATTTTCTATCCGATCGGAACTAAATTTTGTATATGAGTTTCTCAGACCAAAATACAGATCGAGTTCGAATATGGGTTTGATCCGAGTTTTTTTACGGAGTTATGGCCCTTTTTCGACTTTGAATTCACGCATGCTGTCATAACTCAAACAATTTTTATCTGATCGGAACTAAATTTGGTATGCGAGTTTCAGAGCCCAAAATACAGATCGAGTTCGAATATGGGTTTGATCCGATTTATTTTAAAGGAGTTATGACCCTTTTTTTGAAAATAAAATTAAAAAAAATAATTAAAGAAAATCCGATGCTATAACCGAAGTATTTTTTGTCCGATTGTGTTCATATTTGATATTTTGGTTTATGATGACACACCCCTCATCTGTATAGTTTTTGGTATTGATTAGTTGATCGGTTTAGAAAATAATTAACCCTTTACACACATGCTATCCAATGCAATAAGTTGAACATATTTCTTCTGACCTGCCTCATATTTCTTACCTAGGTTTTTCTTAGCACGTTCTTCATCTGTATGGTTTTTGATATTGTTTAATTAACCATTTCACTCTTATGTTTACTTAGAATTCACCCAAGCTGCTATGACTCAAAACATTTTTCATCTGATCAACACCAAATTTGGTATATGAATTTATCACCCCTAAATACAGATCAAGTTCGAATATGGGTTTGATCCAATATATTTTAACAGAGTTATGACCCTTTATAATTCAAGTAATTACTGCTGGGAATTTGAAGAGATGATATCTCACAGACCATGTGTGTTATTGAAATGAGTTAATTATCACTATGGACATTAGATATGGCATGCTATAAAGCCTGATAGTGGTACCACTGGCTGCAGATTTGTTTATAATAATGACAAATTGATTGATGGCTATCTGGTGGAGTTCTGTTTTCTGTGCAATATTAAGTTAACCCCTTTGTTGAAACAGGTTCATTACATAAGTTAATGTACACACTATAGGACACCTATTCTAAAATATTAAATTGGAACAGTCCATTGTTACTTTGTAGGGATGTTTTACAGACATTGTTGTTTACAGACACTGTTGTCTTATCTTAGACAAAAATTAATCCACACATTCGATAAACAGATATTATATTATCCCTTTCACTTTGATCCAGGTTCAGTAAGGGTTTCAATAAATCACCAATTGAATATACATCATTAGAGGAAATGTCTTATTTTGAAATTCTCTCAATTGCATTTGGGTTCCAGGGTAATACTAATGGTGCTGGCATTCTTGAGACTACTTATTGTATGGGTTTCTAAATCCAATGACATGCTTTTTATAGACTATTTTGTGTTTATCAGTTCATTAGTTTGGGTAAGATTAACCCCATTCTATCCGATTTGATAACTCAAATATTTCCATTGATTATGTTTATATTTTATACATGTAGTTCTTGGCATAGTTGACGGGAACACACCCCTAACCTGCATACTGAGGATCATTTGGTTTATTTGCTTAAAAATATTAACATCCTACTGACACAAAGTGATAACTAAATATTTTTCACACGATCACTATATTAAGTGTGAATTGTTGAAACTTTTGCACTCATGAAAAGGTTGGTGTAAGGATTTATAAAATTTATAAAAATAGCTAATCGCTATCGCCAATGTATGGGTTAAACATCTGCCAATCGTGATCGGCCTCTCGTTCAAACTGCATGAAAGCTCAAAGCTAAATAAATAATGCTCTCATATTGGCAACAGCATGGTTGATCTATTTCAATCGAAGAAGACACAAACTTTACAGAAATTACAAATTGCTCTAATAAACAAAGTGTTTGGTTACCAAAAAATGTATGGGACTAGCCAATCAGGATTTGTAATAAACAGACCAACCAACATTTATATATGGGTACACATTAGTTGTGCCATGAGGTACCACTTTATCCTCCATTCTTCTTGTGCCAATGTACCACAACAAACTTAAAGACTGTTTGAAGACAACGGACCTTCTTTCTTCTTCCTCACACATATGTTCCATCTATAACTGAAATTCAGTTTACCATAATGAAATTAAAATAAATACATTGTTAATCATATTTTTTTGTGTTCTTTCAAAGAACTTCTGTATCATTTTGCCGATGAAGTGATCTGATTAACTTTTACTATGTCATACTCCATTTCATTGACAAGTGCATACAATAAGATAAAGTTCTTTTATTGAATGAGATCTTGAAAACATTTGTATTTGGTTGAAATATTCCAGTATACTAGTGGAAAATAGAGTGGCTTATTTGTGCCACTTCTGAGCAACTCCCCCTGTCTGTGAGAAAAGAAAATAAGAACCTTCTGTCATATCCCATTAATCTCTCTACTCTCTTTTCTGTTACACATTTCAGTACACATAAAGTGTTCAGATGAAGAAACAGCAAGTGAATTGAGGATGTTCATTGATAAACTGAAATCTACTACAAATTCTAGTGCTATTTATATATGTACAACAGAGAGTATTCCAGAAGGTTGTGCCATGGCAACCGTCTCATCAAAATGTGAAACACATATACTTCTCAAGGTATCCTATCAATTTGATATTATTTATGGCTGAGAACCCATCTTTGAACTCATCAATGAGAATAGTTTAGTATCAGAAATATGAACCTGGAAATGAGTATGTTAGCCTAATATCTGTGTCTGTTTGTATGTTTTTGCCATCACATTAACTCTTTCATGTGTTATTCTCGAAATACCAGTATGATGTTATGCCCCCTACATTGAAATTCCCAGAATATCTGGATGACCTTATGCACTGCCTTCGCAGAAATTAATGGAATAATGGGATGGCATTTGCACCGTTACCAAAGTAAGATTTATCTCCTTTTAGTTGGCACAATATCTATCAAATATGAATGGATAAACAAAATAAAGTGTGCTGATATATGGGAACTTTATGACCATTAGTGCAAAAACTTGAACAAATGTCAACCAATTTCATTCATATTTGATTTGTGGATCTTTCACATTAATATCACAATCAAGTTCCTAAACCAGGTTTGTCTGATTTAATTTATCTGAGTTACAGCCCTTAATATGTCTATTTTTAGACATTTTATTACTGTTAGTATGAAAACTTGAACAAAAGTCAACCGATTCCATTAATATTGTGTATATGGATTTCTGACAACAATATCATGATTGAGTTCAAAAAGGAGGTTTGTCAGATTTTTTTTTACCTAAGTTATGGCCTTTAGTTCTGCATCATGGTTAGTTAGTTCATTGATTTTTAGTGATTCTCGGATGGACAGATTCACTCTTACGGGCTAAAGATACTCAACCAGAGCCATATTTGATGTGCAACCCTTTTTTCTTTTCTTTTTTTCAAATGGACATACCATCTAATGCCAACATTTAATATTGGCATTCATTCTGGTTGGTATTTCCTATGTAGTTTTAATGAACTTTCCATTTTTATGTGTACCCATACCATGTATGGTACACATAATGCCGACATCCGGATCAACCATCCGTCGTTCGTCCGTCCGTCTGTCTGTATAGTTTTTGGTATCGATTGGTTGATCGGTTTAGAAAATAATTAACCCTGCACACAAATGCTATCTGATGCATCTAAGTCAAACAATTTTCTTCTGATATGCCTCACATTTCTTACCTAGGTTTTTCTTAGCACGTTCTTTATCTGTATGGTTTTTGGTATCGTTTATTTAACCATTTCTGCTCTTGTTTTTAAATAGAATTCATCCAAGCTGTGTTGACTTAAATATTTTTCATCTGATCAGCACCAAATTTGGTACAACTGGTCCTCACCCCGAAATACAGAGCAGGTTCGAATTTGAGTTTGATCTGGTATATTTTAACAGAGTTATGGCCATTTAAAATTCAAGTAGCTGATAATCTAATTAATGCCTGCAGGCACTGTTAGCTTAGAAGAGGAGATCTTATTACACAGCCAGTGTCTTATTGGAAATGAGTTTTGTTTAGCTTGACATTAGATAAATACCATGGCTCACAGAGTCAAATCTCTTTAGACACATCACAGTGATAGTGGTTCTCTCCTGTATGGACCAGAACACCTGATCAAACAAATCTCTCAACACTAATAAAATTTCTCTCCTGACTCTCAGACTCTATCACACACAGTGTGCTAGCATCTCTAAAACATTGACAAAACCATGATTGATGACTCTGGTCCATTCTGTGTTCTGTACAAAATTAATTTAACCCCTTTGTTGAAACAGGTTCATGACATTAGAGACTGACTTATTGTATGGGTTTCTAAATCCAATGACATGCTTTTATAGACTGTTTGTGTTTATCAGTTCATTATTTTGGGTAAGATTAACCCCATTCTATCCAATTTTATATCCATTGATTATGTTTATAGTTCTTGGCATAGTTTATGATAACACACCCCTAACCTGCACAGTGAGGGTCATTTGGTTTATTTGCTCAAAAATATTAACATCCTCCACCAATCCTGTTGACACAATGTGATAACTAAATATTTTTCACTTGATCACTATATAAATAATTCTGCATAAAAACATTTTATATCCAATCATTATCACTCATTTTATATCCAGGTCTATACATCCCTCACTTGTATAGTTGTTCAGGTATTGATTAGTTTTTGAATCGGGGAACTATTAACTCTTTTGTCCCATCTAAAAGAATTTTTAATATGCAGCTAACACAAAACATAATAAAAAAATTTACAATATTAAAAAAATCATAATATGTTATGTCTCACATTCCAGTGTAATAAGCAAATAAATAACTATTTTGTCTTTAACTGCTATGATGCTTCTCTCTGACTATGGATTGAGCTTAATTAGCTTTATCACTCTATAAGATATATCTGTATTGAAGTGACTTAATAGGTTGAAATGGAATGCCACATCGGTGTTCCTATTGTGTTTATGTGAGCAAGGTGCCCAATAAGTCTGATTCCACTTGTGACCTTAATAGTAAGGTGTCAATTATTGAAACTTTTGCACTCGTGAAAAGGTTGGTGTAAGGATTTATTAAAATAGCTAATCGATATCGCCAAGGTATGGGTTAAACATCTGCCGATCGTGATTGGCCTCTCGTTAGCTCAATGAGCTATTGCCATGGGTTGGAATCCATCATCCGTAACAATTTCAGTTGGCACACCCAACACATCCAATTGTCTTTGCATAACTAAATCCTTTGGCGCGGGCTACAGGTCATACCTTTAGTCGGATCCTTATGAAATTTGTCACGCTGTTGACATTGACATTTAGATGGGATGAGTGATTTTGGGGTCCTTCGGCATAAAACATGGCCACCGACAGCCATCTTGGATTTTGCTCTTTGCATGACTAAATCTTTTGACACAGGCTACTGGTCGTTTTTGGTCGGATCATCATAGAATTTGTCACGGATGTTAATATTGACACGTAAATGGGAACGAGTCATTTTGGGGTTTTATGACCGAGGCCACCGGCAGCCATCTTGAATTTTACTCTTTGAATGACTAAATTGTTTGGAACAGGTTACAATCGTACTTTTGGTGGGATCATTATGAATTTGTCACGGCTGTTGACATTGAAATGTAGATGCGAACGAGTCATTTTGGGGTCATTCGGCAAAAAAACATGGCCGCTAGTGGCCATCTTGTATTTCAAAATTCAATTCATTAGCACAAGCTATAGGCCAAACTTTGTATGGATCATTGGGGTGACCTCTAGTAAGAGCCATCAAAGTTTTCCGAATTTTTTTTAAAACATGGCCATCTTGGATTTGACTCTTTGTATAACTAAATTCTTCAGTACACCCTACAGGCCACCTCCATTATCCGATCATCACCAAACTTCATATGGAACATCAAGCTGACCTCTAGATGGGAGCCATAAAAAAATTCCAAAGTTTGTAAAAAAAACATGGCGGCCAGCAGCCATCTTTGATTTCAAATTTGAATCTATTGGCACACCCTGCAGCCCGCATTTATTGTAGAATTGTTTTGAAAATTTACAGGCATGTTTAGGATCACCTCTAGATGGGAGCTATCGAAATTGAACATTTTTTTTATGAAAAACATTGCCACTGGCAGTCATCTTGGATTTTACCCTTTGCATGACTAAATCCTTTGGAACACCCTACAGACCACATCTTTGATACGACCATCACCAACTTCATATTGATACTTGGGTGTCTGCTACATGGGAGCCATGAATTTTTTGGATTTTACTCTTTGCATGACTAAATCCTTCAGCACAACTACAGACCACATTCCTCATCTGTCGTCGCCAAACTTCATTTTGATCTTCGGGGTGATCACCAGATGGGAACTATCAAATGTTTTGAATTTCATTGGAAAACATGGCTACCAGCGGTCATCATGGAATTTACGATATCTATAGTATTACCGTACTGACCCGGTTCAAAGCCCATGCCCGTGTTTAAGCCCACCCATATATTTTGGCCAAATTCCATGCACAGGGGTATATTCGTGTTTAAGCCCACCCCAAATTTTGTTCAATTTCAGCGGTGGTAAGTAAGTATTTGCTAATGATACTTCCCAAATAAATAATTCCAACATAACGGGAAGTATATTCACAAACGATCGGTGACGGCGAGAATGCCACGAAAAATGGAAAGTTATACTTCGTAGGTATTAGTGATAATAATAAATAAAATAAAATAAAGTGAATCTTAAAATCTCATTTGTTTATTCAATTATACTGGGGGAAACCAATCATCAACAGACATCAAATACAAAAGAACGTACTCGCTAACGGCGTATATCTGAGAACGCGGTAAACATCAGTCACTTCAAAGAGTCACGCACGTGCATCGCGCACATGTCAACAACAGTACTGTAAAAAAATATTCTTTGTATGTTGGTATGTTCCTACATGTGGCCAAACACAAAAAGAACTCATTCCCTGGTTATGTAGACACACGGTGGGTATAATAATGGGGCAGAAGGGGGACTTGTCATCCACAACACCCCAACAGCACAAGATGCCTTCAAAAAAAGAGATACCGATGTCGTATTGGTACCCGGTTAATAATCATTATTTAAAATTTTTAAACTGCTATTTTTCACGTTTTACGATATAGACTATAGTATAAACATTAAACTGTGTCAACGGTTTGGGAGCGATAACTCTAAACATTCAAACACGTGTATCTCCGTCAAAGGTATCTTGCCCACTGAACTATATGGTATATTATCCCAAGTAGGAGGGGTTAACTCTCCGAGTTGAAAAAAAAACGTACGAAATTCTATGGTACATATCTTCTGTCATGTTCATGACCCGTGTAATCACGTGATTTCTGACACGTAGTGAAGGAATCGCCATATTTTTTTTCCTCCTCACCAGGGCGGGTGCAAAAAGAATCTCTCACAAAGAATACGAAGCTAAGTTGCAGTTTGTATAGCAAAAACAGTTTTGTTTTATACAAACAACATTATTTCTTTGCTTATAGTTGAAAATTATGTAACGATTCACATAAAGATTACGACGGTTTGTTTCGAATATAATAATATCGGAATCGGATGACTCGTTTCGTTTTAACCGACTTTGTCTTCCATAATTTTAATCGGTCAATGATTTAATATCCGTTTTCTGTGCAGACAATATGCAACGTTTCTGGCCTATTAAAGACAGAACATTCGAGGCACCATTGGATATGACTAAAGACGCTGATCGTTTTCTTTATAACAAATCTATGGCATACAGGTGACGTGTTATTTAAGTTACCACGTGCGTTGACGGTGGTTAAAGGTATCACGAAATTAGGTGACTTATTTTCGAGTTCATTTTTTCGTTTGACAGCTTTCTTTATACGTTGACAATCATCGTCTGGTGTACAACTGACGGAAAAAGCAGTGTTTAAACGCTTGTGAATAGGCTGATAGGATTGTAAAATCCCGAATGTCACTTTGAACCTTTTTCACCCTCGATGATTAACAATGGGGCCGTTACTGCCTTGGTTGCCACATGGTAACATAACACAACAGGTGTATTTGTGATTGTTCGCAATCACATTAATTACTTGCACAGGACTGTAAGACCAGGTTCATGAATCGCCTTCCCCGTAGCTCCCCTTGAAGTCGCTTCCCTCGTTTAGAGGTCCCAAGAGTAGAGAACGAAAGTCGATATATAGGGTTCCTCTAATTGGCGTAATTAGCACTCAGAGCGATAGTACACCACACAGGACGCGGGTTGGGGCTACCCATCGAACCCGTAGCTCACACGAGTTGCTTCCCCTAGGACACGGACAAACTCGCGGGGAAGGATCCAGAGAATTTTTGTTTGGGGACACCTGTTCTGTATTTGAGTATGTGCCCATATAAATTTGGATGTTAAAATATTCAGTACTGGATACTTGATTGTGCAAATAAAGGCTCCATATTATAGACTATATATCATCTGCGGGCTGATGATTTGCATTACTAGGACATTTTGTTGAATTGTAAAAAAATTCCTTGAAAATATGGACGATCCAACTGGAATAAATACTATCTACATGGAATTTGGGGACATTTGGGTCTCTATAGTTTGGGCACCCAAACCTGTAACAGGTATCAAAACATCCCTGTATCCTTCTCTGACTTGCCGATATATCGTGTTCCTCTAATTGGCGTAATTAGCACTCAGGGCGATAGTCACACCAAACAGGGCGCGGGTTGGGGCTACCCATTGAACCCATGAGTCACATTGGTGCACTCCCTGGACTATCGAATGGGACGTCAATCTGCTTCTGCGGGTCGACCGTTGGCTGTTGACGTGCCCCGGACGGCTGTGACCACTGAGCTCTACTAAAACACTCGACACACGCCGTCCATCGCTACAAGTCGTCATCTCGGGGTCAGCGCGGCTGGGGGATACACCCTCAGTGATCCCTGACCATGCTCTCCGGTGCCTTATGATCATAGTGTGTGGAAATTTGGGCTAAAATTACTAGTCGAATGGCCATTTTACTTTGTCTCAATTCAAATTAGGAGACTTTTTCTCAAATTATTACATTTACGCAATTATTTGGCACCTGAAAGTTTATCCTCCATGCCTTCTGCCCCAGCTGGGCTTGGAATGGGATCACAGTTCACAGGCTTGTTTCCTCCTTATTATAAGTCACCACTTCCGGGGGCTTGGCAGACAGGTTACTGGCCGCATTCTGGCCAACAGCTGCCAGTAACTTCGGGTTTGATTTTAAATGAAAACAAAAGATCTTATTCCCTGACGCCATTATAGCAGGAAGCTTGCTTGGGAACTGGTACCTACTAACCTCCCATCGCCAGTTCGGTCGGTTGGATATCGGGATCGGTCCTGCTGCTGCTCCACCCCGAGATGTACAGGCTCTGGACATTCCTCCGGGGTCCCCAATGACCAGACCTCACATGCAATTATAAATGAAGCTTGTCGTGGTGTATTGTGCTGTTAACACTCCATCGACGGATGGAGATCAGGATCAGATCGAGCAGTCGTTCCAGCACGAGGTGAAAGGGCTTTCGACATTCCTTTCGGGTCACCTTTACATGCGCTTACGAGGGAGCTCAGTTAGTTGTTCAGTGTTCTCTGATGCAGCCAAGCGCAGGAAGAAAATTAATGTCGAATTTTGATTAGCAAATAACCTCAGATTGACATGATTTGATAGCATTGTTCTACAATCATTTACAATTTAACAGAACATCAGAGTGCTTTCCCTTGTTTCGAGGGTTCCAAGGAAGAGATAGAAACCTTTACGTCCAGGACACTGTCACTTGTCGATGTATAGTGTTCCCTTCATTGGCGTAATTAGCACTCAGGATGATAGTCCCACCAAACAGGTCGCGGGTTGGGGCTACCCATCGAACCCATTGGCCGCATTTGGTGGGCTTTCTGGACTATCGACAGGGACTCCAAGTCGGATACTACGGGACGACTGTTGGCATACCCTGGGACAGTCAAATGAGGAAATTGGATACAAGTTGCATGGCTTTTGTTAGCATTTGGGTAGCAACTTGCCCTGTGATGCCGGTCAGTTTGTACCCTGCCTAACGTCGTCAGAGATGGGTGGTTATGCCATCGGACTGCACACTTGGCGACCTGGGTTCGACCATCCTGAGAGGTACAGGTGCTCGATAGGGTAAATATTTACATCTCGATTTGGGACGCAAGAATCAGAGATAAACAAGCATACATGCTTTATCTCCGACCTCGCTGTCTTTCCGTAATAGATACGAATGACATATATTTTGTCTTCAGGTTGCTTTCAGTGCTAACTCAACATGGATTTCACTTTTGTTGTCCAGTCATACATAGATGAGTCCATTATCCATGGTTCGACATATGCTCAATTTCAGAACACTGTTGACATGAGGTCTAGTTCAGCACCCCACTCGGTCCTTTGCTGACCTCAGCGATTGCCAATGCAGGATAATGTTGCACCTGTGGGGCAGCATATGAATCGTGTGGGGCACAATTCATAAAGCCGGATGAAAATTCTTGCCAGATGCTTCTCCTCGTGCGAGATTCATTAGCATTGGGTGTCGGATGCCAGATCATATGATCCGCCCTCTCGATTCGCACTTTGGGCGATGGTTGTCTCCGGAACAGGGTCCCATTGGAGGGGCACCCCATCCTTACCAGAAGGGATATCTTAGCAGAGCTCGAACAGTTGGGGCGCGGTGGCCCTTGGTCTGCTTTTCATTACACACCTGCCGTCGGTTTCTGCTGGTTTTGGGCTTGTGCCACAATCCTGATGCATCGTTAGTCCAATTTTTGTTTTTGTGGATTTCCACCTTAACGACATTGGAAATTCGGTTCCTGGCTGCCTTTCTGTCATGGATTCAGTAGACTGTGATTGGTCAGTTGGGTTTAACTGTGTTGGTGGGCATTTCCACATTTGGGAACGTCATCGGGGAAAAATGTCATGGCTTATTACATCTTAGTCGGTCATATCTCGAACTCCAGGCTTCAAACTAAGTTTTCTGCTGTGAAACTCCAATTCTGAGCCCTGTTCTTCATACGGCCTGAGCCTTGCAACGTATGTCTGTGTAATACCCATTCGCTTCCCGGTCAGGCTATTGGTCAATGATACCTCCTCCTTATCGACAATGGCGTGTCTCCAAGTAGTTGGTGTCGGGCCCTTTCTTGGGATCTTGCAGCTGGTTTTTCATCGGGCTCTCATCGTGTACTGGGACACGGCCCAACCCACTCAAGATTTGGTTCGGGGGTTGGTTCTATTGTTTTTAAGGGGGGTCTTCGTTATTACTTGCGGCTTTTGCTGCCTGGGTTAGCCTGTTAGGTGCGGTATTAGTATTTAGCCATCCCTGGGTTTATAATACCCGGCTGGGGATTTCTTGTCAACAGGTATTTTTCTATTTCCATTTCCTTAGAACATGGATGCTTCTTCCCTTTCGGGGGGGGGGGGGGGGGGGGGGGGGTGTTACCCGTACCTTTCCCGGCAAGTACTCGGCTGAGCTTCCTCCCAGGGTTTCGCAACCACCCCGCTCACGAGGAATGTCCTACTGGGGATAAGAAATATGGCGATTCCTTCACTACGTGTCAGAAATCACGTGATTACACGGGTCATGAACATGACAGAAGATATGTACCATAGAATTTCGTACGTTTTTTGTTCAACTCGGGAGAGTTAACCCCTCCTACTTGGGATAATATACCATATAGTTCAGTGGGCAAGATACTTCTAGGAGATATATATTTTACTTTTTTTGGAAAATATTGTTTTTTGTATACGTATTTACATCGTCATTTCGTTAATTAACTAGACTCACTGGCTTTGTTAAATTGGTCACTATTGTATTGTAACTCTTTGTAGACAACGGGCCATGAATAGAGCACTGGGTTCATTGTTATCCTAATCGGATTAAGTCACTCTCTTATATGTTGCATAATATTTCCCTGTACAATTTTCAGACATTTTTTAATTATTATCTTTGGCTTCGATGACGACGGCAAAGTTTCATAGTCGTTATCATTCACTTTGGGGATCACGCACATCTGAACATTGATATAAACTATGGATATAGACTATAGATAGTGGATTTACCCAGCTGTCTGAAATGGCAGAAATCCGATGACCCATGATGCTTACAAACTGTCATTTATGGGAATTTTGGGCAATAAAACAAGACAAGAAGTAATATTTTAATATACGCATCAAAATGAAACTTATACTTAACTTTATTTAATCTGTCACGATTTCTTGGGATTTTTGGTTTGCAAAGGGTCATATCCAAGTTTAAGCCCACTTGGATTTTTGGGCCTAAACGCGGGTCAGTACGGTACTTAGACATTTCAACATTCTGCATTTATAATAGCTCCATTGACTGTAACACATTAAATTATCCCCTTTCCGAGTTGAGCTACAGTGTACAGGCACACCCTACATGCCAAATCCTTCATCCGATCGTCACCAAACTTCATATGGATCCTCGGGCTGACATCTAGATGGGAGCTTACTATTTTTTCCAAATTCTGTTAAAAGCCATCTTGGATTTTACATTAGGATCTTAGCAGTTACTGCTAGTTTTAAATTTTGTTCAAAAACATGAAATTTGGGATCAATTGGATTTCACATTTGAATCCATCGGAACATAATATGAATGATATTCAATAAAAAACATGGTTGCATGCCAGATTGGAATTTATTCTTTGGATGACTAAATAATTTGACATAGCCTACTGCCAATAGTATTTATCCAATTGATTCCAAACTTTATATGGCTCTTCAGGTTGACTTCTGGCACTCAAATATTTAAACTTTCCGCGTTACTTATCGCTCCATTGTCTGTAATGTATGATATTATCCCCTGTCCAAATTGAGTTACAGTGTCATTGACACTATCATTATTTTTTGTAGGGACTGATAGAACCTGAGAAGGAAATTAGTCGATTGGACAGCAAAAAAGAGAAGTTGAATTCACAACTTAGTAAACTTAAAGAATCAATGTCCTTGGCTGGTTATGAAGATAAGGTGCCAGAAAATGTGCAAAGTCAAAACAATGAAAAGGTATGTTCACCTCACTACCTTCTAAAATAACCATATTTAGCTCAACTTGAAGTTTGATCTTCTGCCATGGGTTGCCATCTGTGCATACTTGTGTCAGTCACCAATTTTCTTTGGCAGACCCTACAGGCCACATACTTCACCAAACTTCATTTGGAATTTCGGGGTGACCTCTAATTGGAAGCCATCGATTTTACCAAAGTATGTTAATAAACATGGCTGTCAGCATCCATCTTGGATTTCACATTTGAGTTTGTCAACACAACTTGCAGCCCACATTTATTGGAGAATTGTTTGAAAACCTCTAGATGGGAGCTATCAAATTTGAACAATTTTGTATGAAAAACATGGCTTCTGGCAGCCGTCTTGAATTTTACTCTGCATGACTAAATGTTTGGCACAGAAATCAATGCTTTTCTATGTATAAACAAAATCTATTCAGTGCTATATAGCATCTGGAAAATGGCAATCTCCAGTTTATCATGTCAGGGGCTTCAGGGGTTCCTAGACAGGAGGCAACAAAAGGGTCAGATAACTCTAAATAAAATAAGTACTTCACACAAAAATCTTTTTCTCCAGTCCAAAAAGGCAGAAGTTGTTGATACTTGGTGGATTATTGTCATGAACCATAGCTTCCAATTTGTTCATACTAACATAAATACTGTTCATACTGTCATGCTTGATTGAATTTTTGGGGTCGCAGAGTGAATCGAAGATTAACATTAAATATTATTGAATTTAGCCTCCAAGCTACTTGAAAAACATTGTATAAGATGATCATCCCAATCGACCTTGTAATTCCAGATGTCTACATTTTGTATTTTGCTCCTATTTGCCATCAATTATTTTTATCTTATTTCTCTTGCAGTTGAAAGAATTGAATGTGCAGGTTGAGAAGATGACAGTAGCAATTTCGCAACTTCTAAAAATGAAATGATTTCGCAACTCCTAAAAATGAAATGATTTTGCAACTCCTGAAAATGAAATTTTTTATCTTATATATAAAAAATTTATTGTGATAATTATTGACTCTTTACACAATTCAAATAGCTTGTAACATTTTGCCGAGCTTCTGACAAAGCATGAATTAAATGTTTCAAAGTCAACAAAGCATGATGTCTTTTACATTGAATGTAAAGATGCTTAATTAGTTTGTATTAACACTTTCATAAAGGGAGCTGTTCTGGTGCAGCATTAAAGGTCCTGTGCCAGTGCATTCTATTATACATGCGAGTCTCACATAGGGAGCCTCGCATATATATAAAAGAATGCAGTGGCTTACAAGGTCAAGGTACATATTTTTTTAGGCCAATGTATTCTCTTATATATGCTAAGCTCCCTGGCAGGGTTTTCAATAAATTTCAGGAAGATCCAGTCATGAAAGGGTTAAGAATATACAACAGAGTTTTTATAAAATGACTTAATGTGATTTGTATCCAAAAGAGGCAACATAGCACCTATAATGAATGTTTTCTGATATACTGCTAATAACTTCCTGTCAGTTTGCTTATTTATGTGTTGTGTAGAGTCAATTCTGCAAGTATAATTTTGATCATGCATCAAGATCTAATTATCACACTGAAGTACACAATTGCACTCATCTTTTTCATCACCTGTGTCAATTTCATTAGTAATCTTCTTTTTATTCCCGGTCAAAGTTCGGAGGACTATAGAAATGAACTTCATTCGTCACCTATCTTTGGGGCGTCTGTCCGTATTTGGGTATCTTAACTGTGAATTCACCTCCTCCTATAGTTCATATCCTGTTTCCCTAAAACTTAGGACATTGTTACTGACACATTGAAGATGTGCAACATGTTTAATGAATATGCACTTTGTATCATATTGGTGTGATAAATTGCTCCTACAGTTTGTGGTATGCAGATTTGAAAGTCATTGACATTTTGGTTAGCGACCTTTTATTAAGAGAGAAGTTTGTTTGATATTATAATAACAACAAACAACACTGTCATACAATTTTTTTTATTAATTTATTATTCGTATTAGCTCAAGTTGGAGTTATTGGGATTGGTTGGTGTCCTTCGACTGTCTGTCAGTCAACAAGTTACTTTAGCGCAACCTAAAGCTCACATCTCTCATCCGATCATCACCAAACTTCAAATGTATATCCGTGGTGACTTCTAGATGGGAGCCATAAATGTTTTCTCCAAAATTTATTAAAAAACATAACCGTCGGAAGCCATCTAGGATTTCAAATTTTAATCCATTGGCACACCCAGTAGGCTGAATTTCTTGGAGAATTTATTTGAAAATTTACAAGCATGTTTAGGATCACCTCATTGGAGCTATATAATTTGAATGATTTTCAATGAAAAACATGGCCACTGGCAGACATCTTGGAATAGACTCTGCATTACTGAATCATTTGGCACACCCTACAGGCCACATCTCACATGATCATCACCAAATGTCACATGACTTCTCAGGGGATCTCTAGATGGAAGCTTACCATTTTTTTCCAGACTGTTAAAAACATGGTCACCAGCCAATTTCGAAAAACATGGCAGTTGACTCTGCATGATTAAATCCTTTGGTACACCCTACAGGCCAGATTCCTAACTGATCTTCATCAAAAACATATGGATCATTGGGGTGACTAATTTTTGTGTGAATTTCAATGAAAACTTGGATTTTACTCTTTGCATGACTAAATCCTTTGGCACACCCTGCATGTCACATCTCTTATCTTATCATCACCAAACTCCATATGGATCTTCCGGGTGGCTCAAGGTTATCCAATTGATCCCAATGCTTCGGGACACCCTACATTGCAACATCCATCATCCATTTGTCACCAAACTTCGTATGGATCTTCGGGGTGACCTCTAAATGGGAGCTATCCAATTTTTCAAAAATTTGTTAGAAAACATGGCCGTCGGCAGTCACCATGGATTTCACATGGAAATCCATCGACACACCCTGGTGCCCACATTTATTGATGAAATGTTTGAAATGACAATAATTTCATCTACACAATACAAGCTCTTTATTTAAACTTTCTGACTTTTCTTCGTTATTCATTCTATTCATTGCTCAGAAAAAAAATAACTCCTCCCCAAGTTGACCTACAGTGTCATTGACACTTTCTTTGGAGAAATATTTTGAAAATATATATGGATGTTTAGGATAACTTCTAGATAGGAGCCATCAAATATGAACTATTTTCGATTAATATCATTTTACTCTTTGCATGACTAAATACTTTCACATGACTTACAGCTAACATTTTTATTCCAATTGATCCCAAACTTCATATGACACTTTAAGTTGATATCTGGTATTATTTAAACTTTCTGCAATCCTAATCGCTCCATTGACTGTAATGTATAACATTATCCCCTCTCCATGTTGAGCTTCATGGTCATTGATAATTTCATTTTCTATGGTTCGCAATGGAATGCTGGCCTGCACAAGATCTGCCTTGAGTAAGTTATGCACTTACACTGGAGCAATAGAACTCTACATCGGAATGATAACCATGTTCTCTGTTCATACATAAACTTGACCAATTTTGTTCATGTTTAATTTATTTAATTGCAATTGAAGAATAAAATATGTAAAAACCAATTTGTTTCTATTATCACTATTCCCTGCTAAACTACATGAAAAACCAATTAGTTTCTTTTTCTTATAGCTATTACCTGCTAAACAACATGTTTTCAAATTCCATCACTGGGACAAAGATATTCGATTACAATTGACTATTGCAAGTCATCTTCAAGCAACCATCATGACTACCACTGAATCAGCCTATTTGACTAATCCAGGATGGCTGCCAATATGACATCCATAAATAGACAACACATACATTTTCATGTGTTATGCTGAAATGCTTCCTATTGGATTAACTAGATATTGGGTCCAAGACACAGAATACAGTGTAACAAATTGGTGAAACCCATTTCCAAAAGTTAAACTGTTTTTTTCAAAAAGTAGAAACAACCATCACCTACCTGCAGGTTGCACGATTAACCCACTGACCTTCTGCGATAACCAGCACTGGGACTGGGAGGCCTATCTGCAGTGGGCCATTGGGAAAATTACCATACCCATTGGACCACGAGGGTCCCACTGGTCGCGGAAAGAGATACAGATAGTCTGTTGGCCAATTCTCAGGAAAGCCTCTAGTTTAGAAGTTGGCTTCACCCCCCTCCAAAAAAGGTTCTTGTACTAATTAAAGGTCATTATATGATGCATCCGATTTTGCTTGTTGCCCGCTTCAGAATGTGTCCCAAAATAGATTATTCAGGGAAGACGACTCTTACCCCTAAAATAAAATTAAAATTTCATCTAGTACAAGTGTACACAAAATTTCCGCTGTTATACAGTGAACAAGACATCGTTTATACTGAAGTTGATTATAGATCACCATAAAACAACATGAGATACAACACTGGACCAATGTATAAGGCCTAAAAAAAAAATACATTTGTTTCCGCTAACGAGCTGAAAAAAATTAGGGTAGGTAGGTAGGCTTAACTTTTTTCTTTTTTTTTAACTTTTTTTTTCTTCAGTATCTTTAAAAATAACTGTATAAAAATTGTCAATAACCCAAACTTCACTTCTTAGCCCCAATCAGGTTAACCCAAATGACTGAGGAACTAAAAACTCCAATTCAATCTTACATATGCTTCAATATTTACATATATACTAGTCTATATACTAATATAGTCTTTGATAATCCTAATATTTCCCATATGGACTGGCGACAACTGGAGTCATTCCAGCACCACTGCACTGTCACATATTGGAGTGACCGATCTCTTAATGATGGCTTCACAACCCCACCTTCTCCTCCGCATTCGGTGAAGGATCTAGGTATTTTTTGGGGACACCTGTTTTTGGGCAATGATATGCCAAAGACATAACCTGAAGGCCTGAGCGGAGGAATGTTTGGGAGGGGTGACCCCCTCCTGATGGTGGGGGTTCTCCCCCTGGAAATTTTTTGAAAATCCATTGCATTTAGAGCTAATCTAGGACACTTTGACTCTTGAGTCAGTATTTTCAATTTTACTGAGAGGTCAATTTGATCAAGTTTCTCAAGCATAACTTTGGAAATTTTTATGTACATGTTTGTATGGATTGGAAATGCTTATAAGTTATTGTCAGATATCTTTTGGTTCAATGGTTTATGCTTATCCTGCTTAAAATGAGACTTACCATTATCACTCTAATTCATATACCGGTAATAGACACATACATAATATACTACATGTAGTACATGTACGGAAACAATGTCTATTAAGTTAGTAATTACTATTTATAGTACTAATCTCTGTGTTAATTTTTCATTTGGTATTATGAGTTCCCACCTGATAACCAGGTTGATTCGATCAAATTGTTAATGTTCCTGTACTGATTGAAATACTGAAGGCTGAATCATAACAAACCCTTACTGAAACTATTTGAAGTTTTCCCAGATGAAAGCTAGATAAAGCCAAACTTTACAGTATGATTCCAACTGTTAAGCTTAAATCTTTTTATAAACTTAAATTTCTAATGTCAATATATATAAATGTTTTGCATCTAGTTATGATATGAATTTGTTTTGTTTTTTTGGTCAAATTTTTGTTTTTTTTGCAATGGCAATAAAAAGTTTAGGGTCGGGGGTTTAAAATAGGGTCGGCCGGGTTAGCGGAAACAAACGTCTTTTTTTTTTTAGGCCTAAAGCTAGTTCGAAAAAAAATTGATAAATATTTTGAAATTGAAAAATATTTCTTTGATTTTGAAAAAATTATCACATATAATTGGCTATAACTCGTGAACTACATGGCTATTGACCCGCAACTATCTCAAAACTTGCCCCAAAGACCTAGCAAAAGAATTTGGAATGCCAATTATATTTCTGTGAAAATGCGTGGTGGGCATAAACTTAACCCCCACCCCTAAAATATAATTTTCTTAGAAAGTTGAATTGTAAAGTTTACACTTAGAATGTCACATGCAAAAGAAGGCTTTATGGGCATACAATGAAACTTACATGATCCTCACATGATCACCTTTTTGTCAACCATTTCATATTTTTTCTATTTTTATTTAAATTTATGTGGAAAGCCAATTATATAATTTATGCATATATTTCAACTGGTCACATAAGGCTACCTAAGGCTGATGAGTGAGACTCAAGTTTTACAGGGAGGTATATTCTTATTTTGTGGCACGTTTTGTGACACTAGACACAACTGACGATATATACAACATCTGACACTTCATATTTGATGATTGTCAGCTCAACTGATACAAAGTCTCTGGTGGAGCTATAGTCATCACTCATTGTCCGCTGTCCATCCATCAACAATTCACTAAACATCTCCAGAACGATAAGACCGAATGGGTTCATATTTGGTGTGGATGTTCCCTCGGTGACTCAAATTCAGATTTGTTCAAATAAAATAAGATCACTTGGTCAAATAGTTGTAAAGTCAGGCCCATAACTCTTTCCGGCATAGTAATTCTTAAAATGACTTCTCAAATACCATCGGGCCGAATGGGTTCATATTTAGTATGAAGGGTCCTTGGGTTCAGATTTTTTCAAATGAGGTCACTGGGTCAAATGTTGGCTAAAACGATACTAACCGTACTATAACATCCGCATGGGTACGTCGACTCACCCTGCCAAATTTAGTTGAAATCAGTCCAGGGGTATGGGAGAAAAATCGTGAACAGACAGATCATTACCCTTGCCAATTGAAGGGTCAAGTAAGTACATGTACCCTTGTTACAAATATTGCTCTTTCACATTCCTAATGCCACACTATTATTTGTGAAGTCATCTCCTTCACTGACAACAATATAGAGCTTGTCTGCCTGCCACTATATTCAATGTCTCTTGTGTATGAAATGAGATCTTATTTTATCTGAAAGTGTTTATTAAACATATAACAGAAATGGCTGGATAAAGTTTATTTGTGTCATTCATTTCAATTTAAATTAGACTAATTCCTATGTGCTGTGTTCTACACGGTTGTACAGGCCGGTGTTACAATGTTATTTTTATATAGGCTATCGACTCCTTTTCATCTGTGATAATGATGTGTCTTATTTATTATGCTGATGGTTTCCAGGAACAATTCTCAGAGGTGCCATGTTGATAACCTTCCCTAAATGTTGTAACTTATTTTAAGGAAAAGAACTCACTTCAACTTCTTTAATATGCCCTTTGAAAAAACTAGATCAATGGATTTCATAGATTGGGATTTACATTTTGTTCAAATAGGGGCAGAGATAGGATATTTAACACTCCCGCACCCACCCTATCTATGCTATGATTTCATATTTGGTACTTGTATATAGATTCCTATATTACATGTAATAATTTTACAGTTTTATTATAAGTATGGTTTTGATAAATTTCCAACAGTTGGAGATCTTGAAGTACCAGTTGTAATGGGCAATGATCTATTGGGGAGGGGTGTTCACTTAGACATTTCAAGATGGACATCCTAATATCCCCTCCCACCGTTCAATGAAGACCCTTAACCTGTGTCCATGACAGGGTTGGGGCGATTACATGACAATGTAATCGATTACGATTACAATTACTTTTGATTTACATGATTATGATTACTGATTACATTTTTTCCAATGTAATCGATTACGATTACAATTACTTTAGTAAATGTAATCGATTACTTTTTGATTACATCTGATTACAATTGTTAGTTTCCAACCATTTTGATCACATAGGAATAAATAATTAAATAATTCAAATTAACATTACAAATTTGATTGAATAAAGACATCACTGCATAACATGGAAACAAGAAACGACTGAAACTAGAAAGATGAAACCAATAAAATAAACATATAAACTTTTTTACATTTACATGTATTGGAAAGGTTTCATCATGAAGTTATGCACCAATTTATAGGGAATACATTATGTTTTATGTGTATTTATTTATGTAAATATATTTTAAATTTTCTTACATGTATTCAAACTAACGCATAATATTTATGAAAATGAAGATAACACTAAGATTTATTTGATGATCATCCATTGCTAATCCTGATGAGGATTAAATGAGTCTTAACTCCATGAGTGCAGTAAATGACAAACCAGCTTAATTAGGTCTACCAATGTACATCACACCTGCTTTGTTCAGTTAATTAGCCCTATTGTACCAGTGTGACTCTGCAGCAGTCCCAATTCAATTTAATCATAATTGAAGTTGGCTAGCCTATTTATTCATATTGGAACATTTCACTGTCTGTATCACAAGTTTGTTGCCATTCGTGTTGTATTCAACAATTGTGTGTTGTTATCTGTGTCCACTGCCAGAATATACATACACACTGTACCACTAACATAACACATGACATAATTGTACTAACTTTCTAATATGTTGTTTGTATCTTTGCACACTCCACATTATGAGACTATGAGTATCCAATAGCCATCCATATGGATATTTTAGTAAAAGTAATCAAAAAGTAATCAAAATGTAATCATGATTACAGGTACATTTGAAAGTAATCGATTACGATTACGATTATTTGTAATCAAGAAATGTCATGATTACTGATTACAGACGATTACTCCAAATTTTGTAATCGATTACTTTGATTACGATTACTGATTACGATTACCCCAACCCTGGTCCATGTTAGAACTACTTGTTTTAAAGTGATTGACAAGTACTGACTATTGTCGTCTTCAGATTCCCAGTCTTCTCCGTCTATAGACTGGTGTTCATCGACAAACTAAAGATATCTGATAGCTTGTCGCAATTCGTTTATTGTGATGAGTAATTGATTACCGAAAATGCCCAAAAACTATCATCCTCAGGGTGTCGAGTTAGGTCAAAATTGGCACTACTTCGGTTATTCAAGATATCCTCACATTTCATGCATCAGTAAACCATAGCATGTCGGTGGCCAATAATAGCAACAATTGAATTGAATGAATGAATGAATGAATGATGCTTTAATCTCAGCCATTTTGACATGGAACATGAGCGATGGGTTAACTATTTACAAATGTAGAACATTATATAAATGCTCACAATAAACTAGAGGTTGTAAACATACAAGGAACATTTGACACATTGAAATAAACAAACATGCAGCATCAGCATACACTAAACATGTACAAAACACACACAATAAAGCTACAAACAAACAATATTTGCATTTATTACGTATCTTATTCATCATTCATAATTGTGTCCTTTTTATTAAAATATTTTCAACCCGAGTTTTATAAAGATCGCCAAATTGTTTAATATGTCAGGGCTGGTCGAGTTAAGAAATTCGAATAATAGTTCCCTCGAAGGTTCGGCATAACATGCCTTGGGAATGTATTTTTCTCGTAATTGTTCAAGTTGCGGACACAGAATAATAAAATGGAATTAATCGCATACAATTTTAAGGCATTACAATTTACAAAGTGCGCATGAACTATCTTTGTTACTGCTTTTGTGTTTGCGATTCCGTTTTCTCCATCTACCGGTCTCAATACCTAATCTATGATTGGACGTTCTCATTTTCTGATCGTAGACCATCATGACAAATGGCATGTTCATGTAGTGCCAGCTAATTGAAGGCTGTACTTTCATATGTTTATAAAACTCCCCTCTATCTGAAGATACTAGTATCGCACGAAGGATCAGAATTAGCTAAAAATGTATTCCTTCTACTCAGATATCTCAATGATGGTGATGCCATACTACAAAACAAGATTAAATGGATTTCGTTTATCAAAGAAACTCTGCGAGAAGTAAATATGGAAAGTGCGTGGCAGAATCAGTCACCACTAAGCAAGACAGACATGAAACACATGAAAGCGAAATTAATAGAGCAGCACACATGTTGCCTCTTCGGCAATCTAAATATGTCTATTTCAAGCCGTGCCATATTTTATCGAAACATAAAGGATTCTGTCAGATTGAGCCGATACTTAGTATATATGCCATCTCATCTAGCTACGTATTTACTGAAATTTAGAACAGCCAATCACAGACTACCGGTAGAGCAATGCAGATGGAATAAAAGTACATGTAAAGACACGAAATGCCCGTTATGTGGCGAAAATGTATGTGATGAATACCATTTTGTTATTTTGTGTATTGAACTCAACGATCTGCGAGAAACCTATATACCGAAGTATTACTGGGAAAACCCTAACAGAAATAAATTCTACAGACTGCTGTCACTGTCACTAGTTTGAACAGATTTATTTTTGAACTTTATAGCTAAAGATTAAAAATTTTTAATCAAATTGTAAACAACGCAGACACACACAAAGCCTCGTGTCATTATTATTTCATTATATTATATGATTTGAACCCCACCCAGTATGTCAATTTTGCATAAATGCCAATTTTGTATAAATTTGTATATCTTCCATATTTTTGTCCATATTTTCCGTTTCCAAATGGTGGCGGCAGGAAGACGACCATATGGTCATGCCACCACCATATGACATATTATTGTTTATTATTTAATTATATATGTGTAACACATTTTATGATGATATGCCATAATAAAATATTTACTTACTTACTGCTTAACATAAGTATATTGAAAAGAGTGAGCATTTTCTTAAAATTAGCATTTATAAAGTTACCATGAAGCAAGTATTACATTATATTATATATAATGTAAATATTATATGAAACCATTTCAGAAAACATATTCCCAAATGTATTAGCATTATTTGTATTTATTATCAATATCATATAATATGATGAACTCATTTATTGATATATATGTATGTTGTGTATTGTTTGTATAATGTTGTGTAAATAAGTTGTATGGCATGTTGCAACTTAGATGTTGACTTTGCTAATAAACAATTCAATTCAAAAAGAATCAACATCGTTTCGCCACTGAGTTCTAAGCTCTTGAATTAGTGTATCATTAAATCTACTAAAGGAGCTGCATGACAGAGTAGTTTGGTTGTCCCAGTTATCATTAAGATTCGCGGACTCGATAACTCCTGAAATGTGATCAATATAACGTACACGCTTAGTTTTGTGCAAATCAAGCAGTAATTTATAAAGTACTGATGTTATACTTATATCTTTCTTGACAATCCGACACCAATATGAAATCATTCTCTTCTTAATTCCAATAGAGAGTGGCCATCGGCATTAATCGTTGCAGACAATTGCATATCGCATGCAGTAGTTCCATAACTGCATTTGGATAGGGATGAAGTTCCATCAATGGGTTGTTGATGTGTAGGACTTCCGCGTGACCGGGTCCCTCATACCGAGTCTTACGAGTCGATACGACAATTCATGGCAGTCATGGAAAACCAATCCCATATTATCTCATGCACCCCATATATCTCATGCACGCTATCTATGCTTTATATACTTATGGTGCGGGGTCATTTCAGCCAGACCTATTTATAAGACTTCCACATGTTTATTTTAAATCTCCAAAGAGTCGTAAGGGCTAAAGTCAATCTTGAGAGAGACTAGCAGAACTCCCATGGCTTGATTATATATTAGCCCTGGGGATGGATCGGCCACATCCGATATACACTGAATGTCAAAAGGTACAGAACTTCTGAATTTTGTACTAAATGTAGCTGTTATGTTTCTGTCCATCTTGTGGGTATATATTCTGGGTCAACTGAAATCATATGGATTTATCAGCAATACGAAGATTATAATAGAGCATGGTGTTGATCTATGCTATGAACCCGACGGACATGAAAGGAACAATGAGGGTGTACTGTCTGATCATGATTACGCCTGAATCTTGCTTCATTATTTTTTATATATTCGTTCTTATTCATGTGCATCTTGGTATGGAGTCCAAATTGCATAGTTTATAAGGACAATCATGACATTCCAGAATGGGTGTGAGTGTATTGTACCAAGTAATTGCCTAATGGTTTGCACGAAGAACGTGTTGCTTAAAAGGTCTGTTATTGTTCTTGTTATATATTTCATAGACTTTACGTGTTGGCTTGTCACATAAAGCACATGCAAACTCTTTGCAGAATGCAATCATGTCATCATCAATATTATTAGATTGTTGAAGTTGTATGATACATCGCACTTCTTTTTCGGAATAAGTCATTTTTCCTGCAACCGAGAATGCAATCGTGATATTCAGTCAAGGCTTCACCAGTCCTGTCATTGTCCATGACACGGGTGTTCCAGACAATGACACATATTTATCATGTGGTGACAGCAAAGACTCCTTGATAGGCTTCTATTTTTTTCGCGAATGGTCAAGTGCAGAATCTACATGCTGTTTCAAAAACACTGAATTATATGTTTGCCATGGTGTCAGATGTCATGTGATACACAGTCCGTGAATGGCGTCGTTCGCTTAGATATAGTTCCTGAGCTCGTGGTAGTATGTTACCACGATGAAGCGGACACGAGTATGATGTTACATGCACCCACAGTAACATGCATCGGTCGGAAGCTAGTTACTGTTTTCCCCCGATGTACATGACGAAATACTAGAATGTTATGTTTCTCGCTGAATAGGAGATAGGATGATTCTTCATGCTGAAGACAAAAATAGGTCGCGTGTCATTTCCGTGAACGACATAGCGGACAGTATTGTTCAAGATGTGTGTGAAACATTGCCTCTAATTCACGCTACGACATTGACAAACACATATCAAACATCTATTTGACTTAATGGTCAAAAGCAGTAAAATGTTTGCATCAACTTGTGTAATCTATTAATGTTGACGATGACAATATCGCATCCTACCAAGAGTTTGCATATGGGCTATATTATGGTGAGCCACAATGTAGTCAATTCGTCGAATTGACACACACGTTCTTATGTTGTATAACCGAAAACTGGAACACATTCTACCACCAGCCACAGAGTCCTTAAGGAATCACACTAAAACATCATTATTTATGATTAGCACAACATATTGACTCCCCAGCCTGGTATACATGGTGGCCATCAGGACATGATTGAGTCTTACAAATCAGTCCATGGGTGGCCACCGCAGCAGACTAACCATGGAACGATGTATGTGAGAATGTCTACAAGAACCGAAGAAGTGTCAATTTTGACGACTCAAAGGGTGAGCAGAGTGAGAGAACAGTTAAGGTCTACAGATACTCGAATTATAGAAAAGGAAGTAGCACGCCCTGAAAACTGTTTGGCAACACAATATTATAAACTGCAAAAATCATTCCTTTAAGACTTGTTGGTAAAATTGAAAACAAATCCTCTGTAAAAAAAAAATTCTTAATCTAAAATATTTCACATGAGCACATGTTTAAATTATCTAAATTTATATTGCTTATCTAAACTGACCAAAAAGACACACGCTAGTGATGATTATTCAAATCTTTCTATACATTGACTTTTATCAGATATTTCTTAAAAAATTGAGTATATATATTCCTTAAGACAATCAATTACCCATTAGCTTAAAGGCCCACTCAATGTTCGAGTCAGCGATTTGTTTTTGTGCCTTTATATACGGCTTTAATAACAATCTATATAATGCCATAAAATATGATTAAAATACTATAATTCATCACCATTTGGAATGTCTGTGTCTCGTAAGGTGGCCATAGGGTAATAGAAATAGCTGAAATAATAAAATAATTCCCCCTCCTTTGGCTCCCAGAATGCAACATAATTCAAATTAAAGATGTATTTTCAATGGAAGTGGTTATATATTATAAGTGGTCATCCGAGACAAGCTATTTGGAAAATAAAGGAATCATATAACATAATTATCTAATATTTAATATTTAAACATGCATTTTTTATCTTTATTAATCTTAGCCAGAATAAAATATCTAAAAAGTCACCAAAGACACAAAGCATCAGCATTAAACTAGTTATACAAGTAACCATCCAATAGATCCTTATCACATGAGTCATAGTAACTAGTATATATTAATCAAACTTGGAGCTACAAACATAATATTAAGCTGCAACCCATGAAAAATGAGTGTGAATATAAAATATATGAAATAAAAAAAATATATATATATAATCTTTCCACAAAAAATTAAATAATAATAGAAAAATATACGAAATCGTTGAACGAAAGTGATGATAAGAGGTTTTAATAATTTACTAATTCTAGACGTGTTCTCTTAAGGTTTATAGCCAATTATATGTGCATGACACTTTTTTTCCAAAATACAAGTATGGAGATTTCAAAATATTTATCGCATTTTTTTCGAACTAGCTCATAAATTGGTCTAGTGCTGTATCTCGTGTAATTTTATGATAATTTCTAATTAATATAAACGATATATTGTTCAGTTTATAACCGCAATATTTTTGTTATGCTCTGACGCTTGTACTCGAGAAAAGTTTCATTTTATTTTAAGGGTAGGAGTTGTCTTCCCTAAAAATATATATTTTGGGACACTTTCTGAAACGGGCAACTAGAAAAATCGGATGCGCCATATGATGACCTTTAATTTGATATATATAAACCATTGTTGGGGGGTGCAGCCAACTCGAAAAAATATCTGGTTTGGCCCACGGACTATAAGATTAAATATTTGGGATATAATGATTTTTTTTTTAAAGATAATGCAGGCTCTTCCTGACGACAAAGGACTTTTATACAACGATTCGAAATTTCCCGAATGACACGACCGCTGTCGAATCGAATCAAAATGGAACGTAATATTTATTCGAAATTGAATCGAACCTCGAAGCTTCGCCGGGCCAGTTGGACATATGCACACTCTGCGGTTCGTTGTCATTCTATTGACTGTTCGATCAGCATAAAATTATGAACGCTTCCCCAATCTCCATACAGTTGCGTCCCTTTGCTATGCTTCGCGCTCCGGAACATTAAAGGAATCACTGAACTAAATGGTTTCCCATAGGCGACAGTGTTAACGTTTCCGCCAAATTCACTGAATTGAAGCCTGCAGGCCATACCAGTGATGTTTGCCCAGCTAGATTGACACCAGTTGATCACGAAAATGCAAGAAAAATCATAGGTCATGTGTTTACTTTTAAAAATAAATCCCCAAGTGTACGACGGGGCTATCCCACAGCCATATTTGATCTGGAAAAATCCAGAACTACAGCAGCTAGTTAAATATATTTCCCGCTCACAAAAATCCATTCCCCCATTCATTCACCAGTTTAAATTATTTAGATATTATGTACAAATCAAATAAACGCGATGTCATCCTTTAACAACGTGTCGCATGTATCAGGTGAAGGTCATTCTTCAGTTACCTTCACCTTTAGCAATTCCACGGTGTACTCGCTCCCCGACTCTAGAACACATTTAGCTCCCTGATTCCTATAAGAACTCATAGCAGTTACTGGTTCGATGGCAGAGCTTGCGCATCTCCACGTTGAGCTATGTGTACAGCGGCAGTGTCATTTCAAGACACCTTCATTTAGAATCTATTTAGGCCTAAAGCACTTAATCGAACATGAATGGACGAATGCATATGTTGTGTGTTTATTAGTTATGAATGGACCTTAGTTCCCATATCTCAATGAAGTCAGTCATCAGCCATGGACCAAAAATGATCCGATTTCTGTAGAATGACCCAGGTGGTAGAGATGACATTTTTCGTTTAGCCGGCAACCGGCGCAGAAAAGTGACGCACAAAAAAACCGGAACGTAGATTTGTACAGAGTTGTCTAACTTATCGGCGATAGAGGGCGGCACCAAATTGACTGGTCATTTTTATCAAAATGATCGAATAATATACGAAAACACCTGAATTAACAGTTTTCGGATGTGTACGTCGATATTTTAATCGATTATTGAGTTATTGTTTCTCTTGTTTACAAACAATGGCAATATTGGTTAAGCAGGAGGCCAACAGCCTTGAACAGTGCCCGATTTACTTTTTAAATTTTGCAAAGCCAACTCTGAAACTGCTACTAGTACTAGGGGTTTTAGGTGAAAATTTCTCAGTGGACTATGGTAACTGATTTAAGACTTATATTGAAGAGAAATGATTGTCATGAAGAATGCTTTTTACAGAATTAAACATTTCCAAGTATTACCAGAGTTATAAGTGATTTTTTACATAAAAAAGGGCATTTTTTTTGTATATCACTATATGATTATATATATTGAGTATATGGGCTTCCAGTGTTTTATCTGTGTTTCAGGTAACTACAAACGGCCCCAAAAATGGCCTTTTTGTACTATTTTTAACAAGTTTTCTACAGGATAATTTTTTATTATTTTTTATAAATCCAAAAATCCTCAATCAATCGCTTCGAAACTTGCCATATATATTTAGTGATTTAGGCCTAAAAAAAAAATAACTTTGTTTCCCCTAACCCGCCCGCACCTATTAAAACCTCCCGCACCAAAAAATATATATATTTTTTTTTTTTCGAAAATAAAAGAAAATAGCTGCCGACGCTGTTTGTTTCAGTTTGTCGCTTTATAATAGGCCCCGTTTCTAATGACTCGACGTCCGGACGCATTTCGTAAAATGGTGGCGCCCACGGAAAATAAAAAATACATCGTTTTCGTTTAAATCTTCTAGTGATGAGCCGATAATCGGGAACGACAATCGGAATCGGCCAATTTTGGCCCATCGGATGACAATCGGTACTCTGGTTTCAACATCGGCATTTCCGATTGTCTAAATAGAAATCAGGTGCTTGTTTTTCTTCAATAAACTTTTTTAAATATGACGATGTTTTGTTGAATAAATGACCATTAAACATGGGGAAAGTGATTTACCAAACACAAACTTGATATACAGCCATCTCCTCTTCAATACACCGGCCGTACCTGGGTCTATGTTTGAACAATATATTACAGTGGGGATCGCCAGGAAGAACGCGACACTTTGGGTTAGAGCCAGGCTGCGATGATGACGCTGTGATAGCGCGTAATCATAAATTATATGATGATGTTCACACATTACATATCATGGGACTCATGTACGCCGATACGTAACTTTATTGTTCGTCAACGTGTAGACATTTTGATTTATGTGTGTCAGACTATAAAAAATCAAAATGTATGCATACGCAGCACAACAAATCTATCTATATAGTACACACAGCGTAAAACAGGTATAAACTGTAGAAACCAAAAGTGCATGTCACGTGACATTTAATTGCGCAGCTGACTTCACTGTTTGTTCAATTAAATTGAGCATATTATAACATGTGTATATATCAGTTGTCAGGACGCAGGAATAAAAACTGTAAAAGCGTTAATAGTCAGATATTAAAAAGAATTAACAAAATTTATTTATTAATTTTACTATCTAATTAATATTTTCAAAGTCTTTCACCCAACACAACTTTCCATTAATGATTAACTTTAAATAGTCTAAGACAATGTCATTCCATCCAGTCAGCCTCGTGTGACGTCACGTATAGGTCACCACCAATGATTATTTTGATGACCATACGGAAATCGACAATCAAATTGTGTCTGTGAAATTGACATGAACATGGTGTAACTTGCAACTAGTTCAGTCGGGTCATTTCCTTTGATGTGATGTCTTTGAATTGGGATCAAAGTAAAATGCCGTTTGATGAATTGTTATCAAAAACGGGCCGTGGATATGTCGTCATGCACGTGGCTACATCAAACTTTCAAACTATTTGTTGTGGAATAGCTTAGAATACATGGGTAAGTTAATGCATTGCGTCGTCGATTCGTCGATGCAATACATTACAATAAATACACTGAGGCCCCGTACCACACCCTCTGCAGGACATGTGCCTGTATTCGATCACAAGTCCGCCCATACCTACCTATATACTTACCCAAACGTATACTTATGTATACTGTGTACTGGCATATTACTACGGTTGTTGCTTGCTTCTAATTCTAAGTATTATATAATACATATAAATATTCTATATAATTATTACAATAATCTGAATCGGCCGATTGTGATCTCAAATAATATTTTAAACACTTTTAAAGTGAAAATGGTAGCATATGTTGGTATAGGATATTTTTGATTGAATTGGTTTTGAATATTTACTTTTTTATTGTACTTTGTGATTTTAAATACAAATAAATTAATACTATGCTATTCTATTTTATGCCTTGTGAAGTTGTGTCTTGTTGATCTCCTTCCAATATCATAATATGATGCTCCCAGCATTCAAATCGCACATGACATGTATATATATATGGGAAAGTCACTGGGAAAGTGAGAACTTTTGGGAGATTTAAAAAAAAAAATAAAAAAAAAACCCCGCACACCCGCACCTATATTTTTCAGCTCCGTTAGGGGAAACAAAGGTATTTTTTATTTAGGCCTTAGTCCGAATCTATTCGTGCATAAATTACCGAACCCACTTCAGTATCATCGCTTCTAATTTGCATATCATTTGCATACACGATATTCATAATTAGGCCCGAAATGCTCTACAAATAATTTTATGCTATAATTCCACACAAGGAATAGTTGCTTATTGTAGATTTAGATACCAATTAGCTAAGATTTCAATGTATATCAATTACATGTTCTAACTAGTACTATAAGGGTGTCAGTATTGTGGCTGTGGTACATTTATAACTAATTTGCATAATTAGCCCGGCCCATGGCCACACCGGCTTATTGCATACTAATTACCCAGGCATTCCACTACTGATAAAAATGCTGTGCAACCTCCCTTATCAGTGGCATCATCCCAAAATATAATATGATATATTATTCTATGATGTATATTATAATGAATAAAAAGAGCTAGAGAAATATTATTCACTGTATATATCACTATTAAATAGAGATGTGGGAACCCTTGATGGGGACATATTTTAAGGTTGGACACACCCACTTTTCAGACATCAAACAAGACTCCAGAGGAGACCAGATCAAGAACAGCACACCCCCACCCCCATTGTCATTCTATATGAAGTACATGTATTCATTATTTGCATCATTATATCTCAAATAATTCATGAAACTTATATATTCAAATAGTATTTGATGTTATATTAGTCATTCAAGTTCATTCGAAAATAGTGACAAGATCAATAGATTTTCAGTCTATTTGACACGTAAAATCACCACGACGTCATGAACAATTCTTGCGACGTCTCCTTTATTTACACTGCATCCTATGGGAACTTGAATGTGTGTGTCAACTTTGAAGCAATTTCCGCATTACATTTCACTATTAAATAAAATAAAACTGTGATATTTAGATATAGCAGGTCTAATGTTGTCTAATTTCGAGGTATACTTTTTTAATTAGGTCGATTTTCCCCCAAAAAACGGCAAATAAAAACTTCAAAAATGTCGAAAATAGGGTAAAACTCAATTGTGTGAAAGTATCACCCAGCATTCGAAAGCTTAGAGTCTCTAGATTACCATTATATAAATATCCACCAATGAAATTGAGTCATCTCACGCGGAAACCAATTGTCCCCAGAGGGAGGTCAAAACAATAACATTGAAAAACGCGTTCCGCGCTCAACAAAATGGCGAAATCGCCGACGACGCACTTCGGCTGCTTATAACTCTGTCAATACTCACCCAATTGAGCTGAAATTTTGAACAGTTATCAAATGATATCTAAGCTAAAACATGACATTAAATCTATAACAATAGGAGGTGAATTTAAAGCACACGAAAAACATTTATGCGCAAAATGCTCGAATTACGCTAAAAACAACAAATTACGTCGCCGACTAAACACCCTACTGCTACTGTAGTTGGTGGACCCAACTATTCAAACAGAGCTAGACGCTCTCGAATAGTTGGGAAGCCGTACGTTTGTTGACTAACTCCTTTGGCTGATTGGCTTAATCTTTATTATGAATTTTTGTTCCCACTTATAACAGGCAAACAAGTCCTTAGCCAGCCACACGCAAAGACAGTTCGTCATATATAAATTATAATGAGATTGAGGGCATTGGTCGGACACTAGATGCGAAGCGACGAGAGGGGGCGTCCCTCATCGCATTGAGGGGGTCGGCGATTCTTCCCCGGGGAAAGTTTTGGAAAAGTACGATGCAAACGTTTGTGACCTCAACCTGTTTAATTGATTGTTAAATCAACATCTATAGTAGTCTATCCGCAGGGAATCTCCCTCCCCCGATTTGTTTTATTAAGTTATTTATAAGTTTTTAACTGATCATATGGGAGGGACCAGGACACACTGGGCCGACCATGGAAAATTTTGAAATCTGAACACACAAATTGCAAGATCCTAGCATCTCATGCAAGTGTTAGAAACTTCAAACATGACACCCCCTATACGTTTGGAAAATTTCAACTGATGGTCATTTCAGTCAAAAATTTGGACCAAAAGTATGAAATTATGCAAATGATGGTCTAAAACAAATATTCCCCACTTTTAGATTGTTGGAAAATCGATCTACGAAAACGATTTCGACCTATTGTTTCGTGTGGAATTTCCAACTATTGTTGTGTCGGGCATGATATATCGAACAGTTAAAAATTGTGACCAAGGTTGATGGACATAGCTTAGTTGGTACTTTGTAGTATTTGCGTGTACCGGTCTCTGCCCCGGCTATATATAGGCTGAAATGATATGACGTTCGAACCTCGAAGGGATGTGCTTTACACGACACCCATTCGCTGCATGCATGGGTCTTTATATCCAGTGATTCCGTCAGGCTATCGGGACGTTTCAAACTATAGGCCTACATATATCACTGGGGTTGCGGCTGATGTAATTAAACGCATCCGATTTCAAAACGTTGCGCTTAACTGCATCAGCCGCAACCCCAGTTATGTATGGTTTGAAACGTTGTGCCTATATATGCAACATGCATCAACAGCATGTCAGTGAAAGCAACTTTATACAGACATGGGTTGGCGGTCTGTATTTATTGAATTTGTGTGCACCATCTCTATATATCCAGACTAAATAAAGCCTGCATGACATGTACTATATGACTATATTTATATACGTCGTTCGTTCGAATGGAGGTCCCGCTCAGCAATTGCCATTACCGGTAGGTCAACTGCTGCACATGACACGTTTGGCCGAACATTGCATATCAATTTTGTTGAAGACTAATCTATTCTGAGTCGGTATCAACAAGTTACCCGACGAAAAAATATCAAAATGTGACATTTGTAGCTGTTTGAAAAATACGTGGTAGACGGATTCCCCAAGCGCTAGCTGGGGAAAAATAGCCCCTCATTTCAATCACCAAAATCACATGTATTAAACTAGATGGTTTTGTCTGCTACCATTCAGTAATAAGGTCAAGCGATAGTGACAGATTACGAAGTCATTGTGCACAATACCTGCCTCTCGAAATATAATCCGAACTTTGAGAGAAATCCGAGACCGTTAATTTGTCAACATTTAAAACTTGAACTGTAGTAAATTGACGGAACGGAAAAGCGGAACGAAGTTACAACTGCATATATATTGTTGTCTCAAACTCACTCATTGTGGTATCCATTGTTGTTATATGTGCTTTTAAATCTTTTTGAATCGGAAAAAAAAAAACTCGTAACAAACAAGAACATGTTATAGCTGGAATCCAATTAGGCCAAAAAAATATATACCTGTGTTTCCGGTGACCCGCCCGCCCTATTTCGGAGCTCCCGACGGTTTTCATTTTATTCATTTTGCAAAATTCGTACGCATCCCATTTTATTTTTGTGCCACCTGGAAAAATTCCAGGTACAAATATGCAAAATCATCTCCCATTTTCTATTAGTTGCAGTCATTAATTTAATTCAATGAGTCATTAGCATAATTAAGTTAATTAACTGTGTAAATCATGCTCACAAAACACACCCAAAAACGGGAATTTCATTGCAATATAACGGACTACTGCCGTAGTACCGGTACCTCGAAAATAGGGAACATGAAACAAGAATAAAACGATGTCTTTTAGGCTTATGGTTCATGATTGAGCCTATATACGTTTATTAGCTCAATGTGTTATGTGAAGGGGTAGTGGTTAATAGAATTTAAATGAGTTTGGACATAGATTTTCTCAACATTCTGTAGTTATACATTGTAGGTAGGCATTAAAAGGTGTACTGTACCTGGCCTGGCTGAGATTTTCTTGCCGGTCTCAATGTTTTCTCCCAGAAGACCGCAATAACATGTCCGTGTGTTAATATTTTGTTTTCCCAATACCAACAGCAGAACTAACCACCCACGGCATCGCAAACACAACTGACGCATGTGTAGGCCGGCGTATGAAATCGCGCATTCTAGATATAAATATAAGACAACCTGGTTGGCCATGCTATACGCCGCGAATACTAGTGGCATGGCTTAAATCAAACTATACCATGACAAGTCACTTTGGAAACCCCCCTATATTTTTATTGTGCTGTGTATTTTACAATGTATTATACCGGTAGCTCCCTTGAATTCCTTCACAGAATTGGCGACAAACCATGCTTGAAAGACAACTCTGTTCGCGACAAAATTAAGCAGTGAAAAGCACGTGCGTTTTGCCGGGAAAATGACAGTCCGTATTCCGTAATCAGCTCTGGGATTTAGCGTCGACAATCGACATTGCCCAGGTAAAAGCCGAAATCGCCGTCACCATTGACCAGAAGATAGCAGTATCTAATATAAAATGCATATAGGCATCCTGGAGTATTCACAGAAACCAGAGCTTAACCAAATTTAAATAAACAACTGCCTGTTATGAAGGACACACTAACTGGGTCACTGTGTCATACAACAAACACGTGCGGGTCACGTGAATCAACTCAGCATAACTATTTACGGCAGACTCTTTTATCTTTATACCGACTTAGTAGCAAATACTAGTAAGATAGAAACAACTCACACTGTATGCAAATATTAAACACGCATTTCTGTTTATCTGATGTCCAAACATGTACATGTACTGTATGTGATAACTTGCTGTTGATTGCACTGAAAGATAGCAGGTAATAAATTCTGCTAATTAAAACTTTCCGGGGTTGAAACGAAATAGGTCGGAAATATGTGACCTTGAACAACAATACTATTTAGTGATTTGATAATATGGACAAGTTGTCATATAAAAATAATGATCTTCTATATAGAGAAATATGAGGGAATGAACATACAATATGTTTGATTGAAATGGCAAGTATTTATTGCATAAAACGATCTCCCTTTCAACACCAGCACCACCTGAAAAATTGCGTAGGCACAACTGACAAGGATGGCATAAATTGTGTAACCTCAAGCCCATGAACATCAGAGAGATATTCCATGCTAGAGGAATAACTCTAAACCCATGGTCATAGCCAATACCTTGGTTCTTCACACAGGAGCTCATTCTATTAGCAAAAATATACATTTTAAGTTGTCTCTGAAAGTTTATTGGGATCAAGTGAACTGATATAGGTGTACACCTGCTTAAAGGAAAATGACATACCTCACTAAGTATGTGATATTAAAAACTCTTTAATGGGTGTACTATACTATTTTATCGCTTTCAAATGATTGGTTAAAAAAAAAATCCCTGCCTGGAAAAATTTCCCTGTATTATCAGAAACAGAGATGTTTTTTTTTTTGCCCTAGTATGGATGCAAACATTGAGCATTTGTGGGAGGGTGGTGATCTTTTAAGCAGGTTGAATATTGTTCACAAACAGGGAATGTTAATAGCTTTTTCATGGCAAATATCGATCTCTATTGAAAACATCATGCTTTTCCATGGTTTATTCAATAAAACAATAAATTACACTATATTGTAAAGGAATCTACTTAGTTTTATTATTTTATAAGTCAATTACAAACAAGGAGAAGTTGGCTTGGGGGTCGCATTCATATTAATTTTTAGCAAAGATGAAAATAAAATGAAAAAATAAAATAAAATGAAAAGCCACCCCCCGCCCCTATTTTTTAACACATGGGTATATTTTTTGGCTTTATGTTCGTTCTGTCTCCGATTCCCGTTTCCTATTTTCACGGCTTTTTGCAAATACAAAATGGCTGAAAGAATTATGTGAAGAATGACACGACTAACATCTGAAACATGCATTGACACCACACTAGAAATGTACTAGAAGCTCTGATCTACAAGTATGGGGCAGTTTTGGTTGTTAAATAATAGTTTTATTGTGTGTTATAGCTCATGAAATGTCGAGTATATGTCCATAATTTTGGAACGCTAATTTAAAAAAAAATTCCCAGCTTTTATTAAATTTACATTTGGGTACCCAGCTTTATGAGCAGTATATTTGCAGTACCTATGTCCTATGCATACAATTCTTCTCCGCTATTATTTTCAAGCATCGTGACGAATAGACATCATAATTCATATATAAGCAAATTTAACAGGTTCATTTCGCAATCAACTGACAGCAATCATTAATTAAATCACGCTCTGTTTGAGATTTAATAAAGCTGGGTACCCAAATGTAAATTTTACAAAAGCTGGGTACCCAACTGAAAATTAAAAAAAGCTGGGTACCCAACTGAACGAAAGGGGGTGACAATGACCATTTCAGCGCTACTGCTAGTGCTAGTGGCACTGCTAGTGCTAGTAGTGCTATCATCACATTAACAAGGGTTTGACAAGATAATAGTAAATAATAATAAATATATAATATAGATAATACATTATATATAGAATAGGGTAGCAACTACAGGATTAGCTATTCGTGTCATATTTAAAAAAAATTTGATAACGCGAAAATCAGAAACAGTAAACATGTTATCGATCTCCATATTCATTGCTATTATGACTATTATATTAGATTATACATCAATCTGACCACTGTGACTTACATTTAGCATAGAATTGGCAATATAACCTTATGGTCTCTTTATATCACTGCGACGACAGGTTTCATTTGCGAAGCTTTTTCAGTCGTCTCTGCGCGAGTCGAGAGCCGGGTTACTTATGTCGCAATTAGTTACCGGTGTCCTGGCAAAATTGTACACATAAAATAAAAGGGATGAGGAATCTCTGCCATGTTGTTTTTTTTACATGTCTGAATATTTCCAGTACATATTCAGGGTTTCCTCTACTATGGCAGGCCGGCCGTCCAGCGGCCTCATTCCCCTTCCCAACCTTGACTTAATATTGGCCACAAAATAGCCACAGACCTAGCTCAGCCCCCTTTTTACACAGGATGAGCGATCAACAACACTGATGATTAACAGATAGCAAGGAATCTTGTCTGAATGTTGAAGACATTATCAGTAGCGCGGATCACGTCAGAACCATCATGTGTAACACTTTGTCTGCAAATGTTCAGTATTAATCAGCCTCTCACATTTTAATTTACCTTAGATTTCTGTCTACAAGTCCCAACTTTCTGACCTACAATTTCCCTCAAAATGCACATTATTTATTGGTAATTCATTGGGGGGGGGGCTGACTTCTGAGCTGCAACCATGAACACAGGTGAGTTCTGGCAGTCACTGCGACGAACAGTGCAGACATTTTTTTTTAAAGCATCTTATCTATGTTTATTATAATTTAGCTTGATATTTAGAACTAACACATTGCGCCTTTATTCTATTCCTTCATTGCTTTCAACCTGCTAATCGTCTATCTCCTGAGTGTTATATTCTGGCACGTTATGGCAACTATCTGCCGAGTCTTGAATAGTGAGTCGTTTAACTTCAACGGGTGCGTTTCCGTATACTGGCAACAACGCAAGGCCTTCACCACCGTTGATCTATAACCTGGCAAATAATTTTTATCTAATAAATTTTCTAGGTTTTAAATTTATTGCAGTTGATAGCATAGTAACTTGGGTAGAAAATGGATGCAAAACGATCAGCAAATCTACTCTCTGATTCTTCTATTGGCCAATACAACAAAAGTAGGTCCACTAGTGTGTCCACGACATTGAAAACATTGACTGCATTTTCCCCTCTGAGGATACAGGACCCGTTCCCCAAAACGGCGGAAAGCCTGATAGCGCCTAAATTCCAACTTATACATTATAGGCAGATGATGCACAATTATCTTCGTGCTTTAACAGTTAATAATACGTGTCGATCGTAACTGCATTATTTGGTAACACAACACTGTTATATCGGGATGAGAAAAAGAGCAACAGAGTCAGTAACATTTCCAAAATTTGGGTCTAAATATTCGGACCACTATTGCAAAGAGATTCCTCCAGAGCGTTGATATATTTTGCCCGGAACCCCAGGGACACCGGTAATTAATTGTGATGTATGTGTAACCTAGCTCTCGCGTGGAGACGACAGAAAGCGCTTTGCAAATGAAACCTGGCGTCGCTGTGATATAAAGAGAACATAGGTGATACGTGTATAGTCAATGCGAAGCTAAATGTAAGTTACATGCGGTCAGATTGATGTATAATAGTAATAATAGCAATCTGTCTGAAGATCGCAAAGATTGATAACGTGTTTACTGTTTCCTATTTTCGAGTCAAATAGTTATAAATAAAAATTTATAGGTAAAATCAGTAATCCTCTAGTTGCAATCCTTGTCTTTTATTATGTTTCTATTTGTAAATATTTATTATTACTATTATTTATTATCATTCCGTCAAACTCCTGTGCTGCTATGGATAACTCGAAATTGCATAACACTCTTGAATAATTGCAAAGCAATGTTTAAATCTCTTGAAATGAACCCTTAAACATAATTTGTTGTTTGTTTTGTGGTTAATTTTGTGAGAAAAAATATCAGCTTCACAATTATTAATATTAGTATATAATTACCAAATTAGATATCTGAATTCGATTTATAATTTTTGATATTATATTAATATACAACTTAATCCAAGCAAGTTGGAACCCAGCTTTTCCAATCATATCAATGACTTATCATACCAGGGGGCAGTGGCTAGGCAATGGCAGGCATTGTCATATTACAGTAGTAGGCGCTATAACTAAAAAATACTAGTAGGAATTTTTGTCTCTGGGACCCCTTTCATGAACGTATTGCTAAAATTCCTCAGTTCATGTAATCTGTGCTCACTTTCCGTGCATTTAATGCACGTAACAGCTCTGACACATTTATTGTCATTATCAGTTTTGCAAATAAGCCATGGAAAGACTTTCTGCCATGGTTGAATACTTTTTATTTTTATGACAGAAATCTTTTTATTGTAAACAGAATACCACATGGTCCCATTAACCACTTTTGTTACAAATGATTTCATTGGTTGTCAAGGAATGACCAACCAATCAGAATCGATTTAATATATCATGGTCATGCTTGATGTGCATGAATACACGCCATATCAAATAATAGAGTTATGCCTCTTGCTTTGTAAATTATATTGACCTCAGTCTGTTACGCTCTGTATTCTGCTAGCTGGCAATATGTGGTCCGGATCGTGTTTCACAATTTGCGAGAAGCATGCTGATATTGCATCGTCAAACCGGGTAGATTGTATTGCAAATACATGTAGCGATGCGATACCGCTTAAATCGTGCCCTGGAGACCAAGAGCCCAATTCCTAATTCTGAATCGGGCCTCGGGACGGACATGGCTCTTTCAGTCTTTGAGTTTGAACTTCCGAATTTTATCTTTACAAATTACATAATTACATAATTTGAAAGGAGGTATATAATAGGTTGACAAATACGCGAAATATTAATATACCGGCTTCATATGCTCTGAAATATGGGAGGCCCTTTTCACATTTATTTTTTATTTATGCGTGCAATAACTTCTATCATTTGCACTTAAGCGCAAATATTTATGCTTACGCTTAATATAGGTTGACAAATACATGAAATATTAATATACCGGCTTCATATGCTCTGAAACATGGGATGCCTTTTTCACATTTATTATTTATTTATACTTAAGCGCAAATAACTTCTATCATTTGCACTTAAGCGCAAATAAAAATTAAAATCATTGGTTCCCCCCTGAATTAATTTTAAATAGCACAGGCCTAAACACATCACTCAAGTCTATATAGGCCCACCATATGAGGGAAGCAATCTCCCAGTAACCCCTATTTCCCTTTTATGACCATGGAAATGGTATAGATCTGTGCAGGATATGTCTCTTTTATAAAATATATTAGATATCTGGGATGGAGACACAAATTCTTGGGGACAGGGATGCTGATAATATGAAAATAGGTTTTTTTCCCCCTATTTCAAGTCAATAAGTACACCATGTGAGGGAAGCAAGCCCCCCAGTAACCACTAATTCCCTTTTTATGGCCATGGAAAGGGTATATATCTGTGCAGGAGATTTCCCTTTAATAAAATATACTAGAGCTCTGGGAGTGAGGCACCACTTCTTTGGACACCAGGGACAGACATGCTAGATGCTGATATGCATATGGAAAATGGGGCTACCACTATGGACCCATAATAATATACTATGAGATGGACTCAATCATTCGCAATCGGAGGTAAGTAAGGGAGTGTTAGGTATTTGCATGTATTTGCATGTTACCCATTTCGCTGTGTGTCAACCCGCCCCTGAAATGACTGCTCTGGTATGCCAATAGTTTATCAATTATCAAGATATGCACAATTATGTTAAGATGGTGACATCCTCGCTCGAACCCAAAGTGTCATGTGCTTCTCCGGCGATCCCCGCGCAAATATATTATTCAAACATAGACCTGGGGTATTCTGAAGATTGTTGCTGTTGTATTCTTTGATCACTGTTTCATTGATTCAAGGTCCCTGGTGCTGTACTAATTTGCTTGACGCTTATTATGTAATAATTTGCTTGACCCATTCTGAAGAGGACATGGCTGTATATCAAGTTTGTGTTTGGTAACACTTTCCCCATGTTTACTGGTCATTTATTTGACAAAATATATTTAACACAGAAAAACAAGCACCTGATTATTATCCCTATTATTATTATTCCGATTGTTTTTCGATCATCAGCTCGTCACTAGTAGATTGATTTTATTTGCATGGTGATGTACACAAGGACATCTGATGTATGCCGATAGGTAACTTTATAGTTGTCAACATGTTGACATTTTGATTTATGTGTGTCAGACTATCAAAATGTATACATGTGCAATGGCAGTACAACAAAGCTATCTATATACACAGCGACAGCATAACACAGGTAGAAACTGAAAGTAGATGTCACGTATCGATAGGTATAGTTGACTGCACTATTGTTTCTTTTAATTGAGCATAATATAACATGTGTATTAGTTCTATCAGGATGAAGGAATAAAAACCTTACTAGCATTAATAGTCAGATATTAAAAAGAAATTCATTTACTATCTGTAATTAATCTTGGAGGTCAATATAATACACATGTTTACTCTACGTATTATAAGGCATCTAAGAAAGGCACAATAATCGGAATCTACGTCGGTATCGGCCAATTGTGATCTCAAATAATCTGCAATCAGCGCAAGGATCTTTTTGATAATCGGCTCTTCACTAATCAGGCCTCCATCTTGGATTACAAAAAATTCTCAAAGCGGATTTTGGATATGTCATGGAGGATATTTCCTCTTCAAAATCGAATAAAAAACAACTTAGTTTGTTCTAAGTTGACCCTAAATTTATCAACCAGACTATTATAGCGATTCACTTTTACAATGGCATAGAATTTACTTTCATACTCCCTATGCGATATACATGTACATGTAGTGGTTGCTAATGATGCCTTCTGTTTGACACAAAATTGGGAGACATCTGTACATAATCTTTTTCATCTTCTTTACGTTTCTTCTATCAAATTTCCTTTTGTGTCCGTCACGATAATCAGTTTGTTAATAACATTTTTCACACAGTTAGTTTTTGCGTTTATACCACGATATGATTATGATGCCATCTACAATATCATGTTATTACTTCAATTGAATTTCTTTATTATGTTGCATACATACCAGCTGATATACTGAGAAAACAATGTGCAACACATATTTATATTTATGTAAATTTATCATTATCTAGTAAGTAAGGTTTGCTGTCTGAGCAAGTTTGATCAATGGCATGCATTCTGTTATTCTTCAGGTAAACTTGGTTGGAGATGCAGTCAAAAGTGTCCAGTTGTATTCATGTACGTTCATGCATAGATCTCAGCTGGGATGAATTCTACCAGAAACAGAAGGTAAAAATATTTCTTCATTCTAAAATAGGGCAGCATCAATTGTTTGAAGAAGGGTGTATTCATGGTCTTTGCTTCTAGCAAAATTTCAAAATGGCAGCTTATTATTAGTGAGTTCATATGTGGTGTGTACATTTCCTTAGAATATTTACAAACATCTGCATTACGATGTTAACCCTTTTTGTACTAAATAAAATCTCAAATAGTATGGTACACATAGTGTCAAAGTCCGGATTGACAACTCATCGTTCATTCATTCGTTGTCCGGATTGACCACTCGTCTTGCTGTCAAGCTGTTTATCCGTCTGTCTGTAGACACTTTACACATAACTCAAACATTTTCTATATGTTCGGTACCAAATTTTGTAAATGAGTTTCTCAGCCCGAAATACAGATGGAGTACGAATATGTTTTATCTGTTTTTTTTTAAACGGAGTTACAACCCTTTTTCGAGAAAAAAATTCGTTAAAAAAAACAAAACATTATTTAGATTGATTCCTTCCTCAATTTAAAAAAAATATATAATACAATAATTTAAAAATAATATTTATTAATATTATAAAAAAAAATAAAATAATTTAATTTAGATTGAAGTCCTTGCTCAATCAAATTTTGTGTTCATCTTTGCATATTTCGGGAAGATGTTCTCGATAATCATTCACAACATCTGCGAAGATGACCTTGTGGGAAATGTCATAAGCGTGCCCGCCATTTCTCTGACCAGCCGTTGGATGCCTCAGCCTTCATAATTGGCTACGGCAATCAGCATTGCCGAAGCAATTTGCTGAAGCAAACTGGGCCACGGCATACTGTTGCCGTAGCGGATTGCCGAAGCCAAACAATCTGAATTAAGAGGGCTGGATGCCTTGAAGTGGGATGCCCTTGTCACGTTTGGGCCCGACGAGTCGGCAATTTCAACATCGAATCTAATCTCGAATTGAATCATGATGATTCGAAATCGAATTGAATCTCGAATCGAATTTATTCAAACACTTTAATAGTAGATTCCCGGTACCGATCAGTGGGAGGTACATGTACGAGCAAAAATGGGGGCAAATGTCCGATGATTTTATAACGTCAGTGAGATAACTTAATTTATATGACATATGATCAATAATTAATCACAGTTTAAAACAGTTAAATATATGAGAATTGCACATCGTTTCATATTTTGTGCCACTGCCACTATGCGTGATTGAAGTTCGTGAAAAGTAAGCAGTTTCGAACATTGGAGTCAATGGAGTCAATGCAAATGTTCAATGTCGTTTCCGTGAGGGCTCAGTCATTGTGGAAGATTCAAACTGTTATTGTCAGTGCTCTAATTCTCGATCATTGAAGTCGCCACACAATATCTGTTGCAAAAACAATATGTCAATGCTCTAATTCTCGATCTTTGAAGTCGCCATTGTTCACTCAATGTGTGAAATGAGCATAGATATCTAAGGCCAAAAAAAAAAGATAGTATGTTTCCGATAACGAAGTGAAAAAATTAGGGTAGGTAGGTAGGGAAATTTATTTTTTTAATTTTATTTTGATATTTTTTATCCAGCTGCAGAAATATTGAATTACCTCGACCGAAAATGATATAAAATGCCAACTTGTGTTGTGGGAAAGTATTACTTGATAAACACAGCACTAGGAAATATACATTAAGATTGATGAAAGATCAAACTTACTTCATGCTTTAATAAGGATGTTATTTATTTTTCACATACCACATTTTATAAATTTGGCTATAAACTTGGTATGAGATTGATGTCACTAACTTTTATAAGAATTTTACCCATAATACCGCCATTATACCATACTTGTATTGTGACAACAGCATCCCATTGTCTAGAGGTAGCCAGTGCACCCAACCTAGCATGCCTGGTTTTTGGAAACAGTAGATGTACCCCTAACATATGTGGTCATAACCTATATACATGTATATATACAGATACACACACGTCTGTTTATAGTGTTCCGACCGGTACTCTCAGGCTCCAAATAAAAGTGCAGGCCCAAATAATAGTGCACAGGAAAAATTCCATTGAAAGTTAAAACAGTGCAGACCCAAATAACTCTGAGCAAAACATCAACTATAGTTAAAAATTGTATAGTACATGTAGGTCAAGCATAGGAATCAGCATAGTATGTATCATGTAGAGTTTTATTCGATATTGACATGTTCACATGTATGCCATATACTTTTCATAGCCTCAAAATTAATAAACTTGCATACTCAGATAAGCACTGTGCAGGGGGGGGGGGGGGGGGGGGGGGGATTTCCCAAGAAAATAATAAATGGGCATGTTTATTTGGAACTCATGAATATGTTCCATAAGTCCCAAACAAGGCATACTGGTAAAGCAGGCATGAGATCCACTCTCTTGAAATTAAAATTGCAAGATTCATGCCTATCAATCCACAACCCATCACACACCTGCGGCTTTTGAGACAACTGTCACACTTCATGTCACTTATCACAGGCTTATGTTAGAAACCATGTGTTTTGCACCTAATGATTATCAATATTTATGAGCATTAGCGGTAAAAACAGTAAAAAAATAAATATATATCAATAAAAAGATTAGGGTCGGCGGGTTATTTTTAGGGTCGGTCGATGTACGGAAACATAGTATCTTTTTTTTTTGGCCTAATCAGACTCCTGTTGTTACAACAGTCCGCTTATACTTGATTACATAATCACTATACCTTTATGCACTCTCGTCTCGTCTTGTCTGATCTCGTGCTGTCCGGTATTCAGAGGTAATAAACAAGTGTTTGCTTAGTTATGGACTAGCAAACCTGTCCTGTGTTCTGAATGGAGAGTTTCCGGTCTGTAGAGGGTTCCTCGACTCGATTCAAATATTTTTTACCCCCCAAGCTAAAGAAATAGTAATTTAGAAGCGTTAATTCGGATAATGCATCTTTAATTATGATTCTGATCATAGTCATTTACTATTGGCAAGGGATGGGTTAAACATCTGCCGATCGTGATCGGCCTCTCATTTACCCGATCGGAACCAAATTTGGTATGTGAGTTTGTCAGATCAAAATACAGATCAAGGTCGAATATGGTTTGATCCAATTTTTTTACCAGTGTTATGGCCCTTTTTCGACAAAGAATTATCCAAATTTGAGGTTTCCTGATGATAACCCAAGTAACATATAATTAACAAGCTGTAACAGACTAAGGGGGCCTTTATTCAGCGTTGGAGGGCCTGCGAACGCACATAATGATATTTAGATTTTTTTAAATATATTATAAGTTTTTTTTTTGTTAAATAATTTTTTTTTAGATTGAGCTACTTGCTCAATTGAATCTTTGTTATGCTTTGGCGAGGTCGGTAGGCAGGCATCTTGATGTGTGTGAGACCATTATCACGATAACTCAATCAAACGTCAACCGATTTCATTCATATTTGGTATATGGGTCTGTTGCAACAAAACCAAGTTTTCCAATCTTTTATGTGGGAGTTATGAGATGGCTTCTTGATGGGAGCAGTCAAATGTTTCCTCATTAATGCTCCACCAGCGCTGCTCAACCATTATATATATTACTTAATGTATTTAATAATTAGACATTTATCTTTCCGAGTTCCGAATCGCTCCATTGACTCTTACACATGAAATTATCCCCTATCCAGTTGTGCTACAGTGTTTGACACTTTCATATGGATAATACTTTTGTATGGTCTAGAAACTATTTTCTTGAGAGGTATTCTGAGTCTAATTTCTGACCACCAGGGTTCATTTATCTCAGGTTATGGTCCCAGGATATCCCAATGTTATTATATGCCTACCAATGTCAAAGTGACACTGCTAATTAAAAATTGACTCCAGAACCCATAAATTCCAATAATTTGAGAATATGTATTATTATCATGTATATTTGTCTGTACTAATTTAGTATAACAGTCTACCGGTACTCTATAATTCAACATCAATACTCTAGATTATGATTCCGATCATTATCGTAGCTATTTACTATTGCCGAGGGATTGGTTAACATCTGCTGATGATCGCCCTCTCATTTGATGCTTGCAGAATCAAGAATGCCACTCTTGTCATGTGAAGACACAGAACCTGTGGCTGTGTTTATATGGTAATTGCAGATATGTCGGATGTGGAGAAGCTGTGAAAGACCACAGTTCAACTCATGCTGAGGTGTGTATATTAAATGTTCAATATTTTACCAATAAAGGCACTCATGGGGTGATGATTAGCCAAACTATGGATTAGTCACATAGTTGCAATATATATGTACCCTAATCTCATATATATTTTGAAGACCTCTGTCTGTCTGTTTGTCTGTCTGTTTGTCATTTATACAAATATACGATTCTCGACCGATCGGGACGAAACTTGGTACGTGTGTATAGTTTGACCAGGCGGTGGACGTTGTCGTGTTGGCGAGCCCGTGCGGCGCCCGCTTCGCGCATGCGCAGACAAGATCTCGGAAACGGGTGGAGCTATCGACTTGACATTTGGTGTGTGAATGTATCTTGCCCCGGATATGAATTTTATCGGGTCGCCGAGCCCGTGCGACGCCAGCTTCGCGCATGCGCAGACGAGATCTTGGAAACGGGTGGAGCTATCGACTTGAAATTTGGTGTGTGAATGTATCTTGCCCCGGATATGAATTTTATCGGGTCGCCGAGCCCGTGCGATGCCAGCTTCGCGCATGCGCAGACGAGATCTTGGAAACGGGTGGAGCTATCGACTTGAAATTTGGTGTGTGAATGTATCTTGCCCCGGATATGAATTTTATCGGGTCGCCGAGCCCGTGTGACGCCAGCTTCGCGCATGCGCAGACGAGATCTTGGAAACGGGTGGAGCTATCGACTTGAAATTTGGTATGTGAATGTATCTTGCCCCAGATACAAATTTTATCGGGTCGCCGAGCCCGTGTGACGCCAGCTTCGCGCATGCGCAGACGAGATCTCGGAAACGGGTGGAGCTATCGACTTGAAATTTGGTATGTGAATGTATCTTGCCCCGGATACAAATTTTATCGGGTCGCCGAGCCCGTGCGACGCCAGCTTCGCGCATGCGCAGACCATATCTCGGAAACGGGTAGAGCTATCGACTTAAAATTTTTTGAATAGCCCGGACAACGTCGGGCTCATCGGCTAGTTGTTATATATATGTATGTGCCCTGTGGGTGTTATATTTATATTTTTCAAACTGTTTGATTTTAAAAAAAGTAAATATTGTTTACACCTACAGCTATATCTTTGTGACCCTCTGGAGAAGCTATTAGAACCTAAACTAAATTATTTTGCAAGGTTCTGCAGGGTGATGTCTAGATGGTGTGTATTGAATATGAATATAGCCATATTTTCCATTTTATTCATTATTCTTGCAAACAATTACCCCGACAAAGTCAAGTCACATAATTCACCTGTTTTACTTGTATAAATTTGCAGGAAGTGAAGCACTCACTGACATTGAATTTAACAACTCTGAGAGTCTGGTGTTACATATGTGAAGAGGAAGTTTTTCCTGAGAAAAACAACCCCCCTTTCAAGTAAGAACATTTTCTTCTCTGTTCTCCCCCATGTTATTTTGTATAAATTGTGTACATTTTAAATTAATGGTAAGATATGAGTGAACATTCTCAATTGTCTCTTCATGGAACAATTATAATTTTTCCAAGTGTAGGCATTCGTATATTAAATTATATGATAATATTTTATCTCACGTGAGTTTCCCACCTTCTGATTGGCTGAGAGCTCTACTCCTACTTCGTGTAGAGTGCATCTGTGAGAGTGTTCACACAACACCCAGACACTACACACATGTAGTCCCAGCTCTATTTGTGCTTGCCTTTCAACACTTGTGTTCAATGCAAATGCGTTTGAAAGTATGATATTGTTTGTGTTATACTGAGTAAGCTAAGTTCACCAAATTGTCATAATTTTATGTTTTGTTGTTCTGTTTGGTATGAAGTGGTCATTCCGGCTGATATAATAAACAATGCTTCACAACAGCACCTCTATATTTTACTTTGTACCAGAAAATCACTCGGCTACCAGATGAGAAATTTGAAAAATTTGCATTGTTATTTTCATTTGTTTTTGTATAATTTCTAAATCAATGGGAGCTGTCAGTGACCATTTTGTATTTCATATTTAAATCCTTTGGCACTGCAGCCCACATTTACTCGCATTTAAAATTTATAGGCATGTTTAAGATCACCTCTAGATGGGAGCTATTGAATTGCAATGATTTTCGGTTTAAAAACATGGCCACTGGCAGCCATCTTGGATTTTTGTCCTCCAAAATTAATATTCCGAATTGTCTTCTAACCTTCTTCTGAATGTCGCTTAATTGGAAAATCAGTCAGTGTTGGCAAAGTGTCAAGGACCTTATAACTGCTTGCGACTGTCTTGATCATGGTTTTGAACCACCCCATATCTGATCCACTGCTCTCACTTGAAAGAAACCATACCCCATACAACTCACGCCAAACCAGGGTTCCTGAATCTTGACCGCAAGTTGGCGGTCCCAGATTATCCAATTAAAAGAGTGGGGTGAAAACAGATTTCTTAATTAATCCTATGATTTCCAATTTCAATGTAGTTGAACATTTTGGGACTGGTCAGTTGGAAAATTGGGACCTAAGGGTGAAAATCGGGAAACTAATGGGGGGAGGGTGAAAAAAAATTTTGTTCAATTTCCTTGTAGTTGAAAAACAAAAAATTGAGACCCAAGCTAGGGGTGGCATATAGGGAAACCAAGGTGTGTTCCCGAAATTCATAGAGTACAACCCCCTTATTAGGGTAATGTCCCTGTCCTCTGATTAAAAAAATAACCAAATGACTCTGTTCGCTGAATGTACTGAATAATTAAAAATAAGATGATCTAATTATCATCTATCAATAATACAATGAAGCTTTTTCACCCACCACCCCAAAAAGCCATCTGAATGAGCGTTAAATATAATAATCAGATAAAATACACCAGTTTACAACTCAGACTATCCCAAGTTACAAACTTTAACATAATTATGCCTACTTTATAACATATATCATAAAAACTGTTGCCAATGTTTTGATACTGGAATGATTGACATGCATAAATTATCCATATTAAGAAACCCCATGACGTCACCCTACCGGAAGTTCCCCACGAGTCTTGAAATCAGTTTTGATATGCATTCCGTCCGACGTTCATATGTAATGATGGACCGACTGATTTTAATTTGAACTGACCTCTAGTATTACTTAAAGATTTAAACTTTCCTGATTTCTTATCGCTCCAATGACTGTAACAGTAATGTATGTCATTATCCTCTCTCTAACTTGAGCTACAGTGTCATTGACCCTTTCATTTCTTAATATTGGTCACATCAATATTGTAAAATCAATATTTTTTATCCGATGAAATTCATCTTTTTAAATATAAAGATAAAAACTTTTGGATTATTAGTTTTATGATGTTTCCAGTATTCAAGGAACACGCATGACTGAAACTCCTTCTTCAACCATGAACAAGAGTAAGCCGTCACCAGAAAGCTCCCCTCAGAGAAGTACATCAGGAGGAGATGATTCTGAGTCAGACTATGAAGATGAAAGTTTACGACCTAGAGGCATGTATCCACAAATATATATTTTTTTATTCCACACCCATTGATGTGAGGCACATGTATTCAACAGAATCACAGCCATTGAATACATATTATTGTATATCTCTTGTGGAATACAAGCCCGAACTATTTTTGTTGACCTTGTCGCCAAGAAAGATGACATTCATTATGTCAACGATCTGCTTCCGGTGTTGCCCTACGGCCTTGGTGAATATTGACTTCCTCGGGGTGACAATTCCTCGTGTCAACCTCGAAACAATGCGATAACTGTTTTATTATATGAAACGCGTTTTGATTGGACAAGACGTTGTGACGTTGAACGTCGCTGGGAAAACCTGATCTATATCCAGGTCTGATAATAAGTTATGTTAACCTCCTGAAGTATCTGACGTCACTTGGAACTGTTATTAACCTGTTGTTTAATTAATGAGGTGAACATCGTTAGATATCTCGATTTATGCGTTACATTTTAACATAGGAATTGTGGAAAGAAACTTAGGATCATATAATAATACTGGTTATTAATCAGATTTAAATTACAATAAAGGTAGCTATAATATCAATCAAGGTGACAGTCATGAATTGAATTTATCTGACACAATGGTGTAGAATAAATACAGAATGCAACTTGCATCATAATCTTGAATCTTTTATCAAACTTTGTTGCGGATGGCACATGTAGTTACATTTCGCTCGAGCTACACTTTCGCGAAATATATCCTTATGCCATCTGCAACTCATTTATTAACAGATTCTCCGTTAAGATGTGTGTTGTGTTCTGTCTATTAGCATAATGCAGTGGTCCTATTCATGTTTGAACTTGGAAGATGGAAATTATAATGTACATGTTCAACTCATTCCTATAATTACTGAACATTGCATCATCCATTATTATGCCTCCAACCCACTTAGGTGGTTCAGGGCATATAGTTGAGGGCTACGTCTATCTGCCTATCTGTCTGTCAGTCTGTCTTAGGGCCCTACGAATGGGGGTTTTCATTTTGAATTGAATCTTGAATCGATTCGTGTAACAGATTTGAAATTGAATCGAATCTTGAATTGAATCGTTATGTCGAGTGCATCAAGAGTGAAAAGGTTGAACAGTTCGAAAAAAATTGGTAGCTGTAACATTCAAAAAACCTCTTAACAACTGATCACCAATGATGTTATATTACATATACCTATAAAAATAGCAATACGCATGCATCCCATATTCCTCATAAATACTGAAACATATAGCGATTCATTGAATGTGATGAGTTGTTGATGGGGAGTAACTCTTTTATTATGTGCTTTCGAATTTTTGTAGATGGCAACCTTTGACGATCTCCATGTTGTACGGTTGTACTGAAATCCGCCATTTAAATTGTATATTCCGCAAACTTCAACATCTGATGTCGCTGACAATGTGTCTTTTTTATTACCTTTATAGGACTGACTGGTTTGGGTAACCTTGGTAACACTTGTTACATAAATGCTGCTCTCCAAGCTTTATCAAATTGGTGAGTAATTAGTGGATGAAGAAAACTTCTACAGATAAGGCAATATTCCGGACAAACAGCTTTCTCCAGATAGCTTGGTATTTTTCATCTAACTTTTGTAACATTTGTACTATACATGTATAATACAGCTATGTTCCAATGACTACATCAGAACAGTCTGCCAATAGATTGATGTGTATTTTACCTTTCATGCGGTCTCTACACAATTATAGTGATGTCTGACATACCTACTTGTCATTGTATGATATGCATCATTATCAAAGATGGACGTCAGTAAATCTGAGCTGTCTGAACAGATACAATATTGTAATCAAATGGATGGTACATAGTTAGTATACTTTAAATATATATATACCGTAAATTTCGGTGTATAAGTCGCGTGCGTGTATAAGACGCACCCCCCACTTTTCAACCCCAAATCCTGCCTTTTGTGAAATACCTTTGTATAAGACGCACCCATTTTTAGATGCTGGAATTTCAGAAAACTTCCGTGCATGGTAAGTATTGTACTGGTAAGTATTGAGAGCAAGTATTCACACATCACATTTGGGAGGAGAAGAAATGGAGAAAGTTATTTATGTTAGAATGATTTATTTAAACACACAATATAATATAACAATTCATAGCACAGCACAATTTATCAAAACGAACGACATTTGCAATAGACAAACAATAAAAATATGGAATGGGAACTGAATGATTTAATACACGGAATGCACAAAACGGACATTTCAACAACAATATCATTCATTCACTTTTGTCGTTATCAATAAACAATTTAAAGTCGGGTATGTCCATCTCCTTGGCTAATATGATCGCTTGGATCCGAATTGAATTTCTGCTTACAGCCAGCAAAGATGAGCGCCTTTCTTCAATCCACCGGACAACTCGCTGCTCAAGTTCAGGCCACATCGCACTCTTACCACGGTTAGCTCGCTTGTCTCGACGCATTTCGGATAAAACGTCCTTCGATCGCCTCCAATCTCTTACCAATTTCTCACTGACACCATACTGTCTTTCGGCAGCACGGTTACCGTTAAGTTCTGCAAACTTAACCGCTTCCAACTTAAATCTGGTTTCGTAACTCTGACGTTTTTATCCATAATGATCGAAGTATGTGAATATATAAATTTACGGTATGAGGAAAGACACAAAATATCCTATCATTTATAGGAATATAAAATTGAGACTCGGCTTACTGTTGTTTTAGGATAATGGCCTCGTTAATTTAGTTGTCGCCTAATTGTCGCGGATCATGAATGCAAACGCTTTGGGCTAATAGTGATGCAATGCACTCCTCAGTATTAAGTGTCAAATATACTCAATGTGGGGATTAAATGTTTGCACCCGAAGCGTACAGCATAAAATAATGTTTATGTAATATCAATTTAACAGGAGTTCGCGGCTTATTCGCACTGAAGCCTCGTTAAAATATTTGGAGTCAGCTGGGTTTTATTATGCTCATTCCTTCCCGGGCTTTAAATAAACATTCCGATGTGACGTAATATGGTAGCAGTTTAGAGCCACGTGCAGCTTCCAAACAGTTTACTATGTCGCAATTAACACTGCAGACATCAAAGCGATGACACCGCCGTCATTGAATGTGGGTCAATTTTGCACGTGTCCAGAATTGGTACACAGTAAGGTCAAGGACGCCAACTGTTTGTGAATTTGCTGCTGTTTGCCAATATTTCTTTCCGTGATTTTGGGAATAAAAGTTAATAATAGTGAAGAGTAAGATAACTGTTTTCAATATTTTAATTCAATGAATATTATCCGTCTCTATGGAGCGTTTTGTGGCTGAATCTCCGCCGATATTTGCTGTGAATATCTCCTTGTCTCCCGACACTTGTGTACTTACCGCTCGTGGCTCAAACTCTCCGAAAATGAGTCAAGATTTCACCCCAATTTTGAGTTACCGTTGTATAAGGCGCACCAATATTCTGGGCTATATATTCAGGTAAAAAAGATGCGACTTATACACCGAAATTTACGGTATTTATATCTAGAAGTTTGTTCTGAATTCAATGATGTGCTTTTCAAATTTTGGGATATCTTTTGAGTAGGGCTGCAACGATTCATTGTGAATTCAATGTATCGCAATACACTTTCAAACGATATGTGTATATCGCAATACAAGTAATGTCTGAAGATGGGGTAGTGTAAAAAAGCAAAACTTGCAATTATCTCTCAAGTTTACATGTATACTATGTATATTTGACTCATCAAACCAACAATTCAACTCCATTTTAGTTTAAAATGAACTCTACCTCCAGTTATAAACTTGTTGTTTCTGGTAATTGAGGTGGAATTAATTTGGAAACACTAATTTAGTGATATGTATCGTTGATCATGTATCATGATTCGTATCATGACCAAGTGTATCATTGCAGCCCAACTTTCGAGGTGATAATTTCTGTCACATTGGGAAGTATCCGGAACATTATTTCTATACTGTACATTTATCATCCTAGTTTGATTCTGACAAGTGGTTGAAGGAAAAAAAAATGATTTGACCACCTTGAGCGCTGTACTAAATCCCAACAATGATGAAAACCAACTTGATTTTGTCAAGAGAATGGAAATAAATTCTGTCTGGAGTACCTACATTTTGCGTTATATATTTTGTTGTGGCTCCACAAAACCCTTGACCCTTCAACTCGCTGAGAATAAAATATTTCATAATCTAGTCTTGTCGTATTAGTGTCATGCCATATTGGTCGATGACGAAAGGAGCAGTAAAATGTTTATCTGAGAGTTCTGTGGAATTCTACGATAATCTCTTCTGTGTTCCTTGATAATATTTTATATACTTTCTCACACAATAACAATTATAGCGGATGAGTAGATAATATGTCTAATTTTCTTTGAGAGTTACTCACACAGAACATGAATAATGAAAGTGTTTTTGTTTTCTTCACTGCTATTTTTCCGCCAAGGAAAGCCCTCACTGAACTATATGGATTATATCTCCGGCCTTGTGTCATCAGGAGGGTTAAAATTTATTGTCCGCCTATCGCCTACTAGTACTACCGGGGTCGATCAGCGCTCGGATTAGCCATGCATGAATGCGTCCCGTGTAACTCCCGTGTTCTAACAATGCAATCTAGTCAGTTTTATTTCCCTCCTGTGTCGATCAGATGTGTTTTACTTAAGGGAGTATATTTCTGCATTGCGAGTTTATCAACTCAATATTTATTGTTAATAACAAACTTGCAATTTATTCGTTGCCTACCAGTCGTTAATATTATATAAACGCACAGAAACTTTTCGTTTCATAGTATGCGTTATGTCATTTGTTAAAAAATCCGTGTTTTTATCAACTCAATGTCGACTCTTAAATTGGATTCGCTTTACAAAATTCGACATAGCTAGCCATTTTGGCACTGACTACAGCCTCACATAATTTACTTGTGGAACACATATATAAGGATTAACTGTCATGTGGACTGTTTTTATGGAGATGTAACCGTGAGGTAAGTGGTCATAACTTGTCTAAAACCCGAAGGGTTTTACATACAAGTTATGACCACTTACCTCACGGTTACATCTCCATAAAAATAGTCCACATGACAGTTAATCCTTATGTTTATATACATTTAGCGAAAAAGCCACTTTTGTAAATGTATTTAAATCGAAAAGTGTATCGTGACAAAACCAGCCCAAAATACCCCATAGCACCCTTGGCAAAAGTTAACAGGAACAATTGAAACCCTATGATTTATTAAGTCAATCCTGCGCGAATCCAAATGCGCCCAAAACATTACGCGTTCGTCTTTCCAAACCCAAATGACATATCAATGTTGTTATAAGCTTGCAGTTATTAGCTGTTGCGCATTCACCGAGAAATAATTGCAACTAGCCACGTGGGCGCCGACCAATCAGAATGCTGGATTTAGTGATGACAACACTTAGTATGTAAATATATTGCATTATTGTGCTGGAATAACTCGTCCGATTTGGAACGGTATGTGAAGTCTCCTAATTTCGTGCTACACATGTTCTGTTTCCATTTTCACGAAGTCAACTCATCGCTAAGTTCATATCATGTATACTGCTAAAGCATATATGTCACAGCTCTGTTAATTCACAGTAAGTTGCCCAGGACAGAAGTGTCTCCTTTGGCAATACAGTCAATTTCAGTTAATTGCATATCATTTAAATGCATATTTCGGCTATTTGCATAAAATATGCATGCACCAAACCATTTTCTCATAAAAAGACTATTTTTTAATCGTTTATTTGCATAAGGGTCGGACTCTATTCCGTTTTTATGCATACGAAAATCGCCAAAAATGTTGATGAGAAGGGGTAAAAAGTCACCTCATGGTGCCGAAATTATAGCAATTTGTAAAACTATTTACCTTGAAAAACGTATTTAATGGGAAAACTTAATACAAAGTTGTTGAAGATGACCATCGCGAGAGCGAAGACGGCAATTTTCAATTTCATAACACACGTGGTTTTCTATCTCTTCTCAGTAACAAGCTTCTGTTGACACACATTTCCTGTATGTTTCCATATTTATTTGTGAATTGCATGATTTATTTAAATTTGTATATTTATTTGGTTGTTTGTTGAGTTTGTAAACACCTGAAGTTCCAGTTGCAATTCTGAGGATTCAAAGTGAAAGGAAGATATTCCCGGGAATTCCACCAACAAGGAAGCCAATTACTAAACCGAAACTAACGTGCTTTTCTATTTCTTCTAACATGCTTCTGTTCAAACATTTCCTGTTTCGAAACATTTCAGCGGTGGTAAGCAAGTATTTGCTATCAGCTTGTAGACAGCAAAAAAGATTGACGAACTTGAGAAATATAATATTTTACTCAAAACGGAAAATTATACTTCGTAGGCAAGTGAGAATATTCAATAAAATGAAATAAAGTGAATCTTAAAATCTCATTTGTTTATTCAATTATACTTCCCGGGGAAACCAATCGTTAACAGACATAAAATAGCACGCCTGTCCAACAACCGTACTGTAAAAACATTTTTCGTGTTCAGTGACAACGTCGGTATGTTCCTACATGTGGCCAAACACAAACAACTGGCTTCCTGGTTATGTAAACACACAGTGGGTATAATAATGGGACAGAAGGGGAAACTTGTCATTCAACAACCATGTGTTCCAAACTACGTCAATGTTATACCACTATCTGGTATCAGTACGGCTGACTCATGTTTAGACGTTTCCGGTTTCGTCGCAAAGACAGAAACTCGACGGTATACAACCGACTAAAATGCTTGATTTTAGATGTTCAGACTGTCGTACCATAATGGAATCTTGGTCGGATATGTTCAGGATATGTAAACAGTGCACAGGAAACTAACCAGAGTTATATAATGTCATACTTTGTTAGATTATAGCACAATTGATTCGAGAATTTTGCATATTTTTGTGCAAAAATTCGCTTTCAAATCCGTTTTACAAGTGTTTTATCCTTTTAAAATTATAATCTTGCAGGTCATATATAATTCGTAATGTTTATCAAACAATAATCCGTAACCATTTGTCCATTCGGGTGTGTTGTATAGTAGAAAAAAGTATATTTTGGATGGTCATCGACGAATTTTTGTGTACAGTTTAGAATGCAGCTAGTGTACGGTTGATCAGCATTTTTGAACATTCTCATCTATTGCAATCTCAATGGGCTATTCCGCACGATTAAGGGACCGATATAATAAATCTTGTGAAATCAGGTAGACAATTCCAATCTTTCGTCAATATTGTTTTGCGTTTGGGTGTAAGTGGCATGATTACCCACTGGCAGACTTTCAGAAACGGTTCCACGGAGGAGTTATGTATTCCAAATGTTAACATGCTCACAATTGAACTACATATATATAGATTAAGTATCATGTTCAGGTATAGTAAGATTCGTTGCCAAATTGTGCAAGTATATACAGTCTGTGAAAACTCAACTGTTCACGTTCACTATATTTTAGCACACATGCGCTATTTACAGTCAGAGTCTTATCTATTTATGTATTTATTTATTCTGTGTGCGCGTTTGTGGCAACCACAAATAATCAATCATAGATTTTTCTTACCTGTGAACAAAACGAAAACAAACAACATGCGTGGACCAAAAATCCGAAAACATGAAACAAAACTGTAAAAAGATCAAACATAAACTGCACGATATAGTGTTCTCTTAATCCGCAAAGCCACGACAGGACCATACAATAGGCTATTTTTTTCTAGTAGAATACAAAACGTCAGATTTGGCAACAAAAGAATTTCATTTCAATTATCGAAAGGAAATCTCCATCAATCATAATCTGTCATTTTTCGGTGACACTTGTGTCTGTTTCTCCGCAATCACTCCATTCAGCTTGGCTGCATGGAATTCCCTCATCCCAGTCTGCACAGATACGTCAGCATATTAACCTGACCATTCAGCTACAGTTTGCTTAACTATCCAATGATAATTCCGTCCGTGGTAAGAAATCTTTGGAGGAGACATCTGGGATGAGGGCCTTGACGAGAGCCCACTGGCCTACTTGTGCCAAGTCATCATATCCAATGTGAACTCATTAACACAAAGCATACTGTGTCTCCCATGTCGGGCGCCTTGTTCTTGACAGAACATGGTCGAAGTATTGAAATGATTCATTGGCTAGCCAGTGTGATGACAAATTTCAAGTAAATAATGTTCATACTTATTCTCATCGGGCAGATGATTTCACATCCACAGGTTCTCAATTAAAATTGTCTATATTTGTGAGGTACTGCATGTGATCAACATAATCAAATAGACAAGATCTGACCTCTTATCCTCAGACATTAGTGTTTGTCGATATACTAAAATTAATTGGGTCCAATAATAAGGAAATATTCCGGTATCAGTACCTCATCGCCACAATACCATACAAATGGCGTAAGAACTGCAATATGGCGACCAGTTTCACCGATACTTCCATACTTCCACGCTTTTCAACCATGAATAGTAAAGGCGAACTAGTACACATATATATTGTCAGGTGCCCCAGATGCACTTCCAATAGCCTTTCCAACAGAGTCCATCACTTGGCTCTTTGCCAATCATATGACAAATAGACTTCACTCACATATAAAGCACGGTTACAGGACATATATTTATATTGCGCCTGGCCTCTGCCAATATAAATTCCAACAGAGTACAAAACATGGCTCTTTTCCTTCTATTGCCGCATATCCAATTGATTATCTGGCGAATAACAGACAGGACAGAATTTGTATTGTCCCGCGTATAAAGCGCAGTTACATCAAAAGCCTTTATATTGTGTACGACCGATGCCAATTTCAAAGAGACCGAAACATGGCTCTTCTCCTTCTATTGCTACATATCCAATGATTATCTGGCAAATAGAATACCTAACAAAATACCACAAATGAAAGCATTTGTATCATCACAAACATAAAGCGCCATTCCGCTAGAAGCCTTTATATTGTGCACGACCACTGCCCAGTAGCAGTGACTGGTGGGGTGCTGCCATCGATTCGGAAAGCCAATCCTCAAGGGCGTACGCCCCAGCACCTGAGCATTTTGGTGGAGAAGACTCGTCGCATGCAGCCAACAGCGCACCAGCCGACCAGACTTCAGTCTTTCCCACGAGGAAACACAGCAAGAGCACTTATTTTCTCTCGCAATTCAGAAGATGGATGTAATTGCGCCCGTAATATAGTCGTTGGGTTTTTCTCAAATATAATGTCATTGTGGGATAGACCTAGATATGTTCAGTTGCACTTTCACATTTCCATTATTTAACTGAGATGGGAAAGGTTTTCAATTTACATTCAAATAGTTTAATATGGAATCAACGATTTCAGTGACCATGAACATTTTGACATGAGGGACAAACTTGTGCAAGTTTGGCACCCATGAATTAAAAAATTGCAAGTGCATACGGGTGCGAGAGCAATTGCTCTCGTCTCCTGGGTAGGACTGAGACTTCTGACTCTTCCCCATGGTCCATGGCTCACTCCATTACGAGAGTGGGTCTTGCCCCACTCGAATCATACTCCTTCGGGATATGTCCAGGCCTGCTCCACCATCGGCGGACTCTCCGAAAGTGTATAAAACATTCTCCTCACCGTAAGCAAGGACACCGCTATGTTCTTGCACATGCGAAATCGAAACTAATCGTCCTCAATACACGAGAAAAGACCGTATCTTACCTGCGGTTCAACTTATCGCAGGTAAGATCACGTGGCCAAGAAACTGAAGGATTTTTGCCTTATTAACCCTGTTTCCAATAACTAACCAAATGTTTTGTAAAAAGAACAATGCCAGTCTTTACCTCGGGCATGACCAGTTCGGGCCCCCCTGTTCTGCTCTGCATCAGTAGCGATCAGTGGTAGGCAGTGTGCTGCAAAAGTTGATTCGGGCAACCAATCTTCCAGGGCTGAAGCTCCGGCCACTGAACCTTGGCGGCTGTTCTGGGTAGGGAAGACTCGTTGTCCCATGCCGCAAATAGCGCACCAGCCAACTGGCCTTCTGACTCTTCCCCACGGTGCCGTGGCCCACTCCATTACGAGAGTGGGTCTTGTCCCATTGGAAGTGTACTCCCTCGGGATACGTCCAGGCCTGCTCCTCCGCCGTCATGGGATTCGAAAGAGACCATAATTTATGCCAGCTTGGTCGGAACCGCCTGCATTTGGGGGATATGTGGGGGGGGCTTCCTCTGGTCAGATGGCTCCTCCCAATTTTTACCCTCCGCCCTATTGGCCTTGGGGCGTACCTTATTCTCCCTGGGCACCTCCTAATTGTGCGCCAGGATTTCAAGGGGCTAATTGGGCGGGCAATAGCTCCTTAAATCCATATGCAAGTGAATTTATTCCTCGCTCAAGCCATTCATTGAGTAGGCCTCCCTCCAGTAACGTATCCCAGTCTGATGCAGGATGTTCTGTGACTGGCGTCGATCCTGACGTACTTTCACTCCATCCCATGGTGTCGGAAGGCTTTGTCGACGATGAGCTAGAATCTTGGGCCGACAGTGGGGCGATTAGTGGTAGCTACACAGTGTGCTGCAAAAGTTGATTCGGGCAACCAATCTTCCCGGGTTGTTGCTCCGGCCACTGAACCTTGGGTCCACACTGTCAGTCGACGATTCTGTCATTCCTCGGAAAACGCGCTTTTGGGAATGAAGATCAGATGAAAAGATAAGCTTCACGGTCTTCTTCTCTTCCTTAGTCTTTTGACTAAGGAGGGGAGGAGGACTGACATACCTTCTATGCGCCTAATGGATTTGTCAATGATGAGCTAGAACCTTGGGCCTGCTCTTTTGTGAATGAAATCGACCGAGGTGATTTCTTGTACAACCTTCATCACAGGATACAGGTCAAAACTTGTTTAAATTAAATTACCACAAAATTAACACCAACCATGCCAGTCTTTACCTCGGTCATGCTCGGTTCTGACCCCATGGTCCTTCTACAGCAGTCGGGACCAGTGGCAGGTAGGATGCTTACATCTCTGATTTGGGAAACCAATCTTCAAGGGCGAAAGCGCCAGCATCAGTGCCTTTGGAGGCTGTTCTGGATGGGTAAGACTCGCTGCCGCGTACCATCATTTTGCTAACAATTTAACAATTTTGAAAGGTATATATATAGCTATCAATCTCATCACATGACAACGAGAAGAGGATGACGCGAAGAAAGAAGAAGATGTCTCTACTTGCTCGGTTTCTCGCTAGCATGACTGCTATGGCACTATCTGGGATGTTTCTTCCAAAACAAGGGGGAGGTACAAGTTTGAGCAATGCCGGAATCATAAACATATGAGCTCTTTCACAACACATTATAGCTGATTCATGAATAAATCACATTTACATGAAAATCGGTTTTGGAAGAGTACATTTCCATCAAATTTGGATATTAAATTTATTGCTCGTGCCTCCTCCTGGGCTTGAATTCTAATCCATATAGTTCAGTGAGGCCTTTCCTTGGCGCAAAAATATAATTTTTAGAATTATAATTAATTTTTCCTTAAGGGAAGCCCGAACTGAACTATCAAAGATCCCTCCCATGGTGGTGCCATTCCCAACCCCGCGACTCGCAAATCTTATGATTGAGTCGGAAAATAAAACTGACTAGATTGCATTGTTAGAATGCGGGAGTTACACGGGATGCATTCATGCGTGGCTAATCCGAGCGCTGATCAACCCCGGTAGTAGGCGATAGGCGGACAATAAATTTTAACCCTCCTGATGACACAAGGCCGGAGATATAATCCATATAGTTCAGTGAGGGCTTCCCTTAAAGGAAAAATTAATTATAATTCTAAAAATTATATATTTTGACTATAACCTCCTCAAAGAAGTTATCCACTTCCATTTCAGCTCACCATTAACAAGATTCTTTTTGGATTGTCCTGGATATGTTCGGCCAGAAAAGAGTCCAATGATATCAAAGAACTACATGAAACTTATGTCCGAAATGTGGCATAAGAAGAGGTTAGTGCAGATATAAATGATATGCTTTACATTTGCCCTCATCACTTGCTTTATATCAGGTTTGTAAATTAAAAGTGCTTAAGTTTCGACCCAGTCATTTAAAGACCTTGAAAAAGGTATTTAAAATCCTCCTCTGTCCTTGAAAAGTCTTCAAAATATCGAAGCCCCAATGTTCAGATATCATAATTACTCTTGATATAGGTTTCTATAAATAAGAATCCTGGTTTTCTAACTTCCATAAAACATCATCAAATTATGTGTGCAGATGTGCACGCTCTCAGCCATTTATTCAGTTTAACATATTCATGTCAGGAAAATACTTTCTCATTCATATCTGTGGAGAAAATTATGCATGGGTAAGGCATGTGAAAAAGAGAATAAATGTGCATGCAGATAAGTTTTTAAGAGAAAGTTAAGAATAACCCGTCCGTGACTGGAGCTTCCTGACATTTTGCGAATACCCTATACCAATGCATTATTTTTAATAGGGAGCCTATTTACCTTGACATTGTAAGCCAGTGTGTTATCTTATATATGCGAGTCTCCATATGGGAGAATCTCATATATAAAAGAATGCACTGGCACATGATCATTAATGCTGCACCAGCACAGCTCCCATCATGAAAGGTTCTTGTTTCCAAGAAAAGAATACAAACCATGTTAATATCAAATTGTATGGATATAGATGTATTGATCTTTAGTGCTGTTATTTAAATGGACATGTGTCGTTTGAACCTCCAAATCATGTGTATAGTGATTTAATGTTTAATAAGGGGTTAATTATGTCTTCAATGATTTTATAATTTGAAGGATATTATATCACAAGTGTAAATGAATAATGTCTGTCACTTGTGAGAGTGATGACTGATACAATAATATTCTTCATGAACAGTGATGACTGATATAACAATATTCGTCATGAACAGTAATGACTGATACAACAATATTCTTCATGAACAGTAATGACTGATACACCATTCTTCATGAACAGTGATGACTACTGATATAACAATATTCTTCATGAACAGTGATGACTACTGATACAACAATATTCTTCATGAACAGTGATGACTACTGATATAACAATATTCTTCATGAACAGTGATGACTACTGATACAACAATATTCTTCATGGACAGTGATGACTACTGATACAACAATATTCTTCATGAACAGTGATGACTACTGATATAACAATATTCTTCATGAACAGTGATGACTACTGATACAACAATATTCTTCATGAACAGTGATGACTACTGATATAACAATATTCTTTATGAACAGTGATGACTACTGATACAACAATATTCTTCATTAACAGTGATGACTACTGATATAACAATATTCTTTATAAAGTTTATGTCCCTTTTGTATTTATTGCAGAGATTAGTTTCATTTTAAATGTTATATGACATGATGTTTACTACCTGAATTATATATAGTTTTTTTCCTTCATCAAATATTTTAGGCCAAGCTACCTTGTACCAAGTGGTGTGGTGAATGGCATAAAAATAATACACCCAATGTTCCGTGGCTTCTCTCAACAGGTAAGATATAACAAGTTATTTGCATAGTCACTAAAGACTGGCACTTTCAAGCCGGTACGTATCACACACTTACACATTATCGCTTACTCTACCACTTGAAAGTCATTGTGGTCGCGAGAACACATGAAAAATTACCATCCAGACTTTACATTGTTCAACTGTTTAAACTGATTGAATTATAAACAACCTTATTATGTGAACATTCCCTCCAAATGACTGAAGAGAAATCCTATGTCTTCTGCAGTTGTATTATTGAAACACGCCTCAAAAATGAATAATAGACCATTCCGATGTATACTTTTAACTGAATGGGAAATTAATCTGTGATTTTTGCAACTCAGTTCTGGCATAGTACTTCTATATTGGCATAAGGTACCATATGAATGATGTTTACCATCTATGTATTTTGATAGGACACTCAAGAGTTTCTGCGATGTTTTATGGACCAACTCCATGAGGAGCTGAAACAGCCTATTAATGATGATGACTCGGACAACGAGAATGGTCGCATTGATGACGAACCTGTTACTGCCATTACAATGGGTCACGACAGGCAGCCGTCTGTGGACTCAAGCAGCAGTGGTGGGACTAACTGTACTGAGGGTTATGAAACCTGTGACTCTGGAATTATTGATGACAAAAATAGTAACGGACATGCATCATTGGAAGAAGTTATTCCCGAAATTTCAGAAACAACTAAACTTAATTCGTTGGCAGAAGGAGAAGAACAAAAAATGTCACCTATGATTCAGAAATCTCCCAAGCAGAAGCAACCAAAAGGGAAAAGATCTGTGAGCTACGAAAGACTCAGTACAAATATTACTTCAAAGAGTGAGAAAGATCATGTTAACAGACTATCTCAGAGTTCTGATGGAGGCCATAGTACCTCTGATATATCTCGAAATGATTCGGGGGAATATGAAGATGCGATTTCTGATCAAAGTCGTGGGGAGGCATATCCGGACAGGATACGATGCAACCTTGTTATTAAATCTGTCAGCCCTATTCCTCCATCAGCTAATATGCTAACTAATAAAGGTAATTCCAGAATTACTCTTCACTTCCACAGCTTTCATAGCTATCAGGTTTAAGATTTTATCAGAACAGGGGGACAGAGATAGTAGAGGCTCATATGTCCATTTTTTGGCCCCCGTGTGCATTTTGTGAAGAAATATAGCCACTATGCTCATGATGTTTCTTGATATCTCGGGCACCAGAAAACAAATGTTAGACACCTGGGGGTCGCGACTGGGTGGATTTATGATGTCATCAAGATGGCCGCCATCCAAAATTTCAGAGTTGGCACTGAATCAGTTTGATTAATAGCTAGTAGTTAATTTATGGTAGGAAATATAATATTTCTCTACTGTTGTGATACTATGATAACAGGCTTCATTTTGACAGAAAAATTGACCACATTTAACAAAGATGGCCGCCAAAATGGCGACCTAAGTTCGGGAAAATGATGAATTTTCACACATGTCTCTTAAAACATTCACGGTTGTTTGAAATCGGTGGCTAATAGCAACTTAATTTTAAATACATTTGAATACCTAATCATTTGAACATGATAATATGTCATACTTCGGGTCTTATTCCTACAAAATGTCGTCAAAATGTGAATTCATAAATATGCTATGAAATTTTACCAAATATCGATTTTGTAATTCGAGCCAAGCCGGCCCAAGTGTTAGCCAGAAAATAGCTGAATTTGATGGCAAACATTTGCAACAGGTTTAAACATATAGATTGCCATATAATTACAACCAAAAAAGTGCAGATCTGTATTCAAGATGGCGACCAAAATGGTTGCCAAAATTGATAAATCACTAAAATTTGTCAAATTTTATTTTCTTTGATATCACTCCTAATGTGCGATTTAGTGAATATAGGTGAATATATTTGCTCCGTGTTGGCGTAATAACATGGAGATATGAAACAATATTCATAGTTTGTGAACAATGGCTATTTATACTCAAGAATTCGAGAGAATGAAACGACGAAAATGAGATGAAATCATCAAACTGGCAACCATGAACAATTTCAGAGTTGGCATTGAGTCTGGGAGGAAAATTTAGATAGTAAAATGATTATGTTTCGCGACCAATAATACCATTGGACCACACTTCCTCTTGACGGTGCAATTTGGACTTCAAAACCCAAGATGGCTCCCAAAACGGGACCGAAATTCTAATAATTGATGATTTTTCACACTCGCCTCTTAAATTATTCACAACGGTTTGAAATCGGTGGTTACTAGCAACCTTAATTTTGAATAAATTATACAGTCTAATCATTCGACAACCATGATATGTTAGATTAACATAGTATTATCCATATGAATCTAAATTCAGGATGGTGCCTCAGATGGTTACCAAAATGGAGAAATCATCCAAATTTGCTAGTTTTCATTGATAACGCTCCTAAGGTGGGTTTCAGTGACTACTGGTAAACACATTTGTTCCCATGTTGACAAAAATGCCAGGAATGCTGATACAATCTGATACAATATGAATATTTTGCAAACAGTAGCTGCTTATATCCGAGATTTCATGAGAATGGAAACAGAAACCATGAAAAGTAGATAAATTCATCTGATGTTGACCTATTTGAAAATATCCAAATTTGAATATATGCTGATTACATCCATCATTACATGTACATCGGAAATGTCCTGATTGGGTTACTCGGCTGGAGAAAAATCCCTACCTCAACAATAAGGCTGTCGGTATTGAGCAATACTTTAATTATTTCCCCTTGATATCGACCACCTTATGGGGTTTGGATAAGAATTTTTCACTTGACTCCTGTATTGCTCATGTAATGCCATCATACTAAGTCAATTCTACCGAAATGCAGCTGCTCACTGAAATTAATTGAATGGACATCACACAATGCAGTACCCAAAAACAGTAGCGGCATATAATGCGTTGACATTACAGACATCTTCCATGTTAACAAGCTTAATAATTAGTGTATACTAAGTCGAAATATAAGAATAGGAACTAATATTTGTGTGATTCGTTCTTATTAATATACATGTACGAAAACACAGGGTATACTTTTGTGAAACTGAGAAAATTTACAATTGCTCGTCCTTGAATAACATCTAGTTCAAATAGTGTGTGCATTAGGGGATTATATGACAGTAATTGCTTTGTCGCAGACTACCAAACGAGAGCGTTCAGATGTGAGCTCTATGTGTCTTCTGCGAAGAAGAATCGCATTGGCGGATTTCTACAAGACCTCTGCTTATTACATGCGATCTATAGCGACTAGAGATAAATAATGTTCAGGTTCGTACCAAACAGAAACTGCTGTGGAGCTCTGGACAGCTCATATGTCAAGTCACTGACTCCACACCCAAGATTTGCGAAAGCGTGGCTGATTTTTATCGAGCTAGGATAGGAAGATAGCCTCATATAATGAGTTCAATTGGTATACATGTGTATTTGAGTTCCACAGAGATAGTTTTCTGGCCATCGCATATACTGCAAGTTCGTTCCGTGTATGATCCCCATCTTCCTGTGCAGAAATTATGCACTCATCAAGTTTATACTAGATACACCCATGTCATATTTGTCACATGTGTTATCGAAGTTCTTTCATGCTTGCGTTATGCGGTCTCATCAAAATGTCATACAAGAAACATATTCACACCAAATGTTCTTTAAATGCCTGCATTTCTGTAATTGTATCGGCTATCGGCAATGTTCCAGATAAAATTGATAATAATTTCTCGCACCAATGCACAGTTCGAGTTGGCTTTAAAGGGAATACAACTCACCGACATGTTGAGGTACATGTATTATTATTGGGTTGAAAGTTTGTAGTATTCTTTCCAGATGTTTTATACAGTAACATTTGATATCCCACTACAATGAAATCAGGTCTGCAGAAAACTCAGGTCGTTAAACGTTGAAATCTTATACCGTCCTGGGCAATAGTTAGTCCATTTCAGTTATGGACTCTTCAAATGGCTAACAATCCACAATCTTCTCTAAATTCAAGCATACCATTGTTTACTATTACTTCCAACTTTTGCGCAGTATCTATATTCCAAGCTTGTAATTGGCCTACTTGTTGATCCGACTATTATGGTTGTACAGTTTGCCAGCAAATTCTATAAACTACATTTATTCGATGGATAATTAAAGTATTTCGTTCGAGATTGCGGGGTTTCTGTGATTCGAAGATCTTTACTTTCTGTGAACTAACAGTTGATGTATAATGCTAATGAATGTCCCCATGTGAACCTTTTTGCAAGAAATCTTAATAAACGGTCCATTAAATGTTCTTGATGACCCGTCACTGTATTCATTACTTCGATGCACCATCATATGGCATGAACAAAAGATGAGCTTCTGGTGTTTCGATGAGGTATTTCGTCACTAAATATCCAGGCACAGGCATTTTGATTTCACGATATTTTTTCGTTGACAACCAGGAAGAAGTTGAGGAGCCGTTATTGTCACTTGCTGGACTCGACATGGAGAATGACAAACCTTAGGCTATTTTTGCCCGACACTGATGATATTTTGACATATTCTAAAATAAACTGACAAGCATTAACTCGGTTATGTGCACAGTTCTGTTAGACTACTTCGAAGTGAATATGCAATGTATCTGCAATGAGGTCAGCGGCCGTATTGAAATTTATTATTTAAATCTGTATTATGGACTCTCCATTCCACAACCAAAGCAAACATTCTATATGGAGTCTCTGATATGCAATCGGAGAGTTTTGTGGTGAGCTCTGTTAGCTTGCGAGATAAGTTTGTAAATCAACTGTAGTTGCTGGGGTGAGTTAGTTGTAGATAGACTACCATCAATGTGACCATCTATTGGACGAAGTAACAGGAGTGGTACATGTGCTGACTCACGTCTTGAGAAGTGTGACAATGTCTCAACTATTCAAACGAATTTCGGGTGATGAAACACAGATATGCCAAAAAACAAGAAACTGAACAATGCAATCTCCCCTTGTTGCATCTTATTAGACACAACTGTTTCATAATTAGATACGAAATAATGTTTGCACTAACATGTAATGCCTGTGTATTTCTAAGTTGAGCAATTATATTTCCCGGTGACAGTATGATAGCAATGCAACTTCGACTTCGATGAAGTCAAAGTGTGGTATTGTTCCTGAATCTTCTAAATTTTTGTGGCCGGGCGAAATCAAGTGGTCAACAATTCATCAACAATAGGCAACGATTAAAGCAGATCTGCCCAAACGAAATAATATAGCCATAAAGTTGGATTTCTGTCTGTATTATGACTGCAGGGATTCTTTTGCGTTCGAGTACTCATTATGCTCTTATAATGATACAGTCAGCACATATCCGGTTTGACTTCCTTCCCAGGAAACGGGCAGGATCGTTTAAATTATATTGGGCAATTTCATGTTAGGTTTCTAAGAGTCCATTCTGATATATTCTCGATTATAAACAAACTATGTATGGTCAAACATAGTCACAATATACCTTAACATGATGGTATCTAATTTAGATTGGGCGCATATATCCACCTCCTTTGCTAAATGCGGTTTGAGAATATAAACATTTGTCACATTTTATAACTTGAGTTTTGGCGGCCATTCTGGCGACCATCTTGGGTCAAATAGATCAATGTCGAGTAATTGAATAACACGAACGATATTTAAAACTGTGTACACTTTTGTTTATTTTATTATGCCTATTTCTGTCCAATGTAAATCTAGAACCTTGAGAAGCAAGTTTATTTGTGAAATTACATAGCGCATTATTTAATTTGCATTTTTCGGTGTATGGGCAACAATTAGACACAAATTACAGCATAATATGTTTTCCAAAGTACTTGGTGTCATAACTGATAAAAACAAAGACAAGTCCTACTCGCCACAGTTTACAAATAACCGAATATGACGTAAAGGGCATGTGTAACAATTCAACACATTTCTATATTTTGACAGCCATCTTGTTTTTTATCAATCTTGTTCTTTCAAAAGGAAGCTTGGTGCAATTTTATCATTGCCGTAGAAATATTTTTCATTTTCTGTGTTAAATTTTCTTCCTCACTCAGTGACCATTCTTAAATTTTGTGTGGCTGCCATGAAGATGATTTGACTTAATTTTCGTGGTATAATTCTGTTGAATTCTCGGGTATAAGCAGCTATATGGTGCACCAAATTTACAAATTATTGCATAAGTCCATGGATTTCCGCGAAAAAGTAGCATATATTCACATATATTTACTTTTCCCCAACACATGAGTGATATAAATAAACATTGGACAGATTTTGGTGATTTCTCCATTATGGCAGCCATCTTGGCCGCCATCTTAAACGAAAATGCACTATCTTCAGTGTAACTATATGCCAATTCACATATATAAAACATTTTTACATTATCTTCATCAAATTCAGTTATTTTCTGTTCAACTCTTGGCTAGAATCACATAATTGAATTTTGGTTAACTTTCATAGCACATTTTTGAATTCACATGGCAGGAATGAGATCCGAAATATGACATAATATGTTGTAGAAATGGTTGGATACTAGAATTTATTCAAATTTAGGTCTTTATTCGTTACAAATTTCAAACATCTGTTAATGATTCAAGAGGAAAGTGTGAAAAATCATAAATTTTCCGAATTTCGGTCGCCATTTTAGCGGCCAACTTGGTTTTGGTGGCCACTTTTTCTGTCAAATGGAAGTATGGTGTATTAGTTTCACGTCGGTGGTGAGACAATCAAATTTCTATAATAAATTCACAAGTAGATATTAATCAAACTGACTCAGTGCATACTGTGAAATTGTGTATGGCGGCCATCTGATGACGTCATAAATCCACCCAGTCGCGACCCCAAGGTGTCTAACATTTGTTTTCTGGTGCCTGAGATATCAAGCAACGTCATTGGCATAGTCGCTATATTTCTTCACAAAGTGCACACGGGAGTACATAAGAGCCTCTACTAAGAGGGGCAGCTGCCTCATTTGTCCTGCAACAAGGTGGTACAGGGAGCACAAAGTGTTCTATGCTTCATAGACATGTTCTTTTATTCTTCATAGACAGGTAATAAAAAAATAAAATTTCAACAGAAACATTGTTCTGAGGGCAAAAGAATAATATGAGGTTAATTCTTCAGAGAGCATAAAAGTGCTGCTTGACAATTTTTCTGCATGACTGCTCTACCTCTGATTAAAAATGTTGCCTTTCCTGGAGGTTGTGCCTTAAGGAATTAAAGTAAAATTGTAAAATTTGGATTGAAACACATGGGGTATATTACCGTACGTTCTAGTATGCTAATTTTTTCACCCGAAAAATATCGGATGACTATTATAATCAGCATGTCCGTGTGTTCATCCATCCGAGGTTGTCCGCATGGTAACTTAAGCAATATTCAACATAATTTCTTGATATTTGGTACGTGGTTTACATTTGAGAAGACGCAGACCGAGTTTGATTTTATTCGACTTAGAAATAAAATTTGTGTTCTCTTAATGATAAATTGAGCAATCTTCAAAAAAATCCTGTGTGATACTTGGTGTGTGGCTCACCTTTGAATACATGCAGGCCGTCGTCTAGGTGCAGTCAAATTTTGCCAGAATTTGACTTCTTTGTTCTTAAAAATGCCAAGGTCACAAAAAGCCACCTCGATTCTGAGAACACCAATTGATCTTTCTGTCGGTAATAACAAGGATTGAACATACACAATTTAAACGAATATAGACCAGAAATACAAATAATTTTTAGCTCAACTTTACTTTGTAATGTTTGAGCTATTGCCATGGCTTTGTATCCGTCGTCCATGTGTGCGTTGTCAACAATTTCCTTTAGCACGGGCTACAAGTTGTACCTTTGGTCAGATCATTATGAAATGACATTGACATTTAGATGGGAACGAGTCATTTTGGGGTCATTCAGCCAAAAAACATGGCCGCCAGCAGCCATCTTGGATTTCAAAATTCAATCCATTACCACAGGCTACAGGTGGTACTGTTCGTCTGTTCATCATGAAATTTGTCATGGATGTTAATATTGACATATAGATGGGAACTAGTCAATGGGGTCAATCGGCCATAAAACTTGGCTGCCGGCAGCCATCTTGCATTTTACTGTTTGCGTGACTAAATCCTTTGGCACACCATACAGTCCACTTCCCTCATCCGATCATCACCAAACTTCATATTGATCTTGATATTGATCTACGAGATGGGAGCTATCAATTGTTTTTTAATTTCATTGGAAAACGTAGCCGCCAGTGGCCATCTTGGATTTTACTTTATATATATCTCTTCATGTTGATAATCTAGTATTACTTGGACATTTCAACTTTCCGCATTCCTAATTGCTCCATTGACTGTAACACATGAAATTATTCCCTTTCCAAGTTGAGCTACAGTCATTGACACTTTCATTCATGTTTATTTATTGCTGGAATTAAATCAAATTTGTAAAAAAAAAAAAAATTGTTTGAACGCTAGAAACAATGTTTGTTAGGCCAATTTTGTCAGGTGGTATATATGGTTCATTGATAGAAAAGTAAGATTTTCTTTTTAAAATAACTACATTTATTTTCGCCAATGGTTGATCAGGTATGTTTATACCATTCAAAGATATACTGTATGCAAGCTAAACATATTGTCCACATGATTGCTGAAGTTATTGAGTTTTCCCGTCTAGCATAAAAACTTTGTTATGCTGTTATGGTCACAGACCAAAATGTTGGTCTTACTGTTCAGGCGAAAATAATGTTCAGACCCAAATTTCGGTTGTACAGGTTGAAAGGGTGAACTCTTTCATATACTGGTCATCTTGGGAGCTATTTTTGATCTTGTCTATGTGAAACGAAGTCATATCAGCAGACAGCATGAACATTTCCTTTTTCTTTCAGCTCCAAAGAAAAACGTACAGTATCGCAGTGTGATCTCCGATATTTTTGATGGTAAAATCCTCAGTTCAGTACAGTGCTTGACTTGTGAGCGAGTGAGTACTCTCTTCCATTCATGCATTAAATACTCAATTTATGCAGATATATCTAAATACTAATTCTTCATTCACCATTAACTCTTTTGCTACCATTCAGCACCACAGACGAATTCCCACTGCCAAGCATCCCATACATGTACACAAGCATTATGGGTGTATATGAGTAACATAGTGTATCTCAAGTATCACTTGGAAAAATGTGTTGAAACTTCATATATGTGATTAGACATAGGCATTGCAAGTTCATAGCCACTCATGCTACCACCATAGAGGTCACCTGACCTTGGCAGCCATCTTGGTTTACACACTAATGGCTATGTTTGATGCATATTCATGCATATATATATGGGTGGTATCACTGCAGAAAATGGTAATTCTCAACATTTATTTCTCACTTTACCTTCCTTAGTTGACATCTTTCAGGGTGGGACCCATACCTGGCCAAAATGTGCTATATATACCCACATACATGTATATAGGTGCGGGTAATACATTAAAATTTCAATATATATTGTAAATATCTTTGTCTTATGTTGTTGGACTTATAAATATATATAGAACTGTTGATATGTTGCATCCACATTGGCCACCCCACATTGGTCACGTGATCTTGATGGCCATCTTAGATCTATATATAATGCCAGTATAACCATATTTTTGGGGTCCTTTCTGATTTCATTATGTTATAAGCTTGTGATGAACATATCATGCCGGGTAGGTTGCTGTATTTGAGTTTCCGTTTTGTTATTGATTAAAATGTGATAGCTAGAGACACACATGTGACCTATGAAAAGATCACGTGACCATGACATCACCATGTGTTTGCGTTATATAGTCCTATACACAGAGAGTGCCTCTCGTCTGCACTATCTCACACGTTTCCTTGTGTTATACTGTCTGGAACTTATAACCATGACATGTGTGTACCCATCACTGGGACTCAGATATGTACATCACATTAACTGGATGGCCATATATACACCTCATGTACTCGTCCTGCTGGCAGCATGTACCTGATTTTGATTCAAGTTGCTATCTGCAGTGTATGAGTAATTCGACTTTAGTCACGATTGGCAGTGAAAGAGTTAACATAGAATTTTTTTTCTTCATATTTGGTATATATGGACGCCCATTTGAAAATACAATCAGCATCTCACAGAGCACTTCTTCAAATAGAATTTTCATTCATGAAGTTTGATTTCTAGATTTGGAAATTCAAAATAGTTTTTACTTTACAAATGCCTATCTGGTAACTAAACTAAAGTTGTAGCCTCGATTGACCCAGTTATTATACTCCCTCCCCCAACCTCTACTTGGCCCAGTTATTATACCCCCCCCTCCCGTAATAAGTTATGTGGGGGGGGTATATATGAATCGGCTTGTCAGTACGTGTGTCTGTCTCTAGACGCAACTTTGTACAAGCTTTTATTCCTACATTTTTCGGTCTATTTTGTTTGAGCTTGGGACAGATATTTAGTACTATGGGAATCTGTGATTATGAAGACCGTCTGACTTTTTTTGTGAGGTGTTATCCCCCTTTTATGACTTTTTTCTCAAGAAATTTCCTCAAAGTGGATAAATTTGTCTGAGCTTGTATTCCTACATTTTTCAGTCAATATTTGTTAAACTAGGCACAGATACAGATATTTAGTACCATGGAGACCTGTCCACCTGCGTTTATGAGCTCCGTCATTCTTTTTTTATTAAAAATGTTACACAATGTGTAGAAATTTATCCGAGCTTGTATTCCTACATTTTCCTGTAAATTGTTTTAAAACTTGGCACAGAGGCCGATTGGGCAATTTTGTTTGCAGTTTTTCTCTTACCTTTCCAGAGCATAACTTGAGTTCATAAAACATTTCGGACACTGGCTGCCATGGGGGTATCCTTAGTCACATTGGGACAGCCCACCTCTAGTTTAATATATCTCTAGTACATGTAGTCTATAACTCTTCATTTGAAAACCAAGTTTTTGTTGTGTTTTTTCACTAAGAAACCACCAAAAATATTTGGCATGACTCAAAACAGGCAAAGCTAGTTCTGAAAATGCATCTCAACAATAATTGCAGTTATATCTTGATGAACTAACAATCTAATATATAGTTATTCCTTACAATTTGTATTTCTAGCAGAAATTATCGATCGATATATAATCTTAATATTAAGTGACATTGTGTTACAGCATTAAGATGCACACACCAATTATCATGAGATGACTTTAGAGAAGAACCATTCGACCAATCAAAATTTGTTTCATTCAGTTGTATATATTTAGTAATAGGTGTTCCTAATTGGTGTTCTAATTTGTTAACCCTTTTAACAAATAACTACTCTATGATGGTAGTTACATTCCTATTTGTTCAGCTGTAGGGATTTTCACCTAATAAAATCACTTTTAGAGACTACATGTTGAACATATTAACTGAAGATCCTCACAAATTAAAAATAGACCATTTATACTTTTATAACTGAATCAGAATGGGATAATTAATTTAGTAATCTAAAGGTTGAATGGTTGAAACCAACATAATTTTTTTATATGACCGAAGGAAAGCAATTTCAGTTTACATCAAATGTTATATCTGCTTCTTATCTTCCAGGTTTCAACCACGAGGGAAGCATTCCAGGATCTATCACTGCCTATCCCTAACAAAGATCATCTCAATATGATACATTCCAGTCAGAGCACAGGGGCCAGGATCGGGGGACCATGTGGGGAGGTACATCAGGGCTGGATATCATGGGTGATGGTATGGATGAAAAGGTATCATCAAAGTAACTTTCTATAAACTAAGGATTTGTGGATACAACAGTAAGACAAATTTATATTTTCTACAGAGAAACATTCTACACTGAACTTTTATGTATTTATATGTGTATGCCTCGATTATATAAGGTACTATAACCTTCATCTATGGTTAAAATAAATGGTATAGGAATTTCTCCAGAATAAAATTTTATTCACTCTGTTTCTGTAACCATCAATGCCAATATGAATAGCAAATGTATAACGCTTTCGACGATTATTCCCGGAATACTGGGATGACTTTACACACCACCTATTTGGCAATTTCCCTGAATATTTGGATGATGTTACATACTCCCTATATAGCAATTTACCAGAATATCAGGATGGTGTATGCAGCATTAACAAAGTAAGATTATCTCCTTTTTTAATTAAACATGAGTGGATAAACAAAATGAAGATATCTGTGTGGCGTTCTTGTAATAATAATCTCATTTTATTATCATTCAATTCAGTAGAATTGCAAATTGTACACAAACAATATAAAAATGGCGAATTTATATTGAAATTGAAAGTGAAAGTAAATATCCGGGAATCCTGTCAGACCTAGCTTTAATTAACTGTCATTAAATATTCCGCTGTCATAAATGCTCATTTATAATTAAGCATCTGGATGTATATACTATCAACATTGGAAATATTACCCACCCCAGGGTGGCGCCGTCAAGAGGTAGCATCATAGAGGGCCCGACGCCTCCATGATATTCTCCCCAGGTAGGAACCGTTGAATGAGTTAAAAATGTATAAGTTAGGCCCAAAAAAAAAAAAATTGTTCTCAGGCCCCGCCGCATTGAATAAAAAGGGCCGCATTAGGCCTTTTTATTGCAATGCCTGATGTTATGACCAAAAAATCAAGAAAAAAAAAATATATATTTATTTTATTAACATGTCCATAGTAGATGTGTTGAATATTAGTGTGCATTGAGCTCTAACATGTAATGTGTTAAAAAGTGACTTGCAGGCTTACAACGTGAAGTAGATGACTACAATTAAGAAAATGATTAGCTGATCCTCATGCTCTTCTTACAATTAGTCATTGTGAACTAACTTACAAAGGCACAGGATTAAATTCAGAATCACATATTAGAATGGGGAGGTATCAGTTTTTAGACAAAAATAACAGTAGTTAATGTCGGGCGATATATAATATTAGGTAATCCCAGTCATACACTGGTAGTACTGTACAATGTCATTTTTATATAAGATTAAATGAGTTTATATGCATAACAGTTCCCTCTACATTTCTGGTTATTACTAGACAGGATGGAATCTTTGTCCATGCTTCCGATGTGCAGAAAAAAATAAAAAATAAAAGTAAAACCCTCCCTCCCTCATTGATTTGAAGAAAAAAAATTGCCCGAGAACCAAAACTCTTTTTTTGTTTGGCCTTATTGAGAATGTTTAACAACCAGCTTGATTTGATACCGGCAGCACATTATTTCGTCCGGAATAGCATTCTACCTGTATTGAGTTTGTGTACAAAACTAGTTGTTAAATAATCTCCATATATAAAGTTCTTATACATTGTTATTGTCATTGAAAAAGGTAGTGAGTCCAAAATCTATGGAAACAAAGTGCATTGTTATTGATACTGTCTACACGATGTCCCTTATCTTGGACATGAATTATATTTATTGAAATTCTATTGTTTTTTTAATGTAACAAGATGTAACCTCTAATTCTCGGCCCATGAAGTCGAGCTCCCCAAAATCTGTGTCCTGTAAGCAGCTATAATTTCTTCTAATAAGATTGTACCTGTTTCAGCTGGTTCGTGGGACCAACAATTACTCTTCAAGACTGTTTGGCAGCTTTCTTCTCTGCCGATGAGCTGAAAGGAGATAACATGTACAGCTGTGAGAAGTGTAAAAAGTAAGAGTCCTTAGGGTTCATCTAAAAATAAGAGTGTGTGGACCTTTCGTAAACCAGATGCATTGGTCTTTGCTAACGATGAAGAACTGATAATTACATTTAAAATAACAAATCATCTAGCTTTTTAAAGTCCAGACAGTTCTGTGATAACCCGGAATGCTATTGTTGTTTTAAGGTTAAGTACTTTCTAAATCCGTTGGAATGTTGACATCCAAAATTGATGATGGAAATATTTTTTCAATAGCACTGTAATAGGACACAGTAATTTTATGTGTATACAGCATACAGATGTTCCTAACTTTCTAGTTAGACTACAATAAGTCAGCATGAGTTGAGCACATCCATACTGGCCCAATGGGATATATTACCAGTTTGCTGATGCCTAATTTTTACACACAGAATAGTTACTATCGCTATTCCATAATCTGTTTGGTGTCACCTGATGATGTGATCTCATAATTCACAGGACACAAAATAATTTCTACCTGTGTCAGTCAGAATTTGTCCCAGCTATTAAGGGAGAACAAAAAAGGACGCCCAACATAATCGTCTTGTGATATTCAAATGTCAAGACCTACCTGGGTCTAAAAAAAATAATATTTTCTCTCCTCCATCTAGAGAAGTTTTCCCTGATGTTGGTAAACCAACTAATACAATTGATGTGACCATAAGGCTGAATTCAATTGACCAACCCTTTGTTGAATTCCTAACTATCTTCTATCTTCCAGGTTACGAAATGGTATAAAGTACTCAAAAGTGTTACAGCTACCACAGGTGATTAAATTTAGGAATTATCAATGAATTTCTAAACTGATAATTGTGTGATATCTGGTAACTCTACGCTTAAGTAATTGTTAGTTGTGTCCAGCATTGGGGGGAAAGGGAGCTCATAGAAGATGCACCACCAGAGTTATTGGCCTTGTTGGGCATAGTGACATTTTTTTGTCTCAGGATATTCTGTCTGTAACTCTGTATGAACATTTCTTGTAGCCCGGGCATGATTGTGAAATTTTAGCACAAAAGTCAGAGGACTGTATCTGTCCGTCCATCCACCTTGTCTGTCCATCTGTAACAATTTTGGAGCTCTCTATTTCAATCATCATAGGCAAGATTCTAATGATCTTTGGTATGGTCAAGAACCAACATGAGGGGGGAGGATATCCACCTGGAGCAGGCTTTGTCCATTAATTTTTTGCATAGCTATGGTCCTCAGAGTGCAAAATGCATTTGTGTCAACTAAGGATCACTGTTATCACAGCTAATGTTTGAATAATTTTGATACTATTGAGGCATCATTGTTGGGGAACAATAGCTGTATGCAATAGGTTTTGTCCATTCATTTTATTTGAAGTTATGGCCCTTAGAAAGTTAATAAACCTCATAGAAAATCCACCTTTGTGGGGGATACGCAGCGTGTTGCATATGTTTCTCATTGCTTTACCATTCTTTCCTCTTCTTCAGATATTATGCATTCACTTAAAGAGGTTCAGGCATGAATTCTATTCATCAAAGATATCGACTTATGTGTCCTTCTCTCTTGAAGGATTAGATATGTCTCCTTATGTTCACAAAGGTATGAAAACAACGTATATTGATATAGGTATCCAGCCCATAGACGGAACTCATCACGCATCTTAATCAAGAATCTATTATCGATTGAGTTGCGGACACTGCAAGGATTTATTTCACAAGACTGAAGCTTGAGTGAAATGTGACTATGTGCATCCACATTGAGTTTAATAAAAGATTTGAGATTCTGATGCAAGTTTTGTTCTGTGGTTATTCCATACACTTGTATCATGTAAACCCAATGATCCCTGACTGTGATTTTCATTGATGCTATTACTCCCACAATAATTATACTTAAGTCTGATAAAAAGTCATTAATTATTGAGGCATCAACGGAAGCGGTTAGTAGACATAATATAATTCATCACTGCTGATGACAACCTCAATGCAAAGGGCTTCGGGCTTGTATTCCACTGGTGGGAGTATTTCTTGCAACTGTGGTTTCATGTTACAAAATTTACAAGTACTGCAAGTTTCGCTTTGGAGAATTTGCCTTCTGTTTGATTGAATGTGTTCACACATATAGTCGTTTATAGTGCAACTCTGCTTTTGCAAGTGGGCTTATATTGAAGGTTTTCCGTGTCTAACCAGTTGGAGCCATATCTCCATTTTCATTAGTGTCCACAAACTCATCCGTATTTATTGACTTGAAACATGAAGTGTTGCTGTTGGTCGCCAATGTTTTAGTTTACACAAGAAATGCTGATGGTTCATTAAAATAGATCTGGCTCTTAATTAGTTTAAGAAAATCAGCCACGAGAGTAGGGTGAGACACCAGTCACATGTGTTGTGAGATAGGAAAATTTCAAATGCTAAAATGTGTGGGGGTGGGAGAAAGGTTTATCTTCATGTGCAGAAATCTAACAGTATTAACTTTTGTGAGAAATACCAGAAAGTGTTTATAATGAGAATGAAATTTTGATGTATTGGATGATTAGACAAGTGAATTGTGCAATTTTGCTCTATTTTATGTCCATTATGGTTTATGTAATTTCCATTCTCATTTATTGTCCCTAATTATTTCCAGACTACAAAACTGACTTATGTATATATGATTTGGTAGCAGTTATTTGTCATCATGGTACTGCAGGGGGTGAGTATGAGGATATTCCTTAACATTTTCTTTTCTTTACTAAATGGATTCTCCCATCAATTATAAAAGTATAAACTGGAATTGTCTGGAGGGATGTTTACAACCTAAAAGTAGACAATGAGCAGATGAACAGCTATATACAGAGTATTCATATTCAATGAAGGGAAATGTTCAGATAAAAAGTTCAACAAATGGCCGTTGGCGATCATTTCCTTAGAATAAAATGAGTATCTCCGGCAAAGATATCTTGAACTAATGGTTATATATTTTTCCGCCATGGAAAGCCCTCACTGAACTATATGGATTATATCTCGGGCCTTGTGTCATCAGGAGGGTTAAAATTTATTGCCCGTTTATTGCCTACTCTAGGTCAATCAGTGCTCAGATTAGCCACGCACGAATGTGCCCAGTGTAACTCCCGCGTTCCAACAATCTATTCTGGTCAGTTTTATTTCCTTCCTGCTGTCGATCAGACGTGGTTACTAAAGGGAGTATTTTTCGGAATTGCGAGTTTATCAACTCAATATTTATTGTTAATTAATGGCCAGCAGTAATAGGTTCATACCAATGGCATCCATCAAAGGCACAATGGCGTAAGAACTGACTATGCATCAATATGCGACAAGTTTCACCGATACTTCCATACTTCCACGCTTTTCAACCATGAATAGTAAAGGCAAACTAGTACGCATATATATTGTCACGTGCCCCAGATGCACTTCCCATAGAGTCCTTCACTTGGCTCTTCTATTTACATATATTGAACCAATCATATGACAAATAGACTTCACTCACATATAAAGCACAGTTACAGGAAATACACGACCACTGCCCAGTAGCAGTGAATGGCAGGGTGCTGCCATCGTTGATTCGGAAAACCAATCTTCAAGGGCTCTCGCAATTCAGAAGATGGATGTAATTGCGCCTGTAATATAATCGTTGAGTTTTTCTCAAATACAATGTCATTGTGGGATAGACCTAGATATGTTCAGTTGCACTTTCACATTCCCTTTATTTAACTGAGATGGGAAAGGTTTTCAATATACATTCAAATAGTGTAATATGGAATCAACGATTTCAGTGACCATGAACATTTTGACATGAGGGACAAACTTGCGCAAGTTTAGCACCCATGAATTTAAAAAAAAGAAAACTTCAACTTCTGACTCTTCCTTACGGTCCATGGCCCACTCCATTACGAGAGTGGGTCTTGTCCCCCTGGAATCATACTTAATCATAACTCCCTCGGGATATGTCCAGGCCTGCTCCACCATCGGCAGACTTTCCAAAAGTGTATAAAACATTCTCCTCACCGTAAGCAAGGACACCGCTATGTTCTTGCACATGCGAAATCGAAACTCATTGTCCTCAATACACGAGAAAAGACAGTATCTTACCTGCGGTTCAACTTATAGCAGGTAAGATCACGTGGCCAAGAAACTGAAGGATTTTTGCCTTATTAACCCTGTTTTACAATAACTAACCAAATGTTTTGTATATTACCCTTGCATGCTAATAATTAACTGAATGTCTAGTCTTGCTTGTCGTCGAACGAGATTCGACTTTGATGGTCACACACCGTGCGGGTTGCTCATGAAATAACCGCTGTAATACGCTGTATTGTCATAGTTGGGTGAGGGCCCGTTGGTCCATGATTAAACAATTTGAGAAAACCGTACCAGTCTTTACCTCGGGCAGGACCAGTTCAGGCCCCCCCTGTCCTGCTACAGCAGCAATTAGTGGTAGGCAGTGTGCAGCACAAGTTGATTCGGGCAACCAATCTTCCTGGGCTGATGCCCCGGCCACTGAACCTTGGCGGCTGTTCTGGGTAGGGAAGACTTGTTGTCCCGTGCCGCAAATAGCGCACCAGCCAACTGGCCTTCTGACTCTTCCCCACGGTGCTGTGGCCCACTCCCTTACGAGAGTGGGTGTTGTCCCCCTGGAATCATACTCCCTCGGGATATGTCCAGGCCTGCTCCTCTGCCGTCATGGGATCGTAGTGGTATGTCATGGACATTTATGCCAACTTGATCAGGACCACCCGCATTTGGGGGATTCATGGGGGGGGGGTTTACTCTGGTCAAATGGATCATTCCAACTTTACCCTCCGCCCTTCTGGCCATGGGGTGCAGCATATTCTCCCTGGGCACCTAATTGTACACCAGGATTTCCGGGGGGGGGGGGGGGGTGGGGGCGGGGGAATTGGGCGGCAATAGCACCTTAACTCAAAATTAGAGAACATTTGTTCCTCGTTCGAGTCATTCCCAGAGTGGGCCTCCCGCTAGTACTGTATCTCAACTTGATGCGAGCTATTCTGTTGCTGGCGTCGATCCTGACATGCTTTCTATGCCTCTCATGGCGTCTGATGGCTTTGACGGCTTCCTCGGAAACGCGCTTTTGTGAATGAAGATAAGATGAAAAGATAAGCTTTACTGTCTTCTTCTCTTCCTTAGTCTCTTGACTAAGGAGGGGACGTGGACTGACTTGCCTTCTATGCGTCTAATGGATTTGTCAATGATGAGCTAGAATCTTGGGACCGCTCTTTTGTGAATGAAATCGACTGAGGTGATCTCTTGTACAACCTTCATCACAGGATACAGGTCAAATCTTGTTTAAATCGAATTAACAAAATTAGCACCAACCATGCCAGTCTTTACCTCGGGCATGCTCGGTTCTGGCCCCCCATGGTCCTGCTACAGCAGTCAGGACCAGTGGCAGGTAGGGTGCTGACATCGCTGATTCGGGAAACCAATCTTCATGGGCGAAAGCCCCACCATCTGCGCCTTTGGAGGCTGTTCTGGATGGGTAAGACTCGCTGCTACGTACCATCATTTTAACAATTTAACAATTTTGAAAGGTATATATACAGCCATCAATCTCATCACATGACAATGAGAAGAGGATGATGTGCAGAAAGAAGAAGATGTCTCTACTTGCTCGGTTTCTCGCTAGCTTGACTGGTATGGCACTACCTGGGATGTTTCTTCCAAAAACAAGGGGGGGAGGCACAAGTTTGAGCAGTGCCGGAATATTAAACGTATGAGCTCTTTCACATAACACATTATAGCTGATTCATGAATAAATCACATTTGCATGAAATCGGTTTTGGAAGAGTACATTTCCATAAAATTTTTATATTAAATTTATTGCTTGTGCCTCCTCCTGGGCTTGCATTCTAATCCATATAGTTCAGTGAGGGCTTTCCTTGGCGGAAAAATATAATTTTTGAAATTATAATTAATTTTTCCTTAAGGGAAGCCCAAACTGAACTATCATAGATCCCTCCCATGGTGGTGCCATTCCCAACCCCGCGACTCGCAAATCTCATGATTGAGTCGGAAATAAAACTGACCAGAATAGATTGTCGGAACACGGGAGTTACACTGAGCACATTCGTGCGTGGCTAATCTGAGCACTGATTGACGAGAGTAGGCAATAAACGGGCAATCAATTTTAACCCTCCTGATGACACAAGGCTGGAGATATAATCCATATAGTTCAGTTCGGGCTTCCCTTAAGGAAAAATTAATTATAATTTCAAAAATTATATTTCTTGCTTGCAAGATTCTAGAAGGAAAATCGGTACGAAGTACCTAAAGTATGCGCATGGTCAAACCCGATCCGGTTCAACATTACCGCTGACCATGTGACAGTCCTTTCATTATAAAAAGACCTTTCAGGTATGTCTGCGGTCTGTTCAAACTTTAATGAACGTTATCTTGACTATATTGTTAATGACAACGCAACGTTTCCTAATTTCGTGCAATGACACGTGTTTCTTTTTTTCGGAATTACGTTTTCACAATTGATCAACATTCCTTTATTCTACAATACTGTCTGGTAATTGTTTGCTAGAGGGTTTGAGAATTCCTCTCTTCAATGACAGTGCTCTGTGGATATATAATTGCAATAACCTCTAAAACAATTATGTTTTGTTTACGAGAATCACTCAGAATAAATGTCGTTTTTTGCTTCGCAAACAATGCCTTTTCCCGTTTGGACTTCACGCTCTTAGAATAATTCGGGTTCTTGTCAGGATTTTCAAACATGTACCAGTTGCAATACGGTGTTGACTTATAAACTATGCTCCAGTTTGGAGTGGTCACTTTGACTGAAAATTCCTATCAAAACAATTTGGAAAGAATATTGTACAATATTTCTACTAACGGATGCCAGATAAACTAGCCAATGTGAGGCTTGTCTCTACATTGAATAAAGTATTAAATTCTTTTACGATGACAACTTCATAAATATTATTTTCCCTCTGACGTGGCATCTTCTTCTGCTTCTTCCATACAGCCTGAGGGCTTGGAGTTGGTTGGTGGTCATGCCTCCTCTACTTTAGTCGCGGCCTCCACAGCCTCAGCTGAGAAGGGCAGCATTGGAAGTTCAGTCGCAGCTTCCGCTGGTCCTGCCTCCCGCGTGTCTGGGTTCATTCCTTCGCTGCACATGCCGGCTACTTGCCATAGCTACCACAATGCTGGTCGTCCGAAAAGCTTGCAAGCCCCGGTGCTATCGACCCATTCGTCGGGTCTTTTACGGCTTCCGTCCCTCCTGGTCCTGGGGTGGGCCAGTATCCCGGCTGTTCTCCTGCATTTGTACCACCTCCCCCAGTGTGGCCTTGGCCTTATGGTTCCTGGCCTTTGGCTCCCAGGCCAGAACATTTCCAGGCTTCTATCTTCAATCCGGAGGCACCAGAATTTGTTCCTCATCAAACCAGGCAACCTAGTCGGGATACTTGCCCCTTTTCTCCATCTCCTTGACGGATGGTGCCACATGGAGACAAGGACGTGCTGTCACTACATCCCCTGGATACGGAAGCGTTTGATGCATGTACGAGTTGGCTGTGTCCATCCGAGAGTGCCTTCCAAGAGGGTAGTTTCGGATGGGTCAGTCCTTCGATTTTAGGCTAACACTTTTGCACCATTTATTTGTATTTTTGGTCTCCACAGCCTCCGCAGAGAAGAGCAGCAGTGGATGTTCTGCGGCAGTTACCGTTGGTCCTGCCTCGATCAATCCGGGTTCATTCTACCGCGGCCCATACAGGTTTTCAGCAACTTTTCTCGCCATGGCTACACCATTGTTACTTGTCGCTGACAGGTCGCGATCATTAAACAGATTTTTTGTACAATATTACCTCCGTTATTTGTACTAACCTACCAATGAACTGGCTGCAGCCATTTCAGGCCCTGCCCTAGTAGGAGCAGATCCTGTGCTTCTCACAGGTTTGCCAAAAGCTGACTTGCATGACTTGTGGTGTGACGCTCCTGTGCACGCGGCCATGCTCAGGGGTCAGACCCTGACATGCAATTTAAACAGTGTACCACCCGTAATTGCATTGGTGTAGAATCTCACAGTAAACCACTGAGAACTCGCCTCACTGTCTTGTCAGTGATGACAATTGATACAAGCTAACCACGGAGGTCCCCACAATATTGTCATGTCGCCCATTTCCATCTTTTCCCCGAAAAGACCTCCTGCTTCCTCCATCAACATGGCGCTGGTTACTGGACATGCCGCCTCATTATTGGTCGCGGTCTCCTCAGCATCAGCAGTGAAGTGCAGCACTGGCTGTTGTACAGCAGCTACCGCTGGTCCTGCCTCAGTAAATCCGGGTTCATTCTAACGTGGCATATACCGGTTTTCAGAACCTTTTCTTGCCATGGCTACCACATAGTTACTTGTCGCAGACAAGTCGCGATCATTACACTGCTTTTTTATACGCCCTTTTTGAAAAAAGGTCGTATTATGTAATCAGTCTGTCCGTCCGTCTGTCTGTCTGTCCGTCCGTCTGTTAACATTTTTGGTTTCCGATCGATAACTCCAGTTTGGATTATTTGATCTGAACCAAAGTTGGTATGTGTATTTACCAGCTAAAGATACAGGCCAAGTTCCAATATGGGTTCCGTCAAATTATTTTTACATGAGTTACGGCCCTTTTTCGACTTAGAATTTTACCATCTGTTAACATTTTTGGTTTCCGACCGATAACTCCAGTTTGGATTATTTGATCTGAACCAAAGTTGGTATGTGTATTTCTCAGCTAACGATACAGGACAAGTTCGAATATGGGTTCCGTCCAGTTATTTTAATGTGATTTACAGCCCTTTTTGTCCGCCGACCCAACTGGTTCGAAGGACTATTATAATCAGCACGTCCGTCCGTGCATGCGTCCGAGGTTTCCGGATGATAACTTTAGTTAGAGTGAACCAAATTAAATTAAATTTGGTATGTGGGTTTACTAGCAGAAAAGACAGGTCAAGTTCGAATTCTGGTTCCGTGTTTCGTGTTCCGTGTTTCTCATAGGTTTGCTATGGTCCCCTCTTTCATTAGCAGAATTGGAGGGGGTAGGTCTCTATATTCTATTTGGGCCATGCATGAATGAGTTAACTCCCTTGCCTATGATCAATATTTATCCAAGACATCTTCACTCTGTGAACATTAGGGCACCTGAAGTACAGGTACATCTGTTTCCTTTTCGGAGCTCAGTTGCTTTTGGAGTTCTGACCTACTGCGTATGGGACACAAGAGTCTATATTTACACATGTCTACCAAGAACAACACTTTTCTTTACAGGATGCAAATCTATGCCGCTTCAGCAGTTGGGTTTCATAGGCTTAGTCTGAGTATCTGCCTCGTGGCCTCCTCCTGTTCACGAATTCTAATTATAACCATTAGTTCATTCAGTGTCCAAGATATCTTTGCCGGAGATATAATATTTTTTTTACCCAAAATATGTATCTCCTAATAAGTATCTTGGACACTGAACTCATAGGGCCCTCCCAGTTGGGATCAACATTCCCGCCCCGCGTACTCGGTCAAAATGCATCGAACACACAGCAAGGAGAAATTAAAAGACAGCAGACTTACCTGACAGGTCTTTTTATAACAAAAGGACTGTCACATGGTCATCGGTAATGTTGAACCGGATCAGGTTTGACCGTGTGCTTACTTTAGGTACTTCGTACCGATTTTCGGATTTTCTTCTAGAATCTTGCAAGAAAGAAATATATAACCTTTTGTTCATTCAGTGTCCAAGATACTTATTAGGAGATACATAGTTTGGGTAAAAAAATATTATATTTTGTAAAAAATGGTTAATACATTGATCCAAATGACGTTTGAACATAATTTTATTTCCGTATAATTATAATAAATACACGTGTGACATTAAAAAGACAATGGCGAAATGTATAAAGCTCGTGTATTTTATATGTGGGTATCCAGGGGCTACAACCAAGCAAAACATGTCTATTCTCATGAACGACAAGCTGTGTATTGTGTATTCTCATATTGTAATTTTGGCAATCATTCATATGTTCCCGGGTTACAACTTAATTATAGTGTACTGTGTTATATGATTGAGTACTATTGAGTGTTATTGTTTTAAAACATCCTAAAATATGGAGCAAACAATAACATCATTCTGACAAGACAAGCCACTAATCTAGTCGCCAAACTAACAAACATGATTAGAAGCTATTGACCTTGTCAACTCTATTTGTAGGGGCCTGTATTTCGTTTTTTTTTTTTTAATATATTTGTTATTAAATTTGGCAATAGAATCTTAATTTGATTAAATTTATTGATTCGTTCAAATGTTACATTTGAGCAGATAATGAGCCACAATTCAATTTAAGAATGGTTGACAACGTCCGTGTATGTTCTGACTCGAATATGAGTCTTTCTGATGTCTGTTTTTGAGCATAGAAGTGCGATATTTGAGCAATATTTTGTCCCGAATAATTTGAATAAACTATTGAATATTCGTGTACAATTGAGTTAAGTGCTTATTTTGCCTAGAATGTATATCGACAGGTATAGGCTCAAAACATCATTATCGTCAAATGTGAATGCGTTAATTTAGTTCTCTTTTAGCGCAATTGCCAATCAGGACCATGAGAACATGCAGTTGAGAAGCTCTTATTCAATACTTCATTGTCAATCAGTTGTTGATTTTGATTTGTATTGCTTTATCTGTCGTATGCTCACGGTAACATTCTTTACTGATACAGGAGGCCATTACACAGCATACTGCCAAAATAATATAAACCAGCAATGGTATGAATTTGATGATCAGTATGTTACCGAGGTCGACTCGATGCAGGTGGCCAACTCTGAAGCATATGTAGTCTTCTATAGGTAAGAATATGCTCTTGTTACGTTTGAAGTACCGGTACAGAGGTAACATTTTTTGTATCCAAAAAGTGGGAAGGAGTGAGAAGATTGGATCACTATTATTAACAGCAGTTTTAGAGTTTCTGCAATATTCAAACCTCGCTTGATTGAATTGGTCAATAGTTCTTATTCTTGATACATCTTTTGAGTTGATAGTCCAGGCACAATAGGCGTGAAAGGGGAAAAGTAAGGAAATAAATAGGGGAAACTGATTTTTTTATATTATTTAGGCCATAACATCGCGGATGAGTCACGAAAAGTCCCTTAAAATCGGAGTTGAGCTTTCAGAGTTTTTTTTTCCATAAAAAAAATCGTTGTGACTATCATGGAAATAATTGGATGCTGTGATAATTTATCAGCCTAAACAGTTGACACTTAATATTGTTCCATACAAAATTCCCCAACCATAGATACTAGTTTAAAAGAGAACTTTGAATGAATTTCGCACTTTTTTATATGAATTGTCATAATAACCCCAAAATATTACGATTTCTTTCAGGCAAACTGTCGTAGTTGATTTCGGATTTCTCGGGCACCTCAAAACACAAACATGAGCAATATGTTTTTAAAACTGCACAGACATTGCTTCTTCACAATAGTATGTGACATTAGCGACTACGCATATCTTAAGTGGTCAATACTTGTAAAAACACAACCCTATCCTCTAAACTGGTTCTCATCGACCTAATCACCTTTTGCTATTCTACTTTCTCTAATCGAAATTGGGGTTCTGTCTTTGACAACTTCGTAATGGAGTTTTTCTGGTGTTGTTATAAACATTAATAGAAACACAATATCCATAAATGAACTGTAATTAATCAACGTTCTTTATTAAAGCCGTTAATGGTCGCATAATCGCATAACGCTCTTTATTCGGCTGCCAATCTAATAACACGCGTACCTTATCAGTTGGCTGTCTGCTCTCATTGCATACTGTTGATAATTGATCTCATTGTGATCAACTCTCTTGCGAAAGCTTATTTAAATTGTTGTTGGCTTTTGTTTTTTATATTCATACGGTGACAACGAAGCAGGGGCGGTTTTTCTGGTATTCTTGTGTTACTATTCAACTCATGCTACGACTCATTTAGTTCTGATACGTTCACACGAATTAAATACTGGTATACTGAACAATTTTGAATAGGTTTTGAGATATTTATTGTATCAGTTTCTGGTCATCAAGCCTTTGCGTCAAGAAATAAAGCAAAGAACTCCTTTCTTTTGACAAACAGATATGAAGAAATGCTGCAAATGTCAGGGGGAACTACAGGACCCTACACAAATAGTGACACTTGGCAGCCGAGGTGTACAAGCATTGATATCTGCAAGCATGAAGCTTTGCGATAATCTGTTTGTGGGGTCAGATGAACCAGTTGATGGTTCCAAAATACACCGAGATTGTTACAAAAATTATACTCGTCCAAGCACCATAACGAGCAAGAAAAGAGCTAGTAGTGATGCCGGAATGATTGATATGATTCCGTGTAAATTGTTAAAACTACGCTCTGACCAACCTGCATTCGATTTTAAGATCCACTGTTTACTATGTGGACAGGAAGCCGACAAACAACTGAACCTACTTTCAGAAAGGAGAATATAAGTGCACGAGATCGTGACCTTGTCTTTCATTGATAGCATCAGAATACGGTGTCGAAAACACAATGACGAGTGCGGTGAAATAGTGCTGACTCGTATTGAGCATGCAATTGATTTAGTTACAGAAGAAGGGCGTTACCACCATGATTGCCATCAGAATTTTGCCAGAGAAACACCCGAGACTCTCTCACGGGGTAGACCGGTGACAGACAAGAAATCACTCGCATTCAATGAGTTGTCTTGTCATTGAAGTGATGTATGTGTATAGCGAGATTAGCTACATTGTCCATCTTTGTGTTGTGTATGTATATATGGAGTGAATGTGTGGTCATGGGAGGGGTGTACAGGTGTACACCGGGTGGCTGTATTGCCATGGGGGGGTGTATATGTATACACGCGTTTGTTGTATGGTAATGGATGGGGTGCATGGATGAATATGGAGTGGTATGGTTATGGGCAATGTGTACATATGGAATGACTGCAGGGTCAATGTTGTTGAAGTGTATATGCATACATGAGTACAGTTTGATGGTCATTGGCGGGCTTTTGTATATATATATATATCTGTTGTGGCTGTATTGTCATTGATGTGTGTACCGGTACACAGTGAATAGCTGAATGTTCATGGATGGTTGTGCTGTATTTGCAAGTCTGAAGTGTACTAATGGCCGTGTATATCTACAATAGAAGGACTGTATGGTAATTGACGAGTATATACACCTGGAGTGACTATGGTCATGGGTTAACCAGTAGGGACAACCAACCAATAAAGGTAAGTATATGCTAACACATAGATGTAAGTGGGTTTCTGACAAGGTAACACAGCTGTACGCGTCAACGAAAATCACATTTATCCTTCCGGAATGACAATAACAAATAAAAATGTAGCACCATAAGGCCTTTCCGTTTGTCAACATAAGTATAGTGAAATAAGTAATGGCTTACATCCTATCCATCATATAATTTCCTCATACAATGAAGAGGTACATAAATGTATGGATGTCAAAAGAAAGGGGAGGATGTCTGTTGGGCAGACTATTCAAGGCTAAATATATTATGACCAAGGTCCCAATTTCTCGCAGACAAATTGATCCCCGTTCCAATGACATGCATGTTAAGGTGGAAGCTGGGTCCTGGAGCGGTTTAATGGAATTTTGAAAATAGTTTTAGAACGTACCCCACAAAAACAAGATTTTACTTTATGCCAAAAGTAAAGTTTAGACATTTTTGGAAATTACTCCCAATGAGTTGAAAAGATGCCAAAATTTTTGGATAAGATCATCATCAGTTGCAGATCGCTGACTATGTGCCATACAAAGCAAATATGTCTCATTATGTTTCGACTCATTACCTGCAAGATGCGAGCCCTTGTATATCTTGAGTTCCTATATGGCTATGATGTGGCCAATATGTATATATGGAGTGCCAGTGTGGTAAAATTAATGTTGAGGTGAATTGGTATACAAGGAGTGACTGTATGATCACGAGTGTGGTTTATGAGTATACAGCGAGAGGCTGAATTGTCATGGTGAGGTCTATATGCACGTTTGGAGTCTATGAATGGCCGTGTGCGTGGTGTGGGACATTGGTATATCTAGAAGGACTGTAACGCCATTGGTGAGGTTTAAATGTATACTATATATACATGTAGTGACTATATGGTTTTGAGTTGGGTACAAGAAGTGATGTATGATCTTGAATGTGGCGAAAATATATGCCGGGAGTGACTATATTGTCATCATTGGGGTGTATATGTATATCGTGAGTGCCTATATGGTCATGCATGTGGCAAATATATACATATACATGGAGTGACTATTACCAATGGTGAGGCGAATAGGAATACAAGATGTTACTGTATGTTCATGAATGTAGTGAATAGGTATACTGGTCATGACTATATGGTCATGGGTGAAGTGTAGGAGTATACCTGGTGTGCCTGCATGTTTACTCACGGCTATATGGCCATGTGTTGGGTGTATGGGCATACCCATGTGTGGCTGTATAGTAGTAGGTGAGGTATAGGTGTATAATGCGAGTGACATATGTTCATGTATGTGGTATTCATGTATATATGGAGTGACTGCATGGTCATGTGTGAGTTGCAATGGTGTACCCTTGGGTGACTATCGATTTCCTATCGCTATAACTCAAGGATATGTTAACCGATAGAGAGATCATTTCAGAGTGTATCCACCTTAATGGCGATTGGTATGCAATACGAAGGAAACCATTTTCATGACAATATATAGTTTATAGGTTAATATATTTTGTTACTAATGGGCCAGAGTAGCCACATAATATGATCCCTCTTAGTTCCGTTTCAACGTTCTGCCTATTTCCGTGCAAAACATAGACAGTAAATTCATAAGTGGTTGCACGGCTGGTGCAATATTTACCATTTTGGCAGCCATTTAGAGCCATAGTGACAATTTTGATACCATTGAGTCGGAATCTCCTTAACAAATAGAATGCATCACTTACATTGCACAGTCTTTCCAATTTCATGATGAAATATGACTATAATCCCCATTGTGATTGTTTTTGTGAAATATTATACAGCGTTCTGTAAACTCCATATTTTTAAGGATCGGAAGGGGAGGGGCCCCCACTGACGGCATGTTTTATTTCCCCGATGGTCAGTTAACAAGCTAAATACAAAATAAAGTGAAAATTTTCAACCAGTTCCAAATAGCAGAAACTTATCTTAAAGATATCAGTAAAAAAAAAACGTAACATTTTCCACTTCCGGTCGCCATTTTGACTGCCATCTCGGGCAGTGACTTCCAATTTTGGCATAAAAAGGGGGCGTTATGTCTTAGCTTCACAAGAATGTATACATATGTATACATATGACAAGATATTCTCACTATAATTGCATCAAATTGCAACAAACTAACTTAACGGAAAATGGCAGCCATATTGGACGCCATCTTGAATTACAAAAAATGCTCAAAGTGGATTTTAGCCGATTTTGGATATGTTATAGAGGATATTGTCCTCTTCAAAATGATATATAAACCAACTTAGTTCGAATTTATTCTAGGTTGGCCCTAAAATTTGAGTTTATCGACCAGACTACTATTTTTTTGCTGTAGTGAAACCTAATGTGCCTGGACTATGACACTGTATTACCAGGTAGAGACACAATTTTGTAATCAGTATCAATCTCCACATTCTCGAATATGGGGAATAATTGCTGGATTGCTCAGATTTCTAGCTATTTAAAGTGTTGTCTCTTTAAGCATTCTAAGCAATTGCTTGATCAGGAGATCATTAGTGCTGGGACGGTTGTCCGGATAACCGGTTACGGTTCGGTTACGCGTGTCAACCGGTTGGAGGAGGCCACAACCGGATAACCGTAATATTGATAACGATCGTACTATCATCATAGTACTCCGGGTAAATGTTGCCGAAATCATTTACGGAAGTTTAAGTAACGAGAGTAAGTAATAAGAAGTCGCTTAGAAGCGATTTAGATTTAGGCGGCTTTTCTAGACATGAAACCAACAACTCTGTGAATCACTTGCTACACATTCAATGCCAATTTCCTTCGGCGGCATTACATGACGTTCCGGCTGCACACGCACCGCGGCATACATCAAAGCAATCAAGTCTATACTTTTACTACGTCATCAATAGTATGTCTGTTTTCTTGAAACCCCCCCCCCCCTTTGTCATTACCATTAGTTCGTCTCAAAGCGATGACAGAAGACCTACAAAAACGGAAATCGAATGGGCGATAAGGAAGGCCCGTCGAACGCGATTCGTTTATTGTGGATCAACATCCAATATGAAGTCGCACATCCAGAAAAAAACACAGGCCTACTGGGAGTGGGAAATCAGAGTATAATCTAGTGATGTGTTCGATAACTTTATTTCCTAAACACTGGTGGCTGGGGCTTGCGTAATAATGAATCGCGACGATTTAATTTTGTTTGAATTTGTTTATGAAATAATTGAAGTAACATCGTGTAGCCACTGTGATTAATACATACCTGCCTATACACAAACACTAGTAAACATTACTAAACAACAGTATACCTACCTTCAGTACCTTGTTTGGGCTAATCGTGTCCGGGATATACACAAGGGAGGAACTATATTTCGTCGCTGAAGGGTTTGCAAGCAAGCGTTGTTTATGCGGTGCGGAACTCCTGTAAACATCGATATACTACCGCACCACTAATATATATTATATTTTAGTTTGTTTGTGCTCAAAACTGAATTAATTTATACACATTTACAACTATGACCGCCGTAACGGGAACGCATTGTACGACTAAAACATCGTTTGTGATCGCATGTATATCAACGTTTCCGGGACGCGTAATAAACACTTGTTTTGCCGATATAGTGACCAGTGTATTCAATCTCGTACTTAGGGTAATGCTGGTAGCGGTTAACCGGTTATGGTTAGGTTAATGCCCGTGGTTAACCGGTTAGGAAAAAACCCCAACCGTCCCAGCACTAGAGATCATATTGACTATTAAGTTTTCATCACCAAAATATGTACTTTCCCTGATGATAGTATATGATATGAAACTTAATAAACTTGGATGGCTATCCCGTGGCATGGCATTCCCTTAAACAGCTCAGATGCATTTGAAAAAAAGAAGACAAAATGATACTGGCCTCTAACTTTCTTGTCTACTTACCCCATTCCTCTTCGGTGAAAAGCTTTTAGGAGAATATTAACATTATAGTTCATTAACTTCATATCACATATCGGGCAAAATGTATTTTGGTCTTAAACGTTATCCTCAAACTTCTAATTATCTTCTTTAACACTTTCATGACGGGAGCTGTGCTGGTGCAGCATTAAAGATCCTGTGCCATGGCATTCTCTTATATATGTGAGTCTCCCATAGAGAGCCTCATATATATACAAGAATGCACTGGCTTACAAGGTCCATGAAAATGTATTCTCTTATATATGCGATAATGAAGGGTTTAGCAAGATAGTTTACCATTGAATAAAAAGATATAAGTAGACAGTTTGATATTAACTTTATGTTTACAATTAATTATATTGAAAGAGTTACTGCCCAGGTGTGCTACAATTAGGAAAAAAAGCTGTTGATAAATGTCCATGAATGTCATAGTTTATCTTCTTAAAAAGTTACTTGAATCAATGTTACTAGTTTCTATGTAATAATTTTCATTTTTTCTCTTTTGCAGAAAGAGAAATGACTCTTTGAACAATAAGCGAACTAGAACAATGGAGCTCATGGAAGCCAGAGAAGTGAATACTTTTTTTTTACTTTAAACTAATTATAGAAATTATGAACTGTAAATATCTCCCTCCCTTTCTTATAGTTTGTGATGGATGTATTTCCTGAAATATTAAAAATCACTCATAGTAAATCTATGATGGGGTAACTTATTATTTTTCAGATGCCACCTAATAAAAGCTATATCAGTATTTATCCCACATGGTTGTTATTAATAACAAGACAGGTGTACCTTAATGACTACCATTTATTAATCACTAAAGCAACTGGTAGTCTGAAACGTGTTTATGGACCTCCAGCTTTCTTGTCATTGTTGAAGGACCTTTTTTGGTACCACCAAGCGCCAACCATGGGTCCTGGCAATGATCACTGATCTAGTCCTGAAATACACTAAGCGTAGCTGTTAGCAAAAAGGGGTGCCTCCTCCCAAAATGGAAGGAGGAATACTGGGTGGGAGGGTGGGACGCTAAATAATTGTCGACCGAGCTGTATCGAATCTTATCGCAAAAGGCTGTTTGCTGTCCATGTGATTACCCATGTGACCTGACGCAAGACGAAATAGTTCCTCCCTCAATCTCGATTGGCATTGTTCCAATACCTTAGCATATACTCGTCCCTTTAGAACAAACACAGGCATTATCTCAGTTGACAATTAGTGAAGTGCGGAATAGAAGCTGGCAAATTGAGTACCTGATTTCCATATCGCTCCGCATTTACTGTACGTAGTATACGTGATTGAATGCAGTACTGTCATATCTATTTATAGCCGTCGTGGTTTTCCCTTCCAATATATGTACAATGTAGCCCCCCCCCCCCCGCGTGGGATAAATGATATGCGGCCGCTTTGCTTAGCATCTCAGTTTTATTCATCTTTACCCTAAAGTTACAATAATACGATGTGTGCGGTTCCACTCCGCCAGATAAAGACAGTGACGTTATTCTGCAGCAGTGTTTTCTGTAAATTTTGCGATTCTATTGCACCATTCTACAAGCACCCATTCTACAAGCACCCATTCTACAAGCACCCATTGCATCTTGTGTGTTATAAATATCTACAAGCATCTTGTTTGTTCCATTCGCACCACACTATGGCTCTGTTTCAAGTTCATAATTCATTCTAATGTTTTAACCCTATGTCTACTTATTTCTGTCTTTTCAGCCAAGCTTATTACAGTTCTATGTGTCAAAACAATGGATCAACAGATTCAACACCTTTGCGGAGCCTGGTCCTATATCAAACACAGACTTCCTCTGTTCTCATGGAGGTGAATTTTAATCTCATCATCATACTTTGTTCCCTCACAAAATTAAGGCCACACAAAAAAAATAATATGTTTCTCAAGTATCGGCGCGTCCACAAAATACCCCCCGCTGGCTACTTTTTATACCCCCCGCAACGAAGTTAGGGGGGGTATACTGGAGTCAGCTTGTCCGTCCGTCCGTCCGTCGTCCGTCCGTCAGTCGTCCATCCGTGGACACAAATTTGTCCGGAGTTTTTCTCAGTCGTTTTTTGATCAATTTCCGTGAAACTTGGCACAGACATCAACCACCATGGGAACCTGTGCACCTGCGATTATGACGTTTGTCCGACTTTTTTTGGTGGAGTTATCCTCCCTTTTTCGACTTAGAAAATTTTCGCAACATGTATACTTTTGTCCGAGCTTTTATTCCTACATTTTTCGGTCAATTTGTTTAAAACGTGGCACAGATATTTAGTACCATGGGAACTTGTGCACCTGCGATTATGACGTTTGTCCGACATTTTTTGGTGGAGTTATTCCCCTTTTTCGACTTAGAAATTTTTTCGCAACATACATAATTTTGTCCAAGCTTTTATTCATACATTTTTCGGTCAATAGGTATAAGATTAGGGTTATGGTTGTACACCTGCAATGGGAACTGTTAATTTATTATTTAACTAAATGTTTACTGACATGTGAAACATCTTAGTATTTTAAAAACAGGGGGGTATCCGTAGTCCCATTGGGACAGTCACACCTCTAGTTATAGCTTACAACATATAAAAATATAAAAACATGCCGCCGCACAAAATCTTGGCGATGTCGATACCAGCAAACAACACAATATGCTCAAGTCGTCTCCGCCAGCAATGCAAGGGCAGTAATTCTAAAATGAAAGCATTCCTTGCGTGCTCCGAATGCCAATCGAGTTCACCCGTTACGCGCCGGCGAACACGCGGTAAACAAATAACCAGCCATAAGAACTAAATCTCCAGAAAACCTTTTAAGCAGACGTCAGCTAGTAATGAAGGATATTGATAGCAGAAGCTGGTTTTCCTACATAAGAAGAACCCTTGAAAAGTACACCTTGCCTACAGCTTACGATATTATGGATAGTCCTTTTCCAAAGGAAATCTGGAAGGAACAAGTCAAGGAAGCTGTGGATAAGCATCAGAAACAGATATGGGAGGATGAAGTAGAGGGCAAATCATCGCTGAGATATCTTCAGGTGCAGGAGAAGCCAACTTTGGAGCCACACAATATCTGGGCATCTGTCCCCGCAGATTGCAGAGAGATCAGGAAGGCAATGATCAAAGCCAAGCTCTTAACAGGATCTTACACCCTACAAGCGAACCGTCACAAGTTCAATCAATTTGAGGCCCTGTTTGCCATCTCTGTAACAAGAAGCCAGAAGATAGACTTCACTTCATTCTAGAATGTCAAGCTTTATCTGATGTCAGGCGGAACCATCTAGAAGCTCTCAAACAGGTCTTTTATGAGAAGTGTGAAGATGAATTGGCCGATCGTATCACCAGCAGTAATGAACTGATGCTCCACTGCTTGCTGGACTATTCTCATAAGTCACTAGATTTGTTGATAGGTCAGACTAATACAATATCAAACACTGTGGAGAAGATAAGCAGAACCATGTTGTTCGAACTTCATTTAGCCAGAACAGCAATTCTTAATTCACAGTAATTTCACAAACTAACTCTACAATCATGGACTATGTGTCAAATTAAATTTCTTATAATCTAACCATTTGGTTAGGCTGTTTAATAACTACATAATTATGTGATATTCATACTACTTGTGCTTCTTCTACTGTGTTAGACACTTCTGATATATACCAGAAACTGATTGGTGCTTCAATAGAAGATCACAACATACCTGTTTCTACAGGGTTCTCCGAAGACAACGGAGGAAACTACTTCAACCAACCAACCAACCATGGCGCTGATAAGTATGTGTCAGAAGACGACTTAAATTTGTTTGTCCCTGAACAATTACAGAGGTTAATTCGTCTGACAACATTTCCCGACGTGGCAATGGGTTCATAGAGAACCACTGTGAAACTATTGCTAATTGTGATGTGTATATTAGTGGGATTTCTGTTGGAAAGTCGCAGGATTCACAGGACTTTCAGTTCGTTTGCCAGAATCTAAATTCGGTCCAGGTTGCAGATATATTCGGCCGCTATTTGCGGATTACATTGGAAGATGCCACACCAGTGTCTGTTGAAAACGGTGGGAAAAACGCATTTTCTGTTCTCATGGACTCAAACAATAAAACTGTTTTACCCAATTTCAAAACAAAACAACAACAGCAAGGACGAAATGATACAAAAATATAAATTTCCTTGGAAGATAAACACCTTGGATTTTCCCCACATACCGTTGACAATATAGGCCAGGGCTCAAAATACATTTCATTTTGCAAGAATCAAATGCCGAATCAAGTTAGTCATAAAGCACTGAAAATGGAAAAGTTTCACGAGAATCATTACGAGAATCGATTAGGTGATTCTCGTTGAATGTTAAGGCCTGTAGGCAGGAATTTTGTGCATTTTCTGGACCCTCATGTTAATAAACTAACTGAGAGATGTTGTCACATTCCGGATGGTCTTCAAATTTTTCTTGGATACACTGATCCCAGAAAAAGTCAACACAAACTGCCGGTGCTTGAACTCTCAAAAATGTTAGAATATTCTGGACAACTTGTTGCTGTAATGGAACAACCATTCATACAAAAACCAAATTGGCGAGGCGTAAACGATCTCCTGAATAAGCTTGCGAATAAGGTAGACTGGATTTGTTTTAACCCTTTACCCAACAGAAGGGCCCTGTGCCAATGCATTCTCTTATATATGCGAGTCGACCATAGGTCGCCTCGCATATATAAGAGAATGCATTGGCTTAACACATTAAAAATTATAAAATTGTTAAAGAATGTAAGAAAAAATGGTAAAAAGTGTTAAAAAAAAGATTTTTTTTAGGCCAATGCATTCTCTTATATATGCGAGGCGACCTATGGTCGACTCGCATATATAAGAGAATGCATTGGCACAGGGCGTAACTGTAACCATCACAATGTGGTCAATGAGCCGGTTCCAATGATACCCATATTTGTATGGTTCTATTGAGACAGACCCAAGATAATTTAGGCTGTTGAAGCTTTATTTGGCCGGTTTTGGCCGGTTTGTTGGGTAAAGGGTTAAACCAATATATTCTTGTTATTGTTAAACATCTGTTATTTCTGCAATAAATTTTAATGCTATAAATGAGAGATCTTCTTATTTTAATACAGCATCCATAGGGTACATAACTTTGCATATATATAAAATAAACAGCTTCATTTTCCAACAACATATGAAAACAGATCATGATCATGAACAAACAAGGTAAATATACATTACACACCATGTTACGAACAGCCAAACCTTGTCTTAAGTCAATCTTTAATCATAAAAGCATGCCTGCCCATCATTTTTATACATAAAAATTCGGCATAATAAACCTGCCTGCCGGTAAAATTCAGCCTAAAAAAATAAAAATAAAAATCTGCCTGCCTGCTGGGTTTTTTTGAAAAAAAACTTGAGAAACACAATATTTTTTTTGTGTGGCCTAACCTCCACCACTAAGTTTATGTCAATGGAAGGTGATTTCTCATCCCAACTTTAACCCTGTATGTTCCAGTGAGGGTGGTCTTGCTCATCTACCTCGATAATGAAGACAAAACAAATTAAGATTGCTCTGTATATATTTAAATGTTAGAAAAACAATATTGTATAGTCTATTATATATTTTGGAACTTCTGTCTGTATGTATTTGTTTATGTATATGTGTGTATGTATATGTATTATAGACTCGAAAACTGCTCGACCGATCTGACTCAAATTTGATTGGTAGGCCTACTTTGATCCTGGGAACAATATGGGTGGGTCCAATTTCAAGTGCGACCATGTCCTTGACCTTGCTCATATATGCTCATATGGGCATGTTTCTGGACCTCAACCGATCCAACTCGAATTTGGTATGTAGGACTACTTTGATCCCGGGAACAATATGGGCAGGTCCAGCATCACGTGGGACCATGTCCTTGACCTCGCTCATATACACTCATATAGGCATGTTTCTGGGCCGATTCCCTAAATAGCCCAGACAAAGTCAGGCACATCAGCTAGTGTTAAATAAAATGACTTACTGATCCTGAGATAGACTGTGAAGCTCTTGTCATTTCTCAACAATCCTCTAAGGTATAGTTCCATCCACTTCGGATCAATCTCTGAAGTATGGTTGGAATGCATCAATATGTTATATTTTTCTCTTGATGATGAAACATTATATCTTATTTTATTTTAGGTGTTCCTCCAGGTAAGGTTGGACACGTGGATGAGTTGGTGATTTCACTCTCTCAGCCTGTTTGGGAGTACCTTTATGATGAGTGAGTTCTATAAATTATAGCTTTCAAGTATCAGGATTTTTGTTTTTTAAATTTGACCTAACAAAGTTGAAATAAGATGCTATTAGTCCTAGATTAAGCCATTAAAATAAAATATCTGTGGTCTCAGGCAATTAGATCTCAATTTTGAGATAGGGAGGGTGGCTATTTATTTTTATTTTATTTTTTAAAATCTGGACAACCTTCTCCAGAAACGTAAAAAAGATTCATTTTTGTTGTTCATATCTAATATTTCTAACAGAAACTATTGAAAAAAATGTTGACAATGCCTTTTAAAAGAAGATATCAGTGATGAGGAGGTGCCTGAACAGAACCTGTATTTATTTAGCCTTTATGATTCATTATATGTTATTGTGGCGGATTGATGGTAACATGGTGTGACACTAACGTCTTGGAGTTTATGTTCAACTGAGTCGTGAAGCTACAAGGTTGAACATAGGCTCCAAGCCATCAATGTCAACCAATCACAATAAGGAATATGTTCTGCCAACAGTCCTGGTCATTCATAGCAATTTTACATTTATTATGAAAAAATGATCAGCACAAAATATAATATCTCCAGTCGGTCTCAAAACAATGTTAGATTAACTGATATCATGAAGAAGCAATTTGGCGAGAGACAATGGAATGGTTTTCTTGTTTTCCCTTATGTTGAAGACTTGATATGTAAACATGGGAGTTGTTGTGCATCTCTCTGGACATCAAAGTTTGGTTTCTTTCTGGAAGCGGAACATAATGTTATGAGCAACAATTACCAAAAACACTATTTTTTTTGTAGGATCAATTTTAGAAACATGACTTGTGAAATATCCATAGAAATTTCAATGTTTATTCGGAATGAATTGAAGCTGTTGTCTATGCTCCAAGCTCTGAATCTAGGACTTATGGCCAAAACTGTACATAAGAAAGTTCCAGCCATCAAGCTGGAATGTTTTGTTTGCTTTTGAGAACGAAAAAATCCTTCTTGACAAACAAATGATAGATTATGGCATACTAACATGCACAATCAAGATAAAGTTAGTTAATCAGCTAGTAACTCAAGACATGCCATTCATTGGACATGTTTTTATCCCCCGCCAAATTTAAAATTTGTGGGGGATATAGTAATGGGTTCCCGTCCGTCCGTCCCCTTATTTGTAAGAGTCATAACTTGAACAAATGTAAATGGATTTCAAAGATTTGTGGTATATGAGTTCACCTGACCATTACCTAGAATGAGTTCGCAAGCCAGGTCTGGCCAGATATTTTTACCGGAGTTATTGGACTTTGTTTATTATTTTTGTCGATTTTACCAAATAGCAAATAGACGGAGCCTTCCACAAATCTCAACGGATTTCAAAGATATTTGGTATATGAGTTCACCTGACCATTATCTAGAATGAGTTCGCAAGCCAGGTCTGGCCGGATATTTTTACCGGAGTTATTGGACTTTTGTTTATTAGTTTTGTCAAATTTACCAAATAGCAAATAGACGACGTCCCAGGGCTCATTTCCACAAATCTCAACGGATTTCAAAGATATTCGGTATATGAGTTCACCTGACCATTACCTAGAATGAGTTCACAAGCCAGGTCTGGCCAGATATTTTTACCGGAGTTATTGGACTTTGTTTATTATTTTTGTCGATTTTACCAAATAGCAAATAGACGGAGCCTTCCACAAATCTCAACGGATTTCAAAGATATTTGGTATATGAGTTCACCTGACCATTATCTAGAATGAGTTCGCAAGCCAGGTCTGGCCGGATATTTTTACCGGAGTTATTGGACTTTTGTTTATTAGTTTTGTCAAATTTACCAAATAGCAAATAGACGACGTCCCAGGGCTCATTTCCACAAATCTTAATGGATTTCAAAGATATTTGGTATATGAGTTCACCTGACCAATACCTAGAATGAGTTCGCAAGTCAGGTCTGGCCGGATATTTTTACCGGAGTTATTGGACTTTGTTATTATTTTTGTCAAATTTACCAAATAGCAAATAGACGACGTTCCAGGGCTCATTTCCATAAATGTCAACGGATTTTAAAGATTTTTGGTATATGAGTTCACCTGACCAGTATCTAGAACGAGTTCGCAAACCAGGTGTTTATATTTTTGTGTGCAAATGGACGACGTCACAGGGCTCATTTCCACAAATGTCAACGGATTTAAAAGATTTTTGGTATATGAGTTTACATGACCAGTATCTAGAATGAGTTCGCAAACCAGGTCCGGCCGGATATTTTCAGAAGAGTTATTGGACTTTGTTTATTTGTTTTGGTGCAAATGGACGACGTCCCGGGGCTAATTTCCACGAATGTCAACGAATTAAAAAGATTTTTGGTATATTCGTTCCCATGACCAGTACCTAAAATGAGTTCGCGAGCCAGGCTTTTTGACAAAATCCTACCTCTTGTTTAGCACATACTGAGAACACAAACATTATTGAGAATGCACTTCCCCAACTGCACAATTCGACGGGGGATACCGCCGTCTGCGACTGCTTGTTAATATTTCTATGCGACTTCAGGTAATCTTTATTTTAAAGGTTTGGTGGAGGCCCAGTCTGCAATAGACTGTATGCCTGTACAACCTGCCAGAAGCTGATTGACAAGTTACGGCATCGACAGAAAACTGAAATGGAAACATTCATTAAGGTAAGGCCATGCAAAGTAAATTTTCCATTTCTCATGCCAGACAAATTTGAAAACCATGCTGGTGATCTGATTTATATTTTTAGTTTTTTCAAAAAACTTGATTTATGCTTTGGCGAGGTCGGTAGGCAAGCAAATGTTCACTGATTTAATTTATATTTGGTATATGGGTCTGTTGCAAGAAATCTAGCTTGAGTTCGAAAAGCAGGTTTGTCCAATCTTTTTTACGAGAGTTATGGGCATTAGTTTGTCTATTTTTAGCTATTTTGATCATTCACGACCGTTAACTCAAACAAACATCAACCGATTTAATTGATATTTGGTATGTGGGTCTGTTGTAACAATATCTAGTTCAGGTTCAAAAACCAGATTTGTCCAATCTTTAATATGAGAGTTATGGGCCTAGTTTGTCTATTTTTAGGGTTTTGATCGTTCGCTAACTTGTACAAACTTTGAGCGATTTCAACGATATATGGTATATGAGTCTAGGATCACCTGTGGATGGGAGCTGTCAAATTTAAATGATTTTCGATGAAAAACATGGCCACCAGTAGCCATCTTGGATTTACTAGTTGCATCAATAAATCCTTTGGCTCACTCTACAGATCACATATATTGGAGAATTGCTTTGAAACTTACAGCCTTGTTTAGGATCACCTCTAGATGGGAGCTATCAAATTTGAATGATTTTCGATGAAAAACATGGCCACCAGGCAGCCATCTTGGATTTTACTCTTGCATCAATGAATCCTTTAGCACACCTTACAGGTCACATTTCTCATCCAATCGTCAACAAACTTCATATGGATCCTCGGTGTGACCTCTAGATGGGTGCTTTCCATTTTTCCAAATTCTGTTAAAAACATGGTTGCCAGCGGCCATCTTCGATTTGACTCTTTGTATGACTAAATCCTTTAGCACACCTTACAGGTCACATTTCTCATTCAATCATCACCAAAGTTCATATGGATCTTCAGGTGACCTATAGATGGGAGCCTCTCTTTTTCCCCGAAATCTGTTAAAACAACATTGTCTTCAGCAGCCATCTTGGATTTCAAATATGAATCCATCAGTACATCCTGCAGCCCACATTATTAGAGAATTGTTTTGAAACTTTTCAGGCTTGTTTAGGATCAACTGTAGACGTGAGTTATCGTATCTAAACGATTTTCGATGAAAAATATGGCAGCTGGCAGCCATCTTGTTTTTAGCTCAACTTTACTTTGTAAAGTATGAGCTAGCCATCAATTTTTTTCAGAAATCCATCGAAAATTTTCAAATTTTAATCCATCAGCATAGCCTGCAGCCCTCATTTATTGGACAATTGTTTTGAAAATTTGCAGACATGCTTAAGATTACCTCTAGATGGGAGCCTTCGAACTGGTCAATTTAAAAAAAACTTATATATCAACCATCATGGGAACCCCACGCACCAGAGATTTTGAGTTTGGTCGGACTCATTTTGGTGGAGTTATTGCTATTTTTTATTATTATTATTATTATTTTATGCCCTTATTGACATAGAATTGTGCACATCTGTGACTTTGAGTTCAGTCAGACTCATTTTGATATTTTATATTATTATTATTTTATTAAAGAGTTATTGACTCTTTCTCAACACATAGAAGATGTGCAACATATTTAGTGAGTATGCACTTTGTATCATATTGGTGTAATCAATTTCTCCTACTAATTGTAGTATAGGGATCTGGAACCCATAAATCCTTCAAACCTGCCACCTCGTCGGGGGACATTTTGGTCAGCGACCTTTTATTATTCTTATTCCTTTCTCAGTTCAACCAAGAATTCCAGTCAGACAGTAATCCAGTGATATATGCTATAAGCATGAATTGGTTCAAAGAATGGGAGAATTTTGTACGCCAGAAAACAGATAGTAAGTGTTCCTAACTGAATAGAACTTATTGCTTCTATTGTTAGATTAAAGTATAAGGCCAAAATAAAAAAGGGTTTTGATTCTCAGGCATAGCCACATTGAAAAAAATGGCCCACGTTGTACCATTTTATTCCCATTTTGGATTCTCACGTAGTTGTAAACCAGTAACATGAAAATAGGAAACTGTCACACGGAAATTAGTTATGTTTCAAATATTGAATAGGACCTAAATACAAGGCGTATGTGTGTGTATTCAACAAAAGAAAATAGGTAACGATAACTACCAGGTATATTGTCACCACAGGCCTTGCAAAACCCCCAAGTTTATTGGTAAATTGCGTTGAATATTTTGATCTGCAGTCAGCACATATTCCAGAATGCAAACGGGAATGCAATAAAAACTCAGTTTGACAATCAGCGTATATTGGTCATGTTTTTTTAAAGTTTTATTACCAATATATTAGCAATATTGTCTATCATCCATTATATGTACAATATACAGACTCTCATTAGTCAGCGGAATAAGTGAACCAAGACTTTCTATTATAGTTTGGAAGATCACTTTATCTTTTCATTTCGACTGTATTTATGCTCCATATTTTTATCTCCTTCCTAATTCACTGCAATCGATACAAAATGTGAAAGAATAGTATCTCCGGCAAAGATATCTTGGACACTGAATGAACTAATGGTTATATATTTCTTGCTTGCAAGATTCTAGAAGAAAAATCAAAAATCGGTACAAAGTACCTAAAGTACGCGCACGGTCAAACCCGATCAGGTTCAACTTCTGCTAGACCATGACATGTGACAGTCCTTTCGTTATAAAAGCCCTGTCAGGTAAGTCTGTGGACTCTTAATTTCTTCTACCTCGCAAGATAAGTCGCTATATTCATCTGTTCAAACTTTAATGAACGTTATCTTGACTCTATTGTTAATGACAACGCGACGTTTCCTAATTTCGTGCAATGACACGTGTTTCCTTTTTCAGAATACGAATTACGTATTCACAATTGATCAACAATCCTTTATTCTACAATACTGTCTCGTCATTGTTTGCTAGGGGGTTTGAAAATTTCTCTCTTCAATGACAGTGCTCCATAGATATATAATTGCAATAACCACTAAAACAATTTTGTTTTGTTTACGAGAATCACTCAGAATAAATGTCGTTTTTTGCTTCGCAAACGATGCCTTCTCCTGTTTGGGCTTCACGCTCTTAGAATAATTCTGGTTCTCGTCGGGATTTTCAACCATGTACCGGTTGCAATACGGCGTTGACTTATAAACTATGCTCCAGTTGGAGTGGTCACTTTGACTGAAAATTCCTATCAAAACAATTTGGAAAGAATATTGTGCAATATTTCTACTCACGGATGCCAGATAAACTAGCCAATGTGAGGCTTGTCTCTACATTGAATAAAGTATTAAATTCTTTTTTGATGACAACTTCGTAAATATTATTTTCCCTCTGACGTGGCACCTTCTTCTGCTTCCTCCATACAACCTAAGGGCTTGGAGTTGGTTGGTGGTCATGCCTCTTCTTCTTTAGTCGCGGCCTCCACAGCCTCAGCTGAGAAGGGCAGCATTGGAAGTTCAGTGGCAGCTTCCGCTGGTCTTGCCTCCGCGTGTCCAGGTTCATTCCTTCGCTGCACATGCCGGCTACTTGCCATAGCTACCACTACGCTGGTGGTCCGAAAAGCTTGCAAGCCCCGGTGCTATCAACCTATTGCCTGCATCGCAGTTCAATTTGTCACCTGCCACCGCCTCCATTCCAGGGGATTTCACCGCACGGGTTTCGACCTGTCCTCCATTCGTCGGGTCTTTTACGGCTTCCGTCCCTCCTGGTCCTGGGGTGGGCCAGTATCCCGGCTGTTCTCCTGCATGTGTGCCACCTCCCCAAGTGTGGCCTTGGCCTTATGGTTCCTGGCCTTCTTCGGCTCCCAGGCCAGAACCTTTCCAGGCTTCTATCTTAAATCCCGAGGCACCGGAATTTGTTCCTCATCAAACCAGGCAACCTAGTCGGGATACTTGCCCCTTTTCTCCATCTCCTTGACGGATGGTGCCACATGGAGACAAGGACGTGCTGTCACTACATCCCCCGGATACGGAAGCGTTTGATGCGTGTCCGAGTTCGCGTGTCCATCCGAGAGTGCCTTCCAAGAGGGTAGTTTCAGATGGGTCAGTCCTTTGATTTTAGGCTAACACTTGTTCACCATTTTTTGCATGCATTACCAGCACTAACAGTGCCTAGGAAACAGTACTAACAGTGCCTAGGAAAACAGGCACACTACTGCATTGTTGTGGTTCATTTAAAACGGGGTCTGGCCACGGATATCTCATTTATCACTACAACTGAGCTAAAATTTCAACAACATGGACCCTCTTTGATAATTATTATATCATTTCAAAAACTTCCACAACTGCGCTAGTACACTTCGAACGTGACGCGCGATCGGATGGGGCCTCCATATCAGGACGAAACAATAACACGTGGCGCCTTTTTCTGCAAACTCAGTACAGCCTGCACTGCAGGCTCGGAGTAGGTTGGTGGTCATGCCTCCTCTATTTGTTGTCGCAGTCTCCACAGCCTCTGCAGAGAAGAGCAGCAGTGGATGTTCTGCGGCAGCCGCCGCTGGTCCTGCATCGATCAATCCGGGTTTATTCTACTGCGGCCCATACAGGTTTACAGGCTACACCATTGTTAACTGTCGCTGACAGGTCGAGATCATTAAACGGATTTGTTGCACAATATTACCTCCGTTATTTGTACTAGCCTACCAATGAACCAGCTGCAGCCATTGCAGGCCCTGCCCTAGTAGGAGCCGATCCTGTGCTTCTCACAGGTATGCCAAAAGCTGACTTGCATTACTTGTGGTGTGACGCTCCTGTGCACGCGACCATGCTCAGGGGTCAGACCCTGGCATGCAATTTAAACAGAGTACTACCCGTAATTGCATTGGTGTGGAATCTCACAGTAAACCACTGAGAACTCGCCTCACTGTATTGTCAGTGATGACAATTGATACAAGCTAACCACAGAGGTCCCCACGATACAGTCATGTCGCCCATTTCCATCTTTTCCCTGAAAAGACCTCCTGCTTCCTCCATCAACATGGCGTTTGTTACTGGACATGCCTCCTCCTTATTAGTCGCGGTCTCCTCAGCCTCAGCAGTGAAGTGCAGCACTACATGTTCTGCAAAAAGCAGTTACCGCTGGTCCTGCCTCAGTCAATCCGGGTTCATTCTATCGTGGCATATACTGGTTTTCAGAACCTTTTCTTGCCATGGCTACCACATTGTTACTTGTCGCAGACAAGTCGCGATCATTATACTGTTGTTTTGTACAATATTACCTCCTTTATTTGTTCTCGCCGACCAATGACCCGGCTACAGCACTGGCAGGCACTGCTCTAGTAGGATCTGTTCCTGTGCTTCTCCCAGGTATGACAAAGCTGCCTTGTGGGGTGATGCTTAAGTGCATGCAATCTTGCTCAGGGGTCGGACCCTGGCGTGAGATTTCAATCGTGTACCACCCGAACTTACACTTCGTTAGTAGCGTCAGTAAACCCCCGGCGGAATGAGATCTTGCCTCACTGCATTGTCCGTGATGACAATTAATACGCGCTAATCACCGAGGTCTCCATGATCAGGTCATGTTACCCCATTCCCATCTTTTCCCCGAAAAGACCAGGAGTCCAGTCAAGCTTTGCCTTCTCACCTGATCAGTACTGGAGGCCTTCGAATCTGTTCTCTTTGGTGAGGATCACCATAACACATTTATTCAGCGATGGCGCCGCTTTTCCGAGAATAACCTTACATTCGTGATTCTAATTCTCATCAGATTTTACGTCGGGGGATTGCGTGATTCAGTCCCTCTCATCAGCCGAGGTCTCGGTCAGTCCTCCTTTCCTCTGGTATTCAGTCCCGGGGTTCTGACCAGGAGTTCCACTAGTACCATCTCCAAAAAAACCGGATCATGCCATCCTGACTAGTTCTCAGGGTTGGGGTGGGCATTCTCCATCTTCTCATATCAGGGTCATGTAAGGTTCTGCAGATCTAGGGTCCAAACTGGACCAACGTTCCAATAAACACCACCGTTGTGGGTTTTCTTCAACATCTCCGCAGTCGCATGTCGACCAAGTCTACACTGCTGTGTCGCAACGCCGGCAGTGTTCTGTCACACTCTTTAAGTTAACATTAGTTCAGGCCTGCAAATAACTGATCCTCACCTTGCTCTGCGACATTCAACATTATTCAGGTATTTCATTGAGTTGCCGAATGCCCATATGTGGTTTATAATGTTGTGCTTCTAACAGTTTCTGTAACACTTCTGTTAACCCATGGTATGGGTTACCTAAGCACACACCAGGTGAACGAAATATTATCCATTCCACATAATTTAGTTATTCGGTAGCCCAAATGTTCCGACAGATCCATTAGCTGTGTCCGTTAATCTTCTGGGTTGACAAAACATTTCAATTTCCAGTTACTTGGCTTGTGGTACCAGAGGTGGACCTTGTCTTGGTCACACCTCTAGGTGTATGCTTTTCCTTTACCGGCCATTATTCCCAGTGTCCAGGTCCCAATATGCACAACTCCCTGTAAATGTTCTCATGGTGTATCCCTGGTGCCCCATTGGTCTGTGACAAACAGGCTTCTCCTCTCTCCCCTGGGTCCCTCTGCAGGGCTCCAGATGCATATACTTTTGCGAACATCAAATGCTGACTCACGTTATGTCATCAAGCCCTGAAAATTTTACCATTTCGCTAGGATCGTTACGAGAGTCGATTCATTGTTTCTCTCCGAATCTTAAGGCCTGTTCAGGCTCCTCCCCTTTGACCAATCATCCCCCAGGGGGGGGGGGGGGTGCGGGTAGAGTGAATGGGGTAGATCGTAATAACCGTGTTTCTCATAGATTTGCTGCAGTCCCCTCTTTCATCCTCAGAATTGAAGGGGGTAGGTCTCTATATCCTATTTGGGTCATGCATGAATGAGTTAACTCCCTTGCCTATGACCAATATTTATCCTATACACCTTCACTCTGTGAACATTAGGGCACCTGAAGTACAGGTACATCTGTTTCCTTTTCGGAGCTCAGTTGCTTTTGGAGTTCTGAGCTACTGCGTATGGGACACAAGGGTCTATATTTACACATGTCTACCAAGTACAACACTTTTCCTTACAAGATGTAAATCTATTCCGCTTCAGCAGTTGGGTTTCATTGGCTTAGTCTGAGTATCTGCCTCGTGGCCTCCTCCTGTTCAAGAATTCTAATTATAACCATTAGTTCATTCAGTGTCCAAGATATCTTTGCCGGAGATATAATATTTTTTTACCCAAAATATGTATCTCCTAATAAGTATCTTGGACACTGAACTCATAGGGCCCTCCCAGTTGGGATCAACATTCCTGCCCCGCGCACTCGGTTAAAACGCATCGAACACACAGCAGGGAGAAATTAAAAGACCGCAGACTTACCTGACAGGGCTTTTATAACAAAAGGACTGTCACATGTCATGGTCTAGCGGAAGTTGAACCTGATCGGGTTTGACCGTGCGCATACTTTAGGTACTTCGTACCGATTTTTGATTTTTCTTCTAGAATCTTGCAAGCAAGAAATATATAACCATTAGTTCATTCAGTGTCCAAGATACTTATTAGGATATACATATTTTGGGTAAACATCTTTTACCCATTAGAACAGGGAAAGTTTGAAACAGGTATAAAAGAACCGAAGAGACTATTTCTTTTTATTCTGTACTCTGTTTTGCCAAATTCGTTGATACTAAATAGATTCCGTACAGAACTCATAATTTATAGGCTTTACTGATTAATTGAATGAACCAATTTGGAAAATAAAACTTTTTAGCTCACCTGAGACGAAGTCTCCGGTGGAGCTATAGTCATCACTCCTCGTCCGTCGTCCGTCCGTCCGTCTGTCCGTCTGTCTGTCTGTCCGTCTGTCCGTCTGTCCGTCCGTCAACTTTTTTAAAAACATCTTCTCCTCTGAAACCATCATACCAAATTGGTTCATATTTGGTGTGGATGTTCCCTAGGTGACTCTCATTCAGATTTGTTCAAATGAGGTCACTGGGTCAAATAGTTGCCAAACCAGGGTCATAACTCTATTCCTCCACAGTAATTCTTACAACAACTTCTTGTCCATAACCATTGTGCCGATTTAGCTAATATTTGGTATGGAGGGTCCTTGGGTGACTGGTGTTCAAATGAGGTCACCCGGTCAATTAGTTGAGAAACCAGGGCCATAACTCATAGTAATTCTTACAATGACTTCATCTACAAAAATATTGGGCCGATTTAGCTTATATTTGGTACTGAGGGACCTTGGGTGACTGGGAATCAGATTTGTTCAAATTGGATCACTGGGTCATTAGGGGCAGAGCCAGGGACATAACTCTAAAAACCAAAAAATTACATTTTTGTATTTTGATCATATTTGGTGTGGATGTTCCCTAGGTGACTTTCATTCAGATTTGTTCAAATGAGGTCACTGTGTCAAACAGTTGCGAAACCAGGGCCATAACTATATTCCTCCTTGGTAATTCTTATAACGACTTCTTGTCTATAACCATTGTGCCGATTTAGTTTATATTTGGTATGTGGGGTCATTGAATGACTGGGGTTCAGATTTGTTCAAATGGGGTCACTGGGTCAAATTCGGGTGCAGGCAGGGCCATAATTCCCAAAAAAATAATAAAAAATTCAGGAACTCCTTGATCAATTTAACATACAAAAAAAATTATCACCCTCCCCCCACATGACCCAGAACCCCACCCTGCCCCCAACCAACAGCATTCCACCCTATCTCATTTCCTAACTCACAGGATCTCCCCCACCAGCATATTAAGTCAATTGTATTAGCTACAAACAGAGAGAGTTAATATAAATACACACACAGGCATCAATTGAGATGTTTATCAGGCTGACATGTGTGAACTAATGCACCAGACAGCACTCATGCCAATGTGTGTTATTAAAATAAAAACAAATTATTGTTCTCTAACCTGAATTTAGTGTGTCTGGCATTTGCAGAATGAGGTCCCCAGAGGATGAATTTAGTTATGCTACTCTGCACAGCAGTCTAGCATCACCAAATACACTAGCCAGGGTCCTCATTCTGCTTAGCCTCATCTTCTGGGAAGTATATAGGCACTTAAATTGACATTTTTACTTACTTTTTCCCTTCTATTTAGTTTCTATATCCCCTAATTTGTGAATATAAAATGCATAATTGAGGTGCCCAGTGGGTGCACATCACCAACTTTAACTGGAGAACTTCAATCTAATGCTATGTCTCCCATAGCAGTTGAGGCCTACACAGAATGAGGTCCTCGGAGGGTGAATTTGGTGATGCTAGCCCGCATTGCAGGATTGTGTCATTAAATTCACCCTTATGGGACCTCATTGTGCAAATGTCAGACACTATGTTCAGGCTTGGCTGTTCGAATATTATGTTCTTAACCACCAGTATCCAATTGAACTCATTATACCCTGAAAAGAAAACTTGGGGGGGGGGGCGGTATATTGGATTGAATTTGTCAGTATCTATGTCAGACTGTTTTCCCATCCATCCATCTGTCATTATGTCTCTATCCGTCCATCAATTGTTTTCTTCTCCAGATACATATTAAAGACCAAATGGGTTTAAATATTTAGGTGTGGATGTAAATCCTTGTTTTGAACACAGCTGTAGGAGTAACACAATACATTGGTATCACTGGGCAAATGTTTGTGCCATCATTAATTATCTTCATGTCAACAGGTCTCCCAGACATTCTTGTTGCTGATAGTGGCTTTATGAATGGAATTTTATCCCATGTTTATCTCAGATACAAATTGCCTGTTTGAAAGATAAAGTTTATTTTTACTATTAATATTAACCATTTCATGACCAGAGTTGTGCTGGTGAGACCCTGTGCTTGTGCATTCTCTTATATATGCTCCCATGGGAAGCCTCCCATATAAAAGAGAATGCACTGGCTTTCCAGGTCATGGTAATTTTGTTAAGGCAATAGGCATCCAAATAAATGATGTATGTCATATTCTTGCAGGGATGTCGCCACTGTGTTGGGGGGGGGGGGGGGGGTGATTTACAGATTTGTTCAATGAAATGTAATTTTTGAGCTCACATCTTCTCTAGACTGAATGGGTTCATATTTGGTGTAGATGTTCCCTAGGTGACTTACATTCATATTTGTTTAAATGAGGTCACTCTATCAAATGGTTATGAAGGCAAGGCCATAACTCTTGCTCTCCATAGTAATTCTTAAAAACTACCTCTTCTGCTGTACCATCAGGTTGAACGGGTTCATATTTGGTATGAACAGTCCTTGGGTGACCTGGAGTTCAGATTTTTTTCTTCAAATGGGGTCATTGGTTTTAAATGGGGTCAACTTGTCAACTAGGGGTCAAGCAAAGGAAAGTTTTCCTCTTAATATGCTTCCTTCACACAGACCATCAGGTCTATTTTATTGATATTTAGTATGAAGGGTTCTTTGGTATCTGGGATTCAAATTTATTCAGATGGGGTCACCAGATTAAATAGACTGGGACCAGGGACATAACTGTATGTCTCTATAGTAATACTTAAAAATGTCTTCTCAAGAGAGGTTGGACTATTTAGCTTACATATAGTATGGAGGATCCTTTAGTGACTGAGATTCAGATTTGTTAACATGAGGTCAACCTGTCAAGAAATGACGGGGCTATGGGGACTTCACTTAAAACATCTACCTTGGAACTACCTGACTGATTAATCTTGACATATATATGTTGTTTTCGGGTTCATGGATAATTGGGCTTCAAACATGTCTAAATAGTTTATAAAACGGTGCTTGTGAGATTGGAAATTTCGAACAATTGAGAAAGTTTGAGACGTCAGTTGTGAAATTCTAACCTAAGACTTGGGAATCTGGAGCCCGGTCAGGAGGGGATATGTTGAGCTGGAGGGGGATCTGTAGTGTTCCATTGGTAATTTAAAGGTAGATATTCGCTGATCGACATGAAGCCTCTCTAGCCACATATCCTGTGTAGATCCGCTTCTTTTAAAGTGATTATGAAAAGTTCTGACTGTTATGGTCTCAAGAGTCCCAGTCTTATCAGTCTTTGCAGTCTGGTGAGCGACCCCACAGTCTTTGACTGTCTTGTTCTATGAAAGGACAAGTATTGTGCGATGGATAAATAAAATATGTAGCTAAGTCCTGTCACTTAAACTGTTTATGTCTGCTCGGGAGGTTTATCATCTATTGGACGAGTCCATTAGATCTATACTCGAGTTAACCTCACAGACAAAAACAGTTGAAGCGATGGCACTAGCTTCATATTCTATTCATCTCTTTATACAATAACTTTCATGCAATAAATAGTGCCTTGGCTAGTGTTAGCTCAATTTTATCAAGTTAATACCACTCTAATGATAATACTAACTGATTAATTGACCGGCAGTGAATCTCATAGAATACACCCCCTAATGACAGGTCATTGTTTTCTTTTCACAGATCCACCAGGAGTTATAGATAACCTTAATATATGCACCACAAGGAACAATCAACACATTCTTCGACCATCATCAGATTATGGTCAATTGTCTGAAGAAATGTGGCATTTTCTATTCAACATATATGGTGGAGGACCAGAACTTATTATAACCCAGAAAACTTCTAAACAGCACACATTGGCATCTATGGCACAAGGGACCGGTGATGGTCACAAACCAGCAGCTGTTTCACCAAGAAAATCAAGAGAAGTAACTGTTGCTCAAGACACTAAATTATGATAATTTATGTCATCTTGATCAGGGTTTCCGCAATGGGTTGTGGGAATGGGACCCATATAGCCACTTGGGGGGAAGTAAGTCCAGGCAACCAACTGCGAACATGTAGTATTAGTATATCAGCACATGATATAGTATCTGGAAATCAGCCCATAGTTTTAGTCTATGGTAATATAAAGTCAAGGTATTGCAATTGTGGTTTGAACTGGTTTTAGGTATAACAAACTGAAAAGTTAAGTATGAAATGAAGGGTGTTTTCATTGGCAATACATAAAATTATAACCTCAATGTAATAATCATCAAAGTGTATAGAATAATCATCACCTTGGAGATGCTTAGTTTTCCATGAAATGATTCTCTTTTTGGTCAGCTTAGCTGGCAAATAAAATGACCATTGTTTATCGTTCCCTGTTGGTTTTATTTAGTGGCAGATACACAGGTAATATAAGCATTAAAGGTACTCAATCCAATCAGACCCTCATAAATTACTATTTCTTTGGCTTCGGGGTAAAAAATATGATTCGAGTGAGGAACCTACCCATCAACGCTCAGAGTGATCAGATATCAATTTTTAAAGTTTTGTTATTTCTATTGTTTGTGGCCCAGAAACATGCCGTCAAAAGGTTGGTCTCGGTTAAAATTGTGTTATTATTACCACTCGATTTTAGAGTTATCCATCTTCGTCCATTTGAAAAAGTGTTTCTGGGGCAATTATTAGTACACATCTCGAGAAATAACAAATTCAAAAATAAATATCTGATCACTCTGAGCTTTGATGGGTGGGTTCCTTGACTCGAATCAAATTTGTTTTACCCCTGAAGCCAAAGAAATAGTAATTTAGTGGTGCTTAATCCGATTGAATATCTTTAATCTTTGGAATGGCATGTGTATGGGTAAGATATATATGTGGGTGAGAAAAATTGGGCAAGGGGCCACAAAAGGGACCCACTACCCCTCTAGCGTAAACACTGCTTTATATTTCCCTTGTGAGGTAGTCACTAATCAGGGGTCATCATGTTGTGTTTAGTAGATTATATCTATCCAAAATTAGTTTCCAAGATAATTCTAAAATTATTCATTTTACTGTTAACAATTTTGATGAGGGCCCCAGCAATTGATTCATGTGCTTGATAAAAAGATGCATATCTAGATATTTCTATGTGTTCGTTCAGATGAACTGACACTGCGATATGTATGTGCTATGATGATCAATACCTAACTGTTTTGACATTTTGTTCAGCTTCAGTTTATTTTGTGTGACAAACAATTTGGTGCAATTTTCTATGATGCTTATTATGTGGGGCGTCACTGCTGTTTAATTTAATATAATTAATTAATACAACTATTAATACAAATCTAATTGTACCAAAATTGTTTTTATGGAGCAATATTATGTTGTTATGAACAAAACTATTTGATTCGAGTCAAGGAACCCACCCATCAAAGCTCAAGAGTGATCAGATATCGATTTTTGAAGTTTGTTAAATTTTGGAGATGTGGTCCACTTGCTCGAGCTCAAAAAGACAAATTGCGGGTGTAAGATGGATAACTCTAAAACCAAGTGGTTATTATTGTTAATAGTTTTAAAGTTATCCATCTTACACCCGCAATTTGTCTGTTTGAGCTCGAGCAAGTGGACCACATCTCCAAAATTTAACAAACTTCAAAAATCGATATCTGATCACTCTGAGCTTTGAAGGGTGGGTTCCTCGACTCGAATCAAATATCTTTTCCTCCCGAATCCAAAGAAATAGCAATTTAGGGGTGCTTAATCGGATTGAGTACCTTTAATTCCATCCCCTTTGAGATACCAACTTGAAGTGATTCCATTCACTACAATGGGCTACAATGGGTATATTACCTAGGGCAAAGATGAATGGAATGAGTTGCCCATATCTAGGAGTATCTGAGAATGTGACTTTTAGTATAAAAAAAAACGGTCATAAGACAGAAGTTTGTTTTAAATATTAAAATTGAACGAAACTCAATTTGAGTGTGTTGATGAAGTCATGATATAGACAATGTGTGAAAAATATTGACATTGATAACAGAACCAAAGAGATTTTTGCCTCTTCATAACATGCAAATATACATAAATTTAGAACAACCTTGACACTAAGTATCTAAAACTTCAGATAATTTTAACTTTCTTCCAATTGAATAATATATTTCTGAATCATATTTGATATCATCTTGACAAATTATGAAAAATAAAATTCATTAAATCCACAACATAAAATATTTTCTGTGTGCTTTCTAGGTAGAGAAGTGACCATCACATGTCACATTACACTCGGGAGGAGGTATAGCGAGTGTATTTACGGCCAATCATTCCATTCATTGCCCGTGCCAGTTTTATTGCCCATTCCTGCACTTGGTAATTAATGGAATAACCCCCTGTGATCGCTTATTCTGCAGACCTTCTCGTCATGTTTAGCTCAGGTATTTTAAACTTTACATGTTTTTTGTGAGCACACTTATATGTTACCCCTTTTGAGTAGACTATAAATTGTGTGAAAAAAGAAAATTTATTAGTGAATCCCAAAGGAGGTCCTGATCTTTTATTCTTCAATAATCACAGTGTGTAAGCCTGTACTCGAGGATTTGCCTTTCTTCGGAGAAATGCTACTACTTTCTTCGGATTTGCATCACGCTTGACCAAACAAACTGATCAAATGTGTAACAAAATCCGTTAATAAAGGGGTTAAATGTCGACAAGTGAATAAATCAACTTAACCTAACCAATGATCAAAAAATTTTATTCGGACCAAATCAACTAGTTCAAATACATATGTATACAAATAAACGCCATATCTATCAGATTGTGTGTTAATTTTTCGCCCGTATAGGCGATAAAATTTACTCAAACTCAATGTACCTTAACTATATCCAGGAACAAATTACTTCTCAGTACAACGCTATATATCCGCTGTATTGTTATTAAAGCTTGGTTGGAGTTTTATATATATGTATGGTACCCTTCCCCACTAATTACTGATTAGAAATTCAAACAACGAGAACATTTTCAACCTATGTATGGTGTATTCTTTACAACTAATGTTGTGTCAGCATGATAATGTTTACCCCAACCCCATGCATATATAGGGTAGGTACGTTTTTTCCACTGACAGAATTCCGGTGAGTTTGGTATTCAACGGACAATGATTTGGATATCCAATCGAAGCCTTAATGGAGTTATCCCCACACATTAATTAGTGGGAGGAGCTTACGGATGCTTGGAGATAATATGTTTGAAGAAATAGTCATTTTGAATTAAAATAAATTTAAAAAAAAATTAATTACATTTTTTTTTAATTTAATTTTTGAATTTTTTTTAGAGAACTTACTGCTTAATTTAACCAGTTGAACCCGTAACACCGATATTTAGGTGCAAACGAACCGTGACTATATCCCGTAACACCGATATTTCAGTGCAGCGATGACATGATTTGGTAGCAAATTTATATATAGTATAACGAGCGTCAGACCCACTGATTTATATTTAAATTGCCCCCACATATGTCAGCGGCGCCCATGGTTCGTATGGAATGGTTGGCCGCTAGTAACAGGTAGAAATATATGCGCATGCGCATAGCATATAATCTACAAAAACATACGATATTTTAAGCGAACTGTGCCGCTATATTTAGGGTATATAATTTTGTGTTCCCTGTGTGTGTACAGAACAGACATAATTTAGACACATAATTTCAGTTTAAATTACCCTCGCGTATATTAGTCAGTGTTCTGCTACATATGGGGAAGGGTCTATCGCCTATCAAGTTTATTTATTCGCGCATGCGCAGACCAGCACAATGACAAATAAATGGTTTATAATGTACTTATACACGACATACGAACTAATATATATATTTAAATGGGCCTATTGAAGTCAGCGCTGGCAAAGGTGTGTATATGGATTGGCTGCCCGCTAGAAACGGGTAGGAAAATATGCACATGCGCGCAGGCTATAATTCATTTTGAAAAATGTGTTTAAGTGAATTGTGGCGCTATATATGACATATAGTTGCATGTTTCACATGTTCAGTAGACACAATCTAGACAGGATACTTGAACAATGGGACCACGATATGTTACGGGAAATTACGTTGTTTCTGCATGGTCTCTGTAATATCAGTCTCTGTTATGCCACATGTGGCAAAAAGTCTATCGCATATCAAGTTGACTTACTCGCACATGGTCAGGTATATCTTAAATTTCACATTAGGATATTGGTTGCATCGAAACGCAATTCGCTGATGTATAATTACAACGTTAAAAGCTAGAATTCGTTTATCCTGCAAATTTCGGGTAGTTGCCTAGTAACCGTTTCTAAGGAGAGATCGGGTGGCAAAGTATCCCGGTCTTACAATGATCAGTGGTCCATGCATGCATAGCATGCCTGTACAGTTTCAGTTATGTGTCCCCTTTGAACATAACCAACACCACGCGACTACAGACACTGTCTAAATTAAGGCAAAACATACCACTGAATAGTTAGTGCAATGTCATTCGATCATTAGTGGTATTTGCTTAGCAACCGTTGCTACCCATAAATGGGATATTTGGTTCACTATTCTGGTCGGGTATATCTCAAATTTCACATTAGGGTATTACCTGTATCAAAAAACGCAATCACTGGGGTTGAATAACGATGCTATAAGCTATATTTACATTTTCCAGTCAATTCCGGGTAGTTGCCTAGCAACCGTTACCAAGGAATTGCCGCGAGGCAAAGTCTCGTGATCTTATAATGATCGCTGATCCATGGGGGGACTAACCTGTAAAGTTTCAGACCTGTGTCACAGTTTGAACATAATCAACACCATGCGACTAGACACTGTCTAATTTAAGCGGAAATACCACTGGGAGCCCCGGGTCAGGGTGTCGATCACTGTGGGTCCTCAGGGTTCAAAGGGTTAACATTTAAAAAATTAAATTTGAAAAATTATTTGTTTTTAATTAAAATGACAAAAAATAACGCCATTATAACATTCGCCAGGGTAACCCGAGACACCACACCAAATTTGGTTGAAATCAGTCCAGGGGTCGGGAACAGACATATACTCTTTTAGAATATGTGCACCTGAGAACATACATTTTCGCCTTTAATTGTGAAAATTATGACAAGTCACATGCAAAGTGAAAAACATTCTTATGACCATGAATAAATTGCCAATATGGGGTAAATATAAATTTCAGTGCATTATGATTTGACAACAAAACAGTTTTGAATGTAGGCAAATCAACACTGAAAGTATGCAAAATTAAGCTGAAGAAAGATGCATCATAATTTGTATTGCAGCTCAATTGCTCATTGGTCGAAAATATCTGCTAATAATTATTTGATTCACAGCTGTGGAAAGATCAATAGGGGTGAGATCCACTTATCCTAGCACTCTAAATTTCAATAGAACTGTAATGGTGTATCAAAATCCCCATTTATGATATCCTGGATACGCTAATAAACAGAAACATGCAGCATTGACGAATACACCCATGCACTGTAACCAGGGAGGTTTTTGTACATATTCATACTAAAGCACACCACAGGCATCGTGTTAACATGCATCAATGCCTTATATAATGCGTTATCTGCCGATTTGAATTATAATATTGATAAAAACTAAATTTTGATATCGACTAATGGTTACAGTTAATCGACGAAAAGGTTACAGATTTTTCTATGCGATCGACTAATGTGGTACAGTTAAGTTCATCCTAAAACATCGATTATCTGAACCACAATTTATTTCTACGTGTTCCAAGACTACTGTTCCCACAATGGAATGTACTCACAGTGTGCAGCAAGAATTTAAAGGGGCTTCCCAAGATCACATTTTACCCTCCGGTTGGATAAATTAGCCAACTAAATGAGGAATATCTTTGAAACATTATTCCAAATGACCAATTATGTTGGATATATACCTTTAGTCATCAATCTAGATATTGGGAAAAGAAGATCTGCAAGAAAATATTATAATTAAGAGGGTGAAAACGCCGTTTGCACAAAGGTACCGCAGTCTAAAAAGGCGAAAATATTAGAATATCTGAAGAAAGTAGTAGCATTTCTCTGAAGAAAGGCAAATCCTCGAGTACAGGCTTACACACTGTGAATAATTCTTCTGCTAATGTCCCAGTGCCTTGTTAGTCATGTGTGGAAGGATGTTGTTATATTTACTGCATAATCAGAATGTTTTTCTGTACATTTATTGTGCTGAGATAGACATCCTCATAATTACTGAAGATTATTCCGGTGACAGATTATTGTTTTCGAATAACCTGTAATTTAATTTTGCTCAATTTGTTTGGAACATGTAATATATAAGCATAAGTTGTGGATAGCTTGTAATAGTTTTTTGCCATTATAGATATTTGTTGAAAGTCAAAAACAAAATTCTTCTATCATCTGACCAATTATATGTTTTCTGATTAATGATTTCAGCTCTCGAATATTGGATTATGCGAGTCATTTTGACCATTTATATCAGCTTCAATTTTTTTTGCCCGTTTTGAAAAAAAATGGAAATTATTATGTTATTGGTCCGTCTGTCCATCTAGTCATCCATCTGTCTGTCCGTCCGTTCGCTTGTTGAGTTTTTGAGTGTCCGACTAGTTAAAGGTGCTCAATCCGATTTGATGCTCCCCATATCATCAGATTCCAACAAGATTTTTTTAAATGCCGCTCCAGTTATCAGAATCGATTAATTGCCTAAATATAATGCTAACCAAATTCAACTATAGTATAAATTTGCCCAAAACTTGTTATTTATAAACATTTTGTTCCACAAAATTTGGCTGGATTATCAAATATCTAACACCCAAAGCCATTTATTTTAGAGTTATCCATCTTTATCTGCAATATAGTCTTTATCTGCAATTTACGTATATTTGCCAGGCTGCCAAAAATTACATATCTCGGGAAGTAACAGAATTTAAAAAATCAATATGTGATCACTCTAAGCTTTGATGGGTGGGTTCCTTGACTCAAATCAAATATTTTTTACCCCCAAAGCCAAAGAAATAATAATTTGGGAGCGTTAACTCGGATTATGCATCTTTAACTCATCCATTGATAATCAGATCTCTATGAAAGTTGGTGTCGAGATAGTCAGAGGGAATACCAATCCTTCCTTATCTGAAAATGTAGTCATCCATTCCCCATGGGGTTTGATGTGTAATCAATAGAAAAATGTTGTCATCCATTCCCCATGGGCTTTGATGTGTAATCAATAGAAAAATGTAGTGTTTAACCCTTCCATGGCTGGAGATTCCTGAAAATTCTTCCTATGGGAGACTCGCATATATAAGAAAATGCACTGCGACACAGCTCCTGTCATGAAAGGTTTAAGCCTACTTTTTCATTTTTGTGCCATTGCCCTTGGGCAAACTTTTACAAAGAAAAAATAATAGTAGTCGGTGATGTGTAATAATGTATGTTGGTGTGATCCTACATCCCTAGCATTATGTAGCCCTCTTTTGATGTAAGTTGAGCTCTGCTGCTATACACTCTGATATGTATTTTAACCTCATCTTTGTCAATAAGTGAATAATATCTGATAATCACTTTCTCATATCATATGATTGCAGCAGTGTAAATATTTATAAATATTTTCTAATTTATTGCTGGTAGTATTTATATCAGATCAAATTCTGCTTTCCAAATTTTATTATTGCTGTAATTACCTTATCTGTACGAATTCTATCCATTCTCTCCAAGTACCTGACATTTAATTAAGATGGAGTTGAGGTGATAAACTATTCCACCATGTAGGGACCTTCGAATATTCGAGATTCGATTCGATGTCAAATATGGGCACCCGATTCAAGACCGACACCGAATTGGTCGCTGATACGGATATTTTCGAATCGGTGTAGTCTGGTTTTTTGCTTCTAAAAAACACATGCCAAATGATCTGAAATCACAATAATTGAAGCACAAGTTTGCCAAGTTAGCTAACGTAGGTAATTTTGAATGTATGCCGTTCAGAATAGACGTACATTATGCAAATTATGTGCTTCGATTGCAACCCGTGACGGTGATAAATCGCTGCATATATTTGTAATCTGTATCGATACTATGTAAATTGTCTACACGGTGCGTGATCGCTAGATGTGGAACTCAACTGATTATCTTTTGTTTAGAACTCAAATATCCAATTCAGATTATATGAATAAAATTCAATGTGAGCCGCTATTATGGGCGACAAAAATAGATTGGAATGAACAGAAACAGTGAGAAACCTTAGAACAATCGTCTATTACATTCTTAAATGGATGTCATCATGTGCAATCAGTTATCTGCGACACTGCCGGAAAAATTCCTATAAGTTTCCTACTTTCAGTTTCTGTTTCACGGGAAATCGAGCGCGTTTCACCAAGTTTCGATCCATTGAATCTTGTTGATAACATTTGTAATTTGTGTCTGTTTTCTGGGACCCCTCCGTGAAGAGAACTACTGTGAATATGCGATGTAGGTGTTTGATCTATTGTGGGGTGAACAGTTTAACAGATAACTATAGCATTGGTATACAACAATTATAGAGCTGAACGGTGTACCCAAGTCCACTTTTGTCAAATCTTTATTATCTTTGTTAAATAATGTAGATAATTGACTTCCATTCCATGGGGTTTGTGATATGTCGATTGAACTGTCTTTGAGTGTCTTACTGTCACATCTTGTGTCATGTTCGCCATGATACAGCCAGATATATATCCCAATCCCTACCGATAACTCCAGTTTGGATTATTTGATCTGAACCAAAGTTGGTATGTGTATTTCCCAGCTAAAGATACAGGCCAAGTAAGAATATGGGTTCCGTCCAATTATTTTTACATGAGTTATGGCCATTTTTGTCCGCCGACCCAACGGGTTCGGAGGACTATTATAATCAGCCTGTGCGTCCGTGCATGCGTGCGTCCGAGGTTTCCGGATGATAACTTTAGTTAGAGGAACCAAATTAAATTAAATTTGGTATGTGGGTTTACTAGCAGAAAAGACAGGTCAAGTTCGAATTCTGGTTCCGTCCGCCAATTTTCACCAGAGTTATGCCCCTTTTTCGACTTAGAATTTTACCGTCTGTTAACATTTTTGGTTTCCGACCGATAACTCCAGTTTGGATTATTTGATCTGAACCAAAGTTGGTATGTGTATTTCCCAGCTAAAGATACAGGCCAAGTTCGAATATGGGTTCCGTCCAATTATTTTTACATGAGTTTACGGCCCTTTTTCGACTTAGAATTTTACCGTCTGTTAACATTTTTTGTTTCCGACCGATAACTCCAGTTTGGATTATTTGATCTGAACCAAAGTTGGTATGTGTCTTTCTCCCAGCAAAACACAGGTCAAGTTCGAATTCCGCCCGCCAATTTTCACCAGAGTTATGTCTCTTTTTCACTTAGAATTTTTGCCAATTTGAGGTTTCCGGATGATAACTTTAGTAAATGTGTACTGAATGAAATTAAATTTGGTATGTAGGTTTACTAGCACTAAAGACAGGTTTTTATGTGCAAACAACGGTCGTATCAAGCCAACGCTTAGAGGCGGACATGAGGTCTACCGACCTTTTATTCGACTTAGAATTTGACCGTCTGTTAACATTTTTGGTTTCCGACCGATAACTCCAGTTTGGATTATTTGATCTGAACCAAAGTTGGTATGTGTCTTTCTCCAAGCAAAACACAGGTCAAGTTCGAATTCGGGTTCTGCCCGCCAATTTTCACCAGAGTTCTGTCCCTTTTTTACTTAGAATTTTTGCCAATTTGAGGTTTCCGGATGATAACTTTAGTAAATGTGTACTGAATGAATTTAAATTTGGTATGTAGGTTTACTAGCACTAAAGACAGGTTTTTATGCGCAAACAACGGTCGTATCAAGCCGACGCTTAGAGGCGGACATGAGGTCTACCGACCTTTTATTCGACTTAGAATTTGACCACATTTTGCCATTGAAATTAGGGGTATATCAGATATTCTTCAAATGTAAGCCCAAAGTATTATTTTATTTTGCGGTAGTACAATTCGAAATAGCTAAAGGGCGTATTGTGCCACGCCCTAGCGATGCTCTTGTTGAAAAATGTTACATGGCTACCAATGCTAAAACAAGCCATCACTGCACTTTTCGTAATTAACTCAGTTTAAGTTTTGATTTCACTCACTTCTGTATGCTACTGCAACTTGATAAAAAATGAGTGGTGGAGATTCTAGTTAACTCCAAACATGAATTAAAAATATGTAGAATGGATGATCTCCTTTGAACGTTAAACTGAACATCCCTAAAATTTAATCACCAAAGTGCTTTCTGTCTGCCATCTTGTTATATTATATGAACATCCCTACAAATGATGAATGGACTATTCTGTTGTATACTTTTATAAGTGGAGAATCCATTCAGTGAGCAAAAGGTTAAACAAATAAATGTGCTTGTTGCTTACATGTAAATGGTCCAGTAAAATTGATGCCCAAAGTTTAATATTAAATACTAATCAAGCAAATCTAACTCAACTACCTATAAAAAGATTGAACAGAACTTGGCTCTGATCATATCTCGTAGAACAATATAAATGTGATAATTGTTGCCAATTTGTTGGGCATTAATGGTCTACGCAAACTTGATTTTTCTCATTAATAATTTTCTTTCTGAATGTTTTTTTAATGTGTGTGGAAGGATGGAATTGTGTTCAGAAGGAAATGTTGCTTCTAAAATGGCTGAATTTGTCACTTTCACAGATTTTTTTTGGTGATAAAGTTTGGTATTTCATGTTGAGGAAAATTGTGATAAAGATATACAGGTTTAATATCACTCCCCTTTTTTGCAGGTGTATGTTTGTATCTGTCAAAATCTACAGTCTAGTATGAGCCCATACTTATTTACTGTAAAATATAAATAATAATAATGTAGGTGGCCAATTAAAATGAACATGTGGTCTCTGCACAAGATGTCATTAACTTTGATAACTCTGCCACAATCCCTCCCCCCAAAAAAACTGGTGATATAGTCGGATTCCTTATGTCGAACAAAATGGTCGCGCGTTTTCGGAATGTTAAAAGCGATATGAGAACAGTTTCTATACCACCAGTGTGTCTATTTTCAGAATCTACCTGTTTCCAGCTTGATATTTTAGTGGAAACAGGTTTGTGTGAGGCTTTTGTTTGTGTACCCCTCTATTTTTGTCCCCATCCACCTGGTAATAAAAACATGCTATTACGCATAGCAAGTTCGGTATTAAAGTGGCTTTCTTTGTTCTTAGAAATCGAAAAACATGGAGAGATCTTGCCACAAATTACTTAATTACATATCTTAATGTGGAATTTTATCATAAAATCATCAGATCAATTGTATTTATGACTGCATTTTCAATTTTCTTTCCCAAATATTAAGGCATTGTATATTCTTAAAATCAGCTAGATCCCATATAGACAAACATGAACAATCTACAAGGATATCTTGATCATATGCCACAAACAAAACTTCGATACATCGATTTTTGGTAAAGATATAACAGAAAAGCTAACCCTACCCCCACACTCACTGATTTCACAAGCCAGATTCCTTTGGTCGATAACAACGGTCGCGCAATGTCGGATTGTCTAAAACGACATGCGAACGGTTTATTTATCAATAGCGTGTCTACTTTCAGAGTTTACCTGTGTCTAGTTGAAATTTTATTGGAAAAAAGTGTTTTTGGACTGTTTTAAGAATTTAAAGAGCGTTTGCTTATTATACAAATATTAATCCTCATAACTAACCTTCTGGTGGATGTGCGAGTTGAAATTAACAAAAGTATCAAATATAGCGGTCTACTTGTTTCCAGTCTGACATTTTAGTGGAAACAAATTGTTTGGACGGTTTAAAAAATTTAAAGAGCGTCTCCTGATTATACAGATATTAACTAACACGATTAGCCTTTTCATGAATTGTGCGAGTTGAAATTATTTTTGAGAATGATGTCGTCAGATAAGTCTCCGCGGGTAGTGTACTACAGTTGCGAACAAAACTAACGTTGGGCCCTATATAGAGTTTGACAATTTACTCAAATGTTCACATTGGTGGAACTTAATGGCTATCATATATGCATGGCTCTTACATGTAATATATCGTAACTACATGTGATTTTGCCAAATTAACTTGCAATATAGTCAGGCCACCAGATACAGTAGTTGATAAAAATGTGGTTCACAGCAATCATATACATCACAATCACGTGCTTCAGTGATAATGTCCACTATTCTACAAATGTAATGTTTATCATGACTACAGTTTCAGGATTTCGTTGTAAAATTGATTGATTGTTTTTTCATCAATTGACAAAATTAATGTTTATTGCCAGGACGAAGTACCGCATAATACGGAGTTGTGTGCTAACAATTCTGCGAGTCATATTTATGTAAGTGTCAGTCAAAACTTTTAGGACATGGGAATAATTTTTTTATTTCGTTGCCACGAAATAACTAATTCGTGGCCACGAAATATCTAATTGTGATATGCGATCGTCAGTCCCATTGTTGTAATGGAAGCGGATAGAGATGATCTGGTTGTAGTTGTCCACCAACTTGGCATGAGCCACGGCGATTTGAGATAAAGGGTGTTGTAGGGTAGCCCGTAAAACAAATTAAGTATCACCCCTTTCACTAACCCGGGGCCACCCTATACAGCACCAATTCTACCACATCAAACGGTTAATGGGCCGAGAAATTGTATATATAGGTGCCATATTTGAACCATCTGGGGCGGCCATTTTGGATCGGGGATGGTGAAAGCGGGTGAACATTTAGTTTGTCTCATCAGGGGTCACCCTACAACACACTGTATTCGACTTAAAATGTGGGGGGGCAATTGCATGGTACCATATATGGACCCCTCTGATCATTTATCATTTTCGCTCGATTGGGCTGAAGGTGTGAAAATTTAGGTTGCTTTGTGAGCTACCGTACAACACCCTTTATTTGATCTATATCGGTCAAGTGACCTAGAAATAATGTATACCCTATTTGGCCCCTTCTCAGCTGCGACCATTTTGGATCGGGTATATGGTTGAAAGGGGTGAATATTTATAAGTTTGTTTTTGGGCCCACCCTACAAAACCCCTTATTCGACTTAAATCGGACAATATATATGCCGAGTGAAATGTCATTCCCATTCGATCCCTTGTGGTAAAAACTAATGAATATTCAGTTTTTCTTGGAGCCACCTGACCCGTGTTTCCCCGTTCTCTCTGTGCTAGTTTATACTGGACGTTCATGTCCCCATAGAGCCCGGGGTCCCACGCCATAAGGGGTTTATAGTAGCTTCTCTGCAATCATACGCATAGTTTCTAAAACATCATCAAGTCTAACCATACCCTAAGACAGTCTAGCCTGACTATGCCACCCCCTCGAATATACAATACAATATTTGTCAAATGTATTGTGTATTAATATGTGTATATTGAAATAAAATATCCTATCCTATCCTATCCTATTCAACCGTAAAGGTATCTGGATATATGCAAAGGTCAATCAGTTATAATTCGCCATGAATTAGTAGTTCGTTGCCACGAATTAGTAATTTCATGGACACGAATTAGTATTTCGTGGCCACGGAATTAAATAAAAAACAATTTCCCATGTCCTAAACCAGCCACCGTAGCTTATGGATCATTCTGTTTTAGTATTAAATTTGGAGAAACCCGACCAGCATCAATGTAACAACTACAACAACTCATCTATGCCAATGATATGTTTAGCCATACATGTGGATAGGGTGGTGTTGTTTAAAAATGTGATCATGTCCATATGTATCGCTAAATATTGCTGGGCATATATAGATGGTTGTTCTATAATTCCTGGTCGGGGTTTATCAAAATTGGGAGATTAAATTATGTTCATCTGATGATAAAGAAAACACTTTCTCCGTCCACTCGATACATCCCCCGGATACATGTTTCACATACTAAATTAACACCTTTAGTCAACATAACTAATCGCTCCCTCAAATCCTTTGCCACAAGAATAAAAATAAATTGTCAGTATAAATAGGCAAGACATCTCTGGACACTTTCTAAGAGATAATTTATTTATAAGAAGATACATGTGTGCATTATGTGCTTGGTCTTATATATAGTACAACACAATAAGATGCAAGTGACACAGTGCAGGGACAATACTGTGTCGAAGAACATAGTTGAGGGGACCCTTCTATCATCCTTCATAATGTATCATGACTCCATCTATTGTGAACAAACCATCGACTTAGGCTTAATGGATCGTTCTCCCCCAACAATATACTTGGCTTTGATCCGATCAACATTCTGGGCCGTGGTATTTCCCCGTAAATTAGATAGTGTCTATAGTCGGATGGTATTGGACATGTTCAAATGGTGACACAGATATGAAACTGGACATGTTAGTGCCCCATGGGCCATTGATCATTATAATATCGAGAAACTTAGTCTAGGAAATTACCGGGAATTCACTGGAAATTGTAATTGTAGCTGACAGGGTCGTAATTCAACGTTTGCATTTCCGATGCAGTTAATACCCAAATGTGAAATTTGAGATATACCTGGCCGTGAACCATATGTCTTATTTAAGGTTAGCAACGGTTGCTAATCAAATGCCACAATGGTGTACTAATCATTCATTGGTATTGCCTTAATTTAGTCAGTGTCTAATCACATGGTTATGGTTTTCTTCAAAGTTGGGCACATGTATGTCTAAAACTATGCAGCCATGCTCTGCATAGGCCACTGATCATTATAAGATCGGGAGACTTTGCCACCGGTCCCGATAGCTCATTAGTAACGGTTACTAAGCCCCTACTGGGAATTTGCAGGAAAATGCAACTATGGTTGATATCTATTTTACACATTAAGCTCTACTTTAGTGGAAATTCGAATTTACTTGATTTTCACAGCTATACACGAAGCGTGGAAATTACCTGTGGTCAGAATGTTGATGGTGAATGTTGGGTTTCAGTCGCTGTACTGAAGTTGGCCAAATGTAACTGATGTGGGAAGTGCGAAAGCAAAGCCTATACCGCTACAGTAAAGATCTCAGCTGCACCGAAATGTCCATATATCAGTAGCACAAATCCTGCGAAAACAGATTCTCTCAGTGCATGTGGGATAGACTCCGAAGACAACGATTGAGTCAATGACAACGAACAACTACCATCTATATACCTGTGTATTTGTGACACTACATCCCGTTATGATCGACGATGTGGTTTTAAAAACTAGTCAGTGGACAACAAGACAGACAAGTGTCAAATAAAACAATAATATAATATGTAATCACATCGTGAACAGTCTTGTTGTGAATATTTTCGTTTGATTCAACAGGCTGCATATTATCGAAATTACAAAACCATTCGACACTTACTTTTGCCATTTACTGTATCTTGATGCGTAACTATATCATGTATTGCATCTATTAAATCACGGATAGTTACAGTGGGTAAAACACGAGTGTTAGTCTACATATATAGTTGCGCACGATTGACAATAAGTGATATTACAATTAACGTATGAGCATAACACGAAATTCTCCATAGGGTTAAGTGTTAAATTTTGATCGCAACTGTACCCAGCAAGAATCATCTGATCACATCCATCCTTTTAAAAACTACGTCTGTGTTTCATACTTAGTATTTTTTAGAAATATCAGTACGCGCATATCATAATACACAAAATTTATCAAAAGTACTAGAATCCCCATAGGGCTCAGTGTTAAATTTTGATCACAACTGTACCCAAAACGAATTAACCGATCACATAAATTTTTTCAAAAATACATGTAACAGTCATATCTAGTAGTTTGGAGAAGTTTCAAATCGCACCGATCACCATACGTCAGATGGCACCATCTATCGTTTTCTGTAAATACGAAACGCTCTCTAAATTATGTTGACCCCGATTTAGTACGACCCGCCAAAATTCAAGAATGGAAACAAGTGAATCCTGAAAACACACCTACTAGGCATATATAATCCGTTTTCAGATCGCTTTTAACAAACCAAAAATGCAAAATGACATAAGGAATCCGATTAATAGTTACAAATTCAGCTCTAGTATGCCATTGGTGAGCAGATAGTTCAGTGTGATATGAATTGTTTTTGTTGATGTCTTTTTTACCGTGTATATTAATTATTGTTTAACTTCTAAACAGCACTATCCCTGAGATAACTAATTATTTACATGTGCAATTTGTTTTAACATGAGAATAAACAGTTCTTGTACATCATATACTTATTCTAGTAGTTCACCCAAGGTAAGGCCTGACATGAGCTTGACCTCTGATTTCCTGAGGCTGTACCATACAGGATGCATCGGACCTCTCATTAGATTATGCGGAGTGAGCTAGAGGTGGAACAGCTGTGATTTAGGATAAAAAAAAATTCCAACATGGAGACCACACCAAGCCGAAATGAAATTGTCACATCACTTTCCAAAATATACTCAGACACCCATTATACCCGCCACAAATTGGGCGAAAGTAAAGTCTAGAATACAAAGTTTCAAATGGACCCTAAAATGTTTCTAAATTCCCAATTGTGACAAAGATCTATGCTATTGGTTGCCACATTTGGGGTGAATTCGTCCAGATCACTTGAAAAAAAAAAATACCCAGGTACCCCATTATACCCAGCCGTAAATTGGGCAAAAGTGTAGTCTGGAATCCTAATAAACCCTAAAATGTTTCTAAATTCTCTTCAGTATGATATCACTAAGATTAGTTTATATAGCCGACAGCTAAATTAGTTTTAAAAAAGCATTAGTTTTGAGTATGACTTCGTGTTCTCTGTCGCATATCACGACATCAATATTCCCCAATCTCAGTCAGGCATGGTGTGATCAAAGTCATTTCCCTGACATTAAATATGACTTTGGTCGTCGAAATTGCTACAGTCATGCAGTCTGAACTTGGTCGCATATTCCAGGCAATGTTATTCCTGTGTACCAGAATCTATTTTAGTTAGATCAAAGTTCAGCTGCTGCCGATTGATCAGAACTGAAAGGGGCTTCATCGGCCTGTGTGTTTATTTGACAATTTTTAACATTTATTCACAATATTATAACCACCATGTACTGTTTTAGATATAATAGAGTGACCATACTTACCATTTACCTTACCATGCAACGCCTAAAACAACTGTAAATTTGAACGTGCTTGTGTGTCAGGGGCATGGTGTTTCTAAGGGGTATTTGGGGCGGGCCACACACCATGCGGTCTAATTGGCCGAAATCCGAACCGTTCTCGAAAATGGTCCATACACCATTTTCTCCCCCTCGGGCGGTACCTACATGGGGGTGAGGGTGAGCTGTTTTCTAGGTGGTATTTGTTTTGTGGGCCACCCTTTGTTTGACCTAAATTGATGAAGGGGCCAAGAAATGGCATGGGTGCCCTATTTGAACCCTCTTGATGGTGGCCATTTTGGGTTGGGGTGGGGTGGGTGGGCTGAATATTTAGATTGGCTTGGGGACCACCCTAAAACACCCTTTGACCTAAATCGTGCATGGGTGCCCTATTTGGACCCCTCTGGATGGTGGCCATTTTTGGAGCAGGGTAGGGTGTGTGGAAAGAGTGCCTTGAAGGTCACCCTACAACTCCCTTTGTTTAACATAAATCAATAAAGGGGCTGGAAAATGGCAAGGGTGGCATATTTGAACCACTTTGGGCGGGGCCAATTTGGATCAGGTTGGGGTGAATATTTAGAATGGCTTGGACGCCACCCAACAACTCCATTTGTTTGACCTAAGTCAGTCAAGGGATCGAGAATGACATGTGTGGCCTATTTGAACCCCTCTGGATGATGGCCATTTTGGATCAGGGTGAGGTGAATATTTAGATTGGCTTGGGGGCCACCCTACAACATGCTTTGACCTGAATATGTAATGCCGATAAATGGCATAGGTGCCCTATTTGAACAACTCTGGGTGTTGGCCATTTTGGATCGGGTGGTATGAGAGGGTTGAATGTTTTGATTGGTATTGGGAGCCACCCTACAACACCCTGTGTTTGACCTAAATCGGTCAAGGGGCCGAGAAATGGCATGGGTGCCCTATTTGAACCCCCCGCTGGATGGCGGCTATTTTGGATCGGAGTGGGCTGAATATTTAGATTGGCTTAGGAGCCACCCTACAACACCCTTTGTTTGACCTAAATCGGTCAAGGGCCAAGAAATGGCATGGGTGGCCTATTTGAACCCATCTGGACCGTGGCCAATTTGGATCAGAGTGGGGTGAATATTTAGATTGGCTTGGGGGGCCACACTGGTTACAAGCAACTAATTATATAGAGTTACGCTTCTTGAATTTGTGTAGGGGATACTCGAGTCGGCATAAAAAAAAATTCTGGCTGCTGATTGGTTGATTATCATTGAGGGAAATATCCCTAAGCGGGAACAGAAAATCATAGCCTACGTAAATATGGCAACCATGTATGTTTAGATGTCCAGGAAGAGTCTAGTGGGGTCCCGAAGTTATGGAAGGGGTCTGGGTATTTTTATGCTGCTGATTTTTGTGCAGTAAATGGGGTAGTTGTGAAAATGCAAGATTATCGTTTGAAAAAAATACCGAAAAGGGCGCGTTTGTTGTCACAGACTGGTGCAGCGGATGACGTTCTAAGGGAAAATTGACTACTTGAAGTTCAAATAGGCTTAACCCATGGCCGACGGGACTTCTAGTTAACACTGTCGCCTATGGAAAATAATTAGGTGTTTGTAACTACACTACAACACCCTCTGGATTGGAGTTGTTGGGTGACCCCACCCCCCCCCCCCCCCCATTACACCTGTTCAGCCCACCCAATCCAAAATAACCACCATCCAGATGGGTTCAAATAGGACACCCATGCCATTTCTCGGCTCCTTGACCGATTTATGTCGAACACAGGGTGTTGAGCGGTGCCTCCCAAGCCAATCAAAACATTCACCCCCTTTGTTTGACCTAAATATACAATTTATCGAATAAGGCATGGAAGTCACATTCGTAACCATATCGGTAGAAAGTCTGTTCCAAAATGAACAAAATCGAATGAAATTTACAACTTGTGGAAAATTGAATAGATAGTCCAATAATAAAAGTGAACAAGCGCTACGAGGAAGAAACATTTCAGAGTATAGGTCAAAGGGAAACTTTTGATAAGAGAAGTACGAATTATCTCTTAATATTATCTTGCGAGAGAGCAAGCGAAAGCAGGGAATCGTATACTTGTAAGGGTTTAATTATTTAACAAAATACACTCATGCTACTTGTAAATTACCAATGGGCCTACGTATTTTCACTTCTGGGTGGTTATATATCCAATTTTGTTGTTTTCGTGGCAGCATGGCTTGGAGTTGCGCCATTTTGACAGCCATTTCATGGCCGCGGTTACATTATGTTCTCTCCTTGTTATGGAGGAGTACTAATTAAGGCGTTCATCTGTCGCCGATGATGAGGGAAAATGGTAGAAAAACCTACTTCCCAAGGCCGAAAAATTTACATTTTAAAAATATTTCTGTAAAACTATTTCTCAAAGCGGATTTTAGCGTACGGGTATATCGGGGGGGGGGGGTGGAAAAATTTTTCAGGCACGTATGGCATTTTTTCCCTTTCGATCATTTTTTGTACCCACCCACCCCCACCGCCAAATTTTTTTCCGTTTTCGGCAGTTTTTTCCGACCATTTTTTGACACCCACCCCCCTTTTAACACTAAAACAGAGATTTGCGGGGGGGGGGGATTCACTGTAAACAGCTGTATATGAATTTCTGTGCATACTATGTATCATGGATGTTAACATGGACATGTAAATAGGAATGAGTCATTTTGAGGTCATTCGGCCAAAAAAACATGGCTGCCAGCGGCCATCTTGGATTTCAAAATTTGCAACAAAATACAACACGATAACTGCCTGCAGTCAGTTTACCAGTTAGAATTACATTATTTCTCTCATTCAAAGTGGTTTTGAAGCCCAACTCATTGCCAAAACACTAAAAAAAACAAGCAGGAATTTTTTTTTTTAGTTGCGGAATAAATTGCTTGTTGGTGGCTTTGACCACCCACCCACCCCGGCATACGTGTCGGAATTTATTTTTTTCACCCCACCCCCCCCCCCCCCCTTGGTATATTGGATAAATATTATAGAGATTATATTCCTCTTCAATATGGAAAAAAACCACAAACTTAGTCCATTTTTTATGCGTTCTAGGTCAAACCTTTTATCGAACACAGGGGGCCGGTAATTTTTTTTTAATTTTATTATATTATTTTGAGCAGGGTCACAGCTCGATTTTCGAAGAAATCACACCAATTCTACGAAAATGGCTTCAACATATTTAAAAAAAAAAACCAAATTCACAGTTTTACACCTTGGAACCTAAACATTATTCTTCAAAATATATATTTATAAAATAAAAAAAGATATATCAAATTCCCAGGCCCCTGTGAGTAGATCTATGCAAGCGAAAGGGGGCTGATTTGGACGTTATCATAGATGTACCTCCCGAACGGATTGTTTTGTTAATAAACGACCAATAAAGTGTGCTGAAAACACGAACCAATTTAATTTTAAGGGAGATAACCTCGTGGCTAAGCCCGATGATGGTTACCGCTAATAGATACGAAGCTTCGGTACATTAATTATTATTCATATATTACTATATTTAAAACAGATTTATGCATACAGTCGGCGTCGAAACAAAAACATGAATGTACCGATTCTTCGTGACATTCAAGTTAAATGTTCAATAATAGAAAATTATACTGTGACTGCTCCATTCAACATGAAGTTAATCAAGGTGTATCTTTATTAATAACAGTATAAAGTACTGTCGAAATCAGAAGAAACATGTGGGGCCCCCTGGGTAGCCTACTTATCCCCCAACACTGTGGAGGTTTTTCATTCAGTTGATGTACCGAAGCTTCGTGACATGTACAGAAACATGGCATCAAACGTTGAAATGAGAGTATACAGTTCTGTCAAAATCTGGCGAAAAATGTGACCTTTCATCCTTAACCCCAAATATGTGGCGGTCCCAGTTAGCCTGACTTGAGGTCCCAGTTAGCCAAGGTCCCAGTTAGCCAAGGTCCCAGTTAGCTGGATACCTTATATATGGGTGGGTGTAACAAAGTGTGTAATTTTGACATATTACACGATGGGTTAATATATAATCCGATGCTATTTATGGTCTGAAATGACTAATATCGAGGTTTCTGGTGACCGTTCAACGTTTGATAACATTTATTGTCCCGGTTTTGGTATATTCTTGGAGTTCTGACCAGGGGTGGCGACAGGATTTCCCCGACGGAGGGGCTATGGTCCCCGACAGGGGGGCTAGACCGGTGACCGAAGGTCATCGGCGGCTGCCGAAGGCAGCCCCGGGGAGAGCGCGAGAGGGGAGTCCCCTCTCGCACGAAATTTTTGAAAATACATAGCCTGAGATCGATTCTGGAGTGTTCTGGTGTCAACATACACACTGTTCTAGGGGATCATAATTGTCACTTTTTCGAGCATTTCTGAATTTTATGACGTCATTGTCAAATAATATTTGGTCTTCTTGTTTGACACCCATTACAGGGCTGTTTTATGGCGACGCATAGGGAACGGGAAAGGGAAGATTCGGCAGTGTGAGTCTGTGTGGAATTTGTAATACATGTAATACGACACACACGTATGGGAGGCCGTTTTCACATTTATTCCTGATTTGCACTTAAGCGCAAATAATTCTTGTTATTTGCGCTTAAGCGCAAATAAATCCAGTTATTTGCGCTTAAGCGCAAATAATAGAAATCATTTGCGCTTAAGCGCAATTCATTTGCGCTTAAGCGCAAATAAATATCAAGAATCTTTTAGGGAAACTATTTGCGCTTTAAAAGCGCAAATCATTTGCGCTTAAGCGCAAATAGATCTTCCTTTTTAGAAAAACCCCCTTCATATCAATGGCTCAAGCCTTGCTACCATGTGATCATAAGGGGAGAACTTCCAGTGATGCTTTGCCAAATAAAAATGAATGGGAACAGTTCATTGTGCAACCATGTCCTACTCCGAAGGCTATGAAAGACATATTTCACATTCAAGCTATTACCCCCATAAGATTTTTAGGAAGGTCTAAACCAATTAAGTTATCATTTTTCATTAGGAATCCATTTTCCCTCCTTTTTTCATTTGAACTTGGGGCAGCTGGGTGTACATGTACATCATCTATGAGTATTACAATGCAAATATCATTTCTAAATAATTATGGATGTTGATCTAACTATGACAACATTGAGTAGGATTTTGCGAACAATTTTTAATTTATGATGGATGACAGGACTGTTCAGTCAGCAAATGAAAGATACTCATTAAAGTCTGAATTGGATCAGTGTATTTGGAGAGGATTAAACCCTTGAGCCGAATCCATAATTATTTAGAATTAGAAATGAAATTCACATTCCTGGTATTGTACTAGTACATCCAGCTGCCACAATGAAAATGAAAAAAGGAGGGAAAATGGATTCCTAATGAAAACAATAATTTGGACTAGCCCTTCATAAAAATAATATGGGGGTGATAGCCTCAACTTATATTTGCGCTTAAGCGCAAATGATTTGCGCTTAAGCGCAATTCATTTGCGCTTAAGCGCAAATATTGTATTTGCGCTTAAGCGCAAATGAATTGCGCTTAAGCGCAAATGAATTGCGCTTAAGTGCAATTGGGGAATAAATGTGAAAACGGCCTCCCATACACACGAGGATGGTGACGGCATCTATGACACCCTAACCCTATAGTTCCATGCACGAATTTAATAAGTATACGATATGACTCACGGTAGTCTCACGAGTGACTCGTGTCGAGTCTGTCGGACTAAAAATAGAACTCTGGTAATGTGATTCATTAACTCTGCACGCCCACGTCGATTTGTTAATCACCAGTGCACGTGTTTCGAGTCGCGGATTTTCCAATGTTTATCATCTTTGCATAATTTTATCTCCCCGACGAATTTGGCAGATATCCCCGACGGGGGGGGGGCTGACCATCCCCGACGGGGGGGGCTGTACATAGCCCCTGACCCCCCCCCCCCCCCCCCCCTTGGCGCCACCCCTGGTTCTGACACGTCACGAAGCTTCGGTACATGTCACGAAGCTTCGCTACATTGGACGAAAAACCGCCACAGCTTTGGGGTTAATGATGCAAAGTAACATTTTTCGCCCGATTTCGATAGAACTGTATACTCTCATTAGATAAATTATCGTATAATTCATAAAATTGTACTATTTGTTTACGAGCAATTTTTTTTTATTCTTGCTGTACTCTAAAACATGAGCTCATTAGAATATGCAATACATGCTCCCCGTAGTCATTACTTCCAAATATAGATTATTTATAGGCCTAGGTGCTTGACATCATTTCCATATGTAAATAAAGGGTATGCATATTTATAATATTATCTTGAATAATAATTAATGTACCGAAGCTTCGTACCGCTTAGTTGTAATCGTGATAAATTGGCGAGTTTGTGATGTTTACTATCACAATTTTGAGGTATTTCAACTCTCTTGAAGAAGCCTTAGAGGGAAGTTGCATTGCAACAACAACATCAACTCTAATTGCAATCAACTGTCTCTTGCCTTGGGCTTGGTTCTATAATTTTCGCGCATATTTGTGACTAACTATAAACTAAAGAACCTTCATCTGTTCATCTGCCATCTGGAGACCCCATTGATTGATTGAATCGATAATTTGATTGTTTGGTTGAGATTGATTGATTGGCAATGGAATGGAACATTGCTGAGTTTGTATCTGACATAGTGACAGCTTATAATCAAACTTCAAAGTAAAAGTATCATACTAAAATTACCACAAAAAAAAAAATGCAATCAAACATTGACATCGAAGCACTCAGAAGTTCCACTGAAAGCAAAACAGAATGGCAAGTCCGGAAGAAATTTCTTGAAGCTCACGTCAACAAACTTTCCATAGATCGGCTAACAAGTTTGTCAACATGTTTTGTAAATGTGGAATTACGAGGAAGCACTTACCCTCCATCTATAATGGGTCAATTAAAACAGATGAAAGAAACAATGGGTCCTCTCGATGACCTTGTTGAAATGAAAGAGCGAAAAAAAGCTGCAACATATAAATCCATATCATTTGTAAAGGCATCCACCAGCGATGATGTCAAAAATGAAAATAATTATGATTCTCCAAAAGAGTTACCTGTCGCTGTGAGCACATCTTATGAGGAGCCAAAAGCAGTACCGGTATCATTTATGTCAACACATTCTAACTTATCTACTTGTGGTTCTTATCCCAGTTCTCAAACATCTCCAAAAATTGTGAAGTTAGCTTCTGTATCTTTTGTAAAATCTTCAACTGATTATCACAGTACAGATTTGTCAGTTAACAGGAAAGCTACAAAGCGAAGTGCTGATTTTGACAATGAGGACTCTTCTAAAAAGTTATGCACTGAAGAATTGGATAATGTTGACAATGATCTTACTAACCAGTTTCAAATGGTAGCCAAAGAGTTTGCAAGTGCTAAAGGTTTGAATGATGTTGAAAAAATTCACATCGCTTGCCAAAGGCTCAAGTTAACAGTCAGTTCTGACATCAATAAATGTGAACTGGGATCTGGTTTTAGATGTCTTGTGAAAATTTGTGATGTTGATGTAGCTATTGGGGAAGGTGGTAGTAAGAAAGTCGCCAAAAATGATTCTTTCGAGAAGGCAGGAGTGCTACTTGGTTTTCCATACCTACAAGTTGTAACTAGTAGCGATGATCAGATGGAACTCCATGTTTCAACTGAACCTTTCACTTCTAAAGCAGATTCATCTTCCCAGACTGGTAATGGAAATGACGCACTGGAAAACATAGATACATGTATTGATACTGATAGCTGCCTTGACTCTAACAACCAGATAGATCTTTGTTTTCCTGACTGCCAAGAAGATGTATTGTTCACACCAGACATAAAGACGCAAGAAAGCAATTTGTCTCAATTTCAACATCCTGGATTTTGGAGGCCTGTGTCAGACTTCATCATTGTTAAGCGTGTACAGAAAGAAACAAGCTCCATGAATGATATATCAGTCATCCGTCAGAGCGCAAACTTCTGTAAGATGCTTCTTGTAACAGATTTCCAAAAGGAAGAAGGATTTCATAGGTGCATGATAACCGTGGAAGGAGAGGTCATTTGCTGCTGTAAAGGGCCTGACAAGAAAATCTTAAAGTTATTTGCTTCCACAGTTGCTTTAAAAAGACTTGAAGCCAGATGTTGGTCTCTGTTGGTTAAAAAGCATGATGACTCAACTAAAGCTCATCTTACGAAAGAAGATGTCCTTGGAGACATTGAGAAAGCTTCAACTGCGATCAAAGACACTAATATTGGAAATCAACTGCTGAAGAAAATGGGATGGAAAGGTGGCGGAATTGGTAAAGAAGGAAATGAAGGGATTGCAGAACCGATATCTGTTGACCAAGTTGTTCAGCGTGAAGGACTCGGGTTAAGTGCAACTAAAAATATATCTTCTGACTTTCCATCAAAAATTAGGGAAGTGATTCAAAATTACGTGAAGTCAGATAAGGAAGAGGACTTAGCATTTGAGCCCTTGTTTACGAAGGATGAAAGGGCTGTTATTCATCAGGAATCCCAAAAGCTTGGGCTCAAAAGTCATAGTTATGGAAAAGGTGAAACCCGTTACTTAGTACTCAGTAGGAAGAGATCAGTTTCTGAGTTACTGAATCGTGTCAGAGAGTCTGGTGGTAGTACCAGTAAATATGACTTACTACCACCTACAGGCGACTCACAACATTGTGTACCAGCATTCCCATCGCAGCCTCATATTCAACCTCCAGCACCTCCAAAGAAAGCTGAACCGAAAACGAAACCGAGGCAATCATCTGAATATAGACAAACTTCAGTAGATTCGTTTGTTCCGAGAGGCAGAGGTCAGTGGCAGTCACGAGGAAACTTTCAGAGACCTCCATATTCTGAAAATTATGGAAGACAACAAGGACCGCCTTATGGACAAAGGGGTTCATCTCCTCATTACATGCCTCGATATGGTGGTCGACCTCGTCGTGGTTATCAATCATTTTCTTATTAGTTCTATTTGCTGGAATCGAAGTTGAGCTGCATGTTATTGTACATTGTCTGTATATATATTATCAGTTATGCTTGCTAAATAATTCATGGGAACCAGTACATCAACAATCCCAATTTCCATGGAAACGCTCTCGACAATGACCACAGGTCTTTGACAAAAGCTTTTGGAAAAAAGCACATCAATAATACCTAAACATAAGACAAGGTTTCTCACTCCTGAAGTTGAGAATTTCCACATTTCTTTAAAAAGTCATCAGAAATGCAATATTATATAAAAAGGGTACATTATCATAGAACAGTAATTTTCCTTTGACAATTCCCTTCAATTTGATAGTTAGTATACCTATGGTTCAACCATACATGTGCACTTAGCGACAGTTGCGATAAATCACTGAAACCATCTGACACTGGCGTAAAAGTGGTTGAACATGACTGTCTGGTCTCTTAGCAGACTTTAATGACAATGATATGAGGAAATAGAATACTAGTACATGTACATGTATATGAATAAACTACTCAAATCCCTGGAATATTTCCAGAGTTTTATTTGACCATTTCCCCCCCCCCCCCCCCCCCCCCCCCGCTAGTTTCCAAAGTAACCTACATATATCTCCTGCTGTCACTAGCTGTACATATACACAGTTGATCCAGATATCAAAATGAAGGGAATTATTTCTGGAATATTATTGTCCTAGATCATATTTAATTTTAATGTACATTTTTATGTTTACCCATACCATAGTATGGTATTAAACATAGTGTCGTTGTCCGGATTGACCACTCGTCGTTAGTCCGTCTGTCTGTCTGTAGACACTTTACGCATGGTGCGATAACTCAAACACTTTCTATCCGATCGGAACCAAGTTTGGTATATGGGTTTCTCAGCCCAAAATACAGATCAAGTTCTATTAAATATGGGTTTGATCCGAGTATTTTTGATGGAGTTATGGCCCTTTTTCGACTTCTAATTCATGCATGCTGTTATAACTCAAACAATTTTTATCTAATCTGAACCAAATTTGGTAGGCGAGTTTCTCAGCCCAATATACAGATCGAGTTCGAATATGGGTTTGATCCGATAATTTTTAATGGAGTTATAAAATATATCAAAAATACACAGTTTGCACTGTCCAGATAGAATCTAATAAATCAGGTTTACAATGCCATGAAGTTCTCTTCTGGCACAGAGCAACAGAGACAGTATCCAGTTACCATGTATCTCTCTTGCATTGAGTTAATTAACTGCAGGGAGATGTGTTGGCCATATGATGACTCATGAAATATCATAGATGGAATGTCTATACTATTTTATATGCATGTTAATTTTATCTTAAAAGGCATAATCTGGTTTTTAGCTCACCTGAGACAAAGTCTCCGGTGGAGCTATAGTCATCACTCCTCGTCCGTCGTCCGTCCGTCTGACCGTCCGTCGGTCAACAATCATCTTCTTCTCCAGTATCATAAGGCCAAATGAGTTCATATTTGGTGTGGATGTTCCCTGCTTGACTCAGACTCAGATTTGTTAAAATAAGGTCACTGAGTCAAATAGTTGCGAAGCTAGGGCCATAACTCTTTCCCGCCATAGTAATTCTTAAAACAACTTCTTTTCAAGAACAATCAGGCCTATTTAGCTTATATTTGGTATGGAAGGTCCTTGAGTGACTGGGGGTCAGATTTGTTCAAATGGGGTCACTGGGTCAAATAGGGGCAGAATCAGGGACATAACTCTATTCTCCCTAGTAATTATTAGAATGACTTCTTCTCCAGAATCATCAGGCCGATTTAGCTAATATTTTGTATGGTGGGTCCTTGTGTGACTGGAGTTCAGATTTGTTCAAATGGGGTCAGTGTGTCAAATAGGGGCCGTGTCAGAACATAACTTTAAAAAAAAAAAAAAATATTTTTTTTTTAAATATTGTTAAATTTAAATCCTTGCTCAATTCAAAAAACAGATCACAATTCAAAATGAACCAATACAAAAATATTTTTGTATTTTTTTAGACACAAAACACCCCATTCCACCCCTTTCCCTCCTCACCCCTCTACACCCCTGTCCCCACTACCACCCCCCCCCCCCCAATCTGCGCCGCCCTGCACCCACTGCAGTCAAGAAAAAATTAATTAGAAAAACTGACACCTTGTAACATCCATAAAGTATGGTATTAGCCCCAGACAGAAAGAGTTAATAACAGTCATCAATTCAGATGTTATCTAGCTGGCTGACAGCTAGGTGTAAACAGTCATGCTCTGTGTGTATCATTAACATATCATATCAAAGCAAAATGCTGTATGTCTGACATTTGCAGAATGAGGTCCCCAGAGGGTGAATTTAGTGATGCTACTCTGCACAGTAGGCTAGCATCACCAAATACACTCTCCAGGGACCTCATTCTGCTTAGGCTTCATCTTCAGGGAAGTATACAGGTCTTAAATTGACATTTCTACTTACTTTTTCCCTTCTGTTCAGTTTCTATATTCCCTAATTTGCTGTCAGAAGATAAAATTGATAATTGAAGTGCCCAATGGGTGCATGCACATCACCAATTAACTGGACAACTTCAATCTGTTCCTATGTCTCCCATGGCAGTTGAGGCCTAAGCATAATGAGGTCCACAGAGGGTGAATTTGGTGATGCTAGCCCACCTCACAGGATTGCAGCACTAAATTACCCTTTAGTGACCTCATTCTGCAAAAGTCAGACACTATATTCAGGCTTGGCTGTTCCACTATTATATTCTTAACCACCACCTATCCAGTTGTACTCATTATACCCTGATTTGCAAAGAAAACTTGGGGGGGGGGGTATATTGGATTGAATTTGTCTGTCAGTATGTCCTCCCGTCCATCCCTCTGTTGGGATGTTTCCATCCGTCCATCAATTTTGTTCTTCTCCACATACATATTAAAGACCGAAATGGTTTATATATTTTGACTCACATTCAGATTTGTTCAAATGAGTTCATCAGGTCATATAGGTGAGAAGCCAGGGCCATAACTCTTTCCCTCCATAGTAATTCTTCAGAAACCATCAGGCCTATTTAGCTTTTGGTATGGAGGGTCCTTTGGTGAGTGGGGTTCAGATTTGTACACGTGAGGTCATTTTTAGGAAACTTTTGAGGAAAATCAGTTTTCTTCAACTCTTAAAATCTACCGTTTGAAATTTCTAGATGAATAGATCTCATAGATGGGGATTCACATTTGTTCAAATAAGGGCAGAGATAAGAGATTTAACTCTCAACCACCCACCCTACCTGTATGTATGCTGTTTGATACTGGTATAATAATATATAGATTCCTATTGATTTCTAAGCTGCCTGGGTGGAGGCAATGAGGCTGTAGATTTGATTTTTCAACCAGTAACAGTCCACATTTTCCTACTTCGGGTTAAACTGTTCGACCGAAATCGCCACAAATGTTAACAGGTCTATTTTGCTGATATTTAGTATGAAGGGTTCTTTGGTATCTGGTATTGAAATTTATTCAGATGTGGTCACCAGGTTAAATAGGGTGGGACCAGGGACATAACTGTATGTCTCTATAGTCATTCTTAAATTGTCTTCTCAAGAGAGGTTGGACTATTTAGCTTACATATAGTATGCCGATCCTTTAGTGACTGATATTCAGATTTGTTAACATCAGGTCAACCTGTTAAGAAATGACGGGGGCTATGAGGAGTTAACAATTTTAGGTTTAAAAAATCATTGAAATACCAAATTCATTAAAACATCTTCCTTGGAACTACCTAACTGATTAATCTGACATACATGTATGGTGTTTTGGGTCCATGGATAAATGGGCTTCAAACATGTCTAAATGGTTTTATAAAAAGGTGCTTGTGAGATTGGAAATTTCCAAAAATTGAGAAAGTTTGAGATGTCGGTTGTGAAATTCCAACCCAAGACTTGGGAGTCTGGAGCCCGGTCGGGAGGGGACTTGTTGAGCTGGAGGAGGGGGGTGAACAGTGGGCAATTTCATGGTGGATATTCACCTTGAAATTACCCACTACACTACTGAAGCCTCTCTAGCCACATATCATGTTTAGATCTACTTTTTTCAAAGTGCTTATGAAAATTTCTGACTATTGTGGTCTCCAGAGTCCCAGTCTCATCAGTCTTTGCAGTCTGGTGAGCGACCCCACAGTCTTTGACTGTCTTGTATTGTTTAATAGCATTAGTATTGGAGGTTAAAGGTACTACTCAATCCGAACAGAGGGTCCCCATCTCAACAGATTCCAACAACAACAATCCGATCAGAGGGTCCTATATTACTATTTCTTTGGCTTTGGGAGTAAAAAATATTTGCTTCGAGTCGAGGAACCAATCAAACAAAGCTCAGAGTTATTAGATATTGATTTTTGAAATTTTTTATTTACTCGAGATGAGTTATAATAATTGCCTTCAACTGCCGTAATCTGCTCGGGATGTGTACACCAAAATCTATTCAAACAGACAAGGATGGATAACTCTAAAATCAAGTGGTAATAATAACGCAATTTTGACTGAGTTCTGGGCCAGAAAGTATTCCCGATAATGAAAAATAATAGATTTCTAAAATCGATATCTAACAAATCTGAGCTTTGATGGGTGACTCCCTCGACTCGAATCAAATATTTTTGACCCCCGAAGCCATTGAAATAGTAATTGAGAGGAGTTTTATCGGATTGAGCACCTTTAATAATGTGATTGTGTTTAGTAGATTCGTTGGAATTTTGTTGGTTGCATGGGAAGACAACTTTGGTTTTCAAATTTTTTTAAACTTGAGAGCTCTGTATCAGTCTATGAGAACAAAATAATTGTTTATAACACTTTTAGAACTGTAGGTCTAGTTTGTTTTATTTATATATTAATGGAAAGCTTTTTCAACATTGATTTCAATTGATTACAAATGTGAATTGAAATATTAAAGGGGCACACCAGGTTTGATACATTTTTATGTTTACCCATACCATAGTATGGTAAACATAGTGTCGTTGTCCGGATTGACCACTCGTCGTTAGTCCGTCCGTCTGTCTGTCTGTCTGTCTGTCTGTAGACACTTTACGCATGGTGCGATAACTCGAACATTTTATATCTGATCGGAACCAAATTTGTTATATGAATTTCTCAGCACCAAATACAGATCGAGTTCGAATATGGGTTCGATCCGAGTTTTTTTTACGGAGTTATGTCCCTTTTTCAACTTAGAATACATGCATGCTACCATAACTCAAAAAAAAATTTATCTGATCAGAATCAAATTTGGTATGCAAGTTTCTCGGACCAAAATACAGATCGAGTTTCGAATATGGGATTGATCCGATATTTTTTAAAGGAGTTATGGGCCTTTGATATAGAATTTCTGCATATTTTGATAAATCAACCAAATTTAGTATGCGAGTTTATCAACTCAAAATACAGATCGAGTTTGAATATGGGTCAGATCCTGTTTATACCAGAATTATGGCCCCTTTTAACTAAGAATTGAACAGATTTGATATTTGCTTACAATATATAACTGTAGCAGCTAAGAGAGACTAGAGATAATCTCTATTATTTCGGCCAATTTGGCCGGTTACTTCATGTGACTTTTTCATCTGACGTGTGTGTCGGATAATTGATCTGGAGGATTTATGTAAAATGTTAGCCCAAACTACATTTCCAAGTAACGATGGTTTTGTTGTTTATTTTGAGGAAAAATACCGCGTTAGATGAATTCAGCCCAAATATGTTAACAGTTGTCGTGTCAAACATTCGGCAGTAGGTTAGCGTTATTTAGTATTTGTGGATGTCCTTTAACATGGGGAAAATAGACTACTGCGCTTGAACGAGCATGTGAATTTGTCGTTTTTAATGTACAGCAACTTGATAATCAATAACAGAGGCATTCTCTGTCAAATAAGGTCGCTCTATTTACGGTATTAATTGCGGAACTTTCTAAAGTAAACTACGCGTAAACGGATACATACGGTAAATTATAGAATGTGCCGGAATCGGCCTAATCGCCCCATGGCCAACTCGCCCAGTCGACGTGTGTCAATTCGGTACCTACTATAACATGTACCCCCGAGTCCGATTCGGAATAAAAGATGTATACGGGTGTTATATAGCGTTTGGTCCGTTGTTTCTCAATGAATATTATTGAAATTTGGTGTATATGTCCGGGCTGGGACATGGAATACAACAACGTTTGAATTGTTTTTAAATTTACAAATTTGTTGATTTTATTCAATTTTTTTTCGTTCTGAAAACACACTATAAAGTGTATATAATATAATAACGAACACGAGACATACATAATTTATAAACTGTTAACAAAAGATATCAAATTCAATACATGACAAAGATGACTCAGTGGACTTTATAAAGTGAACATAAAAACATTGAGGTAAGAATCTTTTTAAGGAATGCAACTTTATTTAATGATAATAAACACATAAATTAAAATAACAAACATGAGACATACATGATTTATAAACTGTTAACAAAAGATATCAAACTCAATACATGACAAAGATGACTCAGTGAAGTTTATAAAGTGAACATAAAAATATTAAGGTAAGAATCTTTTTAAGCATTACTAAACCGTTTAGCACAGACCACAGTCCACTTCACTCATCCGATCATCACCAAACTTCATATTTATCTTGATATTGATCTATCAGATGAGAGCTATCAAATATTTTTTTAATTTCATAGGAAAAAATGGTCCCCAGCGGCCATATTGCATTTACGTTATATTTTATCGCGTCATGTCGATATCTAGTATTACTTAGAAATTTCACCTTTCCAGATTCATAATTGCTCCATTGACTGTAACAGATGAAATTATTCCCCTCTTCGGATAGAGTGTCACTGAAACTTTATTTTGTCAGACTGTCTGTATAATCACTGATTATATATGGCAATAATCTGTAATAAGATGTAGCACTATTTTATTTTATATTTACATGCAGTGCTGTTTTTATACATCAATTCTAATCCCCCTAGATCATCATGTGATCGATCATACATCGCGCGAGGACCTGGTTGAATTAAGGGGGGTTTTATGGATCACTTCTGTCCTCAAGCTAGAATATACTTATGACATTTAATGGCATGTTTCTAACGTGGAGGGTTAGATATGCTTGAGAAACCACCACTCTTTAATTCACACCAAGTTCTCAGCTGTCATGTTCGGATATTAGAACCCATAGCCATGATATATGGTTTATTTTGTGTATACTAGTAATATAGTTATCTTCAGTACCTTTATATACCAGTACTGTGTATAACAATGCATATAAATTAATCCATGTATACATGTATATTGATTCAACGGATTCAGTGGTTTTGTCCATCAGTCTATCAAATTTGCGGGGAAAACATGGCCACAAGCAGTACACCCTGCTAAATTTCGAATTTGAATCAATTGGCGCACCCTGCAGCCAGCTTTTATTGGAGAACTTTTTCTTATGTGGATATTTTGGGTCACCGCTAGATGTGAGCCATATTTTGTTCTCAAACTGTCCTTGTGAAGACATCACTGCCAGCGGTGATCTTCAATTTTACTATTTTTATGGCTAAATAATTTTGTTGATCCTACAGACGACACCCTTGTCCGATCGTCATCAGATTCCACAATTATCTTCTGGATAACCAGGGTGAGAGTAATCTAATTTTCCCGAATTTCGTTAAAAAACATTACCACAGGCAGCAATTTGACCCACCCGAAACACTCCTGGGACAAAAGTAACAGTAGGTATCAAATTTCGTTGAAATACTTCCGTTTTACCAGATTTGACCTTGAATTGATCTTTTTGAATGTCAAAGTCAGGTCGGGATCAAGATTTGACCCGTCCAAAATACTCCCTGGAAATAATTTCCCCTAGGTATCAAATTTCGTCAAATCTGTCCGGCAGTTTTCCCGACCATAGCTAACAGACAGACAAATGTCCAAAATATATATTAAACTAGCTGATGTACTCGACTTCGTTCGGGCTAGTTAGGGATTTTTTTTGTGATCGCTCCATCTGGACAGTACCCAGTATATACAGCGTCTGGCCAAACTATTGTTCAATTGGTCCAGAAACATGCCTATATCAGCACGTTCGAGAACATGGTCCCACGTGAAATTGGACCCGTCCATATTGCTCCCGGGATCGAAGTAGTCCTACACACAAATTTTTAGTCGGATCGGTCAAGGTCCAGAAACATGCCTATGAGCGAGGTCAAGTTGACACGTTAAATACCAAATTCGAGCAGTGTTAGAGTCTATAACACATACACACATGCATTCACGCATACACACATACATACATACATACAGACAGGTGTTTCAAAATGTATAATCGATAGCTACAACAATTCTATGGTAGATAGTTCACGGCCGACCTGATGCATGCATCTTAGTTTTCTTGTTGATACCTGGTAATGAAATCTGATACTCACTGCTGCACTTTAATAGCTATCTGTTTATTGCATTTCCATAGTGTGTGGACAGTGACTTCTCAGGATTTTATCAACTCCAACATAGCTCTCTGGTCTTGCCTGGATTTTGGGATTAATATTAACCCATTCCATAGACACATGATATCTGATAGGCAGATATTAAATTATATCTTTCACTTTGAGCCAGGTTCAGTAAGGATTTCTAAAAACATCAGAGGAAATGTCTTATTTTGACATTCCCTCTATTGCATTTGGGGTGCAGGATAATAATTATGTTGCTTGTATTCTTGAGACTGACTTATTGTGTGGGCTTCTAAATCCATATACATGTACATGCATTTATAGACTATTTTGATCAGTTCATTAGTGTGATTAAGATCAACCACTTGCTATCTCATTTAATAACTCAAATATTTGTCATTGATTATATTATATTTCAAGTCATAGTTTATGATAACACTCCCCTAACCTGTACAGAGAGGGTCATTTGGTTTAATTACTTTAAAATATTAACAAAATTAACCCACCCATTCCATAGACATACAGTATGCTATCCAATGTAATAAATCTAATATCTTCAATCTCATATCCCTGGTGACCTCTAGTTATCTCATAATTATGCATTAAAGCATGTTATATCCAATCATTATCAATCATATTTTACGAAATTTTTAAAATAGTTTATCTTTAACTGTTATGTATGGTTCTTCTGCCTGACTATGGACTGAGCTCTATAAGACTATATATCTATTTTAAACTGACTTAATAGGTTGGAATCAAATGCCATATCCATGTTCGTATGGAAGGTGCCCAATAAGTCTTATGCCACTTGTGAACTTAAAGGTACTCAATCCGATTTGATGGTCCCCATATCATCAGATTCCAACAACAACAGTTTTTGTGAAATTCCGCTTCTGTTATCAGAATCAATTAATTGCCCAAAAATAATGCTAACCACAGTCCACTATAGTATAAAATTGCCCAAAATCTGTTGTTTATCAACATTTTGTACAATGAAATTTTGCTACTTTGTCATATATCTGACACAAAAAAAAACACTTGATTTTAGAGTTATCCATCTTCATCAACTTTCATATGGCCACTAAATATTCCAGGTGGTTAAAGATAATAGATTTAAAAAATTGATATCTGCTTACTCTGAGCTTTGAGGAATGGGTTCCTTCGATTTGAATAAAATATTTTTTACCCCCGAAGCCAAATAAAAAGTAACTGAGGGGTGCTTAATCGGATCGAGTAGCTTTAATAGTAAGGTGTGAATTGTTGAAAAGGTTGCAGTAAGGATTTATGAAAATAGCTAATCGTTATCGCCAAGGTATGGGTTAAACATCTGCCGATCGTGATCGGCCTCTCGTTCTTGTACTCTGCATGAGATAAAACTTTTTATGTGTACCCATACCATAGTATGGTACACATAGTGTCAACGTCCGGATTGACCACTCGTCGTTCATCCATCCGTCTGTCTGTCTGTCTGTCTAGCCATCCGTAAACACTTTACGCATCATGCGATAACTCAAACATTTTCTATTTGATCGGAACCAAATTTTGTATACAGGTTTCTCAGCCCAACATACAGATCGAGTTCGAATATGGGTTTGATCAGAGTTTTTTTTACAGAGTTATGGCCCTTTTTCGACTTAGAATTCACGCATTCTGCCATAACTCACACATTTTTTTTCTTATTGACACCAAATATGGTATGTCAGATTGTCAGCCCACAATACAGATCGAGTTCGAATATGGGTTTGAACCGATTTATTTTAAAGGAGTTATGACCCTTTTTCTTCTTTTTTTTAAATCTAAATTTTTATTTTTTTAATGTTTTTTTTAGATTGAACTCCTTGCTCAATTTAACACACAAAAAATATTAAAAACTTTTATAATAATAACAAAATTATTTAATTAATTTTTTTTTTATTATTGACACTAATTATTTTAGTTGTTTACCATTAATTAGGTGTTATGTCCTGTTTTGAAAATATGAATATTTTATTGCAATAGTTGCATGTAATATAATGATATCAATAAATTACCACATGTGTGAAAATCCAATATCCAGAGTATCCAGTATTAATAGATGTCATTCCAAGCGAAATCTGTTATTAATTGAGTGATAACATATGTTACAGAGCTCTAGGGGGTGTAGTCCAGGAGATCGACCCCAAGAAATAACAAATGTTGCTCATTTTGACAGACAAGTGCTATCCAGTCTAATTTTGTAGTAAAATATATGCAGATTACGAAAATCCATGATAGCAGTGGTGAATTTGTAGCTTAATTTGCGAAATTTTCCGGCGACGTCATAGTACTACTAGTATTCCGGGAGCTAATATTGGTACCCTTGCAACCCTTGAGACATAACTTCTCCCCACTTATTTTGTTCCTTATTATGTCCTTCAACTTTTAAGCAATGTTAACAAGAAAAAAAAGTGGCCATATAGACTCCAGACAAAATGGCGTCCATCATGGCCGCTGTTTTTCAGACCAGACTCATAAGTCAGTTTTATGCAAATTATAGCGGTAAAAATCTTGTAAAATGTATACAAATGTATATATTGTCGTGAAGGTAAGACATAATGTCACTTTTTTGGGGCAAAATTGAAACTCAGCATCCAAGATGGCCACCAAAATGGCCTCCGGAAGTTGAAAATATAACTCTTTTTTTTACAAATATCTTCTAGATCGATTTATGCTGTTTGGAACTGGTGAGTAATGGGACTTTATTTTGTATATTAACTGATCATTGGGGCAATTCAATATGCACTTTTTGTGGTCCTAACCCCTTCCGTTCCCTCAAATATACAAATTTACAGAATGCGGTATAAAATTTCACACACAAAAATCACAATTGGGATTCTAGTCATATTTTAACAAGAAATGAACATAACTTTGTAATGTAAGTAATGCATATGATTACCTATGAATATTCCAACTCAATGGACCCAAAATTCTTACTTTGGCTCAAAATGGCCGCCAAAATATGGAAAATGGTAAATATTGCCCCAGCATGTCCTGCAATCGATTACAAGATGTGGATGATGTACAAAATTGGCTATTCTGCCTTCTATACATTGAATACTAACATGTCTGATGTACCATGGTTAATTGTTACTATTGTCACCACTGACATCACCAAAAATATTGGACTTTTCTCTCAAACACTTTACTTAAATATCGGCAAAAATTATGTTTGGACTATTTTTTCAATTAAAATGTAACTATCTTTGGGTTGAAAGGTGTTTATTGTTTTGGTCTATCTTAAATGTGTCACACTGCAGTATTTATAGACCAAATTGTTCGCCCGATTTTTGACAACTGTATAATCTCATTAAGTAGACCTGGATAAACTTTTTATATGCAGCCTGTGTCAGGGAGGACGCAGTTATATAGGAGTGGGTGTAATATAGTGTGTCATGTTGACGTATTTCTCGATGGGTTAATATATAATGCTATGCTAATTATGGTCTGAAATGACTAATATCGAGATTTCTGGTGACCATTCAACGTTTGATACTGTTTGATGTGACGCCATACTTGTGTATAAATTGGTCAAATGATACCCAAGGTGGCCTAGTCATTTTATACCTTTTTAGCTCAACTTTACTTTGTAAGTTTGAGCTATTGCCATGGCTTGGTATCCGTCGTCCGTGTGTGCGTGCGTGTGTGATTCGTCAACAATTTCCTTTAGCACGGGCTACAGGTCGTACCTTTGGTCGGATCATTATGAAATTTGTCATAGTTGTTGACATTGACATGTAGATGGGAACGAGTCATTTTGGTGTCATTCGGAAAAAAAACATGGCCGCCAGCAGCCATCTTGGATTTAAAAATTCAACCCATTAGCACGGGCCACAGGTCGTACTGTTCGTCTGATCATAATGAAATTTGTCATGGATGTTAATATTGACATGTAGATGGGAACGAGTCATTTTGGGGTCATTCGGCCAAAACACATGGCCGACAGCAGCCATCTTGGATTTTACTCTTTGCATGACTAAATCCTTTGGCATGAGCTACAGGTCGTACCTTTAGTCGGATCGTCATGAAATTTGTCACGGATGTTAACAATGACATATAGATGGGAAACGAGTCATTTTGGGGTCATTCGGCCAAAAAACATGGCCGCCAGCAGCCATCTTGGATTTTACTCTTTGCATGACTAAATCCTTTGGCACGGGCTATAGGTTGTACCTTCGGTCGGATCACTATGAAATTTGTCATGGCTGTTGACATTGACTTGTAGATGGGAACGAGTCATTTTGGGGTCATTCGGCAAAAAAACATGGCCACCAGCGGCCATCTTGGATTTCAAAATTCAATCCATTAGCACGGGCTACAGGCCATACTGTTTGTCTAATTATCATGAAATTTGTCATGGATGTTAATGTTGAGATGTAGATGGGAACGAGTCAGTTTGGGGTCATTCGTCCAAAAAACATGGCCGCCAACAGCCATCTTGGATTTTACTCTTTGCATGACTAAATCCTTTGGCACGGGCTACAGGTCGTACTGTTCGTCTCATCATCATGAAATTTGTCATGGATGTTAATATTGAGATGTAGATGGGAACGAGTCATTTTGGGGTCATTCGGCCAAAAAACATGGCCGCCAGCAGCCATCTTGGATTTTACTCTTTGCATGACTAAATCCTTTGGCACGGGCTACAGGTCGTACTGTTCGTCTGATCATCATGAAATTTGTCATGGATGTTAATATTGAGATGTAGATGGGAACGAGTCATTTTGGGGTCATTCGGCAAAAAAAACATGGCCACCAGTGGCCATTTTGGATTTCAAAATTCAACCCATTAGCACAGACTACAGGTCGGAGTGTTCATCTGATTATCATGAAATTTGTCGTGGAAATTATTATTGTGATGTAGATGGGAACGAGTCATTTTGGGGTCATTCGGCCAAAAAACATGGCCGCCAGCAGCCATCTTGGATTTTACTCTTTGCATGACTAAAATTTGGCACGGGCTACAGGTCGTACCTTTAGTCGGATCATCATGAAATTTGTCATGGATGTTGACAATGACATGTAGATGGGAACAAGTCATTTTGGGGTCATTCGGCAAAAAAACATGGCCGCCAGTGGCCATCTTGGATTTCAAAATTCAAACCATTAGCATGGGCTACAGGACGTACTGTTTGTCTGATCATCATGAAATTTGTCATTTATGTTAATATTGACATATAGATGGGAACGAGTCATTTTGGAGTCATTCGGCCATAAAACATGGCCGCCATCAGCCATCTTGAATTTTACTCTTTGCATGACTAAATCCTTTGGTACGGACTACAGGTCGTACCTTTGATGGGATCATCATGAAATTTGTCATGGCTGTTAACATTGAAATGTAGATGGGAACGAATCATTTTGGGGTCATTCTGCCATACAACATGTCCGCTGGCAGCCATCTTGGATTTTACTCTTTGCATAACTAAATCATTTGGCACACTCTACAGTCCACTTCCCTCATCTGATCATCACCAAACTTTATATTAATCTTGATAAAGATCTACTAGATGCAATAAGCTATCAAATGTTTTTATGTTTACCCATACCATAGTATGGTAAACATAGTGTCGTTGCCCCGATTGACCACTCGTCGTTGGTCCGTCTGTCTGTCCGTCTGTCCGTAGACACTTTACGAGTAATGCGATAACTCAAACATTTTTTATCCGATCGAAACCAAATTTTGTATATGGGTTTCTCAGCCCAAAATACAGATCGAGTTCGAATTTGGGTTTGATCCGAGATTTTGTTACAGAGTTATGGCCCTTTTTCAACTTAGAATTCACGCATTCTGCCATAACTCAAACATTTTTTGGTATGTTAGTTTCACAGCCCATAATACAGATCGAGTTCGAATATGGGTTTGATCCGATTAATTTTAAAGGAGTTATGACCCTTTTTCGAGAAAAAAAATTTAAAAAAAAAATTCATTTTTTTTAGATTTAGCTCCTTGCTAAATTTAGCATATACAGATATTAAATTTTGTGTTTGAACTTTAATAACAATAAAAAAAAAATTTAAATAATAAAAAAAAATTGACACTTTCATTTATTTTAGGTTTATACGATTAATTAGGTGTGAATCCGTGTGATATCCTGTTTTGAAAATATGAAGATTTTATTGCAATAGTTCCAACATCCAGAGTATATCAGAGGATTTTTATAGATGTTGTCATTCCAAGTGAAATCTGTTATGAAATGAGTGATGACATATGACACAGAGCTCTGGTGGGTCAAGCAAGATAAACAACACTGGTGGCTGGCTGTTTGTTTATTCTAACTGTCAAATTGATTAATGGCAGCACAAGACAGGTGTTTTTCCTATTCTTGAAATTTCATTACAGGATGAGATAAGGGCCCCCTCACCTATATAAGTGTCTTCTAAATTCCATTAATTTGCTTCAAAAATAATTAACCCTTTCCAAGGTTTCCATAGACACATGCTATAATGTACATGTACTCTTCCTCATATCTCTTAATATATATTTGGTATCTTTGCACACTTCTATTAATTTTGGTATTGACTGATTAATTGATTTTTGAAAAATATATTAACCCTTCAGACACGTGCTTTCAAAATTAAAACAACAGCTGATAGCCAATTTGATTTATCTATGCAATGGGGAAACAGGCAGATAAATATACATGACTATTGTAAGTGATGACTTGTTTTGAAAATCAATATGGTAGATGTTAGTATTTCCAGGAACCTTATTTTCCCATTTGTTCACATTTTCATGGTTGATTGAATTTTAGGGGCCACAGAGCACTTAGAAGATTAACATTGAAGGTTGTGGCTTTAGTGCCCAAGCTACTTGTAAAACATTGTAATGTGTGAAACCATTCAAATGAGGGCTAACTTACTTTCTTTTATATTAACGATTTAGTGGTCATCCCCATCATATTATATCTGTATAACATTATATAGATAATACTTTTGAATTGTATAAACTACATATATTTTTGAAAAACATACACCCCTGTTATGAAACACTTAATCTTATTTAATACACAGGTCAGATCTGATCTTATATCTGTCCATGTTTGATAAACAAATAACTGGGGAGAATGCGGGAAGGGGGGGGGGGGTAATTAAAGTACCATTTAAATACGAGATGGAATCCCCTACATATATGTCGTTCTAAGCAGTCTGGCTTGTCAACAATTATAATTTCTCTTTAGAAGTGAATAATAAATTTTGAATATCTGGCATGTCAAAAGTGGCAAAGATAGGGATTTATCACTTTTGCTTCCAATGAATTAACTTAAACTCCTAAACATGTCCTCCGAAATCACTAAACCATTGGATCTCACAGTGAGAGGTCCTTGTGTGAATAGGGACAGAGTTATGAGATTTAAAACTACTCCTCCCCCAACCCAAATACTTTAACCCTTTCTTAAGACAAATTATTTGAGCTTTTGATTTCAAGTTGGGTACTGATATATGGATTAATTCCTGTGATCATATCTTTGACAAATTATCAGTTATGGCTAGTCACTATCGCCAAGGTATGGGTTAAACATCTGCCGATCGTGATCGGCCTCTCGTTTGAATTTCATTGGAATAATAGCTGTCAGCAACCATCTTGGATTTTACTTTGTATACTAGTATTTTATATTAGTATATCTCTTCATGTTGATAATCTAGTATTGCTTAGACCTTTCCGCATTCCTAATGGCTCCATTGACTAACATATGAAATTATTCCCTTTCCAAGTTGAGCTACAGTGTCATTGACACTTTCATTTGAGTCCAAAATTTACCTTTTATCAAATATGTTGATTTAGATACATTTAATCTCAAAAAGACTTGTATCAAATGATTCTGATATCTTGGGTATCATTTGACCAATTAGGGTATCAATTGAAAAAAAAGTTCTAAATTGCTTACTTCTTTCCGGCTGTCGTTGAAATTGCCCTCTAATCCCTATCAATTGGATTTCAGTCCTAGACAATGAACAATTAGCATACTAATACTGATAACCCAAACGGTGTTGATTAACAGTGTTTTTAACACAAGGCGTAAAAAACATTTGTTGTTCATGTTTTAAAATATTATTTTATAGCTTAATGGTTTAATACTAGTAAAGATCATGTTATGAGAAAAAATAACTCGGTTAAATTTAAAAATATGATTAAAACATTGTTTTCAAAATCCAAATTATCTTAGCTCAATTTTGTAGATAAAATATAGGACATGAAAAATCAGAAGTAATAAATAAATATAATATGTCAAAATAAATAAAATTTTAAGCCTACTTGTAGACCCTAAATTTTCTTCTTTGGTCGGGGAATTTAGGCCTATTTTCACCCTCTGTTTTTATGTGTGGGTCAAATAATTCTCGAGTAAAATGATCCTTGTGTCAAATGATCATTGGGTCAAATGATATTCATACCAAAATCAAGTGATAATCACACCAAACTGAAAATTAGTCCCTGCATAGATAATCACTTGACACAAGATGAGTGCATCATTTTACACAAAAATTAGGTATCATTTGACATTTTTCGGAGGGTATCATTTGGTTTGGGTATAAAATGATTTGTACCCGTTTGGGCTTTCTGCTGTCAACTTGAGCTTGTGTGTAAGATACACTGCCATTTGAAGACTTGTCAATGTCGGTGAGATGCAGCGTTGCCGCAATTTTCATTATACCTCAAAACAAATCCATCTTAAATGTGTTTTTTTAATCTGTTTACAACAATCGCTACATTTAAAAAAAAATCCTAGTCCATCTCTCTCTAAATCTTTGAAATTGTATAAAATAAATGGATGGAAAATTTTATACCAAACAAGATCATGTCTTTCAGTTGGCACTTGTTCCAAACATGTTATTGGATACCCTACAATCTGAATAAGAAGTGAAACAGTAGAAAGATATCCTAGAATCCTGATTGACATCCCTAATATAATTGAATAATGTTAGTGACAACTTAATGCCAACATGAAGTTTAAATTCTGGCCTGGTATTCCCATCATGTGAAATACAGATCTTTATTGCACAGCCATCATCAGCTCACTCATTGGCATGAATCACAGTCATTATTTATTGATTGTTCAGATTCAGATTCAGTTTATTCTGTTCATCGATATATAGATATTACAGAAACATTATTTATAACATCAAGATATTCAAATATGACATATAATAACAATAAATTTCACACGAGGAATACATGAGAGCATTATTAGATATTTGGTAAGTTTCCGTTCGGGTGATGATTTCAGGTATTGTGTGCGGGGACTTTGTAGTCAGGGGTGTATATGAGTCATTATCAATTTTGGCCCATATTTCAGTCTGGTAAAAAATGAAAAAAATAAGTTGGTAGAACACGTAATTTGGCGATCGCTTGGAACAAATAGACATTATTGGTTATTAAAATAGTAAAATGCAGGCTTAACCACCTATAAATCGTATCTGGTTGGGTTGTGAATATTGGCTATGCATATATAATGTCTATACAGTAGCAACCACTCTTTGTATGGCTGTTATTAAGAAATAGTGGAACTAATTCACTCGAACATGTCAAATTGGGTTATATTACAACTAATAAATAGGATTTTTCATATGGTATGGTGTTAGATCATGCCTTGTCCATGTGCAGTATCAACTGTTTTTTCTAAAATAGCATTTTACCGATACTAAAGATTGCATCAAGAGAGAATATTTTATCATATTGAGTATTGGTTTAATGATCTGAAACCAATAGGTCCAAACCACTGGCCATTCAAAATAACTCCCTTGGAATCATATGACTTTGGATTTTTAAATGTCATTATTCCCCGTGTTACAGGGAGGACATCCAAGTTACATTACAGACAACAGTCGTTACAGGATAGAAACTTTGAGCAGACCGGTGCGGCTGATATCACACTAAACGTACCAATATGTCGCATTTCGAGTATAACGCAACACTAATACAATTCCGCAGTCGGTCATGTATAATGCAACATGGATATGGTTATTTCATAAATTACTGTGCGATTTCAAATGTCATATGTTTTAAAGACAGGTGTGTTACACAATATACGTAACCTGTGCATTTGGACTCTTCCAGTTCCATGTCAAGGAAGGAAGAGCAGTTGAATTTATTCGAGGGTATCACCCCCCCCCCTGAATCCTGAATACCAGTTAATTTTGGGGGGTGAAACCTGAATACATGTTAAGAAATAATACATAGAAGTCACATAAACACATTATGATGCCGGTCGCGTTATGAGGCCGTTTTGATACCATTAATGATACTTTATGATCAGGGACGTGGCTAGAGGGTTTCCGTTGGGGTGTCCACCTTGGGAAATTCCAACTGCACCCCCCCCCTCCTTGAATCAGACAGAACACAAGTTTTACATAATTCCATTTGCACCCCCCCCCCCCCCCCCTTGCACCTCAGTGTTTAGGCCTAATATCCTATATCTTCATAAACCATGGTTCTATATTCCCGGTATGAGAAAATTCAGATATTTTAACCTGAAACATTGCATAAATCCTAACATCTAGTGGTCTAACTCCATACAAATGCACACGGCTACGGACAAGAGACCACGACACACCGAGCTGACCATCGTTGTTCGGCCGGTGTGAGAAAATTTTGAAATTTGAACAAGAAAATCGCAAATCCTAGCATCCAGACTGGCCTCAACTAAAGCTTTCCTATAGTGTTGGAAATTTCAAACCTCATACTCCCCCTCAGGTTGGAAAATTCTCCAACTGATGACCACAAGTTTGACCAAATGTAGTCAAATATTGTTAAACTTATTAGCATTTTTGTATTGGCCACAGGGGAGAGACAATGACACACCGGGCCGACCATGGTTCGGCCCGGTGTGCGAAAATTTTGTAATCTGAACAAGAAAATCGCAAAATCTTAGCATCTAGACTGGCGTCAAGCATTTTTAGCATGTTTATGATGGCATGGTGGTCGAATATGCCCAAGAAGCTATTCTACCCACCCATTCATACAGATAACTAGCACAAAATATTACTTTGCGCCATCAAAACCTGCGTCCAAGATGTTTTGCTTGAACCCGAATACCAGTTAATTCGGGGGTATGAATCCCGCGTACGGCTTCAAAACACCCTGAATCCCGCGTACCGAAAAGGGGGGGGGGGTGATACCCTCATATTCGGGAGCTCACTTGTTAAAGAATTTCTGTCAAATACCCCTTCTCTTGTCACACAAACGATATGTGGGTGTTTATTGTTACATGAAATACTTTGTATACGCCCGTTTGAAAAAAACGGCCGTATTATAGTATTGGTACGTCCGTCCGGGCGTCCGTTAACCTGGTATCCGGATGAAAACTTTAGTTAGAGTGAACCAAAATTAGTAAAATTTGGTATGTGGGTTTATTAGCCGAAAAGTAAGTTCAAGTTCGAATTTGGGTTCCGCCCGCCAATTTTCACCGGAGTTATGCCCCTTATTTGACGTTTTTTGACTTAGAAAATCCTTGAAATTTGTTGTCCGGATGATAACTTTAGTATAGTTTATCGGAATGAATCCAAATTTGGTATATTACTTTCTCCCACCAAAACACAGGTCAAGTTCGAACTTGGGTTCTGTCCGACCATTTTTGGCAGAGTTATGCCCCTTTTTCGACTCAGAAAATTCAGTTTTTCTTATGTTTTTTGGTTTCCGGATGATAACTCGATTTTGGAATGTTTATACGCAAAACCCGTTTTTTTTGTGGATTACATATATCGAAATACAGCTCAAGTACGAATTTCGTTTTAATCCGATAATTTTTGCGAGAGTTATGGCCCCTTTTTTGACGTAATTTGACTTAGAAAATCCCTGAAATTTGTTGTCCGGATGATAACTTTAGTTGGAGTGAAACGATTTCAATCAAATTTGGTATGTGGGTTTATTAGGAGAAAAGACAGCTCAAGTTCGAATTTGGGTTCCGTCCGCCAATTTTCACCGGAGTTATGCCCCCTTATTTGACGCAATTTGACTTAGAAAATCCCTGAAATTTGTTGTCCGGATGATAACTTTACTAGAGCTTATCGGATTCAATGATAATTTGGTATATTACTTTCTCCCACCAAAACACAGGTCAAGTTCAAATTTGAGTTCCGTCCGCCATTTTTTACCAGAGTTATGCCCCTTTTTACCAGTTTCCGCCGACCCAAGAGAGGGCGTATTTTGCACGCCCAGCGTAGCTCTTGTTTCATAATTGTCTTATTCGACACAAAACACGATGAAAATGGGATATTGAACATGTATTTTTCCAAGAAAACAGAAGGAAAATATATGGCTGAAATTAAGAATTCACCATATAGAATGATGATAAAGTGATTTGGGGGGCTTACCCCGGGATCCTCGAAAGGGCCGAATGGCCATTTCCTTAACCCCTCCCATATAGAATGAAGTTTGTGGAGACAATATATAGTGTGCTCCGCTGCCCCCTGTCGTAACTGCACACACACCAGTCCTGATACACAAAGTGGAGCATGTACTAGCGATGTATATGTATATATCATATATGTATACGCGAGTTACAATCGTGGGCCAACTGGGCCATTCATATCACATGCGCTGATTCACTAGAGAAACAAAATGGATGCTGCTATTTAATGCATCATGCATGTAACCTACATAACATCTCAACTAAATTATGTTATGGGGAGCGTTTCGTGAGAACTTATTTCAGGTTAAGTTACACGACACGTATACTGGCATGTAGATAAACAGGAATTTATCTGGTCAATAATAACCTGGACCACATGCATGACTATGTACACGATTAGTCGGTTAAGATTTATGTCCGAAGTATAACATTTAACCTTTAACTGGGAAGATGATTTTCAACCAGTGGTGAGCGATGTGGGAGATACGCGCATATGTCATTTACGTGCATATGCGTGTAACCGAAATCGCATAAAAGGCACCGACTCTCACACAGAGATGCACACAAACGGAAGCACTAGGATCAACCATCGTGTCCAAAACAGTCTAATAAAGAGAGAACAAGATGCGTGCACTAATCACAACTATGGATATCTTCCAAACTTTTGCACATATGGCCTTTACAATATCTTTATAATGTAAAACTGACATTTCAAACTTTAATAGTAAGCAGTATGTGAAACCTTTAAATATACGGGGAAACTGAGAAAATATACTCGGTCAACAATCTTTCATAAATTCCAACTTTACTCAGTAATTGATTACATATTGGCATAATACCTTTATGACGTATACTGTTCCGTGAATTATCTGCACATCATTTTGGCCATGCAAAGAAATGTGCATTCTTCTAATTTATATAACATATGGAGTTTATGAACGACTCATATCACCCGAAACATTATGCGTGGCTAGATGGCCCCGTTGGGGTGCCCATCCTGAAAATTGCTAACAGCATCCCTTGGACTGGTACTTTCCAACCGATACCTTATAAGCTGTTGGATATTTTCAATCGGACTGCCCCCTCCTAAGATTGGAAAATTTGCAACTGAAATTATTACCAACAAAGCAAACAAAATTACTGGTTGGAAAATCCAACAATGAGAAAAATTCAACCTATACGTGGTGCAATATGTCCAACTAATATTCTGTCAGGCATGAAACTTACAAATTTTTACCAAAGTTGACCCCTCCCCTGTTGACACGTCCCTATATTCAAAACATAGTTTGGTTAATCAATTGGTATTCAATTATCACATATTTATTGATACATTCAACATGACATGGCACATTCGTCAATAATCACCTTCGCAAACACCCTAAATCGTTTTCTCCCCATTTGCTGTCAATGATATATGTCGTATCCTCCTGTTTACTCTCTACAGCAGTTTCACACAGTCTCGTCCACATCCTCAACCCGGTGTTACCCTTCGACTTAATTATATGTCTTATTCACCTCTTCATGCCATACTTCCGTTTCACAACAATCCTCGTCAACACAATATCAACCTGCTTCTCTTCTGCGCTTTCATCACCAATGACATCTGTTTAACTACCCGTTTTACAAGCCCGTTCACTCTCTACTGCAGTCTAGCGACATATCTATAGCTCTCCGCGCTATCGATTTATATGATAATCCATCTGTATACCACGTTCCTCGAAACTGTCCTAATAGCATACTCACTATCTACTGCAGTCTACGGATATGTCTCGTCAATACTCTCCATCTCCATCTGCATACCACTTTCCTTGACAACAGTGTACTGTCTCACTCACTTGCACAACATCTCTATGTCTTGTCTCGTCCACAGAACAACTTCTAACCACTTTTCAGGAAAATGTGCATGTATATGAACACGCCTGCCTGTGGTTCACATTAGAATTCCCAACAATAAAACATTGTGCCACATATAGTTCGACAGTTTTATCACACAATTAGGCTACTGTGCGAGCAAATTTGTATTACTGCAACAAATGAACCTTCTAATATACTCTGGTCTTGCAGCACATTTTGTACTTAATATAACGAACATGCGATCTAATCGTGAATTAAACAGTAACTAATCATAACTATCTCAGCTATGCTTGCCCACCATATCACACCCACATATAGCCATTGCCACTAATTTATTATTAGTATAAAGGTGGAAGGGTTTTCCGCCTTACACTATAATACTAAATTAGTGACAGCTAATCGTAGTATTTGGTGTATAACGTTAATTTGTGCTTGAAAATGTTTCACTATCATGTTAAATTCGATATTTCCAAATCAGTTTCACACTGCCCATCCAAATATGAAATATATACACACATTAAACTAATGCTGAACAGAATAACAAACGATTTCCAGCTATTACTTACAATAGTATAATCCATGTAACACACTGTCGTCCATCGTGTTGCTCGCAGAGTATTTCATGTAACGAAAACACCATTTGATACGTCTCACATGTAGAATATGTATGGTATATTATCATATGTGTTCGTTCATGTCAGAATAAGACTCTAAGAGCACGAAATCGACAAAGTGACTAATAGTGGATTTTATTCAAAACTAACTCCGTTTTAGGTAAGACTTTTATATCCTGTAACAATTCAAGTATTTCCCGTAACGAGATTTCACATGATACACCATCCCAGCAAATGATGTCTCATAGAAATATAACTTCTTCTCTAAAATTAAAAGTTAATAAGATACCCAACAGTTTACACGTAATTCCACTTAAAATTTAGGTGCCTATATTTCAAATAGTCTGATCTTAATGTAATGTTTTATTTCCAGTAACAAAACAGGTCATTCCTGTAATTGTTTTTTTCGTAACAGGAGGAGACCGTTCGTTACATGAGGTATGTATTGGCTATCAAAAACAAAATATCTCAACGATTTCTCCCATCAGCGGGGAGATAATGTGGCAATCGAAATGACTTAGAAACATCTCTTCAAAAATGATTTATAGATACTGAGGTCGCTGGTTATATCGATTAACTTCACGTTACATTTCAGACGCTTTTGAAATATACGTTTGCGGGTGCACCTACCTGATAGATATTTTTTTCGTGACTCTTTCTGAAAATTCCAAATCTGCGCACAATTTTGAACATACCATGTGTTCTCACTTTTATAAGGCAAGTGATGTAATTTACTATTTACAGGTAGGTCCTATTATTTTGCTCCTAGTTCTTATACCACTTCGTTACAGAAGAGACATTGAGTTGAGGGACAAGATGTAACGAACAGAAAATATGTGGAAATCTTGGATATTGATGGCCTAAGGTTTAATTATTATCATTAAGAGTAATGACCATTGTTCAATTACACATGAAAGTTTCCATAATTATTTTGAACAATATCTATAGACGGATGAGGAAACTCGAAATATTGAAATTGGGACATGAGTTTTAGTGGAAATTCAGCTATAAAAGTGACGAGTAGGGGTTGAATATACCGCTATACGACAGGTGTACGGTATATATTTCATAGAACTCATTGCGGGCCATATATAAAATCATAATTTATCAGCATATATCTTGTCTAGAAGACGCTAGTGTCAAAGGACAAGAATATGGGCCAAAATTGATAATGACTCATATAGGTCTTTTAGAAAATAGGGGTGCATGGGTTCGTGGAATATCAGTGTTATAGCCTCAAGTGGACTTGCCGAAAATGTTTACCACCATGGAATACAAGCTAGAACATATTCATGTTGGCATGGTGACAACATAAATTATGTCAACTACATGCATTCGCTTCCACTGTTAGCTCAACAATTGATGTGTACCGTATTTTAAATGCACCCTGCTACAGTACGTGGTGGTAGTTATATCAACTGTAGTTTCAATCAAGGATTTGATTTACCTAATAGAAGTTTAAAGGATGTGGAATAAATACAGATCACAACTTGCATAAAAGTCTCATATCATTCATCCTCCTCTTTTTGGATGCACACATTCACATCTAGCTCTCGTGAAATACATCGTTGTGCCATCTGAAACTTATTTGATAAAAGATTCTCGGTTAAGATATTAATTGTGTGTCTATTTTCTCAATGGTGCGGATTCCATTGAAGACATTTGTTGTGCGTAAAATACACATGTTCTTGTAAATTTTGTTTTGTTTAATTGTAATCTTATTTGCAGCAGCAATATTTTTGAAATGCCAATATATTCTCAAATATTGAAACTCTTATAGTGCCAGTGCCGACCAGACCGGCCCATATACAGTAATGCCCTAAATAATCGACTCCTTAATCACAGCAGCATTATGGGTAATTTTTCAGGATTTAGTCGAAAATATGGTTTGTTGCCAAAGCTCTCACAGAGCTTTCCGATGAATGGCAACAAGCCATATTTCCGACTTAATCCTGAAAAATTACCATAATTATGCTGTGTTTAAGGAGTCGATTATTTAGGGCATTACTGTATAAACCAATTGTAAAGTAAAGTATAATCAGGGTGACTGCTTGTTTTTATTGAATGAATATAAAAATTGCTGTACAAGACTGTTCTGATAATTGAAGAATATCAGACTCCTCAGTACTGGTTATTAATTCATAACATACCACTTGGATCATACACAATTAGTGATCTTGTGTTTCAAACTTGTTTGGTTATATTATGGATATATGTGAGAGACTTGTTATTTTGTAATAATTCTGAATCAAATCCGAATCTTAATTTATGCCACCTAGTGTCGTTTTACGTGAAAGTATTAACAGACAGAACACTTGTTATTACACAGTTGCAATATTCAGTATGCTATATCTAATTGTGAATTCTGATTGCGAGGAGCACAGGAGTGCACTGAAAAATATTTGATTCTCACAGACGGTCATGACTTTCTGTTGAAAGAATATTGGACCCAAATTCATCACATGTGTATACAACTATACATGTACTTGTCATATATATACTTATCATATACCCCCTATCCCAATATGAAATACATTGTAACCAGTAGAGAGAATGATTCATACGAACAAATTTCTTGTGGGTGATTACTTGTTTAGATCAACAGAAGCGTTATTTATGCTATCTTAAATATAGCACATAGAGACATCCAGCTCTCCTATTTAATTAAATGCAGTCCCGATGTAGATACAATATTTGTGCTGATTAAAATAAAACTGTCATTTTTTTATTTGGATGAGCAAGGTGTCAGTATAAAGTTTTACGATTAAATATTCGTAATCCGATTTAACGCCCCAACATTACAATTTCTTCAGCTTCGAGGGTAAAAAATATTAGATTTGAGTCAAGGATTCCACCCATCAAAGCCCAGAGTTATCAGATTTTGAGTCTTGAAATCTTTTATTTTTCACCACCTCGAATATTTGGCAGCCTGGCATATATTAACCCTTTACCCAACAGAACGGCCCTGTGCCAATGCATTCTCTTATATATGCGAGTCGACCATAGGTCGCCTCGCATATATAAGAGAATGCATTGGCTTAACATGTTAAAAATGATAAAATTGTCAAAGAATGTAGAAAAATATTATAAAAATTGTTAAAAAAGGTAAGAAAAAATTATAAAATTGTTAAAGAATGTAAGAAAAAATGGTAAAAAGACATTTTTTTTTTTTTTTTTAGGCCAATGCATTCTCTTATATATGCGAGGCGACCTATGGTCGACTCGCATATATAAGAGGATGCATTGGCACAGGGCATAACTGTAACCATCACAATGTGGTCAATGAACCGGTTCCAATGATATCCATATTTGTATGGTGTTATTGAGACAGACCGAAGATATTTTAGGCTGTTGAAGCTTTATTTGGGCGTGTTTTGGCCGTTTTGTTGGGTAAAGGGTTAAACGAGTCTTCAGAGTACCAGTCTTTTCAGACTTTGCAGTCAGGTGAGCGATCCCACAGTCATGACTGTCTTGTTTTAGTAGATTGGATGTTTTTTATTGACAGGATTTTTACCACCCTCCACATGCAGGTCTCCAGCACAAAAATGGAACACACCCCAATAATAGTTAATCATTACTGCACGCTGGTCATCCTATAATCCTGCTAGTGGAGTCGATTAGCACATAATAACAGAAGAATCCAGTGGAAGAATCGTTCACTTCCGGATTAAAGATCAAACTTCGCACATATATTCATGATATTGTCCACTATATGCCTGATCATAATCCAGCTGGTTCCAGCTTTCGGTTAAGTGGAACCCGTTAAAGGTAGGCCTACTCAAGGTTATTATTACCACTTGATTTAGAGTTATCCATCTTTATCTGCAAGACCGTCCGTTTGACCCTCGTGCTTCAATCAGTTTGTAGCCCACAAACAATAGAAACCGCAAAGTTCAAACATCGATATCTAATCACTTTGAGCGTTGATGGGTGAGTTCCTCAACTCGAATCTAATATTTTTTACACCCGAAGCCAAAGAAATATTAATTTAGTAGCGTCTGATCGGATTGAGTACCTTTAAATTCAAGATATCGCCCAACATGGCCGCCATTTTTGAGACGGGTCAGTCGTTTGATGCAAATTATAGTGAGACAATCTTGTCATAATTATGTGTACAAATGTATACATTTTTGTGAAGATAAGATAAAATGCCACCATTATAGGGTAAAAGAGGAACTCACCGTCCAAGATGGCCACCAAAATGGCAGCTGGAATTGGAAAATTTGAATTTTTCTCTCTAATATGTTTAAGATCAGTTTATGCTGTTTAGACCTGGTTGAGAATTGTGACTTTATGTTGTATTGTTCATGTTAACTGACCATTGGAGCAATGAAATGTGCCATTCATGGAGTCAGAAACCATTCTGATCCCTCAAAAATTAGATTTTACAGAAAGCGGTATAAATTTTTTTCCAAAAATCACCATTGTGATTTCTAGACATATTTCATTAAGAAATGGAGAGAACTGTGCAATTTTAGTGAAGCATTCCATTTCTTATGCATATTCCAACTCATTGGTATCAAAATGGCGGCCAAAATGGCAGCCGGCAGTGGAAAATGTTATTTTGTTCTCTAATATCTTTAAGATCAGTTAATGCTGTTTGGTACTGGTTGAGAATTGTGACTTTATTTCGTATTGTTCATGTTAACTGACCATTGGGGCAATGAAATATGTCATTCATGGAGTCAGAAACCCTTCTGATCTCTCAAAAATTCGATTTTACAGAAATCGGTATACTATTTTACAAAAAATCACCATTGTGATTTCTAGTCATATTTCATAAAGAAATGGGCAGAACTGTGCAATTTTAGTGAAACATTCCATTTCTTATGCATATTTCAGCTCATTAGTACAAAATTGTCACTTTGGCTCAAAATGGCTGTAAAAATGGCGGCCAAAATGTGGAAAATGGTAAATATTGCCCCATTCTGCGTGCCATGCATCAACATACAAGTTGTGGTTGATGACAAAAAATGACTATTCTGTCTTATATAGATTGAATACTAACATTTCTGATGCACCTAACAAGTTGATTTTTCAGATATATCCCAAACATTATTCTCTGCTGTTCCGAAAAGTTAGCAAATTGTGACCTACTTGGTTATTAAACATGTTAGTTAATCAAGTGAACTATAGGTTCTATTCTGGTTGTCCCAGTACCTTGTGAGGCATGACAAGTTCATTTTAAAGGATGCAGTATGGCATTTTGCCAAAAAACTTCTTTTGAGATTCTGGCCATGTTTCTGAACGGAAATTGGCATGCAGAACTTCGAAACTGAGCTGAGCGGGACCAATTTATGTGGATACTCCCACAAATTAGCGTTAAAATTTATCAACATTGATCAACTTAATACATGATGGTAGTCGGGGAGTGTGGTGTTCATGGTCAGATGCAGGTATACAAGGGTTGCTAATGCATGAGGTGAATAGGTATACGTGTAGTGGTTGTATGGTCATTGAAGTGGTATATGGGTATAACAAGAGTAGACTCATGGTCATCTGTGTGTTGTTTATGTATATATGGAATGATTTTATGATCATATGTGGAATGTACAGGTGTACATTGGGTGGCTTTATTGTTATGGATGGGTGTATATGTATACATGGGTTTGTTGTATGACCATGGGTGCAGGGGTGTATGGATAAATAAGGAGTGGTTGTATGCTTATGGGTATAATAATTATAGGTGTACATGGAACGGCTGTATGGTCATGATTGTTGAAGTGTATATGCATACATGTATAGATGGATGGTCATTGGCGAGCGTGTTGGTATATATGAAGTGTCATTGTGATCATAGGTGTATATGGTATGTATGTGCATCTTTGCTGTTGGTATATTGTCATTAGGCAGTATGTATGTATACAGGGAGTCACTGTATGATCATGGATCGGATGTATGCGTATACAGCGAATGGCTGAATTGTCATGCGTGAGGTGTGTATGCAAGTATGAAGTATACAAATGGCCGTGTGGTATTGGTGTATCCATTCAATACTGAGGTGTATATTATGTATACATGGAATGACTATTAGTGCAGCGGCCAAATTGAAAAAAAGAGCTCTAGTTTTCGAGATACCCCTACCCAAGGTAGAACAAGTTCAAACCAACTTTTTTGGAAGGAGAAATATATACGTTTGACGAAAATGATAGTGAAAAATAACGGAATTGGTGGTGGCTATTGTCAAATCGACGATGAACGATACCCACCAGTGACTTTTTCCAGAAATTAACGATTTTGGTAAAGCGAGCCCTGTGGCTATGTCCTAAACTGTTTGCCAATATTGTTGGGGGTAAAATTACTATATCGTATCATACCTCTACTTGGTAAGAAAAAAAGTGTTGGTTAATTTAGATTTTCCTGCCATTTGGAGCCGAAACATTTCTTTTTGCTGAAAAATCGCTCTTTTCATAAAAATAAAATTTTTCAAACATTCAAATGGGTATTTCTATGATGCGAAAATATTTAATTCATATGGTGTAGTAGTTATCTGACTAGCATATTTAGAAAGAAGTTAACAGAAATTTAGAACGGTTTACGAAATAATGGATTTTAGCCACCCCTCCCCAAACATGTTTTTGGACGAAAAATTACATATTTTTGTTAAGAACTTTACCAAATTTCCCAATTGATCATAATGAGACCCGACATAACTCGTTTGCTGAAAATTGAGTCCGGGACATTGATTAAGTGATAAACGACGTGCTCGGGCTTCCAGACCCCAAATACAACAACAACATTTATTTACTATTACGACAGTAAGTGTCGCATATCACAAGTACGCCGTTCTCGCTTATAAGATTGAAATGAAGTAGTTTGAGCTATGAGTCTATACCTATTGAGTAAACACATTAAAATGTCCCATCTCTGTCATTGTGGTAAAACTAGAAACAGCACATCATTACTGATTAGAATGTGCCGAATACAATGGTCCTTGGACTGAACTTCTATGTGCCGAATGTTATTTTATCAGAAATACTCTTTTGTGTGGAACACAAGAACTCAGTCATCATGATAATATTTAAATATTTGACGCGGTTCAAACATTTATCTAGAAAACAAATCGATTTCCATAACGCTGTCACTTGTGGAAACTTCGTGAAAAGCATTGAAACCCTGCTGAGCGCGAAATTTACCTCCCTCCCAGATAGTCTGTCATCTCGATCACGGCGACGGACGTATCAATGATGTAAAAAAAACATGATCTGTATATCATTGTATCCAATCAGCTCCAACGAAATTATATGTATATCATTTTATCAAATCAGCTCCAACTGGATTACCACTTTTCGCATGCAGTCTCTCTCACTCAAATATAAATTGTTTACCTCCTGATAGAACTGCCATACTAGTATGTCCACAGCCTCAGTTAAAACTGAGAGCATATATCCCTACAGCTCGTGGTGTTTTCATGACTTATAATAGCGTATGTTTCACCTGGGTCTAATATTAGTCCCAGGTTTAACATAAATAGTTAAAATTGCAGTTTTGTTATTTGCCAGCCGCTTTTTGTAACGTGTCACATGCTGTCGGAAACCAATACAGCCTTATATATCGCATAGTGCCGGATATAATAGCCATGTTGATATTGACAGCATAATCCCTTCAGTCATGTGTTCAAGACTTCAAATAGGGTAGTGGTACATAAAATAGTGAACATTTGCCAACCGCTTGTTGTGAAGTGCCACACGACGGGCAGACTTTCGGGAACCAACACATGTGTAATAGTATATCCTGATAAAAACTACCCTTTGGCCAAACCCTCGGTTAATATTGAGAATATATCATTTCAGCATGTGGTGTCTTCAAGACTTCAAATAAAGTTGCGGGCCACATTTCGTTAAGTGCTCATGCTTTCTGAACCCAGTCCATCTATATAAATTGTGTATGTCCTTATACAACTATTCATTGTGAGTCACTCAGTCAATGCGGACATGGTTATAGTGCGTGCATGGTGTGTTCTAATCTTCAAATTGGGTAGGGGTAATAAAAACAGTGAAAAATCGAATTATTTATTTTTCAGTCGCTTTTTGTAAACTTTCACTGACTCTCTGGAACCAACCCATCTATAACAATTATGTATTTCCTCATAGAATAGCATTTGTCCAGATCGTTGTTTGACATTGAGAGCACATCCATTCAGTTCTGGTGGGTTCAATGGTTTACATGGGATTGGGGTCCTTTAAAATTCGACTTTATCGTTCGCCGTCTGCTTTGGGTAAGGTTCGCGAGAGCATTGCATCTTTTCTGACAGAACAGCCATTCGGCCACAATCTCGGGTGATATTGATAGCATATATATGACTTCAGCTAGTGGTGTGTTCAAGACTTCAAATAGGGATGGAGTCCCCTATAAGACAGTGAAAATTAGCCCCTTTCGTTTGCCGACTGCTTGTTGTAAAGTGCCATCTCATCCATTTCATATTTCGTTTTCCGGTAAATACTAAACATTTGTCCACACTCTCAGTGAGCACTGAAAGCATATCATTTGTATACGACTTCAAGTGGGATAGTGGGGTTCTCAAAGCATAGACAATTCCCCTTTGCCAGCTGCCTTTTGTAAAGTGCCTCAGTATTTCGAGGCAACTAAACCACCCATATCAATTGATACTTCCATGATAGCACTACCATTCGCTCACACACTCAGCTAAGTATGAGAGCATATAACTTCAGTTCATGCTGTGTTCAACGTATTAAATGGGTTAAGGGGTCCCCAAAACAGTGAGTATTCACCTTGTTCATTTGCCAACCGCTTTTTGTGATGTGACCCAGACATTCAGAACCAACCCATCCATAAAAGATGCGAGTTTCTTGATATAACATCCATTTCTTTACACACTCAGTTAATATTGGGAACATTATATATCATTTCAGTTCACAGTGTGTTCAAGACTTCAAATGGGGTAGTGTGTCCTCAAAACAAAGAAAATTCACATTTCGTATTAGCCAGCTCCTTTTGTAAAGTGCCCCATGAATCGGGAACCAAACCACCCATACAAATTTTATATAATCCATGATAGTACTACCTTTCGTTCGCACACACAGTTAATATTGAGAGCATACAGCTTGAGTTCAGTGTGTGATCAAGAGTTCAAATGGGTTATGGGTACCCAAAACAGTGAGAATTCGCCTTTCTCGTTTGCTTGCCACTTTTTGTAAACTGTCCCAGACATTCGGACCAACCCACCCGTTAATGATGTGTATTTCGTGAATCAGAATTACCCACTATTAATTTTCCATACATTCAGTTAATATAGAGAGCATATCCGTTCAATTCGTGGTGTGTGTTAAAAGACTTTAAATGGGCTACGGTGCTCAAAGAAAATTCAACTTTCGTATTTGCCAGCCGCTTTTGCGAACCAAACTACCCATATAAATACCCATATAACTTGTGTATTCCATGATAGGCTGATAGCACTAACTTTCTTTCACAACCAGTTAATAAGACCATATATATTCAGCGCATGGTGTGTTCAAGAGTTTAAATGGGCTTATAAAGCGGTCCCACAAAACAAAATATATTCGCCTTGGGCGTTTGCCATCCGATTTTTGTAAAGTGATATCAAGTGGTGTTGTGTATATCATTACGTGCTCAAATTGTCCAGAAATGCATTACATTGGTGAAACAGGGCAACCACTCTGTAAACGAGTGACGGGACATAGGCAGAACATCAACAACAGGGACTTGAACCTACCCATAGCAGAACATTTCTGTCAACCACACCACACACCCGATGACATCCGCATCAAAGTATTTAGAGGTGGACTTTCGAACACGAAAGAGAGACGTGTGGCCGAATTACAACATATAGAACTGTTTGGAAGTTTTTATCGTGGCATTAATAAGGACCGTGGGTTCATGGCGAGTTGGTCATAATTTACAATTTCTCCTTGGTCCAACTCTCATTATCTAAAATATCCTTATACATTGTATGGACTGCTTCTAAGCTACATTAGTTCCCATATACTCAAGCATTGACTTTTCTTCACAACGCTATACACATGTAGCTTCTATGTTTGTCGCGTCTTTCACCTGTAAGTTTTCCTGCCATTTTTAATTTGGCGCCATAGTTACGCGATAAACAAGTTTGTCTGTATATCAATGTGTATTTTCAAATGATTATTCATTCGTGTACCCGACGAAGGCTGTATAGCCGAAAGCTAGTACGACATTAAAGATTTGATGGGTCTTTAATTTGTATGGCCAATTGTGAGGCGAATATATACAGGAAGTGACCGTATGATCATGAATGTGGTGTAGAGCTATATAACTATACGGTCGTGGGCGAGGTGTAGAAGTATATCTGGCGTGCCTGCATGGTGACTTGTGGCTATATAGTCAAGTGCGTGGTGTACGGGTATACTTAAGTATGGCTGCACGGTTAATGGGTGAGATGTATGTGTAAACAGCAAGTGGCTGCATGGCCATTTATGTGGTATTTATGGAGCGGGTGTATGGTCATGGTGGGTTGTACATGTGTAAATTTGTGTGTATATCGCTTTACACAATAACTCAGGGATACGTAATCGATATAGAGGTAATGTCAGATAGTTCTACATCCTGATGGTGGTTTATATGCACAATGGGGGAAACGGTTTTCCTGACATTAGTCATTTCGATGCCAATGAGCCACAATTTTATTGGCCTGAGTAGCCTCATAATAATGCCCCTTTCAGTTCAGTTTCATTCCTGTCCATTTCCGTACAAAAAACATGGTCAGAATCGCAAAAGAAGTTTCTGGCAAAATTCCATACTGCATCCTTTATAGTTAATTTGTCATGCCTTATAAGTAAGATGCATGGTTAATACAAAGTGAGTCACAATTTGTGGAAATTATTTTGGAACATCAGAGAATAATATTCAGGATATATATGAAAATAAACCTTCTTTTTTTTTTTACAAAATTTGGTTGCCATTTTGCAAACCATCTTTTGTCCAAAACAGATCAGTGTGACCCATTTAAGACAGATCAAAACAATAAACACCTTCGATAGCAAAGATAGTTCCATTTTACTTGAGAAAATTGTCTTAACCTGAAAAATGAATTTTTGCCAATTTTGATGTCAAGTTTGTGATAGATAATTCTGGTAATGTCAGTGTTTAAAATAGTAAAAATTAACCAAGGTGCATCAGTTATGGTAGTATTCAATTTTTATAATACAGAATAGTTATTTTTCGTCAGCCACAACTTGTATTCGGTTGCATGACTCGCTGGGGCAATATTTACATTTTTTCTATATTTTGGCTCCCATTTTGGCAGCCATTTTGAGCCAAAGTGACAATTTGGGTACAACTGAGTTGGAATATTCATAAGAACTGGAATTTGTCAGTTAGATTGCGCAGTTCTTCCCATTTCTTGACGAAATATGACTAAAATCCCAATGGTGATTTTTGGTGAATGTTTATACCGTGTTCTGTAAAATCGAATTTTTAAGGGATCGGAGGCGGCAGGGACCCCATGAATGGCATATTTCATTGCTCCAATGGTCAGTTAACATGACCAATACAAAATAAAGTTATAATTCTCAAACAGTTCCAAAAAGGAGAAACTTATTTTAAAGATATTAGAGAAAAAACGTAAAAGTTTGTAATTTTGGCGTCCATTATGGCGGCCATTTTGGATTATCGTATACATATATATGGATACAAAGGTGGACATCCATGCTATCGCTTCGACAATCTTCAGTGTCTATATATCCTTTAATATAGCCATTATATTTGATACACAATAGATAGCCCTAAATCTCCAATTTTCGAAATGTCAAGGTAAATTTGAAGGTCAATGGGTCATCAAAATCCTGGAACCAGCTAACTGGTTGATGTGGACCACATACCCAACCGACTCTGAAAGTTTCATGCTTTAATCCAAACGTGAATGATTGCTTGTTAAGCTACTCCACTACGATGCGGGCATTGTAAAACGCCGTTGCGGGCAACTACTCAGTAAAAAAACGCTGCCGACAAGTTCACTGTGATATCCGACACCGGAATTATGGAAATATATATATGTACATATTTACGGGAAATATCAATAATGAGAGCTAAAACGCCTCTTATTTAATACACCCTCTTGAATTTTCTTGAGTGGTCAATGTGTTCCTGAAGAGATGATATATATACCAACGAAGAATTATATAATTGGGTGGCAATTTGTATGGCAATTGCCAGAGCATCCGCACACAATCATACTTAAACATTAGATGCTAGTGTACGACAAATTACAATATATTTACTGTCGTGTGAATTGGCGCTGTCGCCTTCCAGAAAGAAACAACTTTGTAGCCCAGAAATCGACACATACTGTGTTTTTTCGATAATGGTCAACAAACGAGATAAATACCATCGACTGACTTCATTTAAAGGTAGTCAACTCGATCAGACGCTACTAAATTACTATTTATTTGGCTTCGGGGGTAAACAATATTTGAATCGAGTCGAGGAACCCACCCATCAAAGCTCAGAGTGATCAGATATCGACTTTTTGAAGTTATTTCTCGAGATGTGTAATAATATGTGGCCCAGAAACACATGGTCAAACGGAGGGCCTCCGACAAAATTGCGGATGAAGATGGATAACTCTAAAATCAAGTGGTAATACGGTCAAATTTCGTGATAATTTTGTGATAATACGGCCATATTTTGTTGAACAAAATGTTGATAAATAACAAGTTTTGGGAAATTTGATACCATAGTTGACACGTGGTTAGCGTTATTTTGTTGCAATAAATCGATTCTGATAACTAAAGCGTATTTTGCAGAAATGTTGTTGTTGTATCTTGATGGTACGGAAACCGTCTGATCGGATTCAGTACCTTTAAAACCACTTCCCCTTTTATTTATCGGAAGATAAGAGTGTCTCCGTTGAGGAGTGTCCACTTTGGGGAATTCCATCTGCACCCCCCCCCCCCCCCCCCCCCCCCCCTTGAATTCGACCAAACACAAGTGTTGCATAATTCCATTCGCACCCCTTGTACCTCAGTAGCCTATATATGCATAAACCATGGTTCTATATAACCGGTATGAGAATATTCAGATATTTGAACCTGAAAATTGCATAAATCCTAACATCTAGTGATCCAACTCCAAACAAATGCACATGGCTACAGACAAGAGACCAGGACACACCGACCCGACCATGGTGTCCTAACATCTAGTGATCCAACTCCAAACAAATGCACATGGCTACAGACAAGAGACCAGGACACACCGGACCGACCATGGTGTCCTAACATCTAGTGATCCAACTCCAAACAAATGCACATGGCTACAGACAAGAGACCAGGACACACCGGACCGACCATGGTTGGGCCCGGTGTGAGAAAATTTTGAAAACTAAACAAGAAAATCTCAAAATCCAACATCTAGACTGACATCAAGCTTTCCTGGTGTTGGAAATTTAAAACCTTATAGTCACCCTTTTATGTTGGAAATATCTCCAACTGATTACCATTTAAGTCCACAATTTTGACCAGATGTAGTAAAATATTGTTTTCTTAAACAAATTCCAATTGGCCACAGGGGAGGGACCATGATACATTTGGACATCTGAACAAGAAAATCGCAAAATCCTAGCATCTATACTGGCCTCAAGCTTTCCTAGAGTTGAAAATTTCAAACCTGACACCTCCACTTAGGTTGGAAAATTTACAACTGATGACGATTCCAATGACAATGTTGACCAAATGTAGCACAATATTGCTTTCTTAAATTAACTAGAAGTTTTTGACTCCAGGGACCAGGACTCAAGATTTCCAAGTATTGGAAATTTCCAACCTGACACCCCCATAAGGTCATTTTGTCATTTTGCCATTTTGTCCACAATTTTGACAAAAAGTAGGAAATTATGCAAATATTGGTCCAAAACGAAAAATTCCCCCCAATAAATTTGATTTAAACAATATTTATTTGCCCCAATTAATATTACATTGATGATGAACAACATTTTGATGATGGAAACATGAGTAGAATAGAAAAGGGGAAGAGGATCTAGCAGCAAGCAGATATCTGCTTTTGTTGAGCTATCTCCTCAATAAATTTGTTGAAAATCAAACTACAAGAACATTTTCAACCTATAATAATTGTTGGTGTGAAATTTCCAACTAATGTTGCGTCAGGTATGAACTTTCCAACTGTTGAAAATTTTGACCAAAGTTGGGAGGGGGAGTGAGACACCCAACCCCGTCGCCATGTCTCTGTCTATATTGTGCATATATAGTTGTTAAATTGCAGATAGATAGTTCATGTGTATGTACATTGTCTTGTTTCTTGTCCACAACTTTATGCGTGTTTGACTATATTGGCTTACTACTGTGGCCAACCCAGAGTTGGTGGAGCATTGTAATGTAATGTAATGCTTTAATGAACTCAATCGTGAGTTAACACGCATTAGTGTTGACAAACATATTTACACTATTTACATATAATAATGCTGTATGATCATCAGTGTATATACCAGAGTGGTTATCCTCGTCGTCATCATCGTCAACATCATCATCCATCATTACCATCCTCACCACCATCATCATCATCATCATCATCATCATCAACAACAACAACAACAACAACAACACTATCATTAACATCACCATGCAATAACAGCACTTGTCACAGTCATATACATCATATTAATTATCATCATCGTTACTTCGCATCAACGACTCACTTCTTATTCAATCTTACTCAGTCCTATCTTAATCAAAATGCCTAAGCCTTTCTGGATTTCTGGATTGTGGGACGCTAAAAGTATGTAGAATTTCCATCTAGCAGGTTCCTCCCAGAACCATCGCGGTATTCCTATAGTGTTCTGCACGCACAAACACAATGTGAAGTATCTTTATAAGTTCTAACCTATATTATGATGAGGTATCGTATTGAAACAAACGAAGACCGTACCCATGCATTAGGAATGTTATTGAGTAAGTATATTCAGGTGTTTATAGTATACATACACTTTGAAGCGTGCGCGGGACGATTCCCTATGCATATTTCATCTTTACGAGCATTTGGTATTACTTTGCTGATCGATTGGCACTGTTTGGTGAAACCGCCCAATCATACATCATGAACTGCGATAAGTGCGGCGTAGCTAGCGGGATCGTTAATCAAATACACTGTAATCAACAGACATGGTGGCTAATATGCACGGAAATGTAATAACACCGAGAGATCATATACTCACTCCAATCATAATACACACAGTGGACGAGCATACAAAGCTGGGATAATAGGAGCAAATGATCTGGATTCTGATATGTCGCAAAATCTACCATGTGGCCTGCTTGGTACTGATTTCAGTGTCCGGGTAATAATTTCCACCTAGTCTGAATAGCATCCAGCACGGCATATTTCGGATGACCTCCAAATGGCTCGTGAACTCGTGAGCTATTGTATTTGAACAAACAAAAAACATGACTGCCGGCAGCCATCTTGGGTTTTACTCTTTTTATGACTAAATCCTTCGATATACCCAAATTTCACATACATCTTCTGGGTGACCTGTAAATGGGATATGTAATTTTTTTCCGAATATCGTTGCAATACAAGACCACCTGGATTTCGCGGTTGAATCCATCGGCACACTCAGCATCCCACATCTATTGGAGAAATGTTTTAACATGTACAGGCACGTTTGGGATCACCTAGATGGGTGCTATCGAATTTGAACGATTTCCGATCAAAACATTGTCGTCGTCAGCCATCTTGGATTTTAATATTTGCATGACGAAATCCTTTGACACGCATTAAAACGGTATCGCCACCAAATTTCGGGGGTACGTCTATAGATGGTACCGTTTGAATGATTTTGAAAACATGTTGGACTGAAGCCATCTTTTATTTCACATTATATACTTATCGGACACCCTGCAGCTCACATTTTTCTGAGAAATGTTTTGAAAAATTACAGGTATGTTCAGGATCACATCTAGATGGGAGTAATTGAATTTGGACGGTTTTCATTGATAAACATGGCCGCCGGCAGCCAACTTATATTTCTCTCTTATCATGACTAAATTCGACTGCACACCCATTAGACTAGTGTCATCCGATCGAAACCAAACTCCACGTGGATCTTCTTGGTGACCTCTAGATGGGAGTTATTGAAACTTTTCGAATTTTGTTGAAAATATGGCCGCCAGCAGCCATCTTGGATTTCACATTTGAATCCACGGACAAACCTGCATTCTACATTTATTGGAGAAATTGTTTTGAAATTAAGCAGTTTCATCATGCAACACAATACAATCGCTTCACTAAAGTTGGTTTGACTTTCCTATTTTCTTTATCATTCCATTGCCCGATCAGCATAACATTTACGCCTCTATATAACTCAAGTTGGGCTGTTTATAGTGTCATTGAAACTTTCATGTCCGAGTTTCGTTGAAAAACATGGCCGTCACTGACCCATCAGTGGCCATCTTGGATTTTTTTTTTGATTCCTTTGGCACACAATGCAGTCTACATTTATTGGAGGAATGTTTTAAAAAGTTTATTATCGCCTATCGAATTTGAGCGATTTTAGATCAAAACATGGCCACCGGCAGCCATCTTGGGTTTTACTCTTTGCATGACTAAATCCTTCGGCACGCCCTATATGCCACATCCGTCATCCGATCGTCACAAATCGTCATACTGATCTACGGATTTAGTTTTTTTTACGAATCCATCGACATTTATTAGAGAAATGCTTGAAATGAAACAGTTTCACCAACACAATACACACCGTTCACTAAAGCTTTTGACTTTCCGTATTCTTTATCATTACATTGACTGTTCGGTATAACCTTAACGTCTCTCCAAGTTGAGGTACAGTGTCATTGACTGTTTTTTTTCTTTTTCCGGCGTCAATATTTAGGACCCACTCCCACAAATTTGTATCAACCTGGTTCATTCCATCAATTATCTCTAAACGGTTGCTTCAGATGTTCGCATAGCCGCTAGCTGGAACCCATGCATCGTCGAATGCATCATGACAATACCGGAACGAAATCTGTAGCCTTGGTGATCTGCGTATACCCATTCTGGTTTTATTGTTGACATAAACAAACATGCTCGCCTGACCAGGGGGGGGGGGGGGGTCGGAAAAACAATTCAGGCACGTATGGCATTTTTTCCCTTTCGATCATTTTTTGTACCCACCCACCCCCACCGCCAAAATTTTTTCCGTTTTCGACAGTTTTTTCCGACCATATTTTGACACCCTTTTAACACTAAAACAGAGATTTGCGGGGGGAAATTCACTGTAAACAGCTGTATATGAATTTCTGTGCATACTATGTATCATGGATGTTAACATGGACATGTAAATAGGAATGAGTCATTTTGAGGTCATTCGGCCAAAAAAACATGGCTGCCAGCGGCCATCTTGGATTTCAAAATTTGCAACAAAATACATTTTGAATACATTTTCAATTTATATATCCGCATGAAATATTGCTGCCTTTTGTTTTATCGTGCCTTAAAATGACATAATTTATCTATGTAGAATAAATGCTTGTCCGAATATTGCAATATTATGCGTTGATTCTATCATCAGGATATCTTGTGTTTTAACGTCGCATGTCGTTCGGTTGACTTTTAATGAAACTAACTGCATGGCAACTAAATCCAGTAGTGATTTGTTTCACTACGTTCCGGTGTCCTGTTGAAACAGCACCGGCGGTCTGCTGTTGGCCGAGAAAAGGACATTCCGGTTTCTGGTGTTATTACTAAAAGTAATATGTTTCCACACACTTCTAGGTTCAATTCACCGTAGACTTGACCAATTGCTGAGTCAACATTCAGATGCGACCATTGTGAGATCACATTTGGTGACGAACTAATTCCTTAACCACTCTATATATAACTCACCATGCAAACAGTCAGCCATTGTGTCAAACGGATGGAACTATGTAGTGAAACTGGGAAAAAAATGTGTTTCGAACCCTCAGCTGCCTGTGCATACCACGCATAATTATCTTATCTATCAACATTATATTTTATTCAGAGTATGGGAACGGGGCTTCGACTTAAGCCAACAACATGACAACCGGTGTATAACAAGCCGTTTGAATTTAAATGAAACTTTGACTATACATTTATAAACATGCTAGACTAGTAACTTGCATAGTTTAAACTCGTATTGCATGGGCTTAAAGGCCCACCTAATTTTCGAGTCTCCGATTATTTTTTTATAGTGACTTGATACGGTTTTAATAACAATCTATATATACACGCGTGTTACTGTATTGATATCAGTTTATGCATGGCGTATATAATGATGTAAGGTTATCATGTGAGGCATGGAGTATCATTCTGAAAAGGAATTTATATTATCCCAAAGTAAAGTCGGTAAACGTCGTGTCCAGACTATGTAAATGTGCTGTGTTTATATAGTGCCGAGAACAGTGAAATAATTCCATATTTGTATCAACGAAAAATTATCCCGTATCCCGTGCTATCTTCATCCAGGCTTCGTGGTCGAACCGGCGTACGGTTCGCCCGGATGCGGTCATATTACACTACACTGTCAGAAAGTCCCCTAATAATTACGGAGAAATCATCCGTGAAATTGGTCTAAATTCCGGAAAACGGCATGGCCCTATTTGAATCCCTCTGCATGGACGGTGGCCATTTTGAATCGGGGTGAGGTGACTGCGGTGCATATTTAGATTGGTTCGAGCACGACCATACAACGCCCTATGTTTTACCTGAATCGGCCAAGGAACCGACAAATGGCATGTGTGCCCTATTTGAACCCATCTGGGCGGCGGCCATTTTTGATCGGGGTGCAGGGGTGAGTGGGGAGAATATTTAGATTGGCTTGGTGGCCACCACACAACACCGTTTATTTGACCTAGCTCGGTCAACGGACCGAGAAATAGGCATGGGCGCCCTATTTTAACCCTTATGGACGCCGGCCATTTTGGATCGGGGTGGGGTGTGTGGAAAGAATGGCCATTTTACAGTGTAATGGTGCTGTGTGAATTTCAACACTTCACATTTTTTACCTGAAGTAGTGAGTGGTCACATGCACTGGCCAGTTATATCAAACAAAGCATTTAAATGATTGCCTAGTTGTCATACCCAGTGATCACTTTCTGTGGTCAGTTAAAGGTACTCAATCCGATCAGACGCTCCTAAATTACTATTTCTTTGGCTTCGGGGGTAAAAAATATTTGATTCGAGTCGAGGAAGCTACCCATCAAAGCTCAGAGTGATCAGATATCGATTTTTGAAGTTTAATATTTCTATTCTTTTTGGGCCACAAGCACGATGAAGATTGAGGTCAAACGGACGGTCTTTCAGATAAAGATGGATAACTCTAAAATCGAGTGGTTATTATTATTACACAGCGCCAGTACACTGTAAAATGACCAGATGACAGTATAAGGGAGTACAAGATCGCTGAAGATTGCTGTTTGATTCAAACATTTACTAACTTATATACTACATGCTGAAAAATGCTTTATTCGGCGTCGGATGTGCCCGCGGGTGTGTCTTTGGGGCAGCAGTCCATGCGTGCGCTTCGCATACATGCCAGGTAGACCGTACTCTTTTATATATATAAATAATATTTATCATGCATCTTCAATATTTCCTCGTGCAAATAGGTTCACATTGGACGTAAATGTTGATATCGGTTCATATTGGACTTATTTGGTTCTGGAATAAGCCCACAGTGGACTTATTCCAGTTATTCAGTTGGATTGCGCGGGCCACAGTGAAATCCAACACATAAAGAGCGTACATCTGGTGCTGAAATAGGCCCATAGTAATCTTATTTGTTTTTTTTATTTATTTAATTGATTTTTTTTAAATCCAAATTTTGAAAAACTGACGGCGTTATAACATCCGACATGGTACCCCGAGTCAACATACCAAATTTGGTTACGAATCGGGCGACTGGTTCGATTGGACCAAGGACTAGTATAATGCGCGAACTATCTCTGTTAATTTCAGGTTTAATTTCGTCTCAAATTTGATATAATTGCTTATAGTGAATGAAAATCTCTATCTAGATGTAGTTTGTCATTGTTTCTGCGAACTCTTATATCTGTTATATCGCGCACCCAATATCTCGTTGAATAGACGGGCTCCTGGTCCAAAACTGCTAAAATTGGAAAATGTAGTAACCCGACCCCCCCCCCCCAAAGCACCCCTCGATATCACAAGCTGGTTTATATCGAAGGAAATTTGGAATATTAAAAGGCCTACTTCTGCATTCAGAGTGTCATTCATTGTCGGCCAGTAACACACGTGTGCGGTTAAATATGTTCACAGCTAGGCAAATATGCCCATTTGGTAAGAACTTCTTTGATCAGAAAGGGATATTTCAAGGAATGTTTCACCCAGAGGTTCAGAGAGGTAGGCCAACAACAATATGACAGATATATTTTACTATATTTTTTTGGCAAAACATGTTAAATTTCCACCAGTAAATCTCAGTTTTGTCAAATTTGGAAGGCGACTTCGTTTTCGCCTTACGGACATCCGAGGGCGAATTCGCCGGATTGAAGGCGAAAACTTCGCCCCAGTCGCCTCCTAGCTTGGGTGCTAGGATAATTTGACAACACAAAAGTTGTTTGCACATAGGCAATTTAACACTAAGTATGCACGGATATCAACATTAGGGTGAACATCGAATTTTCCTTGCATCAAGCGACCGGCCCAGTCTCTGATTGGTATAAAATATCTGCCAATAACTATTTGATTGACAGCTAGATCCCTTAAAAATATAGTATCAAATAATTTTAAATCAAATGTTTCATTAATAACTCTGTCTTGAATAAAAGTTTCGTTCCGTGGCTACAAAGCAATTTTCGACAATTACTTGTAAAAATTATAATTCCATGTTTCTAACAATGTTTTCTCAGAACTAAATTCCATATAGCCATGTAGCATCTATTGTCGAATACATGCCCTTTACAAATTCAAGTCGCTTTGCCACTGTAACCACGTTTCGGGGCTACATACCAATTTTTAACAATATTTTCTCAGAATTAACTTCCATATCTAGCCATGTTGCATATATCATTGAATAGATGCCTTTTTAAAAATGAAGTCGCTCGTTTGTTGCCACTGTAACCACGTGTCGTATATACAAAGCATTTTTTAACAATGTTTTCTCAGAACTGAATTCCATATAGCCATGTTGCATGTATCATTGAAAAGATGCATTTAAACAAAATCAAGTCGCTTGTTTGTTGCCTCTGTAACCACGTTTCAGAGCTACACAGAAATTTTAAACAATGTTTCTCAGAACTGAATTCCATATATATAGCCATGTAGCATGTATCATGGAAAAGATGCCTCTAAAAAAATCAACCTGTTTGTTGCCACTGTAACCACGTTTCGGGGCTACAAAGTAATTTTAACAATGTTTTCTCAGAACTAAATTCCATGTATAGCCATGTAGCATGTATCATTGAATACATGCCTTTTAAAAAAAATCAAGTCGGTCGCACGTTGCCACTGTTACAATGTTTCGGGGCTACAGAGCATAATAGTATATGGTGTATGATGTATCATTGAAAACATGATTTCATCATAATAGGCATGCAGATAGGTGAACTTTATGTGTGTGTATCATGTTGCTGGCAACAAAAATGCATACTCCATTTTTTTACCATGTTTCGTGGGTGACTGCGTGGCAATGTAATGACGGCAGTGTCTGTATCATGCTGCTGGCAACAAAAATGCATACCCTAATTTTTTTGACCACGTTTCTTGGCTTATATATGCAGGTATATATAGGGTATACCGACACAACTGGAACCGACCCGAACGTAATCTAAATACATGGTGTCGATAGAACGTATTCGAAATACATGTTGTCGATAGAACGTATTCTAAATACATGTTGTCGATAGAACGTATTCTAAATACATGTACTCCTTCCTTCGGGTCTTCTATCGCAGTAAGAACCGCGGCTCCTATAAAGCGTGTGATATAATCACAGTATTGGCTGACGTTGAATGTTTCTATACACAGTGGCACGGCATCGACAGAGCTGTTGTCGGCACCAGCTCTCTATTATCAGATCACTCTCACACTGACCTGCTAATCACACGGGAGAATCCTCAGGAGTTATCATTCAATTGACTGCATCTCGGATTTTCACCGGAAATATTTCTGTTTTGTGAAGTTATAGTGTTACCGACGAGCATTATCATTATTTTGCAAACTCTTTCCAAATTAACATACCTGGAACGTTATTTGCGCACCGCTTATCTTAGAACTGCTCTTGGTTCATATATATATAGGTCGTGCTCAAAGTTATATGGAGTGATTTATGTATTCGAACCAATTCATTTCCAATGCGGTAACGTTATTCTGAACATGACCTTTACCAAAACATGGGGAAAAGGAACAGCAAGCTGAAACCGGAAGAAGTTTCCGAGTTGAAAGAATCAACATACTGTGAGTACACCGGTTATTTTCTTTCAACACCCCATCCCATTCAATATGAACTCATATAAGCTGTATAGACTCAGACAAGTCATCTTATAGGGTGTCATGACGTATAGTTTCGGATACAAGGCTTTGTTGATTGATCTTACCTGCTGCATTGAGGCAAGACACCTCGTGAGTATATTCAGTATATCTATATAGAGAATAATTATTCTGAAATCGGATCAGAAGTACCCCGGTACATTTGGAGAAGCAGGTATAGTAATATGCATCTGCATAAATTGTTTTATCCCAAGCATGTAAGAACAGCTCTATAGACATTGGTCTCATGATACGTTTGTATTGCATTACTAATTATAATCATTATTTGTTCAGGACACAGAGCATTACATTGGCTATCGTTCATAGTTCTTTTCTGAGAGTTTCCCAATATAGAATGCCAAATACATATGGATTTGGAGAAAAAAAAACAGTTAGGAGTATTTGGGCTTTGATCTATTTGTGCATCTATATGGCAAATAGTTACACTATATTTTGTCTGCTATACAATTGAGTTTGTTCGTGTTATTGCAACAAGAGACACATTAAACTCCATGCAGACTGTATGTCCGGATCCTAATTCCAAATTTAAGTTGCCGAACTTGAAAATGCGTGGAATATTTACGGACTAGTGTCCCCATAATACCGCAAAACATCAGACTTTCTTGTTGAATTCTTCACCTATATACTTTGCATAATAATGGAATAATTTGATACTGGTGATGATCAAGGATTCATCGACAATAAGCCCTGTCACTGAGTCGCGGCCATATTGTATTCACCCAGCCCCCCCCCCCCGTTCCGCAGTTTAGATGCTACGGGTCAAAGTCCTTTGATGTGCATTCCATATATGGAACTTTTGAATAATCACGATTCCATATATAGAATTCATGATAATTCAAAAGCTCCATATATATGGAATCATGAATATTCAAACGTTCCATATATGCATGGAATGCACCTCCAGAACTTTGACCTATATCACTTAAACCGCGGAATGGGGGCCGGATTAATCCAATATGGCCGCGACTCAGTGATCTCACTTATAAACATAGCAAGGATATAGTAGTTATATAGAGCCAAATTGCTTGCCCCGAACGATACTCCAAAACATAAACACGTGCGCGTATATACACGATTTTTTTTAATATAAAATACATACAGCAAACAGCTATACTATACAATTTAATTTATTATCCAAAGTGATAAGACAGAATAAGTGGCCAATGTTTTAAAATGGCAATTTTCTTTTTCTTTCGTATTTAAACAAAAATAGGGCCGGTCTGGTTAACGGAAACAAAGGTCTTATCTTTGTTTAGGTCTAAAGCTACGGTGTTGGTGGTTTCTGTTGACTTCGTTCTGATTCGGGAATCGGGATTCTCGTAAATAACTCTGTCATTTGCCTATAGAGTGATTTCTACGTGCAAATGGGTGATTTATTAAGTGAAATTAACCATCTAAGAGGTCTTTTCTCCGCCAATAAAGTTGACAATGTCATGATATGGCCTATATAGCCTGAAACGACGGAGGGGGTGGGGGGGGGGGGCTAATTCTAGTAGAGAGCTTTGGACCCCTGAAATTATGCTGTCACCGAATTATTCGAGAGTTGGAAGGACAAAACATTAGGAATTTCAGCTATTTCCATGGAATGATATATAAATAACAGCTTCAACTTTATAGTGGAGTGTTAACATTATACACCACACATATGTGCTTCCTTATACGTATACCGTGACCACACATTTGTAACAGACACAGCAGCTAACACTAGGTGACTGTTATTGATCGGTATTGCCACTAAATTTGTGCATTCTAAGGCTGGTCGCACATTCGCGTGACATATGACAGAATACACCAACCCGAACTGTTGCATCCGTATCCCGGCAACACAGACTTAATTTATGTACAGGGAGTATGTTTTTCTTTGTCCACAATTGCTCCTATTTTATGTATATTTCTTTCGCAATTTCACGCCAATGTACATTTATGTGACTTGAATGTAAATACTTCTAAGCATGGCCACATATAATGTACATGCGACATATGTCTCAATATAACAAACCGAACTGTTTATAGTTGTGTCCCCACTACTGCAACATATATAGCTAGCCTAATAATGGCTGTTCTACTGACCGGATTTGCACCTAATTATGTGCATGTACATGTGCGTGGCATATGACTCAATACAGCACACCTGACTGCTACTTCAACATGCCAACAGCATAGGTTGATTGATTGACTGATTTGGGTTTAATGTCTCTTTCAGCAACTAAGGCCATATCACGACATTGCCAGTTTTGGTGGCGGTGTGAATCCGCACACTTACGGCTAATAGAACAGTGATTTCAATGGCTGATAAACTCGTCGACCATGTGTGACAAACCACCGGCCATCGGCGAGTAACTAGCAACTCCACCAGATAACGATTTCGAGTTACAACGTCCATGATGGAAACATCTGGATTTGAACCCTCATCGCCAGCGCAGGAGGGCGTGACGACTTGGAGTTGTACACCTAACCGACCGAGGCCCTCCAACAGCATATAAGAGCTAACACCATATGCATAACTGGCTTTGTGATAGATATTTCTGCTATAGCTCGGTACATAATCGTGCTTTGTAAGCATGACCACATACGTGCGACATATATCTGACACACCAACTGCAACAAACATAACTGTTGCATCCGCTTTCCGACATGCATGCATGACTGATTCATATACAGCGAGTTGTGTTCTCCTTCTATGTCTACGGTTGCTTCTCAATTATCCTTCCGTTCACATACTCACTCAATCCATTCATTTGTGCATTATTTATATCTATATTTGCGAATGTCTGTCTGTCTGTCTGTCTGTCTGTCTGTCTGTGTCTGTCTGTGTCTGTCTGTCTGTGTTCTATAGACATTCACAGGGGACCATCTAGATGATACCAAAGGGGTCTACTAGGTATAACTTTTTACGAGAAAGATAATGGTGGGGGTTAGAATTTTCTAAAGTGACGCCGTTGTTGTCAGGGGCAGAAAATGGGGAGGGGCAGAATTGTTTTTTTGTCGCCGATTGCCACGAAACTTACATATAATCATCCCCATGATATGAAGAATCTAATGGTGTGGTTTAAATATGGCAAAAGTGGCGTCGTTCGAGTCAGGGATGCACGGAAGTAGAGAGGGGCACCAAAATTGATCAAACTAATTTTAGCTCCGATTTCCACCAAATTGATATATATTCTTCTTCATGATACAAGGAATCAAATTGTGCGATTTAACAACGCCAAATTGTTGTCGTTTGGATGAGATTGGGGGGGGGGCACCAAATTTGATAAGAATGGGTTTAGCCGCCGATTGCCACCACACCTATACAAAATCATCCCCATGGTATGATGAGTCTAATGGTGTGACTTAAATCTGTCAAATGTGACCTCATTCGAGTCAGGGGTGCACTGAAAGGGAGAGGGGCACTAAAATTGATACATAATATTTTTAGCGCCAATTTCCACCAAATTGATACACGTTCTTATCCATGATACGAGGAATCTAATCGTGTGATTTAAAGACGCCATATTGATGCTGTTTTGGGTGAGAGATGGGGAGGGGAGGGGTGGGCACCAAATTTGATAAAAAATTGTTTAGTCGCCGATTAGCACCAAACTTATAAATAATCATCTCCATGATATCATAAGTGTAATTGTGTGGTTTAATGATGTCACAAGTGGGGTCATTTGAGTAAGTGGTGTATAGAGGTGAGAGGGACACAAACAATTATAACAATATGTTTATCGCCGATTTCCACCAGATTGATACATATTCTTCTCCGTGATACGAGGAATCTTATCGTGTGGTTTAGATACACCAACTTGGTGCCCTCTGAGTGAGAGATATGGGGACCTTGAATTTGATACGAATTTGTATACTCGACAATTTTTACCAATTTTATATATATGCATCTCTAATCTCTAATGAGTCTAAGTGTGTGGTTTAACGGTGACAAAAGTGACACCGCTTGAGTCCAAAATAGGGACGGGAGGGTCACCAAAACTGATAAAAAATATTTTTAGTACCAATTGCCATCAAATTCAGACACATCTTCTCAAATGATACGAGAAATCAAATCGTGTTGTCTGTCTTTCTGTCTGTCTGTCTGCATGCGTTCTGTATATAACTTCACGGTGTGCAATCGAGATGGCACCAAGGCGTTATAAGAGGGGTAACTTTTTACAAGGTCACAAGGAAGATAATGGTGCGGGTTAAATTTTTCTAAGTGACGCTGTTGGTGTCAGGGGAAGAAAAGGGGGAGGTCGGCAAAATTTAAAAAATATGGTGAAATAGTTTTGTCGCCGATTTCCAACAAACGCATACATAATCACCTCCGCGATATGGCGATATTTTTAGCGCAGATTTCCACCAAATTGATATATTCTTCTTCTCTATATGATACGAGGAATATAATCGTGTGATTTAAAGACGCCAAATTGCTGCCGTTTGGGTGAGAGATGTGGGGGGGGGGGGGTCATAACTATTCTAAGAATTTGTTTAGTTGCTGATTACCACCAAACCTATATATAATCATCTCCAGTATATCATGCATCCATGAGTCCAATGAACGTGGTTTAATATGTCAAAAGTGGCGCCGTTAAAGTAATGCATGAGGATGGCATTTGCACCAAAGCTGATACAAATATATTTAGCACCAAATTCATACACGTTCTTCTCTAATGATACGATGAATTAAATCACATTTGGTGTCGTTTGGGTGGCGAGAGGACATGCACTATCATTGGTAAGATTGCTATTCGCCGATATCCACCTATAAATTATATATAGTCACCCAGGCCATCTCCATATCATTTTAAGGAGTTTTGGGCGTTCAAATTTCACAATCTCGACAAATGGTGACCCAATTAAGTTACTCGAACAATTATATCTTCTCAACTGTCATATTTATATGGGGATGACAATCAGGGCATTCACATAATGAGCTAGCATAAAGAGATACATAGAAGAAGAGATACACACATTCTTGCAAACTGAGAGACATCGAACCGTCAGAGGATTGCATATAGATTATAACACAATTGAGTCGGTTCCATTCAATACAGTTTCCACAAAAAAGTTACAATTAATTTGTCAAGAGATATGGAAATGTATCGAATGCCTGTTCAAAAATAGTGGTCACAGTGTGCAGTCAAATATATTTTCTTCTGATATAAAAGAAAACGCAGTCAGTATCACATGACTTTTCAGGATCCTCTAATACTGACATCTGACAAGGGTATATCTGCACGATACAGCGGATTTTTAGAACAGACTCATCGACTGACATACACAACTCAAAATCTCGCCCTGTGTCTGGCACAGGTAGCTGATATACTTGCGCAGCAACATTTCTTTTAAACTGAGAATATTTAGCCAATATATAGCACCTGGAAATTTCTTTAAAACATCTGTATCTTCATGGAGATATGATAGCCAGGTGTCCTCAAGATCTTAGTCCAACCCACTATATTGATTGACGCATCTCTATATGTAAAACCCAATTGTCGTCTTTTATTTTTGCGAACTAATGTGTTTATGATGTTCATGTATCATATTATAACGTCTGAAGTATACGCAGTTGTAAATAAATAAATACTTCATTATTGGTGGAACGGATTAATCGCGATAAACAAAATGACAATCGACAATGTGAGCCACTACTTATATTCCATGACTGTAAGAATCGTGTTTTATGATGCTATTTGAATATACAATTTATGAGAATACGTGTAACACTTTGAGCAAGAGTGTTCTCTATTCCCAACAAATATACACAGCATGCAGAGGGTTTCACATCACTTTAACCTGGGCAACGCAATTTCACACCAAAGTACATGCATGTTACTTGAATGTAAATACTTGAATCTGCTACTTTGGAGGTAAATACATTAATCGTGATTTTTCATTTCTTCTTGTGCATCGTTCACTAATTTAGTGAATTACATTAAAGGAGCATTGTACCATATATATATTTAATTACTATCCGTACTTGTTGGCGGATATATCAATTCTAAAACGAAATTGGTAACGATTCAGTAATAGTTTTCTAAAAGCTCCGTGTAAACATGTGGTAAATTTATTGTTGAAATTATAGAGTATTTTTGTTATTCGCCAATGTTGCTTCAATATTGAAATCGCTTGTTGTAGATTGGGTAGTTTACTTTGCCAAACTTGGAGTCATAATAACCAGTTGATTTTAGAGTCAAACATCGATACCTAATCACTCTGAGCTTTGATGGGTGGTGTCCTCGACTCGAATCAAATATTTTTTTACCCCCGAAGCCAAAGAAATAGTAATTTAGGAGCGTCTGATCGGATTGAGTACCTTTAAGCAACAACAGACTAATACAAAACGATTTGTAATCGCCTCCATAAAATAATTAAACGACCAATAATCGAAAAAAGCAGAACGGCAGCTCAGAAGAGACACATGTACGCTTGTTGATTATTCAATCTTCACTATATCACGCACTGTATATACTATTGCATGGCGTGGTGCTATTTGTTCAATCACAATCAGGTTACATGCTCATTAGATTATTTCGATATAAGTTCCGATATGATGGATAAATTGTATATCGGAATGAATATGTATACCTGTCCAATGTGTCATCTGATTACGCATATTTTAAAGGTAACAATCTCCTTCCAAAATAAGGGGTCACTATATTTTATTTTAGCCCATTTACGTACTTCTTAGATACGCGTTCGTCTACATAAGATGATACCGACCAAGGTTCCGATTTGATGTATATAGTTATGTCGGACTGTACCATTAGTATTGCAGATGCTCCATTTCTGGCCAATAAAACTCCATATATACCGACAAAAATCGATATCTGATAAATCTGAGCTTTGATGGGTGGCTTCCTCGACTCGAATCACATACTTTTTTACCCTGAAGTCAAAGAAATAGTAATTTAGTAGCGTTATTTCGGATAGTGCATCTTTAAATAGTTAATCATGATGCCGAATGGGGGACTTGGTGGCTCAATCAGTTATAGGGGTTCAACTCCAAGCCGTTTCGCCCTCCAGTGCTGGCGATAAGGGTTCAAATTCATCGTGGACTTTGTAACTCGAATCGTTGTCTAGTGGAGTTGTCAGTTACTCTTACGATGGACGGTGGTTTGCCGAACATGGTCGATGAGTTTATCAGCCTTTGAAATCACTTTTAGATTAGCCAGTCCGGGAGCAACAGGTGCGAAGTACAAATTCTCTGTTAAAGTTTTTTTTCTCTATGGATTGTGATTCTGGGTGGTGTGTACATCAATTTCTAGGTGGGTGTGGAGTTCTCACCCTTGAGCATTTCCTATAATCCAAGATGGCGTCCAACATGGCCGCCGTAGTATAGAATATGAACTAAGTTAGTTTAATCTGTTTTGCTGGAAACTATATCACATGAAATATACTCAAATTTATAAATTATTTGGATGCTATTACCATATACTACTGTTTGAAGGAAAATTTGGCACTCCATTAGAAATATGGCTGCCAAAATGGCGACCGGAATGTGAAAAATATGATTCTTTTCACTCACATCTCCTATATCCGTTGCTAATGTTTTGGACTGATTGCAATTTGTGCCTTGTTTTCTTGTTATTTATATCGTATGATCATTTGCTCAGTACTACATGTTGTTCTCTTCGGCTCAGCCACTTCCAGTCCCTAACAAAATTGATCTTACAGAACGTTGTATGAAAATTTCCCGAAAACTCAATATTGGTTCCTGGCCGTATTTTAATGTGAATTGAACAGATTTGAAGGAATTAATAAGCGAGTGTGAGTATTGCCTATAAAATGCAATCTTAGTAGGGCCTGAAATGATTACTATGGTTTATGATGACAGTCAAAATGACAGAAAATGTATAGAAAATTATATATTTTGTCCCTGTGCGCTTGCCTGTCGTGACATATGCACGGAGTTGGCTAATCTGCATTAGATACATTAAAAAGAAACACTTTAAATAGGACACAATATCAAACAATATGAACATAGGAAATTACATGCACATACGATATGAGATATATATTTTGCAAAACCAGAGACTCCCGCGCTATATTTCATTTATTCAAGATACAACCTTATATAATTTAGTGTCGTGACCTCAACTATGTGGAGAATGCACACTCGGTGTATGGCGATAATATGATTGGTGCATACTGATGTGGTTACGATTAATCCTATGTACACGACAATGTTGTCATACTGATCATGTGCGCAATAAGTTCCAAAAGCTGTACATCATAAAATGTTGTCATACTCTAGTAGATCAGGGAGATAATTTGATCACATAATCATGAAATAAAGATACATTGGGCTGCTGGAACAATGTAACGGTGTTATCATCACATTTATTATCACTCATACACGTTCAGATGACAGCATCGAACCTTGCATTAGTTCAGATATTAGCGTATACCGGATATCGTTGATCATATGACCATGAACTAACATTTATTTAACAGTCACTTCATGCACAAAGAACAATATAATTTCCGTGTGAAAGAGGGGAAGCCACGAATCCTAGTTTCACATGTACCAATCTATATGCCTTGTGAACTGACATAGAACAAACGCCTGAATACAATGGGTCATTTGGAAGACGAAAATTTCCCAATGAATATAACACATAATGACCCGATCCCAAAGTGAGCATGGTCATCCTATTGGCAACTGATTAATTCTCAACCTGCTGGCTAAAGCATAACACACAGTTGGTTGAATATAGGCTAGCTCTAGTCATGGAAGTGTGCAAATTTCGACTATTCAGTGAAATAGAAATCACACTATGTCGATTTTATACTCCCGATCGCTAGCGGTTGAGAAATTTCAAAACAAGTATTGCTTGGAAGCAATATTTGCGGAGAAAATCGGGTCATGGTGGAATAAACTTGAAGATACAGGCTATGCTAGGAGCAGGCTAGGCTAATAGTTTCTCTGAATCAGTTGTTCGCCCATGGTACATCCCAAATTGGGGTGAGCTAAATCAATTGTGTTCACAACACAGAGCATAATAATTATTGCAATGTCACCAAATGACAAGCTCTCTACTCTGGTAGGATATTGCAATACTCAATGATAAGTGGTGATGGAAAATATTTCCGGAATGAGGCTTTGGGCTTAGGAGCAAATGCACTTCTATGACTTATTTTTTTTATTCTAAGTGTATATGCATATAACAGCCTTTGTTGTTTTCATATCTGAGTCTCTGTCCATGACTAAATGATGGTATTTAATTGTATTGCACGCCAGGTTATCAAAGATCGCGGTAGATATAACAGAGACATTTACCAGGACAAAGCTGGCAACTTTGAAGATTCAACATGAATATACATGCACAGGTTTTGAGGGATATTGTATATAATGCTAAATGGCCTGTCGCAACAAGCATAACCATAGCTGGAGCCAGTCTCCACTATATAGAGGTTATGCTAAATAATATTTTCCGACCCAGTACTCCACACTTGGTGTAGACCCATGCGCACTGCGTAGATATGCAAATAACTCTCCCCAGAACTCAACAAGTGTATGCATTTGGTGGGATGTATCAGACCCCAGAAGACTAGAGCGCAGATTCAAGCCAAAAATTCAAACCGTACGTCCTTCAAGTAAAGCATGAGTTCGGTCGGTTCTACTTCGAGGGTTGGTGATAGTTACTTATGATGGGGTGATCATGTTTGTTGCTATCTCAATGTTCTGAAAATGCTCAAATGTGAGCAACAATCAGCCACCCAGCATTACTCGGTAGTAAGTACAGCTTTCTATGAAATATTTAGCATAACCAAGAATGTTACCAGCAAAAGTTAATTAACTGCTGATTATTTGTTTGGTTGTTTCAGTCGATAAACAATATCACGACTAATACTACAACATTCCCGCAGCCAGATTATGTTGAACTATTTTTGTTATTTCCGTGATATTTGAGCTATTTGATGATGATTTAATTCCTGACCAGAGGAGCGAACTGCATTGTTTAAATGATGAAATGTCAAAATTTGCCTCACTGCTTATAACCATAAATGATGAATTAGTCGTATAAGGCAAAGTACTGATTTTGCCTGCCATTTTTAACAATAATTTAAATTACAAAATATATTCAAGTGTGTGTCACCAATCTAACACTTTTGATACATTTGCCACCATTTTGACTGTCATGATTGAATATATTGACCATCTCAAATTTTCAAGCACCATATGAGATTGAGTTGTATAGGTAATAATATCATGTGCTTAACTCGTTCATTTCACATTACAATATGGCTAGAAACACGAATTTATACCAAGATAAATTTGTTTAGTGATTGAAATGGACTGAGACCAAATATATAACAAGTGTAATGTCTCCAATGCAGATTAATCAACTTCACGCATCAACCGCACCATCTAAACAAATAAGGACGAAACATAGAATTTTCTATAAATTTGCCGCCATTTTGACTGCCATCATAAACCATAGTAACCATTTCAGACCCTAATGAGATTGCATTTTGTCGGTAATACTGGCTTAACTCCTTCGGATCTCTTCATTTCATATTAAAATGTAACTAGAAACCGAAACCGAGTTTTTGAAGAAATATCATATTATGTTCTTTAAAAAACAATGAAGAATTGGAATTAGCTGAACACAAATGAACAACAAATTTCACTGCCCAAATAATCGTAGGACATGAATAATAGGAAAACAAACAACAATTTATCGTCAGTTCCAAACAGTAGAAACGGATATAGAAGATATGAGTGAAAATGTGTCCATTTTCCAATTCAGGTCACCATTTTGGCAGCCATCTTGCCATTGGAGAACCAATTTTCCTGCAAAATGTAGTACAGTGTAATAGCATCCAAATAATGTATACATTTGTATACATTATATAAGATATTGTCTCCTTGCAATAAAATGGATTAAACTGAGTTAGTTCATAGTTTGTAACACATCGGCCATGTTGGGAGCCATCTTGGATTATAGGAAATGCTCAATGGTGCGAACTCCACACCCACCCAGAAATTGAAGCACATGCCATCCAGAATCACAATCCGGTGAGAGAAAAAACATTAACAGAGAATTTTGACTTACCCCTAAAATTGGCCCTTTGCTTCTGGACGGCAATGTCGTGATATGGCCTTAGTTGCTGAAAGCGACATTAAACCCCAAATCAATAAATCAATCAATGATGCCGAATGAACCTACCATGCACGGTGTGGCGAAACATTACATCGTGTGTTGCAAGCTCGAAATTTATTAATTTTGGCCCGACTGTTGGATGTATTCGAGAGATATGAATCAGTCCTTCCTGATACCAAATGCATGCGGCATGCATGCAGTGCACATGCGAGTCAACACTAGTTGATGTCCCGTTTACACCATATACGGCCATCAGCTCCGAATATATATGCTATGCAAGTTCGTTCGCCGGCGCAAACGGGAAACACATACATGGTCTGACTATTTTCTGACCACATAAACTATGTTTTATGACCAACACACTCCGCCGACACTGGCTGTCGGCGACTCAGCTCATATATATTACAAGAAAACTAAGATGCATGCATCAGGTCGGCCGTGAACTATCTACCATAGAATTGTTGTAGCTATCGATTATACATTTTGGAACACCTGTCTGTATGTATGTGTGTATGCATGAATGCATGTGTGTATGTGTTATAGACACTGCTCGACTGATTCGACTCGGATTTGGTATTTAACGTGTCAACTTGACCTCGCTCATAGGCATGTTTCTGGACCTTGACCGATCCGACTAAAAATTTGTGTGTAGGACTACTTCGATCCCGGGAGCAATATGGACGGGTCCAATTTCACGTGGGACCATGTTCTCGAACGTGCTGATATAGGCATGTTTCTGGACCAATTGAACAATAGTTTGGCCAGACGCTGTATATACTGGGTACTGTCCAGATGGAGGCGATCACAAAAAATCCCTAAATAGCCGGAACGAAGTCGAGTACATCAGCTAGTCTATTATATATTTTGAAAGATCTGTGTGTGTGTGTGTGTGTGTGTGTGTGTGTGTATCTGTCTGTCTGTCAGTAATCGATGGACTCGAAAATAGCCCAGCCGATTTCGATGAAACTTGGTATGTGGGGGTATTTTCGGGCCACGAGTAACATAGGCCTATTGATTTTCAGATCCGAGGTCAACTTTTCACGTGCCGAGGTCAAATCTGTTTTTACGCCGTTTTGCGCTAATATATTTCAGTTCGGTGCTCACAAATCGATTCGATATAGCGCGAATAATAAATTGCCAGTCATATAATTTGCACGGTTAGAATCTGTGGCTCTTCATCTTTCCAATGATGCATCACACGCCTGTGTACGTTTAAAGTTTCTACCTTAATTATCGGGAAGAACACAGGACCATGCTTCGCTCATCGAAAATCATTGCGTAAAATATATTACGCCATCAACATATCGTGACGTGTTCGCGTTAACTCTTGATCGGCCGATGTCGCGTTAACTCATCACCGGCCGAGGTATCCGCAAATGACATTGGGCTATATATCTCGCAAACGGGTGGAGCTATCGACTTGAAATTTGGTATGTGAATGTATCTTGCCCCGGATACGAATTTTATCGGGTCGCCGAGCCCGTGCGACGCCAGCTTCGCGCATGCGCAGACCAGATCTCTGAAACGGGTGGAGCAATCGACTTGAAATTTGGTTTTTGAATAGCCCGGACGAAGTCGGGTCACCTTCTAGTTTAATATATATTTTGGACATTTGTCTGTCTGTTTGTCTGTTAGCTATGGCCGGGAAAACTGCCGGACAGATTTGACGAAATTTGATACCTAGGGGAAATTATTTCCAGGGAGTATTTTGGACGGGTCAAATCTTGATCCCGACCTGACTTTGACATTCAAAAAGATCAATTCAAGGTCAAATCTGGTAAAACGGAAGTATTTCAACGAAATTTAATACCTACTGTTACTTTTGTCCCAGGAGTGTTTCGGGTGGGTCAAATCATGACCCTGACCTGATCTTGACATTCAAAATTGTCAATTCAAGGTCAAATCGGGTAAAGCCGGGCGGATTTCGACGGGTACTTTTGTCGTGACTTTTGTCCGGGAGGGTTTTGGACGGGTCAAATCTTGACCCGACATGACGTTCACCTTTAAAATGAATCAATTCAAGGTTAAATCGCGCAATTCTCCGAAAATCAGAGGGGAACATCCCGGACGAAGTCGGGTCCACCAGCTACTATTATATATTTCTAGATTTCGTAACAAACTAAATACCTGTATATTGTACAAAGAAATGTTTGACAAATATATCTGTATCAATATTACCATACGGGTCATTAAAATAGATACGACGAAACAAATTTTGAAGGGTGCATGTATCAGGTAAATTTTTATATTTCAAATGATGACAGGAATGCGGAAAGTTGAAGTACCTACGTAATACTGGCTATCCGAATGAAGAGATATACATGTATATAAAAACCAAAATAGAAGATGACTGCTGGCGACAATGTTTTCCAAAAAAATTCAAAGCATTCGATAGCTCCCATCTAGTTGTCAGCCCGAAGATCAATATGAAGTTTGGTGACTATCAGATGAGGGATATGTCTGTACAGTTGCTAAACAATTCAGTCATACAAAAGAGAACCAAACAGTAAGATACCAAATTGCTGCCTGTGGTAATGTTTTTTAACGAAATTCGGGAAAAATTAGATTACTCTCACCCTGGTTATCCAGAAGATCATTGTGGAATCTGGTGACGATCGGACAAGGGGTGTCGTCTGTAGGATCAACCAAATTATTTAGCCATAAAAATAGTAAAATTCAAGATCACCGCTGGCAGTGATGTCTTCACAAGGACAGTTTGAGAACAAAATATGGCTCACATCTAGCGGTGACCCAAAATATCCACATGAGAAAAAGTTCTCCAATAAAAGCTGGCTGCAGGGTGGGCCAATTGATTCAAATTCGAAATTTAGCAGGGTGTACTGCTTGTGGCCATGTTTTCCCCGCAAATTTGATAGACTGATGGACAAAACCACTGAATCCGTTGAATCAATATACATGTATACATGGATTAATTTATATGCATTGTTATACACAGTACTGGTATATAAAGGTACTGAAAATAACAATATTACTAGTATACACAAAATAAACCATATATCATGGCTATGGGTTCTAATATCCGAATATGACAGCTGAGAACTTGGTGTGAATTGAAGAGTGGTGGTGTCTCAAGCATATCTAACCCTCCACGTTAGAAACATGCCATTAAATGTCATAAGTATAATCTAGCTTGAGGACAGAAGTTATCCATAAAACCCCCCTTAATTCAACCAGGTCCTCGCGCGATGTATGGTCGATCACATGATGATCTAGGGTGGGATTAGAATTGTTGTATAAAAACAGCACTGCATGTAAATATAAAATAAAATAGTGCTACATCTTATTACAGATTATTGCCATATATAATCAGTGACTATACAGACAGTCTGACAAAATAAAGTTTCATTGACACTCTTTCCGAAGAGGGGAATAATTCCATCTGTTAAGTCAATGGAGCAATTATGAATCTGGAAAGGTGAAATTTCTAATTAATACTAGATATCGACATTACGCGATAACATATAACGTAAATGCAATATGGTCGCTGGCGACCATTTTTCCCTATAAAATTAAAAAAATATTTGATAGCTCTCATCTGATAGATCAATATCAAGATAAATATGAAGTTTGGTGATGATCGGATGAGTGAAGTGGACTGTGCTAAACGGTTTAGTATTAATGCTTAAAAAGATTCTTACCTTAATATTTTTATGTTCACTTTATAAACTTCACTGAGTCATCTTTGTCATGTATTGAGTTTGATATCTTTTGTTAACAGTTTATAAATCATGTATGTCTCGTTTGTTATTTTAATTTATGTGTTTATTATCATTAAATAAAGTTGCATTCCTTAAAAAGATTCTTACCTCAATGTTTTTATGTTCACTTTATAAACTCCACTGAGTCATCTTTGTCATGTATTGAATTTGATATCTTTTGTTAACAGTTTATAAATTATGTATGTCTCGTGTTCGTTATTATATTATATACACTTTATAGTGTGTTTCAGAACGAAAAAAAAAATGTTAAAAACAATTCAAACGTTGTTGTATTCCATGTCCCAGCCCGGACATATACACCAAATTTCAATAATATTCATTGAGAAACAACGGACCAAACGCCATATAACACCCCGTATACATCTTTTATTCCGAGCTGCCATTTTATTCCGAGTTGGCAAACGTCGATTGGGGCGAGTTAGCCCTGGGGCGAGTACGCCGATTCCGGCACCTTCTCTATTTGCAGCAGGTACACGTTTACGCTGGTTTACGCGTAATTTAATTTACAAAGTTCCCCAATTGGTATCGTAAATAGAGCGACCTTATTTGACAGAGAATGCCTCTGTTATTGATTATCAAGTTGCTATACATTAAAAACGACAAATTCACATGCTCGTTCAAGCGCAGTAGTCTATTTTCCCCATGTTAAAGGACATCCACAAATACTAAATAACGCTAACCTACTGCTAATGTTTGACACGACAACTGTTAACATATTTGGGCTGAATTCATCTGACGCGGTATTATTCCTCAAAATAAACAACAAAACCATCGTTACTTGGAAATGTAGTTTGGGCTAACATTTACATAAATCCTCCACATCATTTATCCCGACACACACGTCAGATGAAAAACAGCCATGAAGTAAACGGCCAAATTGGCCGAAATGATGCGATAATTCATCGCCATAACGATTAAGCATAAACACCTACATGTAAACTATGCCGAAATTGCTCCCGAGACATAAACACAATACCACCATCATCGTTATCAAAATAATGAATACACTGCACCCACGAGACAATTGACGCGATTCGGACGGATGCAGCGGATAAAATATTATTATGTGCATGCAAGCAAGTCCTTGTGCACTAATTTCACACAATATCTGGCCCACTAGCTGTTCCAGTTGGTGGCAGCGTCTGAGTAAGTTATTAACGCGCACCGCGTGTATACTGTTCTCCAATTTTTTGATAGCTGTGGACCTATGGGCATTTTATTTATAGATAATTGTTTTTTTTCCGGTTTAAAAGTCGAACTGCGCGACCAGGAGGCCGAGTTCGGTAAAAGGTGTAGTTGGGAATTGCAATTTCGTTTATTGTCCATTACATTATTATGTCAATAATGATGATTTTTGGTTTGTGACAACCTATGTCAATTACCAATAAAAGAAATTTAAAAGATAATTTGTAAGTCTTATATTTCAACTTTTATAGATATTTTTCGTTCTGCAGCCCACTGATGGTTGTGGTCGGAGACGGCAGAGTCGGCCGCCGGTTCGTTAATTAGGTGCTGGTTGTTATTGTTATTTTAACGGTATTCTGAGTTGGTAAATCGCGAAACCAATATATTTAATATTCTATAATTACAATCATGGGCATATAATATATGATCTTGAGCGCGTTACCATTTCTGACTATGGTTTTCTTGTATATATATGGTTGGTAACTTGGTAGGGGACGCGGTGTTGTTAAGAAAAATAACTCTGGCACTCACATATATAGGTATCACCACCACATAGATATATAGGTATCCCCGCCACATACGTATATAGGTATCCCCACCACACACATATATAGGTACCCCCTCCACACACATATATAGGTATCACCACCACATAGATATATAGGTATCCCCGCCACATACATATATAGGTATCCCCACCACAAACATATATAGGTACCCCCTCCACACACATATATAGGTATCACCTCCACACACATATATTTGTATCACCACCACATAGATATATAGGTATCCCCGCCACATACATATATAGGTATCCCCACCACATACATATATAGGTACCCCCTCCACACACATATATAGGTATCACCACCACACACATATATATGTATCCCCGCCACATACATATATAGGTATCCCCGCCACACACATATATATGTCTCCCCACCACACACATCTATAGGTATCCCCACCACATACATCCATAGGTATCCCCACCTCATACATATATAGGTATCCTCACCACATACATATATAGGTATCCACGCCACATACATATATAGGTATCCCCACCACACACATATATAGGTATCCTGCCACATACATATGGTGGTGATACCTATATATGTGAGTGCCAGAGTTATTTTTTTCTCAATTTGTCATTTTCGAGGGTTCTTTGGCATAGTGACAATTCAGTATGTTTATCGGAATGCATGATGCACTTCTCGACTCAGTGTGATGTGTTCATTTTGTCGTAATGTGCGCGAACAAATAGTAGCTTCTGATCGAAATAGTCATGTTAAGATTGAAATTGACACACGCAGTAGAGGTATATATAGTCCATCCACTCAAATCATGCAAGCTCGAAAATTGGTCCTGGTGTTCGCCCATGTCGGGGTTTGAACGGCCTAATCACCTCACATATGGGGCTTCATTAAATATGCATTATCAGAATTAACGCTCCTAAATCACTATTTCTTTGGCTTCGCGGGGGGGGGGGGGGGTAAAATATTTTATGTCGAGGAACCCACCCATCAAAGCTCAGTGATCAGATATCGATTTTATATCTTTGTTATTTCTGGAGATTTGCAATTATATGTGGCTCAGAAACACGTGGTCAAACGGACGGTCTCGGACAAAATTGCGGATGAAGATGGATCACTCTAAAATCAAGTGATAATACGACCAACGTTCGTGATACTTAAGTGATAATACGGCCATATTCTGTTGAACAAAATGTTGATAAATAACAAGATTTGGGAAATTTGATACCATAGTTGACAGTGGTTTGCATTATTTTGTTGCAATAAATCGATTCTGATAACTAAAGCGTAGTTTGAAGAAATGTTGTTGTTATTGATCGGATTGAGTACCTTTAAGTCTATTATATATTTTGGGAAATCTGTCTGTCCCACAAATATATATCGGTAATGCCTTTTGTTCGAATCGTTGGGATCTGGCAAAGACAAAGCAAATGAGAATTTGCAAACAAAATAGTAACAGCATCGCCATGACATACATGTATATGCCATACATGTCGTTTCATGCAGCACCCACCAAAATCATATAGCTATTTATGACAGGACCATTTGACCAGACATGATAATGCGGCATAATAATAACATGCATTTAATTTTTGAGCGTATATATGCATGTTACAGAATTTAAATTACGGGCTTAGGATCCGGTCCATAGGCATTTTTTTATTTATTGAAAATTACGATTAATAAGGCCGAATGTAGGTATGCGAATGCGCAGATTCCTCCGATCTTGGTCAGACCGAAAATTTGTACTGATATTCATGTTAAAAATGGAAATGCGGAGATATCTAGTTCGCTTGGTGGTTCCCATCACTTCGGTGTCAGATCAGATAGTAGCCATCTTATAATTCCCAGAGCAGAACTGATTATTCAGACAGATAGTAAAACAAGCACAATTCGTCAGCAATGGCGAACTCTCTTCCTTCCCCTCCCTGCATGAAACATACAATAGTACTCCAACGCGGCTACTTCTGTTCAACAAAACAGTATAGACTTATCATCGAAGCTGTCAATAGCATATTCCCGGCTGCACCATTCTCACCTCAGTTACGTTTGATATTAAGCAGGCTCACGTGGGTTCGTAGATTGGATTTCCTTTAATGAGTCCAGTAATAGAAACATTTTAAGATGCGGCTTGGTGCGATAAAATTGTTCTAGGTAACGTGCCAAATTATGCTAATTCGACATAGGACTAAAATGAGGTATCCCATTTAGAAAGCAGCAGCTTGGGTTGAGTGTTAATTATGATTATGCTCGGCCAAACTCAGTGATAAAAACGATGACTATAAACTATGTAATCTCAACTAACTCAGGTGTCTCTAATGTCAGCAATATGTTATGACAGGGTATACTATATGCATGCCTGAAAACCGACACAACCATAGTACAGGCTTCGGATGTCCACACAACAATGTATGATGTATGTACAGTCCTGCCAGACAATCCCATTTAACAACAAACAGTCATTTCCCAAGATTTTTTAATTTCTCAAAAGACCTGGTGGCGAGAAATGTCTTCATGCTCGTGATAAGTGTTTTTATTTTATTTATGCAATCCAAAATACATATATACGAAGTTATATATTCTGTTCGTATCTGAGTGAACAAACGAACCCAAGTAGAATATTGAGTTGTATTCCCATTTCATTGTTCTTTTTTTAAATTTCGTTTGATGTACACGATGGGAGTGCTAAGAACAGAATTAGTCGATAAGTAGTCGCGAAGTAAAACGACGGCGAAGCTCTGTAAATCCCAGCCGTTCGTCCAGGGAAATCAAACGGGGGAAGTTTCCGCTGACTAAATATGTCCCACGAGATTCTTCAAACTAAGTCTACTTCGTTACTGTCCCGTTACCGAGCTTGCTGTTGTTATATTTAGTCAGCTGCTCTGTGATGTATCGGGATTATTGCTCCACCCATGAGTGATATATTGGAGGGAACGGCTCGAGAAAATAGAAAACGTCAGCCAAAACTAGACATAACACAATCAACGGAGCTGGTCGTGATACACAGAAATAGCACAACCCAATTCAGCTATACCTGCATGCTATACACTGATAATGGTGTGCCATAGTTTTTTAACATATTAATTTGCGAATCATAGACCATCTCTGAGATGGAACGCCATCCTAACACGGGTACTCACCAGTATACCCATGTAGATCATTTCAAGATCAGACTGATGAATCAACTAAATTAATTATGAACTCAATATCAACTAATCATGACATATCCGATTTAATTCAGTTAAAATAGTTTCACTTTTAAATATAATTCTCATAACTAAGAAATGTGAAATTACCACCAGCTACTGCCAAAATCGTATAGTTATAATCATTAGCCTGTTTGTGGTTGACTACAACAAACCTCTTAATCTTGCTATTATATCTAGCGAAATTTAAAGACTTTATATGACTTAGGCTACACTGGCAGTTACACACATGCCCTAATGCTTAATTTCTCATTTTAGCTCCCCCCCCCCCGAGAAACTGTATACTACTTTACTTCGGGTTCATTTGCAATATACTAACCAAATCGTTGAATAAGTAAAATTGTCAAAAGTTGGCCGGGGATGTTGGAGGCGTAAGACATCTCACACATTACCATCATGCATTCAATCAATACAATTGGGTAAACTATACTAACTAACGTTCCGTCTTTGAGCTGCTGAGTGCTGGCAAAGATGAAGAATGTTTGTTCAGAAGTCGAATTAAGCCGCACCTGCTCGTGTAAGCGAAGCTCATTTTAGCGGGATGTACTTCCACAATGAACGGGTACTGGCATCGTAAATTTGTGATACATATGCGCACAAGATGTTATCATCATCGAGGGCATCACGAAAACAATCATCGTACCCATCGCAGCCTTGACTGAGATTGCCAAGACTCAGTGACGAGTCTACAGTACATATCACCAGAGACATGTTGTATAGTTATATCTGAAGTACTCCGGTGCGCCAGTGGCCAACAGTTCACAACCAGAATTAGAATTAGAAAATAGCTCAATACATAAACGAAATACCTATATAGGTAGTCTATGTATCTCATAATAAGATCCTTGAATTCATATCGCCTAAGAAACAAATAAATGTTTCCTTATTTTCTTTGGCTTGTAACATTAAAGGGATATTGTAGTAAAATGTTGTAGTAGATGGAGAGTCATGCGAATGTACAGTTACATCATGAATTCCACCAGGATAAATATTGCTACCTATAGTCTGCTCCTCTACTGCATAAAATACCTCGACAATGGAATATAATCAAACGTAAAACTATTTGCCGAATACACTCTATTATATGAGACCATAGTAGATACACCGAGACTCAGGGGAACTGAAAAAGGACATCAGCTTACTGGAAGAATGGGAGAAGAAATGGAAAATGAACTACAATCCAGCTAAATGTGAAGCAATGCATATAACCCATTCGCAGAATATCATCGATTCAGAATACTCACTCCATGGGGTACAGTTGTCCGAGTTAATTGTCTGTCATTAAGACGTTGTGTTCTCTGCAATGTTACGATTAATGTGGTTGGTACAATGTATTATTAATTTATGTCCAATGCTACAATCTTGCAGTGAGTAAATTGCATGCACGCATGCGTGCTGACTTACCATGTAGTTTGATTCTCTTAAAGAACATGGTATGTTTTAATTGTAAGGACGGCTCTTGCATATAGAGACTGGCAGAGATTCCCTTGTCACGTTAGCAGTCCTTGTAAAATGTTATCGACTTAAATATGCTGGATGTGTCACCACATCTGTTTTGCACAGGGGACTGATACATAAATTGAAAGCTTATGGATTAAAAGGAACGACTTTAAATTGGATAGAAGACTACCTAGATAACCGGACGCAAAGAGTCCTAGTCAATGACATATTTTCAAAATATGAGGTCATCCCAGCAGGAGTGCCCCAGGGATCTATCCTGGGACCTTTCTTGTTCCTTGTCTATATAAATGATCTAGCCGATGGTATTGAATCGGTAACGAGAATGTACGCTGATGACACTTGCCTCACGAATAGCCACTTTGATATTAATATACTTGAAGGTACTATGAACAGCGACTTAGACAAAATTACAGCGTGGTCCAAAAACTGGCTGGTCAGCTTTAATCCAATTAAAACAGTTGGAATGTCCTTCTCATTGGTTGCTCCATCTACAGAGAATCCGAACCTCAAATTCGTGGGAAATTCAATCGACTTTGTGGACAAGCATAAACATTTAGGTCTGGAACTCCAATCAAATCTCAAATGGAACGCCCACATCGAAGGCTCTGTCAAAAAGATTGCCTCGCGCCTATCTCAACTTCGTCGCATCAAATATCAACTAAACAGGAAAACCATCGAAATTATTTACAAAACATACATTTTACCACTATTTGATTATTCAGATGCCGTTTGGGACAATGCCTCTAACTATATGTTAGAAAAGCTTGACCGGCTTCATATCGATGCTGGCCGGATAGTCAGCGGTATCACCCGTTCTGCCTCGGGTGATGCGGTATTACAGGAAGTTGGATGGCCTTCACTCAATAAAAGACGCCAAACACATAAATTGCAGGCACTCTATAAAATCGTCAACAATTTAGCACCAACATATCTATCCACTATACTTCCCCCCAGATCTCATGAAGTTGCAGACTATAATTGGAGACGCCCCAGTAAATTTTATTCATATTACTGCAATACTGAACACTTCAAACAGTCATTTTTCCCAAAGATGGCCATGGAATGGAACAAACTTCCCAAATTAATCACTGACGTTGACCAATTTTCTACCTTCAAAACCAACTTGCAACATATAGATCCAACGCCCAGTCCCCCTCGACATTTCTACGTTGGACTTAGAAAATACAATATTTTTCACTGTCGCCTACGTAACTTGTGTAGTGAACTCCGATCTGATATGTTCAACAACTATATCGCTGACAGCCCCGCATGTTCGTGTGGAAACCGGTATGAAGACGCATATCATTATTTCTTCATGTGCCCATTGTACCAAAGAGAGCGCTCAGAATTATCTGAGAAACTAACCCGTGAAAATCTCATAATAAGCAACATTGCAGAACTCATGTGTGGAATACCTAATATCTCGTCCCAAAAAAATATGAGACTATTTGACATCACACAGCAATATATTGCCGCGACTAAACGTTTCGACCCCTAAAAGATTTTATATTATATGTATGTATATGTGTGTCCATACGGATCCATATATGTGTACATGTGTATATTTAGGTGTATGTACATACATAAGTATATCACTTCTGAATATACTTAAAGGTGCTTCAGAAATTTCAATTTTTATGTGGCAGTTATCTCACAAACGGACCAACCTCCCCCACAAACATGCACGTTCTTATCAATTGTCGGTACTGTCTTCCAGAGCGCTACAAAAATTAAAACCTAGATCATGACTGTCTACTATTATTATTTTTTCACAATGCAGCCTCATTGTTTTAAACACAAATCTACACAACCTCTGGAAGGCAATACAAATTATATATCTCTAAACTGATCATCATGTAAATACGTTTATATACCGTCATCTTGATCACATGTATGTAATATTATTGTATCGGGAGAGGGGCTTCGTAAGTTGTAAAAACTTGTGCCTCAATCCCTTTTGTTTATTATACAAATAAAATATGTTTCAAGTCAAGTCATCTGTTTTGACTGGACTTTAAAGTTTGCACAATAAATCGCCCAGAATCAGCTGCACAAGTTGATAACTGTGTTTCTTGCTAGTTCTCACATACACCCGCGACTGTCGCAGACGCAGTAAAGTTTGCACAATAAATCGCTCAGAATCAGCTGCACAAGTTGATGACTGTCTTTCCTGCTAGTTATCACATGCACCCGCGACTGTCGCAGACGCAGACTCAGTCGCAGACGCAGAAGCAGACGAGATTCTTTTCGTATATAACATATGGTGCTAAATACTTTGATCTCTGAATAATTCATGCAAATTTGTCAGTTTCTTACTGGGGTGGTTGTTTATCGGTGCAGTGTAGTGAACTTTCAGTGAAATGTGTGTGGGGCCTTATGAAATTATTAAAGATGCATAATCCGAATTAATGTACGCAAATTACTATTTCCTTGGCTTCGGGGGTAAACAAAATATTTGATTCGAGTCGAGGAACCCACCCATCAAAGCTCAGAGTGATCATATATCGATTTTTGAAATCTATTAGTTTTCGTCACCAATAAATTACAGTGGCCCAGTAAAAGTCGGTATCCGATCAAATTGCGGATGAAGATGGATAACTCTAAAAGCAAGTGGCTTTTTGTGTCAGATATTTGACAAACCGGTAAAATTTCGTTGAACACAATGTTTATATATAACAGGTTTTGGGAAATTTTATACTATTGTTGACTGTGGTTAGAATTATTTTTGGGCAATTAATCGATTCTGATAACTGAAGCGGCATTTCAATAAATGTTGTTGTTATTGGAATCTGATGATATCGAGACCATCGAATCGGATTGAGTACCTTTAACAACGCCGTGATATAGCAGTGGGGCTGAACACACATTGAATCTCAACAAAACAAACTAATCTCTGAAAAGATGACGGGCCATGCATGATGATTGAGGCATTACGAATATATAACAAGAAAACCAATGTCAGAAATGGTAACGCGCTCAAGATAATATATTATATAGGCCTACCCATGATTGTAATTATAGAATCTTTTTCATTTCTGTTATTTGTAATTGGCAAGTTGGCATAGCTTATCACAAACCAAAAATCAACATTATCGACATAATGTAAACGCCAATGAACGAAATTGAAATTCTCTACTACACCTTTTAACGGGCTCGGGGTCGCACCACAGCTCGGATTTGGGGTCACACTACAACTTTTAATGTGTCCCAATAATTAACATTCTATAAATAGACCCCCCCCCCCAGCGCTATGGCAGCGCCCAGGCGAAACAAGAATTTGTACATTAGTATACACGCGGCGCGCGTAATGAGAGTATAATTCATTACACGGCGTCGCTAAATCCTTTCTGTGTAGTTCTTTCTTCAGACTCGTGTGTCCGCCACCAACTACTGTCCAGACACATAACAGCATTCATTCAGCTACCAACGGATTAGGGTTTTCTGGAATGAATGGATGGGTTTATGTGGCCAACACTCAATCAATTGTACCCAAAATCACCCAAATTTTATTAGCAGGGTGGGGAAATGTCCGGTGGGTAAATGTCCGGGTGGGGAAATGTCCGATGGGGAAATGTCCGGGTGGGGAAATGTCCGCTTTTGAAAGTGGGGAAATGTCCGGTGGGGAAATGTCCGTATACCGTAATAGCATTATGAATTTCTCATCCCGATTGTTGTCTGTTTGGATGCCCATCAGTGTCTCGATTTAAGTAACATGCGACTGTAGTTTTCTACACTGTTCTAAACAGTGACCATGTTAACACTCTCCAAACAATATTAAATTTTTTATATTTCAATGAAATATGCACCAACGGGGGAATTGCTATTGCATAAAATGCTCACCTCCGATTCTTAGGGACTTTTAGTATGTTCTAAACATATCCGCCTATAAATTCCGAAACAAAATCGTCATATCTCCGCTCTGATGTTCCTTCCTGTACCATATTTTGGCGTTATCATTACCTGATACTCATTTTGTTTGGAAATGTGGAAGTAATTCTAAGTATTGTAATAGACATCATACACGCTGCTTGCTGCACACGTTATGGCTGACTTTGGTTTTGGTGTCTTAAATTATCAATGAAAATAGTACTTTAGTACTTTTGTAACTTTAGTATTACTTTTGGTCGAGAAATTTAATTCCAGAATTTTGTGTATAGAAATCCATTTTGAAAATTTAAGAACTATGATAAAGCGCACACGCTTAATATGTATATCAATTGTAAACATATTTTATTTCCCATTTGTGCATTCTAGATACATAGTATTGCAAATACAAAACAAACATTACAAATACAAAACAACAATGAGAAATATTGATCTAGCAGTAAGCGGATTGTGGCCACTTATGTACATTTCTAAGCTCAGTAAGCTTTTACGTTACAAAACTCCACAATATAAAATTGTCTCGAAAATAACTTCAAACGCACCTGAGTTCATATTCAAATCACGTCACATCATACTATATATACCATCCTAAGTGTACGTTCACACAGGCGCAAAATTTGCCGGACATTATGTTGCAGTCATATCGGTATAGAAAGTTACAATGTACCAGGAACTGAATGCAAACATGCTGATAAAATGCACCTGTACCACAGCTAACTACAAGAGAATTAAAAAATATGTAGTTCCACTAGTAGCGTTGGTATCGAAATTTGCCTGTAAATAGCATGCAATTATCTCGCAAGAATATTTTAAGGCAATATGTTAGTAGCCCCTTTACATGTGAAACTGTCGAAATTTTACTTCTCATATCGTTTGCTTTGGTAAATATGCATTTTATATGCATGTTGCCGTTCATATTCTGGCACCATAGGGGTTTCTATGAGGAAAATTTGTTTGCACACAAAATGTCGTTCAAACTTACCAGTGTATGAATGTACCCTAATGGTTAATAATTATGTTGTTCTTCCCAGAACAGACGTTCTATAAATGATCTTTCGTGACCTAATAGTTACCATTATGATTAATCTAATGAAAGTGAAAACAAAGCCCGTTTTCGAGTAAATGAGCTGTTCGTTTATAACATTTCTGGACCGCGGGTCTGATGGAGTTGTTAGAGGTTTTTTTGTACAAAGGAACAAACGTGTTGGCTTTGATGTTATTGGCTTCCCTTTCGCAGCTGTTCTTTTCTTATCTCTGTCTGATAGAACCTTGGCACCTCGTCGGGGACGAGTTTTCTGGGTCGTTGCCTTCATGGGGTTGCCTGCATTTCATATACGAACGTTCTTCGGGTTACAGATAGATAATACTAGGGGAGGCAAAAATAGTTACGTACATGTAGGCAGGGGTGTGTGGATCATCATCAGCTAAAAAAAAAGTTTTCCCCGCAAGCTAAATCTTTTTTTCCTCATGCCTTTTTTCCCCAAATATATCATCAATTTTGACCTAGAAATGGCAATAAACATTGTATACTGACCTATATTCTACATATTATAACAGTATATTGCGTGACATATATAGGAGTGGGTTATCACGTCAGAACGCATTCCAGATTGTGATCCGATAAACAGATTGGCACTACTGCGTATCATAAAAAAAACTTTTTGCAAAAAGTAAAATAAATTGAAAACAATAAAAATAGAACTAGGTACATCATATCACAATATGCTAATCAAGATGCTGGAAACTAAAACATTGCCTGCCACTGCCTATATGGATAACAGCCTCATGTATTCAATTATGTCAACTTGTTTGATGTTCCACTGCACAGAACGAGGCCACACAAGGGTACGCACATTCATACCAAAGGCTGTGTCCATGTATATGTACAGGTATATTAGCCAAATTTGAAATGTGCTGTTTCTATTGTTCTAAAATCAAGCGGTTACTATTAAAAATAATAACTACTTGATTTTAGAGTTATCCATCTTACAACTGCAATTTGTCCGTTTTTAGCACGTGGTCCTCGAATATATTGGGCCACAAACAATAGAAACAGCACATTTCAAACATCGATATCTAATCACTCTGAGCTTGGATGGGTGGGTTCCTCGACTCAAATCAAATATTGTTTACCACCGAAGCCAAAGAAATATGTGGAAATGAAAAAAGCGCCCACGTGTCCAGCTGATGTGTCCCTATTTTTTCCGCCTCCCCGGGCTAATATATGAATATATGCACCCTTGTATATAAATGCGTAGAGCGATATAGAAATCTTTAATGCCGTGCATGGAATGTTAGTGAAGCGTGGTGCCCGAGAACACAAATATTGTTTATTAGAACGATATATTTTTTACCTCATTTCAATCGAATAGAAAATAATAACGAAACAGTAATGGTTCTAAAATTATAAATTTTTTTAAGACGCTCGAAAAACCACACAGTGAATCGACAATATCATAGTTCTATATACGTGTACTAAACATTTTAATTGCATAAAAAAAAAACTCTTCAAAATATAGCGATCACAATTAAATCACTCATACGAAAATATCGTCACTAGGAATGAAAACAGGGTTGAGGTATCAGAACACTTAACATTTTGAGTCGGTGATGTACAGTGGTTCGATTTTCAGAAATTCTGGCCCTACCTGTATATGTGCATCTCTATAACTTACGGATACTGCGTGGAGGTCTGGTTTATAGAGGGAGTTCTCTGCTGTCTTTGACACGGTGTGTGCCACAACCCTCCCATCAAACACGACGTGATCCAATGTGATGTGTTGTTACAATGAATACACCCCATGATGTGATGAGTCAGTTCATATTCTTCGATAAAATTCTTGTAGGAAATTACATCACTGTCAGAGATATCATCCACTCTAATATTAATGTCTATCACAATTATGAAGGTAGTCGTTATTATAGCGAAATAAACCCTTCAGACTAATCGAAACGGCAGTCTTAACATCAACCATCGTCTAGTCTATATAAAATGTTTTTCTAGGTACCCACCAATCTGGTTTTGGATTTGGATCCTATATATGTAACACGCTATCGACATTTACTGTTTGAGCACTTTTTTTTTCGCCGGCCTCCGGTGGTTTAAAATTCAGACAAGATATACCACACTGTTATCAGATGGCAATGGCTGGTATATACAAAGAGCCTTGTTTTTATACACAGCGGCTTGAACAGTGGAATCGGGCATCGACTGGGACCATATTTGGACATCAACTGATGCACCAGTTATCTAGCTGATTTTGAATTTCTTCGAAACTATATTGGTAAACATAATACAAATACTGGTTCGATATATCATTAGTTAACTCAGTTCGAGTCATGTAAGCAGTACGCGATGCACTTTGAAAGTGGTGTGATCATTGGACTGAATTTATTGTTTGTAGAGGCACGCAAACGGGGAGGGAGGAGTTAAAATCCGAATTAATGGCATCCGTACAGTTGGAAATTCAGAGATGAACACCGTGTTCAATCGTAATCCGTAACTGCATCTTTGCTTGTGTTCTCATCCAAAAACATATGTCATTGTTAATATTTGTTCCTCAATAATCTACTTCACTCTAGGATGCTGCCACAGGCTCCCATTTCGAGATAGCATGCTTTTTTGTGACCTTTTTGGGGCCGATATCGCAATAAACATTGAATTAATTGACGAGAGAAATTTCATGATTGTAAGCGATGCAAAGCAAAATCGCTCACAAATTCACATAAATCGTGCAATTTCGAGTTGGGACATTTTCCTGCAGTTATAAGTACAAAATCCGATTAGATGGTCCCCGTCTTATCATATTCCAACTTCAACAACATTTCGTCAAAAAACGATTTATTTATCAGAATCGGTTAAAGGTACTCAATCCGACCAGAGGGTCCCCATCTCAACAGATTCCAACAACAACAATCCGATCAGAGGGTCCTATATTACTATTTCTTTGGCTTTGGTGGTAAAAAATATTTGATTCGAGTCGAGGAACCCATCAAACAAAGCTCAGATTTATTAGATATTGATTTTTGAAAATTCTTATGTTCTCGAGATGAGTACTAATGATTGCCGTCAATTTCGTTTCCTGCTCGAGATTTGTACACCAAAACTCTATTCAAACAGACAAGGATGGATAACTCTAAAATCAAGTGGTAATAATAACGCAATTTTGACTGAGATCTGGGCCAGAAAGTATTCCCGACAATGAAAAATAATAGATTTCTAAAATCGATATCTAACAAATCTGAGCTTTGATGGGTGACTTTCTCGACTCGAATCAAATATTTTTGACCCCCGAAGCCATTGAAATAGTAATTGAGAGGAGTTTGATCGGATTGAGTACCTTTAATTACCAGCAAATAATTCTAACCACTGTCAACTCTAGTATAACATTTCCAAAACGTGTTATATAATCAACATTTTGTTCAACGCAATTTAGTATCCAGAGTATAATTATGTCGATCTACTCGTCGAATATTTCCAGGTCGCCAAATATTCCAGGTGGTGAAAAATAACAGATTTAAAAAATCGGTATGTGATAACTTTCAGCTTTGATGGGTGGGTTCCTCGACTCGAATCAGATATTGTTACACCCGAAGTCAAAGAAATAGTAATTTAGGAGCGTTAATTCGGTTTATGTATCTTTAAGGAACATGTATTAACTAAGAAATATATTACATATACACTGTTTTATCAATGTTATACACTCCCCTGTCACAGTTAAAAAAAATTCCCAGGTTTTGTACTGGTGGAATATAATATTTACAGGCGTAGCTGGAGTTTCATGATATGATCTAATTCATGCGCACATGAATCGAGGCATGCATGATGCATGTATAATCGAATATTGTTTTGTATATATGTTCTCGTGCTCGATAGTGCCTCTTTCGTGGTCTCGGACCAATCGAGTATATACAGGTTATTAGTACTATGTAAATTCTATATTTAGTGTACAGTATCAAAAAGTCAGAATGTTTGGGGTGATATAATTAACGGCGGCCCAATGTTAGACAAACCAATTACTCGAAATGGCTTGGTTTTCACAAGGTATCGAAAATTACTCTGGTAAGAGTTCTCCACTCGATATAGACAGAAGTTGGTGCCTTTTGACGTTGGAATAAGGCTTCGGTGATAAATCCTGTTGACCAGTTAAGCATTGTCAATTAAAAAATCTACCAGGTTCCCAAGCAAATATTTTATACGACTTCACATTGAACACTGCGTGTGCGCCATGACTGGTCAAACGTCAACTATATAACAGTTCAGATTATGATAGCATTACTGCTTTTGTGCTTGGGACTCTCTTTTCTTAACTCGGATATAAAGAAGCAGTTTGTGATCGAAGCACTGCATGCTGCTTTTGACCTAATTAGTTAACCTGAGACTATAGTCACCACTCCTCGTTCGTCCGTCAACAATCGTCTCTTCTCCAGAACCGAAATATCACCGAATGGGGTTATATTTGGTGAGGATAGTCCCTAGGTGACTGGGATTCATAAGTCACATTGGGGCGGATCCAGTGATATAACTCTTTCCCTCCATATGTAATTCTGAGAACGACTTCTTCTCAAGAACCATCAGGCCTATTTAGCTTATATTTGATATGGATGGTTCTTTTATTCCTAAAATGTCTTCTTATCCAGAACCACAAGAGTTCATATTTTGGTGGGGATATTCCCTAGATGACTGAAATTAAGATTTGTTCAAATGGGGTAACCAGTTCAAATAGGGGCGGACCCAGGGACATAACACTTTTCCCTTCAAATGAGATGAATTTCCCAAGTGTTGTGCTAAGCAGTCTAGTTTTCTAACACTTATCTTTAGCTTTAGCAGGGAGTCGGGATCTGTGACTATATAATAAATGATATGGTTTTGTTCAAATCATGGCTGGCCAATCAAAATGGGAAGATAAACGGACTTAACACTTCTGCTATAAATTGGTTAACCTCAACTCCTAAAACACGAAACCTTTAGATTTCATAATGAAAGGCCATTGGATATGAATGGTGGCAGAACTATGGGATTACCCCCACCCATCCCAATACTTTAATCCCTTCTTAAGAAAAAAATATTTGAGCTTTTGAATTCAAGTTTATAACTGATATATCGAATCCTCTGCTCATCCGATATACTCGTACCAGATGTTACAATATTATTTATGATGTTAACTCTTCTTCTATGCGAATGAGGTGTATATCTATTATGTTGATACATTAGACAGTTGGAAATTCCATGACTGATATAAATTTAATTTCATACTAAAATAGTATGGAATTGTTCTCATAGTTTGATTTGTTTTGTTTTAGGCCAACGGTCGCACATTTTCCTACTTTAGGTTTAACGGTTGGGCCGAAATGCCCACATTTAGAACGTTTCTAACTTGATGGGGGGATGTCAGTTTGGAAATTTCCAACAGTTGGAGAGCTCGAAGATCAGTTGTAAAATTCGAATCTAAGGGTGTGTGCAAAAGGAATTTCGTAACTGTTGTCTGGTTAGGGGAGGGGTGGTGTGGTTGGAGTGTGGTAAGGGGTGTGTAGTTACACAATTTCAATGTGAATACCACCCGCTCAACATAGACCGTAGCTCAGCTATGTTCCTATTTAGAACTACTTGTTTTAAGGTGATTTTGACAAGTATTTACTGCTGTAGACTTCAGGGTCCCAGTCTTCTCAATATTTAATGTCAAGTAGCCGATTCAACAGTCATTGACGGTCTTGTTTTCTTAACGCGGATGTGCGCAGTAAAAGTCATCTGAACATAATTATGAACATCACCAACATATTGATATTGTTTCTTGCCATATCTAAGCTTATGTGTCTCGCAATGTATTGCGGCAGTGTTCATGTCCGTACCCGCTGCCATCTTTCTTATAGACTTCCACTGGTGTTGCTCGATCTCACCAAGTTAACTTTTAGTTTATCGTTCGATTGGAATGACAGCGCTGATTGGACTCGGATGTGTCGGCATCTCTGAGTCGTGTAAAAGACCTGCTGTTTTCCAATAAAAATTGTCGGTTCGCTCAACATCTACCAGAGAGTTTGGTTATACCACATCCGACATTAGATTGGAACCCATGCCATTATGACAAATATTAGGAACTCTATTTTGCCCGACATTATGGATATCAACTTGTTTTCGTAGCTCGAACATGACGTAACCACGTCTCTTCCGCTTTTCTATTTCATACAGTAGCTAAGCGTATACCAACTTCAAGTCCGTTCATCCGTCCGTCGGGGAGTCCACCCGTCAACCATTCTTTGTCTCCAGAACCATGAGACCGAATGTGTTCATATCTGGTGTGAATATTCCCCAGGTGTCTCACATTCATATTTGTTCAAATGAGGTATCCAGACCAAATAATTACGACAACAGGGGCATAATTATTTCCCTACATAGTAAATCTTAAAACGACTTCTTCTCCAGAATCATAAGACCGAATGGGTTCATATTTGGTTTGGATATTCCTTCTGTGACTCACATTCAAATTTGTTCAAATGAAGTCACCCGGTCAAAGATTTGTGAAGCCAGGACAATAACTCTTTCCTGCCATAGTAATTCTTAACATGACTTCTTCTCAAGAACCATCAGGCCGATTCAGCTTATATGTGGTATGGTGGTTCCTTGTGTAACCGGGATTAAAATTTGTTCAAATGGGTCACTGGTTCAAATATGGGCGAAGCCAGGGACATATTTGTTTCTAAATTATAAACTGAAAAATGTTTAATTGACCTCTTTGTTCAATTAAAAAGCAAAAATAAAATAAATACATATATTTTTTAAAGAATTTGTTTTAATTTTCATTCAGACTTAACTCCTTACTCAATTTAACAATTTAAAAATCATTAAACAGTTTTTAAAACAAAACACCCCTATTAGAAAACACTTACCTATACTGTGCTGTACTGCACTGTAACAATATGTGAATATGTATATGTTAAACAAATAACAACTGGGGTCAGTTAGAGGTCATTAAAGTTCAATTTATACTTGAGATGGACTCCCATGTTATTAGCAGTCTAGCTTGTCAACCAATTATCTTTAGCAGTGAGTGAGGTGGTGTCTGTATAAACCATATAATCTATAATGTGGATTGATCTCAGATAAGGATTTTAACACTTTTGCTTCCAATGAGTTGAATTAACTCCTAAACATCCTAAACATATCCTCTGAAATCACTAAATCATTGTATATGATATGAGAGGTCTTGTGTGATGTGAATAGGGGCAGAGCTATGATATTGAAAACTACCCCACCTACCCCAAATACTTTAACCCCTTCTTAAGACGAATTATTATATATATATATATATATATATATAGGCTGTTAACTCTTTATGTCCATGCTAATGAAGCGTAGGTCTATTATGCTGATAATTTCAAGGAAAAAGTATCAGTGGTGCCAGCATGGGCAATAACCATTCCCTAAATTTTATAACTTTTGAGGAAAATGAAATCACTTCAACTCTTAAAATATACTGTTTGAAAATTACTAGATGAATGGATCTCATAGATTGTGATTTACATTGGTTCAAATAGGGGCAGGGATAAGAGATATAACTCCTAACCCTACCTGTATATATGCTGTTGACTTCAAGTTTGGTACTGGTATAATAATATATAGTGTACAAGTACTGTCTAAGCTGACAAAGTGGGAGTATATGAAGGCAATGTTTGGGACAATGGGGGGGGGGGGGAGTGGAGTGGGCTTGGGGTAAAAATTTTCACACCAAACATAGGTTAGAATTGTTTTCGTAGTTGATTTTCCAACCAGTATGTTTTAGACCAGCAGTCCATATTTTCCTTCTTCTGGTTAAACTGTTGGACCGATATCGGAAATGGCCACATTTTTTACTTTATGGGGATGTCGGGTTGGCCACACATTTTAACTTTATGGGGGATGTCAGGTTGAAATTTTCAAAAAAAAGGAGAGCTTGAAGTACCAGTTATAAGATTCTAACCTTAGAGAGGGATGTGAAAAAGGAATTCTGTGGTCTTGTAAAAAGGACTATGGTCTGGTTGCCTTGAAAAAGGGTAGGAGTTGGAAATTTGTCAGTGGTGTGCAATTAGCAATTTCAAGGTGAAGACCCCTGTTCAACGAAGATCTTCCAACTATGTCCCTGTTTAGAACTACTTGTCTTAAGTCATTTTGACAAGTACTGACTGTTTTAGACTTCAGAGTCCCAGTCTTCTCAGTCTTTGCAGTCAGGTGAGCGACTCCGCATGCATTGACTGCCTTGTATATTAAGTACTGTAAACGTCACTTCCGGGATTATATTTCACACTGCAGCAAAAGCATGCAAATTTCACTTCCGATCTTAAATTACGTACCTCATTAAACAATACCAAATGTTACTTCCTGTACCACAAGTTGATTTATATCAAATACTTCACCACGCTTCTCCTTCAAATTAATGTGTGGTAACTGTTGAAAATTTTATAATAAATATCTTATTCCACCTTGATTCCATCCCATAGACTGGCCCACGGGGGATGTGACGTCATCTAAAGATTGTACCTATCCCATATGGTTATGGCCCATTAGCCTCCCTGTTCGTGTGACCAGCAGTCCACTATGGTAGTACAAGAAAACCATAGTCAGAAATGGTAACGCCCTCAAGATCATATTATTAGTCATATATATAAAATATAATTCAGCCTTAATGTAGTGATTGAGAAAAATCTGTATACAGGTAATGCCTATGTAGTTGATTATATGTGAAATCTTTTGTATGATTGTGTGTATACAGTGCAAACATTTAAATAATCGGACGTGCCAAACTAAAGTTTAATTTCAAATATTTAAACACCATACGTCACCTATGATATGCGTTCACAAAGGGCGCATACGTTCCAATTGGTTGGAACACGCAACGGCCATTTAATTGATACATTAACCACACCCATTGCCAACAAAAAGTGACGAACGCCTTGACGATTGACACGTTATAATGTTGACGCCATGCCAGCTTGCGCAAATACACTAAACTGTCGGTTTCTCGGTTCTCTTATACGAGATTTGAATTGTTTCCGGCTGGCAAATATCTTCTCTTTGTTATTCGTTGTAATTTCTATTGAAAAATAGAGGTATGAATAGTGCATGACATAACATGCAGAATAATAATTAGGCCAAAAGCTCTCAATCTTCGTTACATGGTCCAACTACGCTAATACCGAGTACGTTTCTAATCACATTTAGATTTAGTCCATAGAAGTATGCAAATATCTGTTCTAATTTCATTTGAAATAGTGGTCTGAATAGTGCATGAAATAGCATGCAGAATAAAAATACGGCAAACTTGTCGCTCTTCGGTACATGGTTCAAGTACGCAAACACCGAATGCGTTTCTAATGCCATTTAATTAGTACATCCATTTATGCAAATACCGAGTACGTTTTAATCACATTTAGTCCATGACCTACCACGACATGGTCAGATATACTTGCCAATAAACACCCTAAGATGGCGTAATGATGATCTAAGAATGGTCTCAGGTAATGCACTCCTGATATCAACTTTGAACATATGGCGTCTCATGAGGGTTAATTAAAATACAGGTATGGTTCCATGAGGATTAATTATAATATGGTTACATCAGAGAGGGTTAATTAAAATATAGTCCGATGAGGGTAAATTAAAATATGGTCACATGAGGGTTAAATAAATTATGGGCCCATGAGGGTTAATTAAAAATTGGTCCAATGAGACTTAATAAAAAATATAGTCCCATGATGGTTAATTAAAATTCTACCTTGATTGTTAATTAAATTGTGGTCCCATAACTGATGGTTAATACAAATATGGACCGATGGGGGTTATTTGAAATATAGTCCCATTAAGATATGGTAACATGAGAGTTAATTAAAGTTAAAATATGGTCCCATTATGAGGGTTAATTAAAAATAAATTATGGTTTCATTTCATAAAGTCCCATGAGGGTCAATTAAAATATGGTCCAATGAGGACTAAATAAAATATGCCCCCTCCCCATGAGGATCAATTAAAACATGGTCCCAGGAGGGGGGCAATTTCTGAACATTCTTTAATTCATATAGCATTCTGATATATGCTCCGTACACAGAAATAAAAATGATGTTTAGAATAAGGCCACATTGTATGTTAAACAACCAATGTGAAGGATTTGTGTTGGAACTTTTCTTAAAAACATCTCAAGTCATAGCTTGATGTATTCCGCATACCAAGAAATGAAAAGTCAATATTTACAAAAAGCACGAAGGAGTAGCGTGGGAATTGGTTAACAATTACCATCCCAATTCATTTAGAATAAAACATGCTGATATTTGTCGCGAATAACTAAATGAAAAAAATTACTAAACGATATTAAATAAAATGTTAAACACCGCTATAAACAAATAGCTCGAACTAAATTCCTTATGCCATCCTCAATTCCCCATGCAGTATAATAGTAGATAGCTTGCGGCTAACAAGCTGATGCTCCCTCTGAAATATAAACGAAAATACCTTTCTAACCATATGGTTCGAGTACGAAAATATCAAAGTACCTTTTTAATCATATTACGCCCACAGCTCAATTGACAAGTAAAAAAAACATCTTCACAGAAAACACCAACAGATGGCGTAATAAACTGCGAAATGAATGATCGGATATAGTGACAACTGATATTGTTTATTCCGAGAAAAAACGGCGCAGATTTTTGCAGGAGAAAAATCGATGATGGCAATCCTCCGGCGTGTGCGTTTACATATGCTAATTAATTTGGATGTTACTAATCAGCAATCAAAAGGAAACATGCGGGATCGCTCACTCATCACGGAAGAATCAATCAGCTCTATTTATCCCACCACATCTCAAGATTATTTCAATCGTATGGCGGTTGAATCCAGTAATCGAACTTAATAAATGTTTCCAATATAGCGACCTGCATATACATGATTAACGAGCTATGAATGCGGGGAAATTACAATATAGCGACCTGCACATACATGCTTTACGAGCTATGAATGCGGGAGCGACCTGCACATACATGCTTTACGAGCTATGAATGCTGGAGCGACCTGCACATACATGCTTTACGGGATATGAATGCGGGGAAATTACAATATAGCGACCTGAACATACATGCTTTACGAGCTATGAATGCGGGAGCGACCTAAACATACATGTTTTACGAGCTATCAATGCGGGAGCGACCTGCACATACATGCTTTACGAGCTATCAATGCGGGAGCGACCTGCACATACATGCTTTACGAGCTATGCATGCGGGCAAATTGAGATAGATATCGAGGTTCACATTACGTTATATATAATGTTCTCTGATAAACACGTGCTATATATAGGTAATATAAATTATGTCTTTGGAGATTGTCAGAATTCTTTGGCGAGGTTACAGCACAAAGCACATAGAATACAAGACGTCGGGAAACAATAATTTATCTACAGACAGTTTTGTAACCGATTGTATAATAGGGCGAATCAAAATGTTTGACTTACGGAAAAGAACGATGTCTCAGATGTACTGTTCGTTATAATAAACGAATTATGTTTTCATCAATATATCGAAAAAATCGGTTGAAAATCTGAATAGTTATAGGAATAGGGGGTCTGGTATCCCTATGTACCCATCTGAACAGTTATAGGAATATGGTCTGGTATCCATATGTATACCCATCTGAACAGTTATAGGAATATGGTTTGCACACCGTCTGGTATCCCTATGTACCCATCTGAACAGTTATAGGAATATGGTCTGGTATTCCCATGTATCCATCTGAACAGTTATAGGAATATGGTCTGGTATCTCCATGTACCCATCTGAACAGTTATAGGAATATGGTCTGGCATCCCTATGCACCCATCTGAACAGTTATAGGAATATGGTCTGGTATCTCTATGTACCCATCTGAACAGTTATAGGAATATGATCTGGTATCCCTATGCACCCATCTGAACAGTTATATGAATATGGTCTGGCATCCCTATGCACCCATCTGAACAATTATATGAATATGGTCTGATATCCCCATGTACCCATCTGAACAGTTATAGGAATATGGTCTGGTATCCCTATGTACGCATCTGAACAGTTATAGGAATATGGTCTGGTATCCCTATGTACCCATCTGAACAGTTATAAGAATATGGTCTGGTATCACTATGTACCCATCTGAAAAGTTATAAGAATATGGTCTGACATCCCAATGCACCCATCTGAACAGTTATAGGAATATGGTCTGGCATCCCTATGTACCCATATATTACGTATACATTAGAGGACCTGGAACTTATATATACGTCATAGTTTACTGGAAAATGCCGACAAGATGTCTCACATCGAAATGAGTATTCATCATTTTCTTATATAAATAACTCAACCAAATAAATATAGCGGATGAGCTATGTATCAATTGTTGCTAGCTCACCATGAACCCCGTCCCAATAAACATGATTGTTGACAAGATATAAATGTTCAATTGACTTTGGTCACTATTTTTCGAGATCGAGGTTGTGACATTTGAACGCCTAAATCTCCTTAAAACAAATATGTTCGATATCCGGTTTTGTAGCATCCGAGATGAGTTTTTTGGATAGCTCATTAATCTGATAGCTTTCTGATATCTTTCGAAAATATATATATATAACAAAAATGGAACTTACCAAGCGTGATATCTTGCCGACATTTTCGACCGTATTTTGATGTATATGTTATAATAGGTTCCGGCCCTGATGTCTGTCAAGTAAATGTAGTTCATTCTACAGAAATTGTGTTGTTTTGGTCCATGGCTCATAATTAATAAACACACATCATATGTACCAGTTACATTAGTTAAAGCCCACTTAATTTTCGAGTCGCCGATTATTTTTTTTTATAGTGACTTGATATACGGTTTTAATAACAATCTATGCCATAAAATATGATTAAAATACTATAATTCATCACTATTTGAAACATCTGTGTCTCAGAAGATGCCCACAGAGAAATAGAAAACTGCTGAAGACTTCCCCCCTCTGGCATCCAGAATGCAACAGAATTCAAACTTTTTCAATTAAAGGGGAAGAACTCTATATCTTTAATATATAGAGTTATTCCCCCTGCATTGAAAATAATACTGATTTTTACTTAAATCTTGATGACAAAACGCGTTGGCAACTCAACAAAAACAACATCTACACAGCTTATTACACCGGATAATACAATGCTTTAGAGCTTCCTCTTTCAAATGGTATATAATATGCCATATATTTTATATAAAGTAATCTGGGGGTTCGAAAATTAAGTGGGCCTTTAAATATTGTTCGGTGAAATACTTCAAATTCTAAAGAAAAATACCCTTATCACTACTAAACGTCACTAGTGTAAAATGTCCGAAGCAATCTAGTCTGAAGGGTCGAATACTATCCCACTTAACACAGTCTACAATTTGCTTAAAGAAACCCAAACTTTATATGATCTTATATCTTTGTCTGATTCACTGAATTTCTGACGATCGTCAGTCGTTCTAATAACTTTTAATAAAAGAAAAAAAGAAACACATGCAGTGTGTTGCGTACCGGTATACCATGATCCATACCTTTATGGACAATGACATCCGCTTTGGGGGAACAGTTTATAATTAAATGGAGCAATATTTAGCAAAATAGAAATAGAGGGGTCAATTCCGTGGAGATGTACACAAATAATTATGCATGTTTGATTCCAAATTGATATTGTATAAAAACACAATTGTACCATCACATTCACGGGCACCGGACTTTTTGTGTAGATAATTATTATACTATCACTCAAAATCATCAGAAGTGTACCATTTAAGTGAGTCAGATCTTTCAAATTTACAGTTACAAGTTTAGCTAATGATTGGTCATCTAAATAAGGTACACTCAAAAATATATGACACCCACTACTCAGTTCAACAGCGGAATAATTGTATGTATCTTTATCGGACCATCATTGTAATAATTGCATGTATAAATGATTCAGCTTTAAATTGTGTGCCTAAAAGTTGCAACAATTCAGAGACAAAGCACACACATCTGCATGTATTTAGTATAAAGTTTCGCAAAACGTGCGCTGTCGTCACGTGTGCTTTATTATGTTATTTCTATATACGCCAGTGCAATGCAGTAACGAATGAAATACGGTTTGTAGTTTCGAAGGCAGTGCACTGTGCTGTATTAATCACCGTAGAGCGTTCTGTGTCAGACATCGAACCCATATATATTCATCTGATACGCAGCTTAATTCTCGACGAATCGGCTTCCTTGAAAGGAAGTAAAGCCGATGTGGTTAGGTTGCTGAAACTATCATCTCAGTCTGGGCTAGACGAGCTTGGCGCCGGTTAGAACCCCGGCATGAACAGGTTTTCAAGCTTTATCAGAGTTCGGACGACCATAGGCATTGCACATGTATGTGGGCGTCCGTTCACACCCTCACACCATCTATGTGCAAGGACATGTCCTGTATATGTGAAGTTACTGTCTCGGGTCTCGACACGCGATACTACAGTTAACTTGGCGCTGCATGAGGCCCACATACATCAAGCTGAGATTATTGGAAAATCCATTCTGAAATACATGCACCATGACTCTTTCGAGCACAACATATGAAATGCACCAAGAAGACGCAATGTTGCAAAATTGAACTTCCAATTTAGATCAGTCTTCAGCAAGGACACCAATGATGGATGGAAGATTAATTCGAAGGGACCAAGCCGTCAATCGAAGGCGTGAATTGTAAGGCTTCAACGAGACACAAATACATCTAAAGAGTCGGTTCCAGAACAGCTATATACAAAACAAGGTCCTCAAAAAATTGTGCTAAAGCTATTGCACCCGGCCTCACCTACATTTCAAACAGTCCGTGAACACAAGATAGGCTTGATGCAAACTTAGTTCCAGCTAAAGTCTTCAAAAAGGTGATGTCCAGCAGAGAATTGCCGACCATCTCGTTAAATTTGTAAAATACTAGAGCACACAGCACACTAAACAACACGGAGAAGCGTCGGTACTCGCCAAAATATAAACCACGGCTTTCGATCAGGGTTCTCTTGTACCACCCAGCTCCTGGCCAGATGCATCTGATGACCTATACATGGATCACTCAGCAACAAAGTACAATCCGACATCGCTTTCCTCGACTTGTCGAAAGCCTTTGATACCGTTCCTCACAACAGGCTCCTGCATAGATCGCAGCTATGGGGTATCACCAGGCCAATATTGATATGGCTGAAACCTTTTCTCACAGAAACGATTCCAATTTCCATTGAAGGATCCTACGCGTCATAATGTCCCTGTGGAATCCGCCGTACCACAAGGAACTATCTTGGGTCAATTAACATTCTTTCTTTTCGACCACAACCTTTTTGTGAAAATACCCGGAACAGTCGCTTGTAGAGACCCAGTGACATCTGCTATGCGAAGTAAGTAACCGGCCATTGATGCAGTAGAATCTCCATCACCTACCGCGTAACAGCATCCTCCTCCTCCTGCATTATATATATACTGAACATTTCAGTTGGATACTAATATTGGAAAGCAAATCAAGGACTTTTCCCGAATAATACTTTTATGGGAACCTATTTGCTCCATGTTACATTGTGCCAAACAATTATCGCAGTTGTATCGAAAGACAGATAACACTGGTTTAGAACACCGCATTGCTTCAGAACAAGTAAAACGTATCAATAATATCCCGCAGTTTTTCGTTTCCGCAGGACAGCCCGGACAACGACTAAGTCGACGTATTTCGTATAGTTGCCTATTAACTCAGTTGTTTTAAAAAAAAGAGAGTCTAGCCATGGCTACAGCTGTCTCAGAATATATGTTAGACATTTTCTCGTTCTGTTATATATCCCTTTTTTCTATATTATATTCTATATTATATCGCGTTCTATATGTAAGCTTTATCGCGACTTCTAGTTCAATACAATTATATGAACTCGATCGTATACATACCTTTCTATGGGCGGCCATTCGGTCGGTAATTACATGAAATAAAAGTTAATGTTGGTTTGTGAAAACAATAGTAATCTATTTCAAACCAATGGTCTCTATTTTCGAACCAATAGTCGTTCTTGGATTCAATAAGAGACAGTTCCGTTTCAATAACCATATTTTTTTAATCAATAGCAATCTATTTCAAACCAATAGTCTCCATTTTCAAACCAATAGTCGTTCTTTGATTCAATAAGAGACAGTTCCGTTTTAATATATATAGATTCATAGTCAACGTTGACCGATGCAAAATTAATGTTCAATTTTAATTTAATAGTATTCACTGTTCAACTAACATCTAATAACAAACAATTATAGTAAGATTCGCGTATATTCAATGAACGTACATTCCGTTTCAATAGCCATATTTTTTTTATCTATAAACATATTCCAAACCAATAGACAATTTCTCACGAGCAATGATCATCGTTATCAAACTAATAGACCTTATTGTCATTCTTATATTAAAAAGATATAAATTATCACCAATGCAAAATTAATGACGTTCTTTCAATTCAGCGCAATCTACTATTTCCGGCCAAACCAATGATTAGGAATTTGAAATCAATAAAACAGGAATTAATGCTAGGGGTCTCTGATGGCGATGTTTGAACAAACATTATTCATGTGACGTCAGAAATATATAAATAAACATGGGAATATCCAATGTCATGTCGGTGTGACGATTTGCAGTAGTTCACTCGGTGCAAATAAAACGACGATAAATATTCACTATAACATAGTGGAGTAGATTAAGTAAAATCTTCAAGACAATTGTTAAAATTGTGTGACTAAAGCATGAAACTTTGCACATATGTACATATTTACATACGTATTGATATTAGATATGGAGCGACCCTGGAATTTCACTTTAACCCCTCTTTTAAGGGGTTTTCCAAATTTAAAGAGTGTTTGGTGATTATATAATTTACTAAATGTCGCAAGTAATCTTACCATGAAATATACGATTTAAAATTAGGCATATTCAGTACGTATGACTCTGTGAGATATAATGCCACATTTTTAAGGTAAAATTGGAACTCCCCGTCCAAGATGGTCGTCAAAATGACAGCTGAAAGAGGGAATTTGACGTTTTTTTCGCTAATATCTTCTAGATCAGGTTCTGCTGTATGGAACTGGTTCGGAAATGTGACTTCATTTTGTATTGCTCGTGTTAAGAGATAATTGGAGCAATGAATATATGTCATTCGTATGATCCCAGTCCCTTCCGATCCCTCAATAATTCGATTATACATAACTCGGTATGAAATTTCACCAAAAATCACCGTTATGAATCTAGTCATATTTGACAGAACTTTGCAAATTATGGCATACAATTACTTATGAATTTTACGCGTAAGCACAAATCATTTACGCTTAAGCGCAAATAGAAATTAATGCATTGATCTCCCTGAATTAATTTTAAATGGCATAGGCCTAAACAAATCACTCAAGTCTATATAGGCCCATCATATGAGGGAAGCAATCCCCAGTAATCCCTAGATACCTTTTATGACCATGGAAATGGTATAGATCTGTGCAGGATATGTCTCTTTTATAAAATATACTAGATCTCTGGGATGGAGACACAAATCCTTAGGGACAGGGATGCTGATAATATGAAAATATGTGTTTTCTCCTATTTCAATTCAATAAGTACACCATGAGGGAAGCAAGCCCCCAGTAACCCACAATTCCCATTCTATGGCCATGGAAATGGTATATATCTGTGCAGGAGATGTCCCTTTAATAAAATATACTAGAGCTCTGGGAGTGAGGCACCAATTCTTGGGACACCAGGGACAGAGATGCTTTTGATTTTTCAACTTTCGAGTCTGTATGGGGCTACTACTATGGGCCCATACTAATATACTATGAGATGGACTCCATCACTCACAACCAGAGGGAAGTAAGGGAGTGTTAGGTATTTTCGCTTAAGCGAAAATCATTTACACTTAAGCGCAAATGATTTTAGCTTAAGTGCAAATAAATTGATAGACACATATTTGTGCTTAAGTGCAAATGACATTCGCTTAAGCCCAAATGAGTTATGCTTAAGCGCAAATATTTGCGCTTAATATTTGTGCTTGAGCACAAATAAATCATAAATGTGAAAAGGGCCTTCCATAGTAAGAGGGGGACCTCTAAATTTCTTGAACATTGAAATTCCCTTTGTTTGATAATTTGTACGTGTTTATATTGAATATTCTAAGTAAATAATTATTCTGTGTGTTTCAAAATAAATCAGAATAAATTGTTATTGTTTTTAAGTATTGGTTATAGATAACAGTTAATTAGATTGACTCCCCTCTTCCCAGATGCATCCTTACTGTGGAAGACCGATCGCCCGGCGATTCACCCAGGTCTGTTGGATGGCTCAAACGACTTTTCCTACTATGGCCAGTTTGTACCCTTGATTTGAATGACACATTTAATTGTTTCGTACCATGTTTTTGGTCATTTCACACCATATATTGGTATGTTTCGTGGATTCCCAAAAATGATGATTGGTCATTTGTATGTGAAAAAATATTTTAATTGTGTTAACTTAAAGGGGTACTGTACGCCACATGTTGTTGTTGGTTTCTATAGTCTCAGAGTCGGAGAATAAGGTAACAATTTTTTCATTATTTGAAAGTCTGTTGAGTACGAAGTAGTGTTACGGATGACAAATTTACCGGAATGCAAAAATACAAATTGTCGTTGTCGAGTAATTTTTGTACAGTTTTGAACCAAATGAATCAAATACAAGTTATATTATAGGCATACTAATCCCATATAATCATTTAAGTTATTGTATCGTCGCTAGTCAGTGAGTGGCTTGAGTGTTCTCCCCGTATCATAATATTTTCAGCGATCGTGTGTGCGATCGGTTTAACAATCCAGTATCCCTCAATTACTTTGTTTGATTACGGAAATTCGTAATTTAATTGACGCCATTTTATGGCTCCAGTCATAAATTCAATTTATATCAAATTATTAACTTTTAAATTATTAAATTTTAAGATAGCCTATTAACCTGAGCGTTTACAGAATACATCTTCGACTCAAATTACTTATGTTTCTATATATTATCGATATTATATCATTGTTGTCACCGGAAATTTAATGAAAATGGCGTACAGTACCCCTTTAATGAAAGCGAACATGTTCATGATTTAACGTTCGTGATGATGACAACCCGACATTTACATGTTAACATATTTCTTTCTTTTTTTGCGAAACAAAATGAACAAATTGAAATTGTTGCGACAAAGTTAAAGATCCATAATCCGAATTAACGCTTGAATATTACTATTTCCTTGGCTTCGGGGTAAAACATATTTGATTTGAGTTGAGGAACCCACCCATCAACGCTGAGAGTGATCAGATATCGATTTTTGAAATCTATTATTTTTCACCATCGATAATTTTTTGTGGCCCAATAAAGAGTCGAAAGAGGACGGATGAAGATGGATAACTCTAAAAGCAAGTGGCTTTTTTTGTGTCAGATATTATGCAAACCGGCAAAATTTTATTGAACAGAATGTAGATAAATAACAGGTTTTGGGCAATTGTATACTATATTTGACTGGTTAGCATTATTTTTGGGCCATTAATCGATTCTGGTAAACGAAGTGGTATTTCCAAAAATGTTATTGTTGTTGAAATATGATGACATGGTAACCATCGAATCGGACTGAGTACCTTTAATTTTATTTTTTTTAAATAATACCGGTATACTCAATGGTACGAATTGTCAAAATGATACAGGAACTGGTATGAAATGTCCAGAACCCTGGTGCGAAATATATCTATGTCAAACTTCCATGGTATTAAATGCCAGCAACCTATTGGCTATTCAATCCATTGCACATTATAATTTATTTCCAATGGGCATAGATAGAGAGTCTCCCATTGGGGAGGGGGTCCACCTTGATACATGTATGTTCCGACAGCACCCCATTGGAAGGAAGTTTCCTACAGATGGCTACAGGGCACATGTATATCGGTCCAAAATTTGTTCGAAAATTATTAATTAGATATGACATTTTTGCACGGTATGGCTTGTTATCAAACTCCATTTGTACTTAGGTGAATATCACTTCAATTTGCCTTAAATCGAGTAATATCATTTTACGACATCACTAATTAGAGTAATATGATTTTGTGACATCACGGATCCGAGTAATACACGGTATGGCTTTATGACATGGTGTAATTCTATTTCACTGTTAGATAAGGCATAGATACCAATTTTTTGTGATGCCACTCATTTGAAAGAGTTGTCAATATTACACTGTTACTAAGAGGCGAACTACCGTAATTAATAGATAAGGTATTACTTGGTTGGTTTGATATTATAGGCCTGATTTCAGCCCTCAGTAACCTCATATCAGACTTCGACGTCAGGCTGATTGTGATATGAGGTTACCTCAGGGTGATATAGGGCCTAATATCAAACCAACGACGTTGGCGCTGCTAGTCTACAGGGTCACTGTCTGGTTGTTACCCTTGCCGAGGAGATATAAATGGGTACAGGACGTTTTGTATCGTCTTAAGTCATTTCGTACCACATTTTTGGTAGTTTCGTACCATATTTTTGGTAGTTTGTACCTTATTGTTTGGTCGTCTCGTACCATGTAGGAAATCAATTGGTAATGTTTTACCATGTTACTACATATGGAAACAAATAAATGATTTTCTACAAAGTACGAAATAAAAAAAAATAACCAAACAATCCGGTATGTAACAACCAAAATATGGTATGGAACGACCATGGTTATGGTATCGAATACTGAAATAATGAAGAAGTCACTGTAGTTGTATATCATTTATGTGGTCACAATATATACACGTATAATGCAACCTGTAAGTTGACATGACCTCTGTTCTAGTTGGCTTATGATTGAGTTCTGAGATTGAGCACTGTCAGGTGTACTCGATCAATACTCCAGCAATGTTCAGAATCCTATCCCACGACACTCGTATGAAACGTCTAGAAACTAGAATGCACTCAGAGAGATGCCAACGTGCGCAAAAATGTAATAAACAATAATTTAAAAAATAATTTCACTGTATTTTACGTAATTTATTTAATTTAATTTAATGTTAGCAAAAAAAGACAATTACCATTTCTCATTTCATCACAGATAAAAGGCAAATTACTATATTAATCATTTAAGTAATTAAAACCAATTCCATGTTGCCGAAAGGATGAGACTTTAATATCGATTACATTTTTTTCAGCGGCATATTTTGATTTTCATTTTCCGATAGTCAAAGTTGATCAAAGGAGCAATTATAAGAAATAATTAATACCATTTGTGTAAATATTGATAGCAGCCAATATGCAACAATAAATATCAATAATTAATCAATAATTAATCAATAACGATCATTTTATGTAATAATAAACTCGTCAAACGGTGTTTGTGTCAACAAATGCGTTTTGTTTTGTGTTACGTCATTCGTCGTATTTGACCCGGAACTCGGCTGAAGGTTAGGCTACTCAGCCTATTGCGTAGAGTTACGAAATCGCGTTTTGAATGTCTCTCTTTTCCCGCACGATAAAAAGAGGTCTTCGCACGAACCAAAAATGATAAAACTTCCCAATTATAAGTAAAAATACCCAAATGAAGGAGTCTATGTAGGTCCCGAAGGAGTCTATAGACTCTTTGATGTAGAGTTCTGATGGAGAAAATGTAGGTCGATCTATTTTTGTCATAACTCTGACGTATTTTGACCTGGGAGAAAAAATCGAAATCGAGGCTCACTACGAGCATGCCAGTTTTAAATATAGAAACAGGGAATCCCGACAAATGGCGATATCGGCGACAAACAAATAATCGAAAACAACACATAAAATAAACATAGCAAAAACGCGGCACAGTAAAAATGTCAGAACGCCACGAGGTTTTACGTCGTTTTTGGTGACGTCATGGAGTGAAACGGAGTAGGGTGACACCAACGTACGTACCTACGAATCTGTCTGATCGCCATACTGTTGCGCGAGCGCACGTAAATAGAATCCATATTTAATAAATCCTTCAGACATTCAGTGTTACCGATCGCCTGAATCAACATTTGACTGTTCAAGGCGGTTCCACTCAATGGCTGTTTTTAAGAAGAAATCGTCGTAATGTACAGTGCTAGTGCGCAGTAGATCGAACGATTATCTTACGGTGTTAGAGATGTTGTTGTTGTTGTTGACATAATCATATTCATACTGCTGTTGTTGTTAGTACTTGTCACACACATCCTAAGTTCTCCACCGGATTTTGACAGACAATCCCTGGAACACTGGGTACAGTGACAATCACAGTACCACTGACAGTGAATGAGTGATAGCTACTGGGTGACAGTGATACAGTCCTCAAATTTGGTTGCTTTATATTCCTTATAATTTTTTTTTTAGAATTAGATATAGAATAGATTCTTCATTTGTAGAATAAGTTATTATGACAATCGTCGTCAACAATGAATGACAGTGATAATTTGATAGTTGGATAATTTGATCGATTCAATGATTCAATTTGATTGTTGACACTGAATTTCTGGTCTAGCTGTCCTATTGACTATTCTGTATCTGTAGTTGTTACGTCCTAGTGACCACAGCTGGCTTTTACAGGACGACATCTGGTTCATCTAACCATGGGCCAATATTTAAAAACAAGCTCTCAAATGCATCTTCGGTATCTGCTACAGATGCAGGATATAGTCCACAATCCATATATCATCGCAATTTTCACGTTTTTGACGAGAAAATGTGCGAGAAATTGAATTTTTTTTTATCGCGGGGGATATCCCACGGTGACGTCACGGATTTTGCGGTCCATCACGTGACTCGAACAAAATTGGTGGCCAGCGCCCCCAGCGTTAATTCGTGAATTGTTCATTGGTTTGTAAACGGAAGCTATTAATTCTGTAGACTCGTCCATTAATTCTGCATGTTTAGTCATTGGTTTGACCGGAAATAGTTGATTCCGCTATTAGATATTGACTCGAATACGAAACCTATTGAATTTAAATAGAACGTTATTAATTGTGCATTGGTGATAATTTATAAATATCTATCAAATATAAGAATGACAATAAGGTCTATTAGTTTTATAACGATAATCATTGCTCGTGGGAAATCGTCTATTGGTTTGAAATATCTTTATTGATTAAGAAAATATGGCTATTGAAACGGAATGTACGTTTATTGAATATGCGCGAATCTTACTAGTTGTGTGTTATTAGATATTAGTTGAACAATGAATACTATTAAATTAAAATAGAACATTAATTTTGCATCGGTCAACATTGAATATGAATCTATATCTATTGAAACGGAATTGTCTCTTATTGAATCCAAGAACGACTATTGGTTTGGAAATGGAGACTATTGGTTTGAAATAGTTTGTTATTGTTTTCACAAACCACCATTAACTTTTATTTCATGTAATTTCCGACCGAATGGCCCATACATTTCTCAAACTAAATAAAGTAATCATTTTGATTTTCAGTTATATATATTTTTTCAGTTATATAACAATGATCTGTGTTGGTTATATTGCGCTGGTTGATGTAAACTTGGAGACGATAAGATATATGGTGGTCTCATTATATAATCGACCACTGGAGAGTGTGCTGTGTTCTGGTAAATTACATCTGATAGGTACAGTAACGTAACATGTCTCCGGTGTATGCTATCATGGTATGTGATTATAGGCTCGAGGAGGGCAGTGATAGATGAAAGCCACGATTTGAATGAGTCACGCTATGACATTATTTAGACATCCTCCTATCCATTATGAGATCTAAATGATCTAGGAACAGCGTGGCTGGAGATATTACAGCAGTAAACTCGACAGTTTTGGTCGCCGTAGAGACATTCTATCGCGCCATGCAGCGACATCAATCGAAGCTGATGCTTATGCATATCATTGAGATGCGGCAGCTGGAACCCATCCACGGGTGAAACGCATGTCACTAAATCAGCGTTAATGGGTTGTTGTACAGGGTACGCCTGCATCATCGTGATTCAACACCACCGATTCATTTTTTTCGTCGTTTATATGTCCCTCAACTTTATAGTAAGATTAACACGGAAAATGGCATTGTAGAAACAGGCAAGATGATATCCAATGTTACAACGCCGCCATTGTTTTCTTGTTATCTTCATTAATGCGAATATGTTTGAAAGGTGAAATTTTAATTAATAATAATTGTGGCGCGATGTTACCACCATTTGTTAAATATTGGTTGCGAACATGCTACTTCTCGTGCGCCCAAGATTGTTACCGAATTATGAACAAATTTGGAGAAATTGAATGTTTTTCACCCATATCTAAAGGATCTGCTTTACAATTTTGTTTAGTTCGTAGATAGTTGAGTTTCTTCATATTCACCTATTATTCGAACAATATATAAGACGTACTTATTTTCGGGCCCATTCCTATCGAACATCTGAACATAAACAAAATCCTTTTCCCCCTTTTCTATTCTACTCATCAAAATGTTGTTCATCGTAATTATAAACCGTAATTTGGGCAAATAAATAGTGTTTAAATCAATTCCATGAAATACACGCTGCACTTGGGATTTTGGCTATTGATCTGTTTAGTGGAAACGAGCAGAAATTGGCGAGAGAAATCACCATAATCAGTACTTATGACAACATACATGACTGACTTGTTTCCCCATAGACGTTTCAGCCAAATTCATTGAACTGAAGCATGAGGGCCACTCCAGTGATGTTTACCCAGCCAGATTGACACAGGTGAAAATGAAAATGAAAGAAAAAAACCATAGGTCATGTGTTTACTTTTTAAAAATAAATCCCTAAGTGTACGGATTATATCCCGTAGCAAAATTTTACCTGGAAAAACCCAGAACTACAGCAGCTAGTTAAATAAATTTCCCACTCACAAAAATCCATTACGTCACTAATTCACCAGTTTAAATTATTTAGATATAATGTACAAATCAAATAAACAAGATTCCGTCCTTTAAAGACGTGGCATCAGGCGAAGGCCATTCTTCACTTACCTTCACCTGTTCCACGGTGCCCTCGCTACCCGACTCTGGGACGCATTCAGCTCCCTGATTCATATAGGTTCATTATGCATTCTATGGGTGTTTTCTGTGAAGGTGTTTTTTACTTGTCAATGGGCCAATGGGCTAAATATGATTAAAAAGGTACTTGGATATTTTCGTACTCGAACCATATGATAAGAAAGGTACTTGGGTATTTTCGTACTTCGTACTCGTTTCCATTTCAGAGTGAGTATAAACGATTCTGTCGCGATGTATATTCACGTATCGCTTTGCGATTATTTGAGCAGGCGTCTCGATATGCCTTATTGAACCATGGCTTGTTAGCCGCATGCTAAGAAGTGAGCTCCTAGTAATTGGAACGGGAATTCGCGCGTTAAACCCTTAGCGCACTGCGCGTTGTGTTGTTTCTATTGTTCTTTAACCTTCTTTGTTGTATTGTTATTTGAACATCTTCCATATATTCCCACCCCACCTAACCCCTACTTTGACATAATGAAACGCCCAACCAAAATAGATATTATGCACAAAACAAAGCACCATGAATTTGTAATTTCATAATGTAATGCGCATCATAATTTAATTGTATATACATATGAACGTGTGTTAATTGTACACGCTCACATTTCAACCATGATTTCGATGAGCAATAAAGTATAAACTATTTGGTCCATTTATTTTCACATAACATAAATCGGAATGCTATCTACTATTATATTGCATGGGGAATTGAGGATGGTATAAGAAATTTAATTCGCACAATAACTCTTCGAGCTGTTTGTTTATATCGGTGTTTAACATATTATTTAACATCGTTTAGTGAACTTTTTCCTTTAGTTATACGCGACAAATATCGGCATTTTAAATGAATTGGGATGGTAATTATTAACCAATTCCCACATGCGGAATATATCTGAGCTATGAATAGCGATGTTATTAAGAGTTCCAACACTAACCTTCACATTGGTTGTTTAACATACAATGTGGCCTTATTCTAAACATCATTTTTATTTTTGTGTACGGATTAGTTTAAACATATTTTATTGTATCATTTATGTACAAATGGGATTGGGGCACAAGTTATACAACTTGGATAGCCCCTCTCCCAATATAATTACACACGTTATTACAATAACAAGATGGTATATATATGTTTAAATTTTTTATTTTTTTTTTGTGTTACCAGATCCGGGTTCGAATATGTGAGTTCATTTAGTTTGATTACTGGTTGTTGACATAGAGAAGATGTGTTTGTCAGTTTAGTATTAGCTTTTAGCTTTGGGGTACTAAGAAGATGGCGTTCGCGCGTGACGTTGACCCAGGGGTGGTGAATGTGTTAATTGGTAAAGCGGTCAGTAGCGACTATATATTTTTGAACTTCTGCAAATATTAATTTGTTTTTGTTATTACTAATGTTTGTTAAACCTTTAAGGAAGCCGGTGGTATTATATACAGTGATACCCTTTGTTCTAAGCCTATTAAAGAGCCGTACGCGTTGTGTCTGGTATAGGGGACATAAGAAAAAGTAATGGTGGGCGTCTTCTATTTCGTTTCACAATCACAGAATGGGCTAAGAGCTATGTGGTTTTCGAATTTGTCATGATTTAAGTCGCTGCATTTGTTTCTCAATTTGGTATGTATTATATTGTTTTTTCTGGAACCGGTATAATAGTAGTTTGGGGGTTTGGGTATGTGGTATATAATTTTGAGGAATATCTTGAATTCATGTAGGCTTTCAGCTTTGGTTACAATGTCGGGGAGTTTGTTCCAAGTTAGGCACATTTTTGGCATGAACGATTTTCTGAAATGTTCAGTTTCGCAATAATATGCGTAGAAGTCGCCAGGTCTTCTGAAGGAATAACCCGATACCTCGCCTGCTCGTGGTGGTTGGAGTATGGTTAGATAACTAGGTGCGTCAGCATTTATTATTTTGTAAAGCGTTTGTAATTTGTGAAATTCGCGTCTTATTTGCAGTGTGGGCCAGCCAACTTCAAGCATTAAATCTTTAATGGGGACAGAACGCGTTAAACCACTGACTATTCTTGCTGCATCTTTATGAAGGCGATCGAGTCTTTCAGTCTTTTCCTGTGGCGCACAGTCCCAGACAATATCGACGTAGTCCATTAGGGGGAGTATATAAGTTAGATAAATACATTCAAGTGTCTTTCGGTCAAGCTTATATTTTAGCTTTCTGAGTTGGGATAATCTTGCAGAAACCTTTTTCGCTACATTATCCAGATATTTGTTCCATTTGAGATTATTTTGGAGTTCCAGACCAAGATGCGTGTGCGAATCTACAAAGGAAACATCGTTTCCCTGGAATTGCAAGTTGAGATGGGAATTTCCGGATACTAGGGAGTAAGATAGCGCTACAGTTTTTAGTGGATTGAAGGACACTAGCCATTTTTGAGCCCATTCGTCAATTTTATTCAAGTCGTTATTTAAATCACTTGTTAGAATATCCATATTGTAATGAGAGGCAGACAAGCATGTATCGTCTGCAAACATTCGCGTATCGGATTGGGTGACGTCAGGTCGGTCGTTTATATAGACCAGAAATAGGAAGGGGCCCAATATGGATCATTGGGGCACCCCTGCTGGGATACGTTTCAAGTCAGAATATGTATTATTTACAAGGACTCTTTGCTTTCTGTTATGTAAATTAGTGTTCGGTATTCGACGGATTTCGGTATTCGAATATTCGGTTCGAATAACGAGCGAATATTCGAATAGTATTCGAATATTTAGATAAATTATAAAATTATATAGATAACATATTTTGGAACGAATTTATTATTTAATGAAATAGCATATTTATCCATGCACACGCTATACGCAAAAAAGAGAGGGGAAAATAAGTCTTTTGGCTTAATAGCAAGAGTTTATCTGTTTATGAAGTTCAAGTAGTCAATGTCCCATGCATGGTTCCACAAGTTGGTCGTAGTGTCACAATAACTAAGAACATGATGTGGATTGAGCTGGCAGGTTGCCTTTTTAGTTTTGGCATCCAACGTGAAGTGAGTCCATATATCTGATTTCTTCGAATTTGACGCCATATTATACACACAAGTGACAACGCGCAAACAAAACAAAACGATGCCTTATAGGTCCGCTTCCTATGACCACATGCAAGCACGGTCTGGTTTACACCTAGCCAATAAAATTATTTCGACGTCATGACGCCAATCAAATCAAAACGTTACAGTTACGTCATATTAATTCGTTTATGGTCAGTGGAAAATAGACTATACTTTTAAAAAGCCAGGAAACAATTACCCGGAGATTATTCTCGAATATTCGAATAGTCAAATAATTATTCGAATATTTATTTTTACGAGCGAATATTCGATTATTCGAATATTCGAACCGAACACTAATGTAAATAATCCTCCAGCCAGGCCAGAAGTCGTCCCCTAATTCCATAGTGACTCAACTTATACACCAGCCCCCGGTGCCAGACTCTCTCAAATGCCTTTGAAATATCACAAAATACAGAACAAGTATATAAGCCTTTGTCGAGAGTCTGGCACAGGTTGTGGTATAAATCGATGAGTTGGTACTGCGTCCTGGTAGAAAACCAGATTGGTGGTGGTATAAGAGTTTGTTATCAAAAAAGAAAGTGTTGAGATCGTTTAAAACTAAATTTTCAAATATTTTGGCCAGGCAAGGTAATAGGGATATAGGTCTATAATTTTTACTATCAGAGGGGTCGTCTTTTTTATAGATTGGTGTTACGTTAGCAATTTTCCAATCAGTTGGGAATTTAGATTGTTTTAGTGAAAGCTCAAATAAGATCCGTAAAGGCGATGCAATGGTTTCGGCAGTGTTTATTAGCATTCGTGCACTTATTCCATCTGGCCATGGGCTTTTTTCAATTTGAGGGTTTTGATACTTGTTATGATGTTTCTCTTGATACTTCAATTTCCGTTATCGTGTTTGAGCAGCGAAGTTTAAATAACGGGGGTTTGCTGTCTTCACTCGCTAATGTTGAATTTGATATGAAACTCTCGTTTAGGATGTTCGCTTTCTCGAAATCATCAAATGCATAAGTATCGGCATGGGTACTGTTTATAACAGGTTGATTATATATTGGCGGGATGGTCGTTGTTTTTTCTTATTAAATAAATAATTCATAAGATGCCAAAAGTCTCTAGGAGTTGGTGATTCTCTAACTTTCTCTTCGATTTTTTCATCAAAATTTGCTTTAGCATATTTTTTCATATTATTTACGCGATTTCGTGTCTTTTTATATCTTTCCCAGTGGTATAGGGTATTGTTTTTTATGGCCTTGGATCTCAGCCTATCGCGTTTCCGTAGTTCTCTACGTATTTCTGAAGTGAACCACAATTTGTCTTTAGGTCTGATTACAACAGTAGATTTCGGAATTGAATCATTCTTACTTCTAGAAATTTGTCATTGAATGATCTAACTGCTTGGTCGATGTTTTTCGCTGTATATAGTTGGCCGGAGGATATGTTCCCAGTCTATGCTATTTAATGTGTACGGATAATATATCAGAATGCTATATGAATTGAAGAATGTTCAGAAATTACCCCCCTCCTGGGACCATGTTTTAATTGTTCCTCGTGGGGCATATTTTAATTAGTCCTTATTGGACCATATTTTAATTGACGCTCATGGGACTATAATTTATTTGTAATACGACCTTGTCTAAACATACATGCAAGGCTCGTATTGGTTGGTCAGTATCCTGTATTCCAATGGAGACACGACCGTCGTTTTATGGTTCAATTCTAGATATTCTGAATTGTACCACAAAACATGTGGTACAATCAGTGAAATGCTGCCAACGCCTCAAACTTTCAGAATTCAAACCACACGGGCATTGGTTAATTTCATGCTATAAACTGAAGAAAGAGACATATACTGACTACCAACTGTACTATACTGAATTTGATTTAAGATAGAACAAAAATAAGTCTTAACTGATTTGTTTTGCCATATAGGCAATGAAAAGGGGTCGCCGTTCAAAAGTGACATCATGTTTGACGTTACGGTTCTAAGAGAAGAACTGTTTGGTGGAAAATCTTAGCACGCAGTCCTAGAAACTGTGCTATTATATAGCATGTTGAACGTATGTCACTACAATTTCGACCTAAAACATAGACTCGAATTACAAATGAAATAAATTCACTGCGCATCGGCGTATATAGTAGAATTTCACCACATAAACAGATTGTAGGACGACGCGAAGCGGAGTCCTACAATCTGTTTCTGTGGTCAAATTCTACTATACACGCCGATGCGCAGTGTATTTATTTCTTAATTAGTTTAATCAACACTGATGACATCATATTTTAATTTGAATTAATCCACATAATGGGACCATATTTTAACTTTAATCAACTCTCATGCTACCATATTTTAATTGACCTTCATGGGACCATATTTCAATTAACCCCCGTGGATCAATATTTTATTAACCCTCGTGGGACCATATTTTAATTAACCCTGATCAGTTATGGGACCATATTTTAATTAACAATCAAGGTACAAATTTAATTAACCCTCATTGGACCATAATTTTATTAACACTCATTGGACCATATTTTATTTAACCCTAGCTCATGCGACCATATTTAAATTTCCCCTCATCGGACCTTATTTTAATTAACCCTCTCTGGGTGTGACCATATTTTAATTAAACCGCATGGTACCATATTGTACCATACATGTATTTTAATTAACCCTTTAATTAAGGCCATGTTTTCAAAGTTGATATCAGGAGTGCATTACATGATGCCATTCTTAGATCATCATTACGCCATCCTAGGGTGTATATTGGCAAATATATCTGACCCTGTCGTAGGAGGTGATGGACTAAATGTGATTAAAACGTACTCGGTATTTGCGTAATTGGGTGTACTAAATGTGATCAGAAACGTAGTCGGTGTGTGCGTACTTGTTAACTCTGCGTGTGGTCATTTCCTTTTAAATACAGCTTAGTGTTGACTGCTGGAATGAACCAATATATTTGCTATGTGTGGTGTATATATAAGCTAGCCGCCCATCATAATATATATATAACCCACCCTTTATATCTTCGAATGTTTTATTCCTATTTGTGACTTTATTTGGTACAATGGTCAACGAAAGGACACGCGTCAACTGACACCCATCATTGTGTCGTTAATAAAAGTGTCCCGTATAATGTCCCCGCGAATATATTTAGCCCGGTGGAATTCACTAAATGAGATTGAATGTGTGTGATGAACCAGTATTATGTGTCCAGTCCTAATGATAACCAAAAGAAGTAAATTCAGTTAAAGACAGACATGGTGACAGGATGTGTGAGAAGGCCAGACTGCCATGTCAGTGTTATCACATTAAGCCATTACATTGATTTTACAATGTTTTGGAGTCTGCTGAAACGAATCCTGGAGCTTCCTCCCGATCAGTTTTGGTCGGACGGATCCACCATTTTCCTTCGTTTGATCTCGGTCTCTTTTGTAGCTTCTCGATTTCCTCTGCGAGCTGCAATTGTTCCTCTGTAGTGACCAGACATTAGGTTCTCACATATCTGTATTAGGGTAGCATCTAAAGGGAATTTTATCAGTATATATATATATAGCTTGGAAAATAGTTAAGATTTAATTTAGGAACTTCTAAAATGCAGAAGCAGCAACAGAACAACAAGAACATAAAATCATAAACAAAACAAATAAAAAGCAAAAAACAAAACAAAACAACAAGAACAACAACAAACAAACAAACAAACAAACAAACAACATGCAATATTATGAACAGAAGCAACCACAAAATAAAGTATTTCTAATATTCAATGTATAAATCTTAAATTCACATGGCGTTTTGCACTCCAAAATACACCTATAATACTCGCTTTTGAATTTTCTCCGGCATTAGGTCGCGCTGCCTTCTCTTCGTTTCAATCATCAAATTTATGAGTGCCGTGTAACGTGTCAGAGCGACGACAGCTCTATAGATTTTCTTCCCATGGTCTACAGTTTCAAACTTTACGCGATCGCTGACGAAATAAATTGATCAGGCACAAAGGAAACGAGTTCAATTTATCGAAAAATATAATTAAAAAAAACACACGTATTTTCAGCGATATATCGACATATTTGTTCGGAAATCTTCCGCGTAGTCACTGTTGCTCTTCTGTTCCCCGAAGATCATTCCTGTCCCGTTTTATGTTCCACTTCGATTTTGATCGTGTCCCCTTTCGATTCCGATTTTGAAATATTTTTGGAAGTTGAAAAGGTGGAAAAACGAGAAAAAATGTCTGGCAGGCGAGTTTGTTAACATGAATTTTTGAGGATGATAAATGAATACAGCTCATATGTCGAACTGTTATTTCACTCTTATTTGCGCTCAAGTGGCATTTCATCTTATTCGTGTGTTAATACAATGGAGAAATGTCGAGTGGATTCTTGCGAACCAGCTGACATATCGTAATGGAATCTTCAGATTTATAATAGCTATATACCATTGGTTATACATGCAGCAAATCAGCACGTTCGTATAACCGCTTCCATGTGGAAAATGCAGGGCAATTTCACCCGAAAATGTCCCACTTCTTAGACGATTTTTGTTTAAGTGATCACTTCTTTGCTGTTCCACCTCTTTGATGATTAATGAAATGTCTGAGAGCTTAAAACGCATCGGATTGAGGTCCTATTCCTTCCTACTTCGACAGCCAATTATTATACACACAAGAGCTTGATTAGAGAGAAAGCGGAGCATATTGAACGGTACAAACCCGAATTTTTTATATAACTTAAAATTATTTAGGCCTATTTATCCTCGTTATAGATATACGTCGATAAATACCATAACTACCTTTCTATGAGCATTATAATTATGTCACATATAGAGACGCATTGAAGTAATACAAATAAATACAACTTCAAACAAAGTGTACAGGCCCCGTTCAAAAATGGTGCAATTTGTGTTAATCGGAATTCTGGAATCGGAAACGGAATGCTCGGAAGGAGTATACATATATATATATTGCATTATCATGCATGACAAGAAACTATTAGAAAACTCGTTTTAATCATCAAAATAATATAGTACCATAAAAGTTTCAGAACGAATACATCTCTGGTTTTTCATACAGTTGCAATTTTTACGCGACCACTGACTAAAAAATTTGTACAATTTTAAAAGAAACGATTTCAAATTTATCGAAATATATAATTAACGAATCACGTATTTTCAGCGAATTTGTTCGGAAATCTTCCATGCAGGTATGTTTTGAGATACCTCTTAAACAATTATGTACTACTCTGTCGGAAAGCCGACTGAAAATATATTTCATTGTAGATTACGATGTGAATGTAGCAACTTGCTATCCGATTGGGTCCTCAATCACATTGCAAATTCAAAAGACTGCACATATGGAAACGGTGAAGAGCATGCCTTTCTTTATTTCGTTGATTGCCACTTACATTCAATCCCAAGAATTCGTCTATTAAATAAATTACTTCCTTACAATATTTATTCATTAAAAAATTAGCTTTTTGGAGATCCTGCACTACCTGATTGTGACAACATGCACATTTTCTTAGCTGTACAGTCATTCATAAACGAGACAAATCAGGATTCTTTTGACTAACTCTTCCAAAAAATTGTTACGTACAAGCCAGCAAGCGAAACAAACAAACCCGACTTTAAACAAATACATATAAAAACTTATGACTAACTCGAGGTGGGGTGACCGGTGGTATGTATATATGTTCAACTTGTTTTGGTAGTCATGTTGCTTTGTCATTACTTATTATTTATTTTTCAGTGTAATAACATATGGGAGAGGGGGTACCCATAAGTGAGTCAGCACTTGTCCTCCAATCCCATTGTCTGTATAAACAAATGTATGTGTTATATATTATCATCTATTATATATTTTGAAAGATCTGTGTGTGTGTGTGTATCTGTCTGTGTGTGTGTAATCGATGGACTCGAAAATGGCCCAGCCGATTTCGATGAAACTTGGTACGTGGGGGTATTTTCGGGTCAGGAGTAACATAGGCCTATTGATTTTCAGATCCGATGTCAACTTTTCACGTGCCGAGGTCAAATCTGTTTTTACGCCGTTTTGCGCTAATATATTTCAGTTCGGTGCTCACAAATCGATTCGATATAGCGCGAATAATAAATTGCCAGTCATATAATTTGCACGGTTAGAATCTGTGGCGCTTCATCTTTCCAATGATGTATCACACGCCTGTGTACGTTTAAAGTTTCTACCTTAATTATCGGGAAGAACGCAGGACCATGCTTCGCTCATCGAAAATCATTGCGTAAATATATTACGCCATCAACATGTCGTGACGTGTCGCGTTAACTCTTAACCGGCCGATGTCGCGTTAACTCATCACCGGCCGAGGTATCCGCAAATGACATTGGGCTATATATCTCGGAAACGGGTGGAGCTATCGACTTGAAATTTGGTATGTGAATGTATCTTGCCCCGGATACGAATTTTATCGGGTCGCCGAGCCCGTGCGACGCCAGCTTCGCGCATGCGCAGACCAGATATCGGAAACAAGTGGAGCAATCGACTTGAAATTTGGTTTTTGAATAGCCCGGACGAAGTCGGGTCACCTTCTAGTGTGTTATATAAATTAGACATATAAATATGTTTAAACTATAAAACAATTATGTGTACATACAGCTGGGATTCTAACGAGCCATGCATGTCCGTTTAAGTATAATACAGTAGTAGAGTATACAGGAGTAGATCGGGAATGGTATTTGCTAAAGATCACTACATATATATTATACGAAATATGCTGATTCAGTCTGTATAAACTGGATGCATGATCCATTCATATATTCGGAGAACTCTTGGGTGATATTTAGCATTTGCTAGTTTCACCAGGCGGTCCATGTACATGTGGGAAGTTAACCCTCCCCGGACTAAATCGAAAACCCTGTGCCAATGCAATCTGTTATATACGCGAGGCTCCCTGTGGGAGAGTCGCATATATAAGAGAATGCACTGGCACATGATCTTTAATGCTACTCCAGCGCAGCTCCCGCCATGAAAGGGTTAACACAATCGAGAGAGTAAGAGAGAGGGGAGAGAGAGAGGAGAGCGAGAGAGAGAGAGAGAGAGATTCGCAAAATGCATCTCTAATGCCTTCACAATAAGAAACGGGCACCCAAATTACGCATTATTGGAACTATTTCCGTGTCCGCTGCTGGTGTTTTCATACAATATTAATGCGCTTTTTTTCTTAGACTCCCTTTGTAATTGTATTCTTAAGGAATTCTAATTGGGGGAACATTCTGGTGGATACGGGATAATGAATTTACGGGAAAGTTGCTGAATTGACCCGGACCTTTCGTACAGATCATTATATGCAGGCTAAGTGAGGTTATATTGATCCATGTCGATCGCGCGGTTGAGATTATAATCTGTTGAAATCACAGTCACCGGAGATCGGCTGTCTATATACGTAACTCCACCAACCCTCGAAGACACGCAACATGAGTTATATTTCCTTGACAACCATGCACGACATATACGCATTGTTCGCCCACAAAACGCCCTTCTCTCGAAGACATACAACATGAGTTATATTTCCTTGACAACCACAATATATATATATACGCCTTGTTCGGCCATAAACACCCTTCTCTCGAAGACACGCAACGTGAGTTATATTTCCTTGACAACCACAATATATTGCTATAGATTCGAAAGCAGGAAGTTGGTAGGTCATATATCTCTATATATCGGGCAATACAGATATAGAAGATGATATACAAAAGGCGGAAGTCCTCAATGCGATATTCACTAAACACAGCACACTAGAAACTAATACAAGGGAGCCACCGATCTGTTCAGATAGAACTCATGTGTTTTTAAATGAAATTAAGACAAATGAAAATGAAATTTTTGAAATCCTAAAATGTCTTCCTATTAAAAATGCAAACGGTCCTGATGGGATAAACAATAAATTGCTCAGGGAAACACGCAGCTCCATCAGTAAACCCCTACGTTATATTTTTAATAAATCTTTTAAGAGCTGCTGTTTCCCCGAAGCATGGAAAAGGGCAAACATAATACCAATATTTAAAAATGGTGACCGTCATGATCCAAACAACTATCGTCCCATCTCATTAATAAGTTGTGTTGGTAAAATACTAGAAAAGGTAGTCTTCAACAAAGTCTTTAATCATTTAAATATAAACAACCTATTATACAAAAACCAAATTTCAAGTCGATAGCTCCACCCGTTTCCGAGATCTGGTCTGCGCATGCGCGAAGCTGGCGTCGCATGGGCTCGGCGACCCGATAAAATTCGTATCCGGGGCAAGATACATTCACATAGCAAATTTCAAGTCGATAGCTCCACCCGTTTCCGAGATCTCGTCTGCGCATGCGCGAAGCTGGCGTCGCACGGGCTCGGTGACCCGATAAAATTCGTATCCGGGGCAAGATACATTCACATACCAAATTTCAAGTCGATAGCTCCACCCGTTTCTGAGATCTGGTCTGCGCATGCGCGAAGCTGGCGTCGCACGGGCTCGGCGACCCGATAAAATTCGTATCCGGGGCAAGATACATTCACATAGCAAATTTCAAGTCGATAGCTCCACCCGTTTCCGAGATCTCGTCTGCGCATGCGCTGCATGGGCGCCGCACGGGCTCGCAATACGACAATGTCCACCGCCTGGTCAAACTACACACACGTACCAAGTTTCGTCCCGATCGGTCGAGAATCGTAGATTTGTATAAATGACAAACATACAAACATACAAACATACAAACAAACAGAGGTCTTCAAAATATATATGAGACTAGCCGATGAGCCCGACGTTGTCCGGGCTATTCAAAAACCAAATTTCAAGTCGATAGCTCTACCCGTTTCCGAGATCTGGTCTGCGCATGCGCGAAGCTGGCGTCGCATGGGCTCGGCGACCCGATAAAATTCGTATCCGGGGCAAGATACATTCACATAGCAAATTTCAAGTCGATAGCTCCACCCGTTTCCGAGATCTCGTCTGCGCATGCGCGAAGCTGGCGTCGCACGGACTCGGCGACCCGATAAAATTCGTATCCGGAGCAAGATACATTCACATACCAAATTTCAAGTCGATAGCTCCACCTGTTCCGAGATCTGGTCTGCGTATGCGCGAAGCTGGCGTCGCACTGGCTCGGCGACCCGATACAATTCGTATCCGGGGCAAGATACATTCACATACCAAATTTCAAGTCGATAGCTCCACCCGTTTCCGAGATCTCGTCAGCGCATGCGCGAAGCTGGCGTCGCACTGGCTCGGCGACCCGATAAAATTCGCATCCGGGGCAAGATACATTCACATAGCAAATTTCAAGTCGATAGCTCCACCCGTTTCCGCGATCTCGTCTGCGCATGCGCGAAGCGGGCGCCGCACGGGCCCGCCAATACGACAACGTCCACCGCCTGGTCAAACTACACACACGTACCAAGTTTCGTCCCGATCGGTCGAGAATCGTAGATTTGTATTAATTACAAACAGACAGACAAACAGACAGACAGACAGACAGAGGTCTTCAAAATATATATGAGATATATCTTTATTTTCCTCCATAACTGAAGAGTTATACATATAATGTATATCAACACAATCAACACTCCCACCACCAGATAACACATAAATGAAAAAATACAAAATCCTAAATGTTACATCAATAGGTGAACTCTAGAGCCGTCTACTATTAGCGAAATCAATGGAATATTTTGAACATTTACACATGAATAGCTGATACACAGGCAAACCCATGTTGATGTTCAAAATCTCACCCAAATCCACACAGACAAATATAAATAAGAAATCAATATACAAAGTTAAGATAAAGTAATTGCCACACGCCAATCTGGTACAAGTTTACAAGCAGGCATCCATAGCCATATAGACGGCATATATATACGTCATATAAACATTCTCATAGACACGAACACTCATATTGATAATATATGCTTAATATGAGAATATAATATGAGGCATAATATTACACACACGTATAAGACCATACGTCAGAATAGATGGTAGATTGTAGTTATACAATGTTAGACACATGTCCACCAGCATGTCATATTAAAATCGACCGAAAATATGGGTACGGAATCTAAGCTTAAGTATAATTACACTGCTAACAATCATCTGCTATGGATTACGTCTCAAAATTTCAAGTATTAAGTGTACCCACATTTTCCACAACTTCGATGTTGAGGTGATGAATAAACGACAAAATGCGACTGTATCCTCAACATATTCATCTAGATTTGGCGGGATATACCCGAGGAATAATGCAGTTTGTTGAATCCAACTGATACTATTGATGTACATGTAACATTCCACAGTAACAATATCAATGAATTCGTACCAGATATGGTCACGTAACTGATTAAGATACATACAGGCATTAACGACATGGGTAACGATGTCAATGTAGGGAATTTGACAATGGTCACATACAGATTCAGACATACACATTGGAAAACACAGTAACCCAATTGTAATGAAAATGTCTTCTTTGGCCGAAGGGTGGTTTCTGCAGATAGTCCAAATATGAGACATAGCAAGTTCTGTATTAACAATGTTAAATCGTATAAAATCAGGATCATCTCGCACCCGCATTTGCCATTGCGATTGTAACATTATTTCAAAATTTGAATTAATGGTCCGTTTACACGATTCTTTTGAGGGTAGAGATAAGCTCACAACAAATGACTTCCAAAGTTCATCCATCCCAAATTTGATTAGAATGTTACGGATTTCAGATAAGAAGGGACTCCTCTCATTTGCCTCGTCTGCTTCAATGGGCCTCTTGAGAAATACCTTCTTGACTGTTTTCGTAACATCCAGCCTACACAATGAAAAGAACAAAGACAGTTTCCGTTTTTTGATGTACATCGAAAGTGGGGACATGCCAAGCAACCCCAATACCATATCAGTTCTTGTTCTGACAGGCAATCCCTGAATTGATTTCAAACACATTCTATGGGTTCGTTCTAACTTTTCACCATCTGCTGCGTTTGTGTTAAGCAGTAACTCTGAGCCGTATAAACCAATCGGAAGCACCATAGATTCATAAATCTTTTTACAACTGGCGGGAGTTATACCTCCCGCATACATCCCTGCATTAGATAACATGCAGAATGTATTCCTTATGCGATCACATATTTGAGTTATCATTTGAGAGTTTAACTGTTGAGTGACAACAGGTACACCAAGGTGCGTAGTGCTTTGAGAAACTGGTATTTGTATAGACCCCAATTTCTATTCATAATTTATTGTCGAGAAATCAGAGTTTGTTTCATAAAAAATAAGACTAACAGACTTGGCTGCATTGTATCTGTAACGCCATATTTGGCTATATGAGAAACATATATTACACAAGGCCCGTAGACCACTCGGGGTTAATGATAACAGGACCATGTCATCAGCATGTGTATATAGGAGATGCACAGCTTACTCCATACATTTTGAAACCATATTTGGAGTTGCCCAGTTCATGTAACAGATCATCACTAAATATTGCATATAAAACAGGAGATAGAGTAATTCCTTGTCTAGTTCCTTGCAAAACATTTATCCAGCTAGATGTGAAATTCTGAACAGAAGTACAACATTTAATTCCTTTTAAAAGATCACAAATTGTACGTAGGCTTTTCCCCGTTACCTGGCGGTTGAACAGCTTGTAAAGAAGTCCGTCGATCCACACTGTACTGAATGCCTTCCACACATCCAGGAAGCATGCATACAGTTTGCTGTGCCTCTCGGATGTGTAGAGGATGCATTCCTTCATAAGGTAAGATGACATTACACAACTTACTTGTGTCTGAAAACCATTTTGCAATGGATGAGTTGCATTTACAAATGGTGCATGGTCTTGTATGCGACATAGCAAAAGTTTCTCAAATATTTTATACATAAACGGGCATGAGCGTTACAGCACGATGGCTATCAAAAGAATCTGTATAGGCTTTAGATTTCCCTTATAAAGAGACTATCACGCCACGCTTTGCTTGACATGGAATATGTTCGAATTTTGTCATCATATTGAACAATAGACATGTTTTCTTTGCCAGTATATCACCACCATAAATAAAGTGTTCATAATTCAAGCGATCATCTCCAGATGCCTTGCCCAAGTTCAGAGTACTAACGAGACGACGGAATTCTTCAGGCGTAACTGGGTACATAGTCAATGTGTCAGTTTTATCAGTACTTGTAGATGAGAGCCTGAATATTATCTATTTTGGATGTCACCCCGTTGAAGTGATCATTATCAAACAATTCGTTATTGATTGGTTTTGAGAACATGTTCGCGTAATACTCAATCCATGATTCAGCTACTTCGGCATAATCACGGACAACCTTTCCATTATATACAAAAGTAGTATATATAGAGCTGTCTCACCCCGAAGCGAGGTGGAGCCGTGGAGCCAATGTTTACATAACACGTTGCTTTGTTGTGTTGTTAAATGGGGTATTTAATTTAAAGGTAGACAATGGGTTTAAAGGGACAACAATTGAATTTAAATGGATGCTATTGAAATGTATTTAAAGGGAAAGATAGAAGAATGAATCGGGTCATTGAATTTAATGAGTGTGTTGAATGGGTTGTAATTGATAGAGTATACAAGAATGATTCGGGTCATTGAAACTGTTTCGAACGAGATCGGGTCAGTGATTTATCTAGCGGTAGGTCTAGATATATAAGAATTTGCTTTGTGCGAACCCATAGCTGAATTAGATAGGATCTTGCATGGGATAAGAAATTGATGTAATTGATAGAGTATACAATACGGGCATAATTGGAATGATATGTGGAAGCAACCGATCAGTAAGTATTAGTCAAATGAACGGGTTTTATATATGTGACTATTTGGCAAGATCAGTCTTCATCAGATGACAGTGGGTACGAAGCGGACGATGGCGAATGAATACAGCGAAAAGAAAAAACTCGGGATTCTTTTGAACCCCCAACTATCAATTAATATGAGTTATATTCCATAATCCCTCTGTTGATTTAGTTGGTTAGGACTCCAAGCAGATATTTCGTCCCAGATCGAGCAAGTCGTGGGTTCAAACAGAGTGATAGTAGTCGACAAGTTTGAACATAATCTCTGGGCGCCGCTGGTTTACATATATCACGTGGTTTCCGCCACCAAGGTAGAGTTTATCCATGTAGCAGAAGGTGATCGTATATGATCGAAAACGGGTATAAATATTATATAGTATAGGTTACATATTCGGGTAGATGGTTTGACTGCCTGAGCCCTAGACTCCTCAAACTCAGCCACCAGGGGTGAGAGGTCACGTCGCGGTGTGTTATCACTAATGGAATAGGATATCGGGGTGATAAACGATCGCGTTAACCCTATTGCGTATCGCCTACAATATGAAATAAAATAGGGGGGCGTGTACTTGGGTGGAGGTTATGCGCATATCGCAGATAAGATACCGTTGATATATATTGGTACTATAAAAGGAATATATAACGCTGTTATATTACGAACACCAATATTAGATGGAACAATGAAGACAAATAAACAGTATAGTGTATCAACATTTGCTTTATTCGACACCAAGAATAATAGGTTTATTGCAGTTAATCATCGATTGTCATCGTCGTCATCTTGCTCAGAGTCTATAGAGGAGTCCATCTGATTATCGTTTTTGTCCTCACTTTTATTTCTCATGTACTCCATCAGGAGGGGTTTATATGTCCTCAAAGAAATCCGAACGGCAGGGAGTATATCATAGCTATCATCTAGCATCTTATACACACGATCCATGATCTTGATATGAGTTTTCCCACCACTAACTTCAAGTAAATTTCGTATAAATGCAGCGTATATGTTTAAGAAACGCCTTTCATACTCGGGACGTATCTTCACTTTCGATTTTTCTTCAGCCTCGTCTTCCGTCAACCCTTTCTTCATATAACGTTCAACTAATTCATCTAATTCTGCTTTATTGTCATCTTGGGCCTGTAACCACACCTCTTCGAAATAATCGTTTTCTTTTTCAGTCGGAAGTTTTAATATTAGTCTGTCCTGGTCCGGAATTAATTCTATTTTATTCGTGTCAGTTTTCTGTTTTTTATTATTCACCCGTGCATTTTCAATTGATTCTCTTTTCTTCCTATCAGAACACCAATTTTTAATGTGCCTTTGTACATCATGCTGGGTCTCAAATACGACACCACAATCGTCACAGCTTGGCATGATGTTGCCTTCGCTTTCAGAGTCGTATTCCTGCTGTGACAATAGCCCAGGGTATGTAGTTTCACTGATGTTATCTTTCTTTTGATGCGTTATCACATCGACGGGCTCATCAACACTACTGTTATTTGACAATATGCTTTCTTGTTTTATACTCTTCTTTGTCAGCACATTACTACGAAGTCGCAAATTTTCTGGAGTATTCGTTTTTAAGTCAACTACGAGATAACCAAATGGTTGATTGGTAGCTTCATTGAAATGGGACATAAAGTGTTGTGTTTTCTCTGGATACATTTGACGAGCTAGAGTCATTACCTGCATTTTATCTATAGGGTTGTTGAATAGAATCAAGTAGTGGCAATTTCTCCGTTGGGTAGGGTCCTTGTTATAGTAGAGAGATTGATTAATCGCAACCACTGATATACCCAAATGGTGACTGCCTTCCGTGAATAATTCAGTAACCCGCGAATCCTTGGATGCCGTAGACATAAGGTCATCAAGTACAATCAGACATTTTTTTCCAGAATGAATGAGGGTGTCCAAGTTAGTCGGAAGACCTTGTATAAACTGGACAGATGGCGCGACTGTGTCCTTGATTTCATCGTATAATGGCTGCCAGTACTTATAGAAACAAACTATTTTCTCGGGTGAAGGCTGTATACTCGCTGAACAATTTTGAATTATACTTTTAAGCAAGTGTGTTTTGCCGCAAGAAGTGGGTCCCGAAATCCACGCGGTAAATGGATGCCTGAATTTGAAGTCATCCTGTCGCGCGCCACCACTGCTTTCTCTATAAGGTTGTTGTTGTTGTTGTTTTTATTTGCCATACGAAATGTCTTATGTTTTCCCGCTTAAGTAACATTGTATAATACAGAATAGACATCTCGCTCGATGATGGAATAATAATAGTATGTGTGACATTGAGATGTTTATTCTGTATATACAATGTTACTTAAGCGGGAAAACATAAGACATTTCGTATGGCAAATAATTATGTGGTGTATAACTCAGACACGGCGGCACCGTCAAAGATCAAATTAAGACACTAGATTCGAAATCTGGAACTGAAAACTCGATTAATAGATATTGTTCTTCCTGTCATAAAAGGCTCTCTTTTATCTGGAAAAGACTCAGTGCCCTCAGATCGGTCAAGGATGAAGCATCAGTGTGAAATATGTTCAATTGAATATGTATGGCCAGACAGTTTAAAACGGCATATAAAGTTCAAACACTCTCGACAACAACACCAACAACAACTACAACAACAACAACGACAACAACAACAACAACAACCTTATAGAGAAAGCAGTGGTGGCGCGCGACAGGATGACTTCAAATTCAGGCATCCATTTACTGCTGGATTTCGGGACCCACTTCTTGCGGCAAAACACACTTGCTTAAGAGTATACTTCAAAATTGTTCAGCGAGTATACAGCCTTCACCCGAGAAAATAATTTGGTTCTATAAGTACTGGCAGCCATTATACGATGAAATCAAGGACACAGTCGCGCCATCTGTCCAGTTTATACAAGGTCTTCCGACTAACTTGGACACCCTCATTCATTCTGGAAAAAAATGTCTGATTGTACTTGATGACCTTATGTCTACGGCATCCAAGGATTCGCGGGTTACTGAATTATTCACGGAAGGCAGTCACCATTTGGGTATATCAGTGGTTGCGATTAATCAATCTCTCTACTATAACAAGGACCCTACCCAACGGAGAAATTGCCACTACTTGATTCTATTCAACAACCCTATAGATAAAATGCAGGTAATGACTCTAGCTCGTCAAATGTATCCAGAGAAAACACAACACTTTATGTCCCATTTCAATGAAGCTACCAATCAACCATTTGGTTATCTCGTAGTTGACTTAAAAACGAATACTCCAGAAAATTTGCGACTTCGTAGTAATGTGCTGACAAAGAAGAGTATAAAACAAGAAAGCATATTGTCAAATAACAGTAGTGTTGATGAGCCCGTCGATGTGATAACGCATCAAAAGAAAGATAACATCAGTGAAACTACATACCCTGGGCTATTGTCACAGCAGGAATGCGACTCTGAAAGCGAAGGCAACATCATGCCAAGCTGTGACGATTGTGGTGTCGTATTTGAGACCCAGCATGATGTACAAAAGCAACATTAAAAATTGGTGTTCTGATAGGAAGAAAAGAGAATCAATTGAAAATGCACGGGTGAATAATAAAAAACAGAAAACTGACACGAATAAAATAGAATTAATTCCGGACCAGGACAGACTAATATTAAAACTTCCGACTGAAAAAGAAAACGATTATTTCGAAGAGGTGTGGTTACAGGCCCAAGATGACAATAAAGCAGAATTAGATGAATTAGTTGAACGTTATATGAAGAAAGGGTTGACGGAAGACGAGGCTGAAGAAAAATCGAAAGTGAAGATACGTCCCGAGTATGAAAGGCGTTTCTTAAACATATACGCTGCATTTATACGAAATTTACTTGAAGTTAGTGGTGGGAAAACTCATATCAAGATCATGGATCGTGTGTATAAGATGCTAGATGATAGCTATGATATACTCCCTGCCGTTCGGATTTCTTTGAGGACATATAAACCCCTCCTGATGGAGTACATGAGAAATAAAAGTGAGGACAAAAACGATAATCAGATGGACTCCTCTCAAGACTCTGAGCAAGATGACGACGATGACAATCGATGATTAACTGCAATAAACCTATTATTCTTGGTGTCGAATAAAGCAAATGTTGATACACTATACTGTTTATTTGTCTTCATTGTTCCATCTAATATTGGTGTTCGTAATATAACAGCGTTATATATTCCTTTTATAGTACCAATATATATCAACGGTATCTTCTTATCTGCGATATGCGCATAACCTCCACCCAAGTACACGCCCCCCCTATTTTATTTCATATTGTAGGCGATACGCAATAGGGTTAACGCGATCGTTTATCACCCAGATATCCTATTCCATTAGTGATAACACACCGCGACGTGACCTCTCACCCCTGGTGGCTGAGTTTGAGGAGTCTAGGGCTCAGGCAGTCAAACCATCTACCCGAATATGTAACCTATACTATATAATATTTATACCGGTTTTCGATCATATACGATCACCTTCTGCTACATGGATAAACTCTACCTTGGTGGCGGAAACCACGTGATATATGTAAACCAGCGGCGCCCAGAGATTATGTTCAAACTTGTCGACTACTATCACTCTGTTTGAACCCACGACTTGCTCGATCTGGGACGAAATATCTGCTTGGAGTCCTAACCATCTAAATCAACAGAGGGATTATGGAATATAACTCATATTAATTGATAGTTGGGGGTTCAAAAGAATCCCGAGTTTTTTCTTTTCGCTGTATTCATTCGCCATCGTCCGCTTCGTACCCACTGTCATCTGATGAAGACTGATCTTGCCAAATAGTCACATATATAAAACCCGTTCATTTGACTAATACTTACTGATCGGTTGCTTCCACATATCATTCCAATTATGCCCGTATTGTATACTCTATCAATTACATCAATTTCTTATCCCATGCAAGATCCTATCTAATTCAGCTATGGGTTCGCACAAAGCAAATTCTTATATATCTAGACCTACCGCTAGATAAATCACTGACCCGATCTCGTTCGAAACAGTTTCAATGACCCGAATCATTCTTGTATACTCTATCAATTACAACCCATTCAACACACTCATTAAATTCAATGACCCGATTCATTCTTCTATCTTTCCCTTTAAATACATTTCAATAGCATCCATTTAAATTCAATTGTTGTCCCTTTAAACCCATTGTCTACCTTTAAATTTAAATACCCCCTTTAACAACATAACAAAGCAACGTGTTATGTAAACATTGGCTCCACGGCTCCACCTCGCTTCGGGGTGAGACAGCTCTATATATACTACTTACAAATACATTACGCTTGGCATTAAACAGTCTGAAAAACAGATCTTGATCCATTTCGACAGACTTGTCTATGTCATCATTCGACTTTGACAAGAAAGCTTCTGAGCATTTCCGATATTCGCATCTAAATTCACGCTTCGCATTCTTGTATTGCTTGAACGATTCTGCAATCTGAGTATTCTGACGACCATCCGCAATCCATTTATTACGCAGCAATTTCATTTGCTTATGGAGAATTTTCAGATTAGCATTCCATTAGCATTATCTATATTATAAGTTACAGGGCGAGTTGTTGCCGGATACGGTGTCATATGAGGCGAAGGGAGATTAATTAATCTCGCTGAGCCTCATATGTCACCGTAGCCGGCAACAACGAGCCCTGTAACGATTTTATCATGTCACCCACATATCATGTTTTCCTTATGATAATTTGAATTACTTATACGAAGTTCATTACCTGCCAGTAAGTAAATTTGTTGTCTATGGCTATTAACGTATGTAACGTCACAGTGACGCGTCATGGGCGTTGAACGTCAACGCATTGAGTCAATGTCTAATCACCAGAATCAGGACAACAAACTTGAGTTTGATAGTTAATTTATGAGTGTTTATAATTTCTCAAATATATCACACTAGCCGATGAGCCCGACGTTGTCCGGGCTATTCAAAAACCAAATTTCAAGTCGATAGCTCCACCCGTTTCCGAGATGAGACCGACGTTGTCCGGGCTATTCTCGCGTTTCCGAGATCTGGTCTGCGCATGCGCGAAGCTGGCGTCGCACGGGCTCGGCGATCCGATAAAATTCGTATCCGGGGCAAGATACATTCACATACCAAATTTCAAGTCGATAGCTCCACCCGTTTCCGAGATCTCGTCTGCGCATGCGCGAAGCTGGCGTCGCACGGGCTCGGCGACCCGATAAATTCGTATCCGGGGCAAGATACATTCACATAGCAAATTTCAAGTCGATAGCTCCACCCGTTTCCGAGATCTCGTCTAACCACTCAAAAGTATTGTTCCCGTATATCTCTCTGCAGATGCTAATAACGTTGAATGGTAAACAAACGCTCTTTATAGCGATGCGTCAAAAACAAACGCTCATTAAATTATCACTTGATTAACCACCGCTGTGCCGTTTTTTGTGACTGAGAGTGGAGAATGGGTGCTCTGGGCTTCTCCAAAATGCGACGTCGACGATTCCCGTGGGATTTTACCTTTGGATAGGAAGTTTGGTCTCGATCGGTCAACCGTTTTCGATTCTATAAAGGACAGACAGACAGACAAACAGAGGTCTTCAAAATATATATGAGATGCAGGTTTGGTATATGGTACTATGTCTTTAAATTAACAGAACTTGATTTCCGACAGATATCCTTTTTCTTGGCGCCAAAATACACCGAAAATATACCCGAGGCAGCAGAGTTCCATGAAAAACAAAATGGCGGACATCGACCCCATATGGGAACCCTGAGGGGGGATATGGATTCCATATGGGACGGGCTACAAAGATGACGACCCGATGTCCCCTGATATGCCTCTACCAACGGAGCGTCCTCATTGGTCGATCCAACCAGGTGACAATTGGCAAGATTGGCAACCCAACGATGAACAGTGGCATCCAACTTGGCAGTTGTTAGAACATGTGTAAGAGCATTGTTATCTGACAACCTTGAAAGTATTTCCATACAAGTAGTCATGGAATTTGTCTGTGACAGCCCATTTCAGACACAGTAACTCCAATTTATGGGCTGGATAATTCTTCTCGCTGGGCTTTAAACCACGGCTTGCATATGCAATAACACGTTCTACACCATCCTGTAGCTGGTATAACACAGATCCCAATCCATAACCACTGCTATCTGTATGAACAATAAATGGCAAATTGTAGTCAGCATATGCCAGGATTGGAGGCTGGGTTAATTTCTGTTTGATTTCATCAAATGCTCTCTGGTGAATATCTGTCCAAACCCATGATGCCGGGATTTTTTTCTTTGTCTTCATCTTGGCCTCGGTGCAATGTCCCTCCAAAAGTTGGTTTAGCGGCTGTACAATGCTGGCATACCCCTTGACGAAGCGACGGTAGTATCCGCAAAATCCAAGCCATTGTCTCATCTGTTTAACATTACAGGGAAATGGCCAATCCTCCAATGCAGAAGTCTTATCTGGGTCCGTGGCTACACCACTTGCACAGATGACGTGTCCAAGATATGTCACTGATGTGCGGAATAATTCACACTTATTTGGCTTCAGCTTCAAATTATGCTGTGACAGACGAGAAAATACTGCGTCCAGACGTTCTACGTGCGATGAAAATTCCTGGCTGAAAACCAAAACGTCGTCCAAGAAGATAATACACTCCTTTAAATGCATATCACCCATGCATTTCTCCATCAGGCGTTGAAAAGTCGCTGGCCCATTTACCATTCCCTGACCGAGTCACTCACATTGGTAAAACCCAAGTTTGCCAACAGAAAATGCGGTCTTGTATTTGTCTTCTTCTCTGATGGGACACTGCCAAAAACCATTGCGTAAATCAAGTTTACTGTAATATCTGGAGCCATGGAGCGATTCTATGATGTCGTCAAACCTTGGCAGCATGTAGGCATCTTTGACAGTCTTTGAATTTAACTGTCTAAAGTCTATGCAGAACCGCAACGAGTTGTCGGCCTTTTTCCGAACGAGCACAACGTTGGATGCATAAGGACTGTCAGATTCTTTAATCACTCCAGCTTCTAACATCTCCTTAATATGCTGTCTGACTTCTTCATAAAGAGCAGGAGGTATCTTCCGATATGGCTGTTTAAATGGAACATCATCGGTGAGTTTGATTTGATGCGTCACTAGGTCAGTAACACCTAAATCCAGAGGACCAGTAGAAAATACATGGCTCCATTTGTATAGCAGAGCATCAACTTCATCTTTCTCTTCTGCTGATAAATTGTCATCGACGTTAACACCAAGGTCCCTCGGAGAAGGTCGGACATCAGCAGCAAGAGTTGGTGAGCCCAAAGAATCAACCACCTTTACTTCTTGTATTTGGGCAATAGTTGAATGTGGAGATATCACAAGTGTCTTCGCAGATATATTGCAAAGTTGAACAGGAATACGAGTGCTGTTTGCCTTGGAATTTGATTTCATCACTCGTGGACAAACAGTGAACTTGTCATCATCACTGAAACTTTCTGTCACAAAATCTGCGTCAAGACCACTATCATGTCTGGCAACACCTTGCACTATCACTGTCTGGTATGGCTCAATCTCCAAGGCAATCTTGTTGGTGGACTTGACTGGAATGGCTGCACATGTGAGGCTGTCAATAGCTATCTTCCATTCTTTTAGAATATCAGAAGAAGAAATTTCAACCAAGTCCTTGCACATACGAATTATATTTGTGCCGATAATGATAGGACATCTTGTGTTGTACTCTGTATCTGAAACAATTAGAGCTGGAATAGAAAGAGGACATTCACACAAAAATGGAATGTGTATCACACATTCAATGAATCCATTATATGGAAGAGTAGATCCATCAGCAATGGAAACTCTAAGGCCAAGTTTGTTAATGGAATGAATAACAGGTTTATTTGGCAGTGACTCATAGCAACTACGAGAAACTGTTGTAACCATAGATCCACTATCAATAAGAGCAGTGACCTTCTTTCCCTGGATGAATACATCAGTCTCATTAGATTGACCTACTAATCTATCAATCAAGTTTTGGCCATTTGGTTCACCGGCCTCTGGCTGACCAACGACAGAGGTGGTTAGGCTTTTGGCTGTGGCTTATAATTCTGTGATCCATCTTGATGAAATTCTTGATGATTAAATTTGAAACCACGACCACGATCTGGACCTTGATCTGTATTTCCCGAAGTCCAACCGCGCCCTCGTCCACGACCGAAACCTGAACCTCTCTGTGGTGTGTAGTTTCCATGTCCTCGTCCAAATCCAAAGTTAGACTGTGGCGGTGGTTGGGAAACTGCAGTCTAATCGAGGCGCTGCAAAATCAAGTCAAGCTTCTGGTCGATCTTTGTATCCAGTCGCTTCTCCAAATCATCTAGTTTACTATCAAACTTCTTCTCCATCACATCAAACCTGTCTGGTGGTGTATCCGTCTGCGATGCATGTTGCTGGGCTTTACTCCTCGAGGAACCAGAAATGGAGTGGACGCTAAGCTCTTTTTCCACTATACGAATTTCTCGCAGCAACATGTCGAAGTCAGAGATATTGTCATATTTATGACGGGTCTGGCTCTTTAACTGCTCGGAATGTAGAGAAGAGAAAAACTTATGCTGGAGCAGGTCAGTCTTGGCGTAGCGCTCCATATTCCCACTATCGATTGCAGATTCTAAAATGGATTCAAGTCTGCAACCAAAAGCAGTAACCGTCTCATCTGGCTTCTGAAAAGTTGTGAAACCTTGGCATGTCCCCCTAGTGGAATAATAACTTGACGGGCCATTCCCCGAATGGATCTACGAATAGCCTGTAGAAGCCCACTATCTGAGATCTCAGGGTCGCTGGACAAGCAACGGATCTCATATCTCCACTAACGATAAGTGACGTCACCTTCAAGAGGTGGATCGTCTCCTGAAAAACCAGATATCCTGGGTACATAAGTACTTACCTGCTTGAGAGAATAAGAAGTGTTCCCAGGGGGAAGTTCATTGTTACCGGGAGTTGCTCCCTGCTTCTTGATTGAATCAAGAAAATTTTGCATGGGAGTTTTCGGCGTAGATGTACTTGGAATAACATTATACTTCCCTGAGGTTTTTAAAGCCTGTATCATTTCCTCTTCAGACATTGAGGAAGTCATCATTTATAATGAACAAACTAATTAAAATGTAATTAATTGAATTTAATATCTGTTCTAGATTATAATAATCATATAAGGACTAAGGAGAATATTGAATATAGGTATATGACTAAATTTTAGAAATTTACTAAAAATTTCCAAGTCATGCCTGTAGTAAGTAAATATTAACTAAATTTACTAATCTCGGAGTAACTGAGACTAAGTCAGCTGAAAAAAAAGTAATATCAGCTAAACATGGAGAAAATGTTAAGTAATTTCAGACAAAGTTGGCTGCAGAAACTCAAATGTTTGAAATTCTGACTAAGTCTGATACAAGTACACATGAGCGTAAACTGAAATAGAAATATTCTAAGTCCGACTACAGAGTAATTGCAATCTATTTAAACATCACCAAATAGCATGTCCAGAGTCGGCAATAAATATTGACGATATATGCTGAAAATATTCTAAGTCGAAACTAGTCACCTAATTTCAATAATAAATGCGGACGACACAAAAAAATTTCAAAGTCCAACAAATATATGCTGAAAATATTCTATTTTGAAACAAGTTACCTAATTCCGATGTATAACAACGTCGGACAAATCTTAAAAGTTATAAAGTTGAAACAAGTTGCCTAACTCCGATGTATAACAACTTCGGACAAATCTGAAAAATTTATGAAGTTGAAACAAGTTGCCTAACTCCGATGTATAATAACTGTGGACAAATCTGAAAAGTTGAAGTTGAAACAAGTTTCCTATTCTCAAGGTACTGCGGCCACGGACAATGAATATAAGTTTTCAAAGACGCAAGCGCAGCTGAAATATAATAACTCAAAACACAATCATGCAATTCTCGAACAAACACACAAGTGCAAGAAAAAGTGGAGGGGTGAGAGCCTAATGCACAAATATTTTCACACGCCTAGCGACTACTTACACCAAACACACTCACAAGTGCACATACTGAAAAAGGTTAAAGAAAACTGCTAATCCACATAAGCGAAAAATGGAGCTAAATTACATGAGACCCATGTTAGTTTGTGCGGAAAAAAAATAGCAAAATCCAAAATGGCCCAAAAAATGTGGACAATTTTTTTTTTAATTGAAACCTATATACTATTCCTAATGATAAGTTGGTCAGACGCACGATCGCCTACCTGAATAACATCAACAATATAGTATATAAAAAAATCCATGAATGGAATTTAGCACCATATAACAAATCACCATACAAATATGAAATGTCACTTTAAGACAGACAATGACATTCATAAAATGTCGACTGTCATATCACATCAATGGAATAACTATCATAAATACATTTGAATATAATAAGTCAAGATTATTTAGTGTCTATTTCATAGCACCTATAACTGACAGAAATATTGTCACGGAAATGAAAGTCAACAGTTTCCAACGACGAACAAATCTCAATCAATCGACAAGCGACGGTATCCCAAAGTTTATAGATCGAAGTTCCACGTTTTATAGCCGACTTCGCGTTAAAACTGTTGCGTAGGCCTACCATTCGCGTTCGCGACCGTCAAAACGTGGAACTTCGATCAAAAATGAATACCTCACTCTGTCTCACAAATGCACTGATAGTATTATACACAGTTTTAAACTTGGATAAATAGTTGATTTTCAAGCGACACAAATTGTGTTGACATCTTTTTCGCTGATCACTTCAAATCAGGGAAACCCAATTTATTTATAGAAAATAAGATGTGACGTCACTCGCCACCGGTGTCCAAGAAATAAGGTCCGGGCTTCTCAGTCAGTGGGAGGGGGTGTATGAAAACTTTGCCCTACCTCAATGGTCTCTGATTCCCAATTTCTTAAACACATCGTTACCACGATTCCTTAGAAAAACATTCTGTGATCTTTAGTCTTTGTGCACAGAAACGAGTATCCAGAGAATCCCAAGTTCACACGTAGCTTGCAACTGTGTAGGTTGCACGAACAGCGACACACAAGAGTCCAGATGGTCGATTCCTCCCGCGATGGTGTTAATTACCCCGTGGTGATTTTCTGCGAAGAAAATCGGGCACCATCTCGTTCTCTGGAATCGCCGCTGGATCACACTTTATTAGTCCCATATCGGGCGCCAAGTTTGTTGTACGGCTGGATTTAACGTAGATATAGTAACTCCAACCACAAATTAAAGGGTTAATAAAGTGTATTTAAAATAAAGGCATCAACATAATCATATCACAGCAGTCAGTATTAAAAACCATTAAAGATACTCCATAAAATGAAATCTGCATTTCATTATATATATCTAGAATTGGTAATCCAAAATAATACGTCCGACCATTTCAAATATTAATTACTGAGTGCCCCCCAGACCGCGCTACCCCCCCCCCCAGTAACAGGTGAGTGCTAATCAGTGTGCAGGTGACACAATCATTCATGCTCGCTCTCACGCGCACACACACTGACACACATTTCAGTTAACCCACAAAAGGCTGAAATAACAAAGCAGGGTGCGCGCAAATATCATGATACATAAAAGAATATATACAACCGCGGTGTACTAAAACATATAAAAACGGCACCTATAACATATTGACAGAAAGAAAGACTATATACATATGCATTATACGGGAGCCTAGTCAGGCTCAGTCTACCGCTATATAGTGTCGTTGTATTCAGACACTGGGGGAGGCAGAGATCCGTTTCCATCTTTAGATGAATAAATAATTAACAAAGCTCATTTGGAGAGGCCGGAATTGATAATCAGTAATTTCCTCGCACTCTAAATCAAATCGGTGTTTTGTGAATCCTGTGGAACAAAAGTTGTCGAGACATCACAGTAACATCCCATGTCATATTAATCACATAGCAGTCGCCGAAACACAGATTCCACCAGGCCATTAGCGCACAATTTGTGTCTTCGTTCGCGTGCACCACACAGGCGTGTGGTGCGATGGACTATTCGTACGCATATTTTAGCGTGGTTAACACAACTTGAAAAGTAACAAAAAAAAAAACGCTCCAATTTAACGGAAGATGAGAAACGAACAGAACATCCAGATTATAGACATATCGGTCGTGGTTTCAGTTCGTAATTTCCACTGCAAAACGGTTAATACCACACATTTGTTTCATATCAAACCTGGTCGATATTCAGTGAATATATATTATATAATTAGGATCATCGGGGTGACCTCTAGATGGGTGCTTACCATTTTCCCCAAATTCTGTTACAAAAAACATGACTCGGCCATCTTGGATTTTACTCTTTGTATGACTAAATCATTTAGCACACATTTAGTCACATTTCTCAGCCAATCGTCACCAAACTTCATATGGATCTTCGGGGTGACCTCTAAATGGGAGCCCACCTTTTTACCCGCAATTCGTTAAAAAAAATAGCCGCCAACAACCATCTTGGATTTCAAATGTGAATCCATCAGCACACCCTGCAGCCCACATTTATTGGAGAAGGGGGTAGGTCCCTATTAGTGGAGAAGATTAAGTCAAATTTTCAAGGCAATTGTTCAAATTGTGACTAAAGCATGAAACTTTGCACACATGTATATATTCACATACTTATTTATATTAGATATGGAGCCACGCTGAAATTTCACTTTAACCCCTCTTTTAAGGGGGTTTCCTTATTTAAAGAGCGTTTTGTGATTATATATATTATTAAATGTCGCAATTAATCTTACCATGAAATGTGCGATTTAAAATTAAGCATATACAGTAAGTATGACTCTGACAGATATAATGCCACATTTTTAGGATAAAATTGGAACTCCCCGTCCAAGATGGCCATCAAAATGGCAGCTGAAAGAGGAAATTTGACGTTTTTTCACTAATATATTCTAGACCAGGTTCTGCTGAATGGAACTGGTTCGGAAATGTGACTTTATTTGGTATTATGTGTGCTAAGTTATCATTGGAGCAATGAAATATGCCATTCGTGTGATCCCATTCCCTTCAGATCCCCCAATAATTCGATTATACATAACTCGGTATGAAATTTCACGAAAAAAAACCGTTAGGATTCTAGTCATATTTGAACAAGAAATTGACAGAACTGTGCGAACTAAGCGAGGCATACAGTTATATTGAACTCAATGGAACAAAAATTGTCAATTTGTCTGAAAATGGCTGCCAAAATGGCAGCCAAAACATGGAAAATGGTAAATATTGCCCCATCATGCCATGTAATCGCTTACAAGTTGTGATTGGCGAATACAATTGGCTATGCTGTCTTATGTTAAGATTTATGATGTACATCGGTTAAGTGTTACTAATACTGAAGGGGTCACTCTCACCAAAAAAAGTGCTGAAGGGTACACAGGGTTTGAAAATGTGCTGAAGGGTACACATAATTTGTGATCGGCACGAACACCATTACTTAAATTGTGTTTATGAAAGTCTGGCGCCCATTAGCAGTTTGTTTTCAGTACATTTTAATATTCATTGGAACGTAAACAATTATTCTCTAACATAAATCATGGCAGATACGAAAACTTAATGCCTTTATAACGACATTTCAAACCCTGTGTACCCTTCAGCACATTTTGAAAATCCTGTGTACCCTTCAGCACTTATTTTGGTGAGAGTGACCCATTCAGCGTTAGTAATGTAACCACTGACATTACGAGAATTATTGGATTTTTTATCACAAGTTTGACATCAATATCGGCAAAAAATAACTTTTCTGGTTTGGACATTTATTCAAGTAAATGGAACTATCTTTGGTATAAAAGATGTTTATTGTTTTTATATCTCTTAATAAATGAGTCACACACACTAACGTGTTTTTATACAAACTTACTCAAGTTGGCTTCCAAAATGACTACCATATTTGATAAAAAAAAAAGTATCCAGAGCAGTATTCTCTGTTCCAAAGAGTTAGCAAAAACATTGTAACACTTGGTGATTAACCATGTTTCTTAATCTACTGACTACTACATGTTTCATTCGCGTTGTCCCTGTACCTTCTGGGGGATGACAAATTCATTTTAAATGATGTACTGTAATATGGAATATTGCTATACTATTTAGGTATACAAGGGGTGACTGTATGGTCATGCGTGAGGTGAATAGCTATACAATGATTATTTGTATGGTTATTGAAGTGGTTTAAGTGTATACTGATAGTAGCAGTATGTTCATCTGTGTGATGTTTATGTATATATATAGTGACTGTATGGTCATGTGTGAGATATACATGCGTACATGTGGTATACATGAGTGACTATTGTCAAGGAAGGGTGTATATTTATACATATGATGGCTGTATGATCACATGTGGGACTGTAGGTGTATGAATAAATAGGCAGTGGTTGTAAATATGCTTATGTGCAATGTGTATAGGTGTACATGGACTGGCAGTACGGTAATGATGTTGAAGTGTATATGCATACCTGGAGTATAGCTGGATTGTCATTGGCGGTATGTGGATATATATGGAGTGTCCTTGTGGTCATGGTTGTATATGTGATGTATATTCATCTCTGCCGTGGCTGTATTATCATTGGTGGATGTATAGGTATACATATAATAGCTGAATAATCATGGATGGGGTGATTGAGTATACATCGAGTGGCTGAATTGTCATGGGCGATGTATATATGTGTAAATCTGGAGTGTACGAATGGTCGTGCGGGGTTTTGGTATATTCATTGGTGAGGTGTATATGTATACATGGATTGACCTTATGGTCATGAGTGGGGTGTATATGTATATCTTGAGTGTGTATATGGTCATGGGTGCGAATAAAATGTAGACAGGAGTGACTGTATGGCCAATGGTGAGGTACTGTGCGCGGTATTGCTATATCTAGAAGGTATGTATGGTCAATGGTGAGGTGTCGATGTATACCTGGAGTGATTCTATGATAGGCATTGGTGGGGTGTGTATGTACGTTGTATATATTTATTGGCTATATGGGTGTGGTCAATATGTACACAGGGTGTGATCGTATGGCCAATGGTGAGGTGAAGTTGTAAACAAGGAGTGATTGTATGACTTCAAATGTTGTGTATGGGTATGCTACGAGTGCTGAATTGTCTTGAGTGGGGAGTATATTCAAGCCTGGAGTGTGTGAATGGTCATGTGTGCGGGGCATTTGTATATATACAAGGGCTGTATGACCATTGACGAGGTGTATATGCATACCGGGAGTTACTCTATGGTTATGGTTGCAGTGTATATGTATATCTTGAGTGGATATATGGCCATAAATGTGGCAAATATATATACAGGGAGTGATTGTATAGCCAATGATGAGGCGAATATGTATACAAGTGATTGTATTATCACGATTGAACGACTGTATAGTCTTGGGAGAAGTGTAGGAGTATACCTGGTGTACCTGAATGGTTGACTCATGGCTGTATAGTCATGTGTGTGGTTTACGGGTAAACCCAAGTGTCCTTGTATGGTCGTGTGTGATGCGTATGTATATCAAGCGAGTGGCTGCATGGTCATTTGTGTGGTGTTTATGTATATATAACACGATTGTATGGTCAGGGGAGAGTAGTGCAGTTGGACCTTTGGTGGCTCTCACTTTCCATAATAATAAGCATATGTTAATCGATTGGGATGTAATTTCAGAGAGTTCTTCATCTTGGTGGCCTTTTATATGCATAATGGAGGAAACTGTTTTCCTGACATTAGTAAATCAATCTTGATGCCAATGGCCCAGAATTTGATGTTATTAAGCAGTTTTTACTCATCTCTTTGTTTGACCTTCTAAAAGGTCATCTGGTCCACCCGCCAGTGTTTTAAGTTGGCTATTTCTCTGTCATTCTAGAACAATAGGTGTTGCGACACCTACCCTGATAGACGTGTTACCTGGTCTGACATCCACTTACCTATAATGGTTGCACATGTTATTGGGCCAGAGTAGCCACATAATTATGCCAGTTCAGTTTCAGAGTTCTGCTCATTTGAAAATATCCATTTTTCTACCAAATTTTGTGGACATTTTGAAAGCCAGCTTGAATATATTTTTCTAAAACACTTCAGGGTTACGCATTTAAGACGGATCAAAACAATAAACACAAAAGATAGTTCCATTTTACTTGAAAAAATGGTGCAAACCTGAAAAGTTTTTGTTTTCCCGATTTCGAGAGAAAATTTCAATAATTTTGGTAATGTAATAGTAATACTTATCCAAGATGCATCATAAATGTTAGTATTCAATGTATATATGACAGAACAGCCAATTTTATTCATCATCCACAACTTTCAAGCGATTGTGTGGCACGACGGGACAATATTTACCATTTTCCATATTTTAGCCGTCATTTGACTGCCATTGTCAGCCAAAGTGACAATTTTGGTTTCTGTGAGTTGAAATTTTCATAAGTAATGGTAAGCCTCACTTATTTTGCACAGTTCTGCTCATTTCTTGTTGAAATATGACTAGAATCCCAATGGTGACTTTTGGTGAAATTTCATACCGCGTTCTGTTAAATCAAATTATTGAGGGATCGGAAGGGGCTGGGATCCCATGAATGTTATATTTCTTTGCTCCAGTGACCAGTTAACATGGACAATCCAAAATAAAGTCACATTCCGAACCAGTTCAATTCAGAAGAAACTGGTCTGGAAGATATCAGTGAAAAAATGTCAAATGTTCCTCTTACGGCTGCCATTTTGGCAGTCATCTTGAACGGGAGTTCCAATTTCGCCCTAAAAACGTGCCATTATATCGTGCTGAGTCATTCTTGTTGTATATGCCTAATTTCAAAGCGCAGATTCCATGGTAAGATTAATTGTGACATTTATTAAATTATATAATCACGAAACGCTCTTTAAATTCGGAAAACCCCTTAAAATAGGGGTTAAAGTGAAATTACAACGTGGCTCCATATATAATATCAATTGGTATGTGAACATGTATAAATGTGCAAATTTTGATGATTTAGTCACGAAGTGAACAATTATTTTAGTAATCTACTCCACTATATCCCAGAATCTGACAAAAATAGGTGGTGGCGGGTACATAGAAGCCGGAAAAAATAATCCTGCCCACCGTTTTGTGTGTCAGTTCGAGGCATCAGTTTATCCTGGCACACCGTTAGTGGGGAATTCGGTATGATTTGCCACACCTTTTAGAACACAGGGGCCTGTAACGCGCTCCGCTGCCCGCCCCCCTTTGCGCTGCCCATATACGCCGCTTCTATATACGCGCCTGCTTCACGTTAATGGTAGTATAATAAGGACAAGGGGAACTGTAGTTATTTCCCGTTTTACCATCGTTCGGGAATCGGACAATTTAGCCCATTTACCCGAGTAATGCTATCGATATAGCCACGGATGTGTCGGCGAAGGATTCATCTTTCATTCAATACCACAAGCTCCCCTCAGAACCATTTATATCCATAGCATTTGATAATTTTGTTACCACCGAATATTGTCCCCGGAGAGCGTAAATTTTCGGATTGATCCGACTCGGAGAACAATGGACGATATGTTCCTCTAAATTCACCCCCATACAGCTTACTATAATTAAAAATCGGTCAAACGATCAACTAAACATCTAGCGCTCAGTGATTTCTTGTCGGCTAATAATTTATTTACTCATACAAATCAACACATCGTCAGTAAACAATTTTTATAGAGGCGAAATCTGTCGATAATTCTAATTGTTTTTCATTTTTTTTTACAAGTCGCACAGCTCCTCATTTTAATATTCATTACGACCTGACCTTTCCATGACTGGCACAATAGAAACAGCCAATCAGCGCTCAGTATTATAATCGAGGTCAGGTCGTAATGAATATTAAAATTAGGAGCTGCGTGAATGGTAAAAAAAAAGAAAATAAATTAGAATTATCGACAAATTTCTCCTCTATAATAATTATTTGCTGACGATGTGTTGATTTGTATGAGTAAATAAATTATTAGCCGACACGAAATCACTGAGCGCTAGATGTTTATTTGATAGTTTGACCGATTTTTAATTATAGTAAGCTGTAAGTAGTATATAAGGAGCCACAGCGCCCCCAATCGAGGTAACACCGTGGAACCAATGTTGATATCACGCGTTGCTATGTTGTGTTGTTAAGGCGTGTTTATATTTAAAGGTAGACAATGGATTTGAAGGAAAAACAATTGAATTTAAATACATGTTATTGATGAAGGTCCACAATGGATTTAAAGGGAAAACATGTCATCGATACAAGAATGAATCGGGTCATTGAATTTAATGATTGTATTGATAAGCTTTTGAATGGGTCAGTGAATAATCTAGAGGGAGGTCTAATTTATGGAACAGTAGGATAACAAATGGATGTTATTGATAGAGTATACAAAAAATGAATCGGATCATTGAATTGATTCGGGTGAGAAATAAATTATTGATCGGGTCAACTATTATATCAAGGGAGGTCGATATGATTGAAGAAATGTGAATATTCAGTAATGAGCACTAGTTCGGTCGTGGGGGGAACTAATATTTCAAATGGCGAATAAATGTAATGAATGTGATTATGTATTCGAATCAGATGAAGACACAATAAACCATAAAGAATTACACACGGATAATTGGAATGCTATATGGAAGCAACCTATCAGTAAGTATTAGTCAAATGAACGAGTGTTACATATGTGACTATTTGGCAAGATCAGTCCTCATCAGATGACAGTGGGTACGAAGCGGACGATGACGAATGAATACAGCGAAAAAGAAAAAACTCGGGATTCTTTTGAACCCCCAACTATCAATTAATATTAGTTATATTCCATAATCCCTCGGTTGATTCAGTTGGTTAGGACTCCAAGCAGATATTTCGTCCCAGGTCGAGCAAGTCGTGGGTTCAAACAGAGTGATAGTAGTCGACAAGTTTGAACATAACCTCTGGGCGCCACTGGTTTACAGATATCACGTGGTTTCCGCCACCAGGGTAGAGTTTATCCCTGTAGCAGAAGGTGACCGTATATGAACGAAAACGGGTATAAATATTATATAGTATAGGTTACGTATTTGGGTAGACGGTTTGACTGCCTAAGCCCTAAGCTCCTCAGCCTCAGCCATCAGGGGTGAGAGGTCACGCCGCGGTGTGTTATCACTAATGGAATAGAATATCGGGGTGATAAACGATCGCGTTAACCCGATTGCGTATCACCTATACATGTAATATGAAAGAAAATAGGGGGTGTATACTTGGGTGAATGTTATCAGAGTTATATATCAATCATGAGGACGAGAATAGCACGTGATCATCTCGCGTACTAGCGGTAAACAATACGTGCATTTATGTTCGGTTAAGAGACCGCGTGTACTACACAGTGGTATAGATAATATATGTATTTTATTTTTCGGATCGCGGGTATTGTCGGCAAAGAAGAGATCGGTTACACGGGGTAAGTATTCTATTTACGTTATAAACAAGGTCATCCCGCGCGAAACCAGCAAAAGTCAATGGAGCGGAATTAAGGTATTATGATCGACGAGGGTGCTGCAGAGCTGGACACATATACGCAAAGAAGAAGAGGTAGGGCGATCCAAGGTCACCCACGAGAGGAAGATGGCTTATAAAACATAAGCCCGGGCTTGAAGGACGGTACAGCTAACGATATGGATGATACGAAATATTCGGAGTTATACACCACATAATTATTTGCCACACAACGGAGTGATGTAATAATAGTATGTGTGACATGGAGATGTCTATTCTGTATCTACAATGTTACTTAAGTGGGAAAACATAAGTCATTTCGTGTGGCAAATAATTATGTTGTGTATAACTCAATAGCACTCAGACACGGCGGCACCGTCCAAGATCAAATTAGGACACTGCAGCACCATACTAGATGCAAAATCTGGAACTGAAAACTCGATTAATAGATATTGTTCTTCTTGTCATAAAGGCTCTCTTTTATCTGGAAAAGACTCAGTGCCCTCAGATCAGTCAAGGATGAAGCATCAGTGTGAAACATGTTCAATTGAATATGTATGGCCAGACAGTTTAAAACGGCATATAAAGTTCAAACACTCTCGACAACAACAACAACAACAACACCACCACCACCAACGACAACAACAACAACAACACCAACTACAATACCAAAAACACTACAACAACAACCTTATAGAGAAAGCAGTGTTGGCGCGCGACAGATGACTTCAAATTCAGGCATCCATTTACCGCGTGGATTTCGGGACCCACTTCTTGTGGCAAAACACACTTGCTTAAGAGTATACTTCAAAATTGTTCAGCGAGTATACAGCCTTCACCCGAAAAATCATTTGGTTCCATAAGTACTGGCAGCCATTATACGATGAAATCAAGGACACAGTCGTTCCATCTGTCCAGTTTATACAAGGTCTTCCGACTAACTTGGACACCCTCATTCATTCTGGAAAAAAATGTCGGATTGTACTTGATGACCTTATGTCTACGGCATTCAAGGATTCGCGGGTTACTGAATTATTCACTGAAGGCAGTCACCATTTGGGTATATCAGTGGTTGCGATTAACCAATCTCTGAACTATAACAAGGACCCTACCCAACGGATAAATTGCCACTACTTGATTCTAGTCAACAACCCTATAGATAAAATGGAGGTAATGACTCTAGTCAAATGTATCCAGAGAAAACACAACACTTTATGTGCCATTTCAATGAAGCTACCAATCAACCATTCGGTTATCTCGTAGTTGACTTAAAAACTAACACTCCAGAAAGTTTGCGACTGCGCAGTAATGTGCTGACAAAGACGAGTAAAAAACAAGAAAGCATATTACCAAATAACAGTAGTGTTGATGAGCCTGTCGAGGTGATAACGCATCAAAAGAAAGATAACATCAGTGAAACTACATACCCTAGGCTATTGTCACAGCAGGAATACGACTCTGAAAGCGAAGACGACATCATGCCAAGCTATGACGATTGTGGTGTCGTGTTTGAGACCCACCATGATGTACAAAGGCACATTAAAAATTGGTGTTCTGATAGGAAGAAAAGAGAATCAATTGAAAATGGACAGGTGAATAATAAAAAACAGAAAACTGACCAATAGAAAAATAGAACCAATTCCGGACCAGGACAGACAAATATTAAAACTTCAGACTGAAAAAGAAAACGATTATTTCGAAGAGGTGTGGTTACAGGCCCAAGATGACAATAAAGCAGAATGAGATGTATTAGTTGAACGTTATATGAAGAAAGGATTGATGGAAGAAGAGGCTGAAGAAAATCGAAAGTGAAGATACGTCCCGAGTGTGAGAGGCGTTTCTTAAACATATACGTGGCATTTATACAAAATTTACTTGAAGTTAGTGGTGGGAAAACTCATATCAAGATCATGGATCGTGTGTATCAGATGCTAGATGATGGCTATGATATACTCCCTGCCGTTCGGATTTCATTGAGGACATATAGGCCCCTCCTGATGGAGTACATCAGAAATGAAAGTAAGGACAAAAACGATAAACAGGTGGACTCCTCTCAAGAATCTGAGCAAGATGACGACGATGACAATCGATGATTAACTGCAATAAACCTCTTATTCTTGGTGTCGAATAAAGCAAATGTTGATACACTAACTGTTTATTTGTCTTTATTATTTCATCTAATATTGGTGTTCGTAATATAACAGCGTTATATATTCCTTTTATAGTACCAATATATATCAACGGTACCTTCTTATCTTATCTGCGATATCTGCTAATAGTTTGGTTACTTCAATATATCTCATTTATCTTTTCTATAATATCTCCCCCTTCGTGATACTAGCCGCCCCGATAGAACCGTTTTGTTCCGAATATTTCGTATCATCCATATCGTTTGCTGTACCATCCTTCAAGCCCGGGCTTATGTTTTATAAGCCATCTTCCTCTCGTGGGTGACCTTGGATCGCCCTACCTCTTCTTCTTTGCGTATATGTATCCAGCTCTGTAGCACCCTCGTCGATCATAATACCTTCCGCACCATTGACTTTTGCTGGTTTCGCGCGGAATGACCCGACCTTGTTTATAAAGTAAATAGAATACTTACTCCGTGTAACCGATCTCTTCTTTGCCGATAATACCCGCGATCCGAAAAAAAAATACATATATTATCTTTACCACTGTGTAGTACACGCGGTCTCTTAACCGAACATAAATGCACGTATTGTTTACCGCTAGTACGCGAGACGATCACGTGCTATTCTCGTCATCGTGATTGATATATACCTCTGACAACCTTCACCCAAGTACACACCCCCCATTTTCTTTCATATTACATGTATAGGTGATACGCAATCGGGTTAACGCGATCGTTTATCACCCCGATATCCTATTCCATTAGTGATAACACACCGCGGCGTGACCTCTCACCCCTGATGGCTGAGGCTGAGGAGCTTAGGGCTTAGGCAGTCAAACCGTATACCCGAATACGTAACCTATACTATATAATATTTATACCCGTTTTCGATCATATACGGTCACCTTCTGCTACAGGGATAAACTCTACCTTGGTGGCGAAACCACGTGATATCTGTAAACCAGCAGCGCCCAGAGGTTATGTTCAAACTTGTCGACTACTATCACTCTGTTTGAACCCACGACTTGCTCGACCTGGGACGAAATATCTGCTTGGAGTCCTAACCAACTGAATCAACCGAGGGATTATGTAATATAACTAATATTAATTGATAGTTGGGGGTTCAAAAGAATCCCGAGTTTTTATTTTTCGCTATATTCATTCGTCATCGTCCGCTTCGTACCCACTGTCATCTGATGAGGACTGATCTTGCCAAATAGTCACATATATAACACTCGTTCATTTGACTAATACTTACTGATAGGTTGCTTCCATATAGCATTCCAATTATCCGTGTGTAATTCTATATGGTTTATTGCGTCTTCATCTGATTCGACTACATAATCACATTCATTCGCCATTTGAAATATTAGTTCCCCCCCCGCGACCGAACTAGTGCTCATTGCTGAATATTCACATTTCTTCAATCATATCGACCTCCCTTGATATAATCGTTGACCCGATCAATAATTTATTTCTCACCCGAATCAATTCAATGATCCGATTCATTTTTTGTATACTTTTTTGTAACATCCATTTGTTATCCTACTGTTCCATAAATTAGACCTCCCGCTAGATTATACACTGACCCATTCAAAAGCTTATCAATACAGTCATTAAATTCAATGACCCGATTCATTCTTGTATCGATGACATGTTTTCCCTTTAAATCCATTGTGGACCTTCATCAGTAACATGTATTTAAATTCAATTGTTTTTCCTTTAAATCCATTCTCTACCTTTAAATATAAACACGCCTTAACAACACAACATAGCAACGCGTGCTATCAACAATGGTTCCACGGTTCCACCTCGAGTGGGGGCGCTGTGGCTCCTTATATACTACTGCTGTCTGGGGGTGAATTTAGAGGAACATATCGTCCATTGTTCTCTGAGTCGGATCAATCGGAAAATTTACGCTCTCCGGAGACAATATTCGGTGGTAACAAAATTATCAAATGTAACGGATATAAATGGTTCTGAGGGGAGCTTGTGGTATTGATTGAAAGATGAATCCTTCGCCGACACACCCGTGGCTATATCGAGAGCATTACTCGGGTAAATGGGCTTAATTTGTCCGATTCCCGAGCGATGGTAAAACGGGAAATAACTACAGTTCCCCTTGTCCTTATTATACTACCATTAACGTGAATCAGGCGCGTATATAGAAGTGGCGTATATGGGCAGCGCAAAAGGGGGGGCGGGCAGCGGAGCGCGTTACAGCCCCCTGTGGTTTAGAAGTTGTTTCGCGGCAACATCATGGTTTTCTGTGGTGCACTGTTTATAAAGTTGTACAAATCGATGCATCGGAATAGTGTTTTCTATATATAGCACATCATTCGACAATCGTATGCATGGGGAGTTTAGTAAGACCGATTGGACAGATTTGGAGCACAATTTCAGGCACACATAATCGATACGAAAATGCAACGATTGAACCAAACCAATCAACAAATATCCCTAAGACTGACACAGGCTGCATCCTACGACTTGAATTTATATTTTGACATCCCCGTCTGAGTGTGTTTTCGGTAACAATCTTATCCATCTATAGCAATAATTTATCTTCATTTCCTCTGTTCTATATCTGGTCGCTATATATATCAATATTATTCATAGTCACGGATCACCTTGTTATTTAACCATTTAAAGGTGCTTAATCCGAATTAACGATAGTAAGTTACTATTTCCTTGGCTTCGGGGGGATATTTCCTCCAAATAAATGCATAGTAATCCTATGCCTGACGCACTTGTGTTATAAAAACACTCATCCAAATGAATATTAAACCCATTCCAATATATTATTTTATAACAGAGGCGAAGAATCAATTCAATAATGAAAGGGTTAAACGCATATAGTTGAACCATGCAGGGGGTATTAAGTTGGTGCTATTCTGTTTAATGTTCTCTCTATTATCGATGAACCCTCTCGGTAATAACCACTCGAGATTGAATGGGTTGTTACCAGTCTGACATTGATCCCTAGGCAACCCATCATGAGTATAACTTCTACTCGTCGACAGCCGCGAGATCTGTGCAACTCAATGGAGATTATGCCGGCAAAGATGGAATATTTATAGTTCAAGTAGCAAATGCGTTCGCCAGACTCACCCCATAATACATCTGATTATAGTGATATTTCGAGAGACGTAGAAAGTAATCGTGAGTCGATTGTTAGTGCATGTGATGTAATATGCTAACGGTCTGTGTCGTACCATGTGATTGTCTTCTGTGATTAAACACCAAAACCAAAGGCACACAATCCATATGCCATACATAATAAGTCCAGAGTGCATCATTTATGTTACGGCATTTGGTAGAACGAGTCACAATCAGCATTCTTCTGATCTCAAATCGCGTCAATCGTGGAATGTTTATTTTATTTTATTTATTGGGAGTTTTGGACAAGGCCAGGGAGGATTTGAAGGGGCGGAGCCCCTGTCCTACAAGCCACTTTGAAAATTTTGGAAAGGGTCATGGAGATGAAGTACATAACGCATGCCAGAGGATGAGCATGAAATGGAAATGAGCTATTTTGCTTTTTTTCTTTGCTTTTTTTTTTCTTCTTTGTTTTTGTTCAGCTGTTGTTGTTGGTTCTGATTCTTAGTTGGCGGCCGCGATAAGTGCTTCGGATTGCCGAATTCGATGTTCGCATCTTTCGCCTGTTCTTTTTGCTTCAGCCATCAACTCCAAAGACTTCTGGTGGATCTCTTGGATATCCGCCGGTAAATGGCTGTATCCGCTGTTGTTGTTGGTACTCGTAGAGATGGGGGACGCCGGGTCTAGATGGAATTCCGGTGTCCGAGGTGGTAAGGTGTCCATCTCCACATCAAAGCTGGCGGCAGGCACGTCCGGATTGGTATCGGCGTTCCTGCTGGCTGGTGAAATGTCGTCGACGTCCACATCAGCAGCCAAGTGGGGGAGCTGGACGTCTCTCGGCTCGCCCCTGTCTCTACTTGGCTCTTTAGTCGGTGTCCCGTCTCTTCCTGTGTGTGGTCTTCTTCTTCCGCCTCTTCTTCTGCTTCTGGTCCAAGTCGCCATACCATATGGTAGGTCGCTGGTGGGGTCCAGCTTCCGAAGTACCGCCATCAGAGGGTACTGCTGGAGCAATCTGGTAGTCCACAGACAGATTCACGAAGCCTCCCTTTGCCTGGTGTAGTGTCCAGCTAGAAGGGTATCCACAACGTGTAATCTGCCTAGGGCAGAGGGGCTTAAATCCATAATCCTCTGCCAAGTCCAGTCAACAGTTCACTCCGAATCGCCCGGGCGGCTAGTCCCGAAGGACGGCCACACAACTCACAAGCAATTCGGCACAGTCAGCGGGAACAGCGATAAGACACAATGCAAGAGCGATGCGACATACCCGCTCGACCACCAACCGGTGAATGATCGTGGAATGTAGAGATATTGTTTGGGGGGGGGGGGGGGCTAACCCCGGGATTCTCGAAAGTGCCGGGATTTCCCTAAACCCCTCATTTTATAGCATTTATTAATAATCAATAAAAAAGTAGAAAAAAAGTAAGCAGCATTACAAAAAATTTCTTCTGCTGTTATTAATAATCAATAAAAAAAAAAGGAAGAAGCATTAAAACAAAATTCTTCTTCTGTTTCCGTCGCTGGTACCCAGACGAGGGGGTGTTTAGCCCCCTGGAACACTGCAGGTTGATGGTAGCTGCAGTGCCCCAGCAGGTGTTGTTGCATCGTCGGTGACGGTGGTGGTGGACTCCTGGTAGATGTTATCCGGAGCCCGGGCTGCTCCAAAGGGGTGGCTGACGTGATGGTGTGGTCAAATCCAAGGAGAAGAAGGCCAGCTGGAAGTCGTCCGGATGTCCTGGTAACTTTTATCCAACAGCTCCTATCTTCTCCTGGCATCATCCCGTTGACGTCCTGGAGAGCATTTTCCACTCGCTGGGCTCTGGAATCCAGGTCTCCAACCCTCTGGTGGTCCAATAGCAGGAGACCGGCAGAGATTCCAGCGAAGTACTGCGCCCTCCATTATATCAACATGCAGAGCCGACACGACAACCAAAATCTGAGATCGAAGCGGGACCAGACAATGGCTGTCGAGTCATACAGGCTAATCCGCGGCATCAGCACAGCCGAGTGGACACTGTGTACCAGCGTTAACTCGGCTGTGCTGGCCATTCCAGAAGATTAGCCGGTAAGTGATCCGTGCTGGGCCGACGGTCTGTGGCGCACCCGAAGGTACGATCCTCTCCCGCTGGCGACTCCGGCACGAATGATCGTGGAATGTTTTGAAAATGAAATCGTTATATATTATATATCACGTGACATTCTCGCGTTCTGATTGGCTGCATACTGCTATACCTTTTTACGATAGTACTATTCTATTACAATCTAGTACATTCTATTATTTTTCTATTTATAGTAAAAGACAACGTTCGCGAAATCGGATTGCCGCATGGAGACATGGCCAATCTGAAACTATTGCTTGTACGATACTTGTTGCAATTTAATATCGGTATATCATTAGACTTAATGGTGAATTTTAATGATCTTACAAATGTCCGATCATAGCTATCCACAGTTTTATTAAAACTAGACCTAATTTTCATTACTTTCAACTTACGAAAGTTGACTGTAAGGAAACCTTGGTCTAGTTATTACTCATCTGACCAGATATATATAAAATTTCACAATGGGGCATTGGCTGCATCGAAAACGCCGTTTTCTAGAGCTGAAATACGTCGATAAAAGCTCTAATTGCATTTTACTTTTTTCAATTTCGGGTAGTTGCATAGCAACCGTTGCCAGGGAGTGATAGTTTTGCAATGTATCCCGATCTTAAAATACTCAATGGTCCATGGGGAAAATACATGTAAAGTTTCAGACCTGCGACACCATTTAAACATAACCAACACATTGCGCCTAAACACAGTCTATAATAAATCAAAAATAACACTGGGAGCCCAGGGTCATGGTGTCGATCGTTGTGGGGAGCCAGGGTTCAAAGGGTTAACGCAACTTAGCCTGAAATTATCAGTAACTGTTTCAACACGAAATGCCACCACCCCGATTCACCGCGTATCCGTGTACCTTCGCACAAAGATCGTTTATATATATACGTTTTGAGCCCAAGCCCGACAACTGTAACTCTTTAATTCCATTCATAATTAAAATCTAGGCCGCTGACATGGCTATCTCTTTTCAAATCCATTGAGCGTAAACCATCTCAATGGGTTAACAATTGAGATTCCGTGACCGCATTACAAAGAACATGTACCCAGCTAATCGCACTCACCATTTTCCGCACGGATAATCGTCGTGAAAAATCAATAATGTAGCCTGTGCATTTGTAATCTAATAATGAATTTTCACAAAAATGGTATTATTGCTGTACTATAGAACCCGCTTAGCCAGTACTTTATCATTCCGTATTGCGAATTTTTACATATTACAAAGCTGTAGCGTTCGAGTACTACGAAAACATGAACAGATGAAACTTTCAGGCCCCCTTTTTCTCCACAAAATGCTAAGATTTTCCGGTCAAGTGAATCCCGGTATATAGATGGTTCGCCAAAAAGATCATATCAGTCATTACATGTCAATGTATTTTGCATATAAAGAGTTTTGGGCATATGTTGAGTTTCAATCTACAATGAAAGAAATACACTGATAGAAATACAGTCGAATACTATATAACACAAAATATGTATTACAAAATTAGTAAATCACAAATTAACGCTGATATTACAACAATTGTATTCTATATAGTATATATAGGCCCCGGGCCGTGCTTATAGAGCGTCTATATACAGCGACGCCGTGCTTGTAGCTGTAGATCGTCTATATACAGCGACGCCGTCACTGTATATAGACGCTCTATAAGCACGGCCCGGAAGTATAAATAGGTTCACCCGAAATAGGTTCACCGGGTGAACCTATTTATAATTCCGGTAAGTGGATATATAACTGCTACACATAGGGTGGGCAACTTTGTTCACATATATTGTCAAGTTATAGGGTCGTTGATTTCTACGGTCAGTAGATTTATGTTCCAGTAAATAACAGGAACAGGAATAACAGGAATAATAATCCCCAACAGACCAGACCGAACTAAAAAAAAATTCGCTATATCCCCGCAGGTACCGTACCGTCACGCACGTAATAATGTTTATTAATTAGCTATATGTTATCGGCCGCAATAAGTAGAACACTGCCCGCGTCATAAGTAACAAAAAGTCGGCTAATAAGTAGAAAACGCGGCCAATAAGTAACAAAAAGTCGGCCAATAAGTAGAAAATGCGGCCAATAAGTCAAGGTGACGTAAATGACGTCATACGTAATTAGCTCGGTCGGCAAAGAATATTGGGTCGACGGAAGATAGATTGCAGTTGATCTCGGATGAATTACGGACAGTCACTGTTTTTGGGAGTAAATATACATGTACGTGGATGAACTACACGTATCCGTATCAATATCATTCCCAGTGGAAACAGACAGTACTGTGAAATCGCTGCAAGTTCACAAAGTTCACAAGAATAAAAATTGCTGGAATAATTGTTAATTTAATAAAACACACATATCTATGTCAATATATTCATCCTGAGAAACAATTATTTCCATTGAACATTGCTAATTAATAAAATACTTATTAATTGGTTGTTTCCACATTGACCGAGTTATGAGACCTCGGTCTGTCGTATTAGCCTTCGGCCTGCGGCCTCAGGCCAATACGACAGACCTCGGCCTCATAACTCGGCCAATATGGAAACAACCAATTAATAACATATAGTATTTGCTTAAGCAGCTATTTTGCGTTTCGAGTTTGTTTTCTAATTGCTTAATTCTAACAATTGATATAACATTACACGATTACAGGTATGATTGGATATGATACTTTATTAGCTCAACTTACTTTGTAAGTTTGAGCTATTGCCATGGGTTAGCGTCCGTCGTCCGTGTGTCCGTGTGTCCGTCAACAATTTCCTTTCGCGCGAGCTACATGTCGTATCTTTGGTCTGATCTTTATGACATTTGACATGAATGTTGACATGTTGAGATTTGGGGTCATTCAGCAAAAAAACATGGCCACCACGGCCATCTTGGATTTCAAAATTCAATCCATTGGCGCGGGCCACAGGTCATACTGGTTGTCTGATCATCATGAAATTTGTCATGGATGTTAATATTGACATGTAGATGGGAACGAGTAATTTTAGGGTCTTTCGGACAAAAAACATGGCCGCCAGCAGCCATCTTGGATTTTACTCTTTGCATGACTAAATCCTTTGGCTCGGGCTACAGGTCGTAGCTTTGGTCGGATCTTCATGACATTTGTCATAGACGTTAACAATGACATGTAGATGGGAACGAGTCCTTTTGGTGTCATTCTGCCAAAAAAACATGGCCGCCAGCAGCCATCTTGGATTTTACTCTTTGCATGACTAAATCCTTTGGCACAGGTTATACATTTCAATTAGCACATTTCCTATTCCTCCATTTACTGTTAACCATTAAATTATTCCCCTACATAAGTTGAGCTACAGTGTCATTGACACTTTCATTTACATTATGCATACATGATATCACAAACATATTATATACTGACAATAAACACGGGTATGTTGTTTATTGCTCGGATTGACATAGACCTGCCATGCATGCTGTTTTTTTTTCTGTCATTCCCGGTGGTAGGTATCGCTACTAGTACTAGGCCCCTATATGTGTTTGAAAATGGCGTATGTAACGTTTATCTCCATACTTCACAGACTATCACCACATGTAAAAATAATATGTAGGGTGCGCTACAGACAAGGTGCCAACTCCGACCATTGCTCACAAAGTAGGGAAACAAATGCTGATTTTGGTTAGTTGCAAATATTCCTTCTATTAAATATTTACATTGGCGACGAATATAGTTTAATTTTCTGCCAACGTAATATAATATATATATATTGTCTGAGTACTGGATGATGAGTAAGATTACAGATTTATGCCTTCGCGTCGATATTAATTATTGTTATGCCGACTTTCAAGATTCACGTTGCTATATAACAGTACATGTATATTTAAACTCATTATCGGCATTCAGTGTCTGTACATTTGTACAGGGTCGGTTGAAATAACATCACGTGACATCGCGCACAGGCTCCAACCGTGCTGTTTGGAACCAACTTTCAGCGCGTGATTGAAACGGGCAGAAAATATAATTATTGTTAAAATTTACACATAGTTTGTAAATTCTAGTGCTTTAATGTCTATTTGTAAGTGTAAGGTGTGGATATTGATTGTGGAATACGTCCCATGGATTTTGGATGCATCCACATTGGTCTGATATTTTAAGTATGACATGATTCTGCATCCCTCGCAAAAAAAAACTATTAGATGAACTCACATACAGTATCAAAATGAGATCAATCCATTTATGATATTGTAATATTTCTGGGAGTGACTAAAACGCAGAATGGGACGATGGGACGGGACGGTATGGGACAGTATGGGACGGTATTGGGACGGTATGGGACGTATGGGACGGTATTGGGGCGGTATTAGAAAACCGGCTGTTTATCAATAATACAGCGTGTAGCGACATCAAAATGGTTATATATAGTCGGTATTAACATGGCGGACAGGGAGCAACAATTTAAAGTCTCATTCGCCAACACAAAGCTCATATTATCGGCTAAAAATAGACACGTCGGAAATAGGCGATTACGGTCAAACGCAGAACGAAAATGTAAACACCAAATCACCCCATACATTCATATTTCCCTGTCCCACGGTGATATTTTTGCATAAAATGTTAGATTAACATCTTTTCGACATCACTGTAGCATTTTTATTGACCATAATCAAGATGAAAACAATTTTTTTCGTCGATGGGACGGAAGCGAAATTGCAGAACGAAAATGTAAACAAACACCAAATCACCCCATGCATTCACATTTCCCCGTTCCGCGGCGATATTTTTACATAAAATGTTAGATTAACATCTTCTCGACATCATTGTAGCATTTTAATGACATTAATCAAGATTAAAACATGTTTTTTTTCGCTGATGGGACGGAAGCGGTAAAGCGCAGAACAACCTTAGGAAATTGCAGAACGAAAATGTAAACAACAAAATCATTCACCGCATTCGTATTTCCCCGTCCCACTGTGATATTTTTGCATAAAATGTTAGATTAACATCTTTTCGACATCACTGTAGCATTTTAATGACCATAATCAAGATTAAAACAACTTTTTTGTCGATGGGACGGAACCTTTGGAAATTGCAGAACGGGATGGGACGGTATTAGATAGGATGGGACGGTATGAGAAAACGCAGAACAGCTAAGACAGACCCCTAAACTGGCTGTTTATCAATAATACAGCATGTAGCAGCACCAAAATGGCTCTATACTGTCATCAGTGCAGCATTTTATTGGTGATCCCATTTTATTGACCATAATCAAGATTAAAACATGTTTTTTCGCTGATGGGACGGAAGCGGTAAAGAGCAGAACAACCATAGGGAATTGCAGAACGAAAATGTAAACAAACACCAAATCACCCCATGCATTCATATTTCCCTGTCCCACGGTGATATTTTTGCATAAACTGTTAGATTAACATCTTTTCGACATCACTGTAGCATTTTAATGACCATAATCAAGATTAAAACAACTTTTTTTGTCGATGGGACGGAACCTTTGGAAATTGCAGAACGGGATGGGACGGTATTATATAGGATGGGACGGTATTAGAAAACGCAGAACAGCTAAGATAGACCCCTAAACTTGCTGTTTATCAATAATACAGCATGTAGCAGCACCAAAATGGCTCTATATGGTCATCATGATTTTAATTATAGAATATAAAATATATTGGTTTCGCGAATGACCAACTCACAATTCCGTTAAAATAACAATAACAACCAGCACCTAATTAACGAACCGGCGGCCGTAATTGCTAAATTTATTACGAGACTACTTCAACTATTATATTATTGTGCGGAATACGACTTTATGTTATTGCTACAATCCTCATTGACTATTATCAAGGAATATTAAATATTATCAACACATCACAACAGAACACTGACCTGCATGTATACCACCATTTGAACGGACATCATGTTGAAACTCGATCCTATGGTGGCAAGTTAACATCACCTGATGTCACTTTTTCTAGAAATCAATGGACAGTTACTATCTTTAAAACCAATAGTTTTCTAGAATTCGGACCACATTATCGGAAAAGACATACATGCACGATCGAATAAGCGGCTACAACCCCTTAAAGCCACATGGTAGTTTGCGATCCAAAATACACCTAACAATATTCGCTTCTGAATTTTTCTCGGTATCGAAATATGTCGATAACTATTTGAACTACCTTTCTATGGGCATTATATGTCTCAAAAAGACGCATTGAAGTCATAAAAAAGTATAAATTTGAACACGGTGTTTGGGTACCGAAACAAGCAACTGTTATACCGCCATGTGCACGGCATGCAACACAAGAGAGCGTTCCGTGTTCGAATATTCCTGATATGGTAGAAATAGAGAAAAACAATTCACTTCTGCATGACTGCGCGAATAATAGAAAACAGGTGGAAAATGGCTGTGACCCGGGCAAAGTATTTTTCAAAGCACATATATATTTCTTGTATTTTCAACCTATCTTATACCTCCTTCCAACTTGCGTAGACAAAATTTGGAAGCTCGAATGAGCCATGTCCTTTTAACATGAAAATTATCTTGCAAATCAGAAATTAGTCGTTTTATCGGAGTTTTTGTTTTGTCCGCCATCTTGGTATCCATCACCACGTTCCCGTAACCAGTTGCCTTATAAATATTAAGATACAGTCTCTATATAAGCAATATAATGCAAAAACATATAACGTATTGACGACATTTTAGACGCCATCTTGTATCTTGTATTGCCTTCCGTATATCTCTGATTTGACGTATTCTTATACGCTGTCTGTGTCTCCGGGGGTTATGACACAATTAAGTTGAAAAAACTGTTCATTGTTAATTTATTCTTGGACACAATCTGCGTGGACAAACACAAAAATGCATCGTCTATATTAACTTTTTTTGTCGTAGTTGTGTCACAAGCGTGTCTCGCTGTTAGTCACAGCCTGATGGTCAGATCGCGTTAGTCACAGCCTGATGGTCCGATCGCGTTAGTCACATCCTGATGGTCCGATCGCGTTAGTCCCGAAATTCGTGGAATTATCGCCCGGTGTGATTGGCTGATTGATTGATTGGAAGTTTGATCAGTCTGTAATGACAGCTGAAATATTAAGGACACATCATAATCTACCCCAACTATTTTTCTGACAGATAAAGTGTACTGAGAATATCGACGCTTTTCGCCATTAGTTTGTTGCTTGCTCTGTGGCGAACAACGAAAAAAGGCAAACGTGCATCATGGGAACACATACGCTGCACTAAAAATATACTGCCTCCATAAAACTGCTGGGAAATTGATTTCTCGTCATCATTGGATTGCCGATATACCATGTGACACACGATCTGAACTATTTCATGGTGATTAGTTTCGCTATTCTGGTCGTAAAGATATTCTACTTTGTGGGTCGTTCATCGGATTGATGTAATGCAAACATAATCCTTCTGAAGATGACATTATTCGTCTCGTCTTTTGTTCTCTATAACCTGCGCTATATTTGCAGTCGCATTGTACACAGTAGACGATTGGACATTTGTAGACAGGCTTAAGTTTAATTGTGTAATTTAAACTATAACTTAAAATATAGTCCAGGAGATATTGGTCGATCCTTGCAACCTATACAGGACTCAACTTCACCCCACTCATTTTCTTCATCAAGGTCTCCTCTAACATTTTTATGTTGATAACAAGAACAAAAAGGGGCCACAGAGACTCCAGACAAGATAGCGTCCATCATGGCGGCCATTTTGCTTGATATGCACCAGGTTTCTTTGATTGCCATTACAGTAAATATAATATTAAATGTGGCTTTATTTTCCACTCGATTCTTTATAATAATATACAACGCTTACAAATTAGTCAAAACTATGACACCAAAATCCAATATGGCGACCAAGATGGCTGCCTAAATATGAAGATTTGCTAAATGGTCGACTTTGTGACACCAATAATTTGTCTCTGTGCGAAAACATGGGCATCTTGGTGTGATTTTAAACATTTATCATACAGAAGAGTCAAGTACGCACCCGAAGGGATCATATATAATATGCATTCCTGGTCGAATATTTTTGATCGATATCATATTGTTCGACAAATTAATAAATCCGATAATGTTAAATGGATGTGAGATATTGGCAGGGGAAAACAATATGCTTCACTCAGATACAATACCAAGTGAACAAGTCTAACTGAGGTTTTGCAAAACAACATTAGGTGTTAACCGAAATGCTACGAATCGTGCCGTTCGCGCAGAATTTGGTAGATTCCCAATTATACATGATGCGATTACTCAACAACTTTGATATATGAAAACAAATTCGACCTTTCAAGTGGGTGCATGGTACATGATGCATACACCAAATCACATAGAAACCCTTTTATTTCATTATGCAATGAATTATATGAAAAATACGTCGTAGATATTTCAGACTACCGGAGATTCCAAGGGATACCAGAGCGGACCCTGGCTGATAAACTGAAATCTAATACTTTAATGCGTTTTTATAATGAAAATCATGTCGAAAAGAAACAGATTAGTGGAAATAAAATACGAACGTATAGATTATTCAAATCAAAGTATGAAATTGAATATATTGTCAATACGCGCTCTGTCAAAGAGAGAATTCTACTCACAAGATTGAGAATCAGTAATCATCGACTGAAAATAGAAAAAGAAACCCAGGCTATTTATTCCTCTTATACTTGAGTTGAGAAATATTCACCCAAATCCAAAATGGCCGCCAAAATGTAAAAAAAAACATCGAGAAAATACGTGCTATACAATGTATCCAGTACCAATTGTTATATATAATACTCCGTTCATACAAAGGGGATTAACCGTAAAACAAATTTATAATAATTTCCCTTTACTGGTTCGTGCACAGTGACGTAATCTATATTATTTTTGATTTTTTTACAAACAGATTACTTATACCAGTCTCAATAAAAACAAAACTTATATACAGAGCATCTGTATGTTCTGACTGTCTTATTTTAACCACTGTTGATTAACTGTTTGGTGAATGTATGATATTGACAGAAAGAAGGTATTACCGTTTTGTAAACCGAAGAAGATTACATGCATGCATCACTTTCGACGTATCACTGCTGACCGCTATATATAGGTTTGTAGATTTGTTGATCGGGTTTCCCTTTATATATTGTCTGTAAGTCACTACGCGTACCGGATAACCCATCTTCGATAATGTCTTATTACTAGCTAGTTCACATCACATAATTAAAAAACCCACTTGACAAAATGTTTGCCAACTGAATTGTTTTTACCAAATGAAAATACTTTTTGCCATTGGCAAATTTGGCAAGCAGCAGCAACCGATTCACGACAACTCCATCCACGCCTACTGCTGTGTTGTGAGTTTGTAATACTGAGAAGAAGTACTTTCCTTATATCTCATCCATCGAAAAGTCCCCAAATCCAAGATGGTGCCCAACATGGGCACAGCATTAAACAAAAATATCCGAAAATCCCTCATATTCACAGCAGTGGGCGTTATTGTCATACCAACTCCATCCATACTTGCAATTGAGTTGAGAATGCTGAGGCGAAGTAATTACCTTACATCTCATGCCAGATATAGTTTCCCAAATCCAAATCCAAAATTGGCAACCGAAATTTTAAAACACGTCGATATTCCTGTAATTTCTCACAATGTTACGTTAATTCCACCCATATTTGCATGTTGTTATATATAGGGGACATTGATATGAATTATTCGTTTGAGTTGGGCAGTTAGTGTAAACAATATTTTATTTCTCAAGTTGGCACATAAATACAAATATAACATACACAGACATACATATGAGATAAGGGGATCTGGCAGTAAGCCTAGGCTTATTCGTGGCCATTTCCGCAATATAAAATTGCTTCATAATGTTTTGGTCTCAAGTGATGAATTGTCTGCTCCATGAACACCCGCGAGCATATCCGTGGCTGATCGATGCAGGTCCGACACCCCCCGCATTACATAAGATTGTTGTGAGAGCGCTCTTATTTTTTTTCACTACTCTTTAGATGAGATGTATATCAGTTAGTGATGATACTCAGTTAGATCGTTTGGTTCAATCTATAAACTTTTGGAGTGACATGAAGATGACTGCATTTTCTCTGTACGTTAAATTAACCGATCCATTAAGCAAAGTGTTCACTTTTAATGTCGTAATAGGACCCACAGAACAGTTATCTCTCTCTTTTTTGTAAATCGGACAGTGAAGTAAAAAATGTTCGGCGGTCTCCAGTTCCCCTCAATCGCAGAAGTATTTAAGTGATTACAAAACAGGTCATATTTCAAGTTACTGCAATAGGTTCTAAGACGACAGTGGTAGTTTTGACTTGGTCTTGTAAACGTCGTATAACGATATGATGGTATAGAATTGCGATCTCTTAAATTCTGAAACTGAGTCACAACTTTTCGCTTCTGGTGGAAGACTATTCCATAGTTTTACGGTAGCTGGCAGGAATGAATTTTCATATCTTGTCGCAAGAAAACGGGGACACCTGAGGCCTTTTTGTCTGAAGTCGTAATTCCAAATACCGGAGGGACAAGTGTATATAAGTAAGGAGGCGTGTCTCGCTTAAGCATTTAAGTTTTGCCTTTTCTCTTCTGCTCGAAAGTGTGTCCCAGCTTCTAGTTGCCCCTGTTGGGCAATTGATACTCACAGCCAAGATAGCGGCCAAAGTGGTGGCCAGTACTTGAACGTTGTCGATATTGGTATATTATAATTTCCAATATTTCATATCAATATGTATAAACGAAATGGTGTATTTATCATCTATCGTAAACTCTAGATTATGATTACGATCATAGCAATTTATTATCACCAAGGGATGGGTTAAATATCTGCCGATCGTGATATCGGCTTCTCGTTTTCTTGTTAACAATCGAAAAAAGTAAGAGGAGACATTAATGAAGAAAATGAGTGGGGTGAAGTTGAGTTCTGAGTTCTGCATGGGAGTGACAAAACAATGTTTTAAAGCAATAGAGTATATAGCAGCACCGACTATAACTATATGGTGCATGATGTGTTCTGCTTTCGGATGTGATCTCATGCTTATACATACATGCAATGTGTCTACGCAGACCATAGTTTGTAGAGTTTATACATTTAAAACATTTAAAGTGTTGTGAAACACTCCGATAGGGTGATAAAATAGAAATGGAGAATAATCCTGTTATTTTTACGAATATTGACCAAAATTTACAGCACACACATCGTCATTCTTATATATTAGTTAAATGCAATGATTCTCGATGGCGAAATCATTTGCGTTAGTTTATCGCCGATTGTTGTGTCCCGAACCGAGATGTAAATATTTACAATTATGGGTAATTCAGACGATGCTATCTATGGAGTTGTATGGTGGCTTTCTTTGATATTTTCGGCGATGTTAGTAGAATGGTACATTCCCAAAGTTGGCATAGCACCTGAGTACTAACTTATCAGTTTCACGCACCCGAACAAGTCCATGGTATGTCTTTAAGAGTTGACACACACTTATATGTAATTGTTGTATGTAATATACGTGTGATTTACGTGCTTATGACAATCATTTGTATCATTAATCACCTGCGTGTGAATGGTTCATCACCAATTGTTACCGGCGAAACAAGTGAGTAGCGATTGTCAAACTTACTGTTAGCGAGACAATTTTAGGCAAGTCATTAGCATGCATGTTTTCTCTTAGGGACATCATGGACACATAAATCGATAAAAGATGTTTGTTATCTGGCATTCTATATTACTCATTCGGTGTCAGGCCAAACTGTTTTGCATTTTATTTAGATTCTATCTTCTATAAAATAACTCGTTTGGAATGAGAAGAGCCACACGAAAGATAATATCTTGTATGGTGTTGATTCTTTTATCCATGTGTGCCATATAGACTTAGTTTATACATGTGTACCATATAAACTTAGTTTATCCATATCTACCATATCGACTTAGTTTATCCATGTACACCATATAGGATTAGTTTATCCATGTATACCATACAGACTTAGTTTATCGTGTGTACCATACAGACTTAGTTTACCCATATGTACCATATAGACTTAGTTTATCCGTGTGTACCATATAGACTTAGTTTATCCGTGTATACCATATATACATAGTCTATCCACATATCTACCATATAAACTTAGTTTATCCATATCTACCATAAAGACTTAGTTTATCCGTGTGTTCCATAGAGACATAGTTTATCCATATGTACCATATAGACTTAGTTTATCCATATATACCATATGTACTTAGTTTATCCATGTATACCATATAGACATAGTTTATCCACATATCTACCATATAAACTTAGTTTATCCATATCTACCATAAAGACTTAGTTTATCGTGTGTACCATACAGACTCAGTTTATCGTGTGTACCATACAGACTTAGTTTAACCATGTGTACCATATAGACTTAGTTTATCCATATCTACCACATATACTTAGTTTATCCATATGTACAATATAGACTTAGTTTAACCATGTGTACCATATAGACTTAGTTATCCATGTATACCATATACACTTAGTTTATCCATGTGTATCATACAGACTTAGTTTATCGTGTGTACCATACATACTTAGTTTATCCATATGTACCATATAGACTTAGTTTATCCATATGTACCATATAGACTTAGTTTATCCGTGTATACCATATAGACAGGGATGTGGCTAGAGGGGGGTGTGGGGGGGGGTGTCTCACCCCCCCAGTAGAGAGCTATATTTTCAATAGTTGGAAATTTCATACCTGCCACAACGAAAATTCACACCAACAATAGGTTGAAAATGTTCTTGTAGTTTGATTATAAAACAATTTATTGGGGGGAATTTATTGTTTTTCGACCAATATTTGCATATGTTCCTATTTTTGGTCAAAATTTTTGACAGAAATGGACATCAGTTGGAAATTTTCCAACCTTAGGGGGGTGACAGGTTGGAAATTTCCAACACTTGGAAAGCTTGTATCCTGGTCCCTCCCCCGTGGCCAGTCAAAAACTTCTAGTTAATTTAAGAAAACAATATTGTCATACAATTGGTCAACATTGTCATTGGAATTGTCATCAGTTGGAAATTTTCCAACCTAAGTGGGGGTGTAGGGTTTGAAATTTCCAACAGTAGGAAGGCTTGAGGCTAGTCTAGATGTTAGGATTTTGCGATTTTCTTGTTCAGATTTCAAAATTTTCGCACACCGGGCCGAACCATGGTCGGCCCGGTGTGTCATTGCCCCATCCACATGGCCAATACAAAACTGCTAATTAGTTTAGCAAAACAATATTTTACTACATTTGGTCAAACCTGTAGACATAAATGGTCATCAGTTGAAGAATTTTCCAACCTGAGGGGGAGCATGCGGTTTGAAATTTCCAACACTAGGAAAGCTTCAGTTGAGGCCAGTCTAGATGCTAGGATTTGCGATTTTCTTGTATATTTAAAAAAAATTTCTCACACCGGGCCAAACAACCATGGTCGGCCCGGTGTTTCCTGGTCTGTTGTCGGTAGCTGTGCATGTGCATTTGTCTGGAATTAGATCACTAGTTTTTTTTTGGGCAATTTTCAGGTTAATATATTTTAATGTTCTCATACTGGGAAAATAGAAGCATGGCTTATGAATATATAGGATATTAGGCCTGAGCATGAGGTACAAGAGGGGGGGGGGGGTGCAAATGGAATTATGCAAAAAGTTGTGTTGGTGTGATTCCGACTCAAGGGGGGGGGGGGGGGTGCAAATGGAATTATGCAAAAAGTTGTGTTGGTGTGATTCCGATTCAAGGGGGGGGGGGTGCAGTTGGAAATTCATAAGGTGGACACCCCCCCAGCGGAGACCCTCTAGCCACATCCCTGCATATAGACATAGTTTATCCATATCTACCATATATACTTAGTTTATCCATGTATACCATATATACTTAGTTTATCCGTGTATACCATATAGAGTTAGTTTATCCGTGTGTACCATACAGACTTAGTTTATCCATATGTACCATATAGACTTAGTTTATCCGTGTATACCATATATAGATAGTTTATCGTGTGTACCATATATACTTAGTTTATCCGTGTATACCATATAGACTTAGTTTATCCATATGTACCATAAAGACTTAGTTTATCGTGTGTACCATATATATTTAGTTTATCCATATATACCACACAGACTTAGTTTATCGTGTGTACCATACAGACTTAGTTTAACCATGTGTACCATATAGACTTAGTTTATCCATATCTACCATATATACTTAGTTTATCCATGTATACCATATAGACTTAGTTTATCCATGTATACCATACAGACTTAGTTTATCGTGTGTACCATACAGACTTAGTTTAACCATGTGTACCATATAGACTTAGTTTATCCATATCTACCACATATACTTAGTTTATCAATATGTACAATCTAGACTTAGTTTATCCATGTGTACCATATAGACTTAGTTTATCCATGTATACCATATAGACTTAGTTTATCCATGTATACCATATACACTTAGTTTATCCATGTATATCATACAGACTTAGTTTATCCGTGTATACCATATAGACTTAGTTTATACGTGTGTAACATATATACTTAGTTTATATGTGCCATAGTTTAGCCATATGTACCATATAGACTTAGTTTAACCATATGTACCATATATACTTAGTTTATCCATGTGTACCATATAGACTTAGTTTATCCGTGTGTACCATGTAGACTTAGTTTATCCGTGTATACCATATAGACATAGTCTATCCACATATCTACCATATAAACTTAGTTTATCCATATCTACCATACAGACTTAGTTTATCCGTGTGTTCCATAGAGACATAGTTTATCCATATGTACCATATAGACTTAGTTTATCCATATATACCATATGTACTTAGTTTATCCATGTATACCATATAGACATAGTTTATCCACATATCTACCATATAAACTTAGTTTATCCATATCTACCATAAAGACTTAGTTTATCGTGTGTACCATACAGACTCAGTTTATCGTGTGTACCATACAGACTTAGTTTAACCATGTGTACCATATATACTTAGTTTATCCATATCTACCACATATACTTAGTTTATCCATATGTACAATATAGACTTAGTTTAACCATGTGTACCATATAGACTTAGTTATCCATGTATACCATACACACTTAGTTTATCCATGTGTATCATACAGACTTAGTTTATCGTGTGTACCATACATACTTAGTTTATCCATATGTACCATATAGACTTAGTTTATCCATATGTACCATATAGACTTAGTTTATCCGTGTATACCATATAGACATAGTTTATCCATATCTACCATATATACTTAGTTTATCCATGTATACCATATATACTTAGTTTATCCGTGTATACCATATAGACTTAGTTTATCCGTGTGTACCATACAGACTTAGTTTATCCATATGTACCATATAGACTTAGTTTATCCGTGTATACCATATATACATAGTTTATCGTGTGTACCATATATACTTAGTTTATCCGTGTATACCATATAGACTTAGTTTATCCATATGTACCATAAAGACTTAGTGTATCGTGTGTACCATATATATTTAGTTTATCCATATATACCACACAGACTTAGTTTATCGTGTGTACCATACAGACTTAGTTTAACCATGTGTACCATATAGACTTAGTTTATCCATATCTACCATATATACTTAGTTTATCCATGTATACCATATAGACTTAGTTTATCCATGTATACCATACAGACTTAGTTTATCGTGTGTACCATACAGACTTAGTTTAACCATGTGTACCATATAGACTTAGTTTATCCATATCTACCACATATACTTAGTTTATCAATATGTACAATCTAGACTTAGTTTATCCATGTGTACCATATAGACTTAGTTTATCCATGTATACCATATAGACTTAGTTTATCCATGTATACCATATACACTTAGTTTATCCATGTATATCATACAGACTTAGTTTATCCGTGTATACCATATAGACTTAGTTTATACGTGTGTAACATATATACTTAGTTTATATGTGTATACCATGTAGCCATAGTTTAGCCATATGTACCATCTAGACTTAGTTTAACCATATGTACCATATATACTTAGTTTATCCGTGTGTACCATATAGACTTAGTTTATCCGTGTGTACCATGTAGACTTAGTTTATCCGTGTATACCATATAGGCATAGTTTAACCATATGTTCCATATAAACTTAGTTTAACCATATGTACCATATAGACTTAGTTTATCCGTGTGTACCATATATGCTTAGTTTATATGTATGTCATATATACATAGTTTAACCATGTGTACCATATAGAAATAGTTTAACCATATGTACAATATATACTTAATTTATCCATGTATATCATACAGACTTAGTTTAGCCATATGTACCATATAGACTTAGTTTATCCGTGTGTACCATATATACTTAGTTTATCTGTGTATACCATATAGACATAGTTTAACCATGTGTACCATATATACTTAGTTTATCCATATGTACCATATATACTTAGTTTATCCATATGTACCATATAGACTTAGTTTATCCATATGTACCATATAGACTTAGTTTGGGCTGTTTAAAGGGACAGTAATATTTATTTTGTTAAAGGGATACTGTACTCAAACGTTGTTGTTGGTTTCTATAGTCTCGAGTCGTAGAATAAGGTAACCAGATTTTCATTAATTGAAAGTCCGAGTTCGAAGTAATGTTACGGATGGAAGATTAGTCTGAGTGCGAAAAATTTTGGACAGTTTTCAAGCAGATATATCAAATAAATGTTATATTATATGCATAGTAGTCCTATATACTCATTTAAGTCACTGTATTGTCACTAGTCAGTGAGTGACTTAAGTTTACGCCCTGTATCAACATATTTTATTTGCACGATCATGTGTGCCACACGTTGCCCAATCCACTATCCGTGAATTATTTTTATTACGTCTTGTACACGGAAATTCGTAATTTAATTTATGGCTCCAGCCATAAATTAAATTGATATCAAATTATTAACTTTGATTTGAAGAACGTTTACAGAATACATCTTCGACTCAAATTACTTAGTTTTCTATATATTATCGATATTAGATCGTTGTTATCACCAGGAATTTATTGAAAATGGCGTACAGTACCAATTTAAGTTTTTATAAGCACAATGTCTTTTCTTGTATATGTATACAAATCTAGTTTATGTAATCTATTTTGGTTTACAATAGTTCTCAGTGAAACAAAGCTAAAAATGGTGCTACATTACATTCCACATGTATGCTGTTGGCCTGACCAGAAAGTCGAATATTTTCCTACATTCGTCCCAATTTTGGAACTATAATGGGCATCAGTTGGGAAAATTAAAAACATATGGGGAATTTAGGTGAAATTCTATGCCTGTTGGAAACCTTGAGGCATACATTGGATATTCTAACGCAATCAGATGCAAATGATATTTCACTGGAGTTGAGACTTTCGGTTCAAGGGTTCGTAATTAAAATCCCCTAACATGCACGTCTCTTGGCTCGAACCGTATCAATTCAACTATTCTTACCTTCCCCATAGGCATCTTATCTTGTATTTCCCTTTCAGTAGGATGCTAGTCATATCGCCCAATATAGAGCTGGTCTACCCACATTGACATGGCAACCCTCTCATCGGCATAACAAGCAAGTGAAATACATAGAATGTGAATGTTTGTTTACATGTGATCGGAGATCATTTAAACATATACAGCGGATTATTTCAGGTTTGATGTGAGTGCCTATACATATATGGTATGCATGTCCGGGAGGAGGTGGGCCTGAAAGATTAAGGCACTTAGTCGAAGGTATGAGTCGGAATACTCTGGCCAAAGAGGCACACTATAATTTGTTTTCTGAAATATTCCAATAACACAAGAAGGGAAAGGCGATGTAGTTGGGAACTCGAAGCTGGACAAACCCTTTCCAAAATGCAGACCTATATATATAGAGCAAGATCAGCTTCTGTGCCGACTGTCAGCTGACTGTATCAAATTGAAAGCTTTAATAATACGTTGAAAAATTAATAGCCTAATGTTCTATTATTGCATGTTATTCACTTTTAGCAATCAGAAACGACACAGACAGAACTGTTGTCTAAATATGTATAAATATCAAGAGATCCCAGAAGTATGTTAATGATTTGAACAGAACACCCATTCGCTCCACCAATAGGTTGACGTGCAACACTTATTTCAAACGGTCTGGCGACTCAATCAGAGTTAACGCCCCCTTTATGTTCAACGCACGTTTTGCCAAAATTTCCTGGTATTTCATAATGGATTTTCTCAAAATGTGTCAGGAATTTCTTTGTGATATTTGGCACAAGCGATTATTGTGACACAATATTCAAGATCCATCGAACAATTATCACTGTTTCCAGGTACCAAGAACTTCTGTAAAAAAAAAAATTCAAAAGTGCAGTTCGTATATCGATGATATTATATTTGAAGATCATGAGAGGAGACTTAAGTATTCTTAATTCGTGAAATTTAATGATTATTTTCCTTTAGAAAGGCAACTACCCATAAATAATTTTCTATATATGAGTATTTTCATGCCATGCCTGTTGACCCTGGTTGATCAATGAAACATTGGGCTGGGTTCATAACAAGTTAAAGCTGACCATCACATCTCTTAACACTGTGGCCTAATTCCAGTTGATTGCTCCCTGCTTGAGTGGACCAACATATGTTTCCATTGGGCTGGAATATTTGTGACTGCATTATTCTTCATTATAATATTTGAGGATATATGATGCTATATTATGCAATTAGAAATCTAACTCAACATTATGATACAAATGAAGCCTTCTCTCAAAGATAATAAGCTATTTGGTGATTGTTTGGTTTGTCTCTCATAATTTCAAACAAAGCTGATGATGGCTGTTTGCGACAACCTAATTTATAATACATCATATTTTTCCAAATGTCAGAACCCTGAACCCAGTGGCATTATGTGGAAGTGTGGACATGATGACGTTGTTTTTCTGACGATCTTATGCAGACATTTGTCGCGTTTTATGGTTTTATATGCAAAGTATTTTTTCACTGCTGCACGACGAGCACGCGAAACTCGTGGTTCTTCTGGCAATGTGCTCGAAAAACAGCTTTAAAAACATTTGTACACTGTCAGAAAAGTGTCGTAAAATAGAGGGACCCACAGTTTCGTCTCTATATCCAAGTCACAACAGTTCGAAGACTTCGCCAGATCTACATGTGCAATAAACATAGGGGTTATGATATAAACTGAAATGCGAGATTCTAATACAGAACTCAACCAAACGATAAAATACATTGTGCAGAAACAATGATTGGAGCGAAAAGATTATTTATCCCAGAAGACTCTTGATTAACATAGAACTATTCCTCAGTCGATCGTGTTAGGACTGCGGAACGTGTAAGTGTTGTAACGTGAGTTGTTTGCTGTGTATACTTTATTAGCTCCGCAAATATTAGTGTTGGAGATGCTTGTATTTGAACAGGGATGCTATGCCGAATTTGAGATTCCGCCGTTAATTATTGAATTATTCTAAATTTCGTTTCTTCGATTTTCCTTCGTGGAATAAAATTATAGCAATCGTAAGCGCCTATGCCGAAGTTCTAGCGTATATACTGACGGGAAATGGTATCGTTAGCGCGCTTTTGTGGAGGCATCATCGAAACAAATGTTTGTTGCTGAAAATATATATAGACAGAACACAACGCGCATCTTAATCGAGACGCTTTTATCGAATGAGTTGCGGACTGCGCAAGGATATATTTCGCGAGAACGTAGCTCGAGCGAAATGTAACTATGCGCCGTCCGTAACGAGTTCGATAAAAAAATCGATATTATGATGCATGTCGTGTTCTGTATTTATTCTACACTGTTCAGTCATTTAAGTTCAATCCACGACTGTCACATTGATCAATACTGTAGCTAACTTTGTTGCGATTTAAGACTGGCGAAAAACCAGTAATTATGGGGGGATCACCGGAAGCGGATGGTTGACGTAATGTAGGCCTACGTCATCTTTCTTGGCGACAACGTCAACAAGAATAGTTCCGGCTTGTATTTCACTAGATGTATACACTAATATGTATTCAATGGCTGTGATTCCGTTAAATACATGTGACTCATGCCAATGGGTGTGGAATAAAAGAACATGAACCCCGTCTCCAGTGTATTGATCAGTGGTGTTTCAGTGAGGATGGGGAGTATCTAAATAATATTGAAATAGGAACTAATCGAATACATACCAACTACAAGGAAATTTTGTTTCACCGTGCTGATGGTGACAATCCATGTTATCTTCAGTCTAAACTTCAATAACAGAATAACACATTTTGTATCAATATATAAACACCTTTTTTCAAATCTATTGCTAACTGTATTGGATACTAAAATTATAATAGTAGCTGAACAGTTTATTATAAATAAATAGACAGAACACAACGCGCATCTTAATCGAGAAATTATCGAATGAGTTGCGGATGGCGCAAGGATATATTTCGCGAGAACGTAGCTCGAGCGAAATATAACTTTGCGCCCTCGCAACGAGTTCGATAAAAAATTCGAGATTATGATGCAAGTTGTGTTCTGTATTTATTCTACACCGTTCAGTCAGATAATTTCAATCCATGAACGTCACCTTCATTGTTACTATAGCTACCTTTATTGTGATTTAAGTCTGACAAATAACCAGTAATTATGGGGGGGGGGTCACCGGAAGCGGATGATCGACGTAATGTACGTCATCTTTCTTGGCGACAACGTCAACAAGAATAGTTCCGGCTTGTATTCCACTAGAGGTATACATTAATATGTATTCAATGGCTGGGATTCCGTTGAATACATGTGACTCACGTCAATGGGTGTGGAATAAATAAATATAGATTGTCGATCCCATAGTTTTTCAATGATATATCTATTTATACCATATATCTATATATCTCATGGGATATGAGATCAAAAGTGACAAGAAACGTACTTTATGTCAGTCACGTCACACCACAGTCACATCCGTTCAAACTGATAGTTTCTGACAACCAATCATTGGTACACCTTTTAATTGGAGCCGACCGTGTTTAGAACGAAAAAGTTTAATGAAATAAAATCAGCAAATTTTTGATATTTTTGTGATGTTTATGTTATAGATAGACACCTCGTTGGTATTGGATATGCGGGAGAAACAACACCGTTGAGGGCCGAGGACCGAAACGAGGTTGTTGCTCCCGCATATCCAAGACCAACGAGGTGTCTATCTTACTTAGAACATTTGTGACCGTCCGGTGGTTCAAGTTGTCAGAATCCTGATACCAGAAAGAAGCAAATCATTGTGATTTGATTTTGTAATATATAATCTTTGAAAAATTAAATTTACCCCTTTCGCGAGCCCCAAGCATGATATTGTCTATATAGGCGTTTAGCTTACCACAAGCTTTAATCTAATAATTAGATGTTGTTTTCGCGCGCATTGTCCCATTGAATGTCTCCAATCGGCTAATCATTTCCAGATCATCACGGGTGAGAAGAGTGAATTTTGCCAGGAGTTAGCTTTGTTAGAATTGTGCCCATTCGTTAGGATAGACACCTGCTACAGACAGTGGATGATGTCACGGAACGGTTCTGAATATTCCATATCCCACTACGGACATAATTGGAAATTTCATATCCATTGAAAAACAAAGGAGAAAATGCGACATCACGCGCACGTACATCTTCTAATGGGAGCTGGTCGCTTACATTCTGTAGTGTGCTTCAGAACGAAAAAGTTTAATATAATCAACAAATACGGACATACATTCAAAATTTCGTTCATATCCATTGAGAAACAGTGGGGAAAAACGGGTAAACGCCCACTTACACCCTTTATTTGGAGCCGGACTCGGCTTACACCTTATATTTTCTCCCATTTGACACCTGTCAATATAATTGGGCTGATTTGATGCGATTCGGTGTGATAACTATTGAATAAGTAACAAACCAATGATAGTGTGACAGTCATTTGGGCTAACGTTTATTCATAATGGTAACCGAAACACATACCCTTTTGGCTGACACACTAACAGCTATATTTTCCTACAATATAGATCACCTTTGGGTGAAATAATACAAGTAGCCAATCTTGGGAATTCATGTAGATAATAGAGTCCTATTCCGAAGAGTGATTGCTTTACAGACTAATATTAAAATATTATAGTAATCAATGATCAATGACAACATGTACATATAAGATTTCAGTTATATAAACATTATTTTAAATATAGTTAGCATTGCATGAACTAGCTATAAACCCCTCATTTGGTTTCCGATCAGATGCACATTGGTGTTCATGCTTGAGTGAATGCCGACATGACAATCTTCATGAGGCTATATTTCTTGCTGAAGTTGTATTCGCATATAACCATCCAAATTAAGAGTTCATCAATCCTAATTAGAAACAACCATATATTTGGCAGACCTGCATGTCGCAATTCTAATGAATAACGGACTTATGTACGAGAACAGCAATTTAGTGATCCGCGATAATAACTGCGGCCTGAGGAGCATAATCGAACAAGATATAATTCGGGGTTCGATCCTGGAATAATAATGAAGAAGATAACGACGTTTTGCAGACAATTCGCTCGAGTAATACTTCCTGTAAAACCGACCATGTTAACACTCTCCTCTTGTGTTACTCCTGAGAAATCACTGCCTGCTTTAAGTATATTCTTCATCGTGATCGCCCACATTTCAGCTCCAATCTATGGGGTATTAGTCCAGGAGATATTGGTAGACCTCTGCACCCACCCCCCCCCTCCAGGACTTAACTTCACCCCACTAATTTTCTTCCTTAAGGTCTCCTCTAATTTTTTTCACTTGTTAACAAGAAAAAAAGTGGCCGCAGAGACTCCAGACAAGATGGCGTCCATCATGGCGGCCATTTTTTTTTAATGCACCAGGTCTCTTTGATCGCCATTATAGTAAAGATGATAGCACATGCGGTCTTGTTTTCCGCTCGATTCGTTATGCTAATATATAATCCTTACAAATTAGCCAAAAATCCGACACCAGAATCCAATATGGCGGCCAAGATGGCCGCCGAAATGTGAAAATATGCTATTTTTCTGACATGTTACCACCTTTCGTTTGTCTCTGTGGGAAAATGTTAGAATTTTTGCGTCATGTTATACATTTGTCATATAGAGGAGTCATTGGCGAACACATGGGGACCATAATATGCATTCATTGCGGGATATTTTTGTCAGATATCACGTTTTCCCAAATGCCGGTATCATAGGCCAAAGCCGAATCTCCGTTAATAACGCGATGTTATGTTTCGAATCAATGAATGTTATTGCTATTATAACAACACCCATGCATATATATTTGCAGGAGATACTCGAGCTAGAATTCCTCTTATACCTGAGTTGAGGAATATTTACCCAAATCCAAGATGGCGGCCAAAATGGCCACCAGAAATAAAAAATCGCCGAAAATCGCTGATTTTAACATCAGTGAGCATTATTGTCATGACAACTCCACACCTGCTTACTATTGTAAGTTGGGAACACTTAGGCGAAGAACTTTCCTTGTACCATATCCAAATAAAAGTCCCCCAAATCCAAAATGGCGCCCACAATGGCGGACAGATTTTGAAAAATCACCGAAATTCCCTCATATTCACATCATTGGGCATTATTGTCGAGACAACTCCACCCATGCTTACAATTGAGTTGTAAATACTGAGGTGAAGTAATTACATTACATCTCATGCAATAAATTGTTTTCCAAATCGAAGATGGCGGCCAAAATGGCGACCGAAATTTGGAAACAAGTCTACATTACTTTACTTTCTTACGATGGGCGTTATTGTTTCGCGATTTCTATCCACCATTACATGTTGATATGGAATAATGACATGAAGTATTCATTTGGGTTTGGCAATTGATACTCACAGCCAAGATCGCTGCTATATTGGCGGCTAGAAATTGAAAAGAAATCGATATTTTCACATATTAATTTCAACTTTTTGTCATAATATCGGTATGTATGGACGAAACTGTACATAAACCATCTACTAGTTCAACTTAAAGGTATCAAAACGCATAACATAGCTCGTATCCTTCTGGAAAGATGAAACACCACAATTAATATCGCGATGTGGCATTTCGAAATCCAGTCTCCACTTAGCGCCGATAATGGCCGTAAGCGTAGGTGCGCCGAATAGTTATATCAGAACAATTACATGATAACAGATTCTGATATGCCACGTCACGTCCATAATTATCTGGACCAGCTTCCATTTCTTTGTCTGAAAAATCTAGGTCGCTCACACCGACAAAGTATTCACCACTTCCTGGGAGTAGGGTCCCTCTAATCATAACGTTTCAAACAATTCATTTTCCGGTGTCTAGCTTACAGAAGGTCATATCTATGTATGTGTCTCATACCCCATGGGATAACGACATGTACACCTGACGAACCAGTTAGCTAGTCACTTATCAATAGATGGTTCGTCAACTCACAAACTCAGCGAACGCATTGGCATATGTGGACAACTTCGACAGTGTTTCGAAGGTTGCTAGCTGTCTCATTCCCTTGGACAGATGTCTATCTGCTAAGGAGAAGACCCTAGTGTACAGACTACCCACACTTCTTGACCATTATCCGAAGCAAACTGTGTGACGCCCCGCAGTTGTCTCGTCGAATATCTCTAAGCAGAGAAGAACAATGCTTGCGGTGCTAGTTTGTGGACATGCGCCATGATAGTGGGAATGAAATGGGCCACTGTATACACCACCCCTACACCTGGTGCATGTTTAAGATATCGAATGTCGTGCGTGTCGGTTTTATTTGGTGTGGTAAGATTGTATTTCCACATCCGTTTCGAAGCCTTTCTGATTCAACTACGTACACTTTTGTCTGGATAATAATATGCTAGCCTCCCTCAAAATAGTCTGATGGACTAAAGGATAATGTCTTTATAGCATGAATGTATGCGTGTTTTGTTATCCTCTCTCGGGGTTAGTGTCAGTATGTGGGCGGTATTATCCAAGAAAATGTCAGGAACTGTGGTGCATTTATTTCACTATGTATTTAAAGAACAATTTACAGTCTCGATGGCAATGGCTGTGGCCGTTGGGGAACGCGACCTTTATGATCATATAGCTTTATATATATAACTTTAGAATATAGTAGTTAATGTCTCATGCAGGAAAATGGTCGCATTGGTGATGTTACCAAGAAATCACTTGGTGTACCAACGTTTGATGAACTGAATGCAAGAGCTCATCAACGTAACATTCCTCTGGATGTTCTTCGCGTTGAACATTTCACCCTTTTGTTGATGGCATTTGTACTTTCTTGAACCATACCACCCAGCGTGAGTATGACATATCAACCAACTATCAAAGGTATCGCCTTTAAGACTACACCCCAGTCTTGGTGGGGCTTATACAGCAGTAGCCAATGGCATACTCCTGGTCCAGTTGTTTAAGAACGGCTTCCAAACGGATGGGGACATACAATCTTAGCATACAAGGAAAGCAAAGCCACACATGAGATCCTGTCTGAATCTAAAACATAACAAAATAAGGGGCGGTGCAGTCATGGTCCAATTTCATTTCCACTATCATGACACATACCCACAAACTAGCACCGCGTGTATTGTTATCATCTGCTTGGATCTGTTCGGTGAGACGATTGCTGGACGCCAACAAGCTTGTTCTTATGATGATGTTCAAGGAGTTTGGGTATATTATGTATTATGGTCTTCTACGCCTTAGCAGAAATGCATCCGTCAAATGTCGGGCTTTCAACATCCGAAGCCATATACAGAAGTTGTCCGGGTACGTCAGTGCATTAGATGAGTATGTGAATTGATGAACCATATATTGAGAAGTGGCTCTTTGGGAAGATCACCAGGTGTACACGTTGTTAACCCCATTAGGTCACCAAAGCTGACAATACGCAAATAGATAGGTCCTTCTGAAAGCTAGTATACGCATCGACTGAATACCTGTATAGTGTATCGCAAAAGATGACGCATATACCCCATATGTAGCATCTGAATTATACCATAAGCTATACCACGAATGAAGCTCGCTAATAATTCCAAGCTTTCGAAACCAACACGTGAGCTGGACACCGGCATATGTATTGTTTGAAACATTCCGATTAGTGGCACACTCCTACAAAGAAGAGTAGTGAACTGTTGTTGTGAGTGAGATAGATTAATCTGACGAAGAGACGGAAACGAGTCTAGATAATGCTGAATGTGGCAATTCAGAATAAGCTCAGGTACTGTTGTTTTGATTCTTGGAAGTCATAATATGACTATTCGGCGCACCTATATATCAGCCCTTAGTGGAGAATGGATTTAGAAATGCCACATTGCGATTGTGGGTTTTCATCCTTCCAAAAGGCTACGACTTACATTGGAACTAATATATGGCTTATATTATGTACCATTTCGTTTATACAAATCAATATTATGACAAAAAGTTGAAATTAGTATGTGATAATATCGGCTTCTTTTCAATTTCTGCCCGCCAGTTGGCCGCCATATTGACTGTGAGTATCACTTGCCAAACCCTAATGAATAATTCATACATATCAAAATGTAATGGTGGATAGAAATCGCGAAACAATAACGCCCATCCTAAGAAAGTAAAGTAATGTAGACTTGTTTTCAAATTTCGGTCGCCATTTTGGCCGCCATCTTCGATTTGGAAAACCATTTCTTGCATGAGATGTAAGGTAATTACTTCACCTCAGTATTTACAACTCAACTGTACGCATGGGTGGAGTTGTCTCGACAATAATGCCCAATGATGTGAATATGAGGGAATTTCGGTGATTTTTCAAAATCTGTCCGCCATTGTGGGCGCCATTTTGGATTTGGGGGACTTTTATTTGGATATGGTACAAGGAAAGTTCTTCGCCTAAGTGTTCCCAACTTACAATAGTAAGCAGGTGTGGAGTTGTCATGACAATAATGCTCACTGATGTTAAAATTAGCGATTTTCGGCGATTTTTTATTTCTGGTGGCCATATTGGCCGCCATCTTGGATTTGGGTAAATATTCCTCAACTCAGGTATAAGAGGAATCCTAGCTCGAGTATCTCCTGCAAATATATATGCATGGGTGTTGTTATAATAGCAATAACATTCATTGATTCGAAACATAACATCGCGTTATTAACGGAGATTCGGCTTTGACCTATGATACCAGCATTTGGGAAAACGTGATATCGGACAAAAATATCCCGCAATGAATGCATATTATGGTCCCCATGTATTCGCCAATGACTCCTATATATGATAAATGTATAACATGACGCAAAACTTCTAACATTTTCCCACAGAGACAATCGAAAGGTGGTAACATGTCAGAAAAATAGCATATTTTCACATTTCGGCGGCCATTTTGGCCGCCATATTGGATTATGGGGTCGGATTTTTGGCTAATTTGTAAGGGTTGTATATTAGCATAACGAATCGAGCGGAAAACAAGACCGCATGTGCTATCATCTTTACTATAATGGCGATCAAAGAGACCTGGTGCATTTAAAAATAATGGCCGCCATGATGGACGCCATCTTGTCTGGAGTCTCTGCGGCCACTTTTTTTTCTTGTTAACAAGTGAAAAAAATTAGAGGAGACCTTAAGGATGAAAATTAGTGGGGTGAAGTTAAGTCCTGGAGGGGGGGGGGGTGCAGAGGTCTACCAATATCTCCTGGACTATATGTTATGGTTATTATCACCCATGAAAACTGTTTGCGATTAGATACAGAATTATACTATTTATGTATCTCAATATACACGTGCCATATGGCTCATAAGAATAAGTAATTGAATTTAAGTAACTGTTTCACTAGAACAAAGTGGTATGTTGTCAGGAGGAGGAATATGCTCAACTCGTCGATTACTGGATGGATTGTATCAATAATTTATAAAGGTATAATATATACATTGGATTCCATTATTATGTTAATCTATTTTGGGATGTCCAATTAATAGTTCAAGTCATTACACACGAATACCCACTGGTGTCAATATTATAATTATTTTGCAGTTTGGTGGCCCTCATCAGTGTCAGTCGCACAATTGACGTAAATTTTCGTCGCCAAAGAGTGTATTGTGTTGCATTCCATAGCGTTAATAATTTCATTCTAAATTTTTGGTTTAGTTTTTAGTTACGCTATAGTTGCGCCGATTTATATGATCCTTGTAATAAATTGATATTTTTCGTTTCAGTTACAGAAGATGAGATTCATCAGTGGTGAGTAACCTAGTATATCTTCATAAACTATTTTGGTACAGTTAGTGGAAACACGTGTTCACCCTCCTTCGGCATTGAATTTGAAGCTAAAGCGACATAATAAACTATGTGTCCTATTTATATTATTTATACACGGGCGAGAAAGAAGATCCGCTGTCCAATCCGAGTTATATATACAGTTTATACAGGTTCTATGTACAAGTCGATACACTGCTCGTACACACGTGCAGTGCTAATATGTATGGTGGATCGTGACTATTACTACGGATATCCCATATATATTAGATGAAACAGATGATCAGAATTAAAAAGAGGTACAACATGTTGACTTCTCACCTTTCTAAATTTGTCAACATATTTAAATAGTAAAACATGATATATGCATTCTAAGTTCCTATCGTATATACATGCAGGCGTTTCGTTAAAAAAAACGGTGCATGGATCTTATGGTAAACTTGTATATACATTCTTAACATAGCTTCACCACGCATCTCAGCTGCATGTATCAAACTCACTATGTTATATTTGTCGGTTTTCTAGTTAGAATATTGCGAAATTGTGACGTTCTTTGCAAAGCCGTATACACAAACTTCAACGACAATTGACACAATTGATTTTTTTTTTTTTTTAGCAATTTGGCTTTTGATATTTCTAGAATCATCCCAAACCTGATGCGCAGCTAATCAATCTGCTTCATAACACGTCCGCCAATCAGGATTTATTTTGTATTGCGAATCGATGAAATTTGTTTGAGTAATCCGTATCAGATCCCAATCCAAATGCGATATTTCGATCTCCCGGCGTCGGCTGCGTCCATATAGCAATGCCTCACGGGGATTACTCCTTTGAGAAGTCAATCCGAAGCATCAGACAGTCATATATGTCGAGTCAAATATCGACAAGCTCTCTGACACCACACATGAAGATATCCGATGGGTGAGATACGAAAATAATGACAACTGACCTAATACTATACATGCCATTGCATGGATCACATACTTGTTGGAACTTTTCCAACTGAACCTATCTGATGGGACGAACATCAAATGGTTCTGCTTTCTAAAGCTACAGAAAGCAGTCTGGTCATCATACATGTGTTCACCCGCTAAAACTCTTGCATTTAAACTTTAAAGTATATTACCGCTATATGGTTCTTGTGGTCCACGAATGGAACTTATCTGTAATAGTTTGATGAAAAAACTTTCATTGCTATAATCAATTTAGCTCTCACGGCATCATGACCTTTAAGTAAGAAAGTCGACCATAAGTTCAAGAAGATATGTATCATACAATACACAAGCAATGACAAGGGATCATTGGGCGGACGTTAACGTTATCTCTACATATCTATGTGTAGGTCTATATACGTATGCTACAGTAGACACAACTATAATCCATATCCAATGAGGTCTTTCAATCAGAAATATTTCCTTGTGAATGCATCGAATGATCAATCGATTCTATTCCGATATGTCCGAATCCTACGACACTGCAACCAATGAAGGGAGTTATATGCGGTCACTATAGTGTAGTTGGGAAATAGTATGCCTCCATTTTACTTGACATGTTGTCATTTCACTTGGACCAAAAAAGGGTGAATCAATGAGTGGTTCGTTCCGGCTACCGAACATTCTGATAACATATTCGACACCTAACGGTAATCAATTTGACTCGAGAAAACGGCTCCCCACACACTTTGTTGATTTTTAGCTCACCTGAGACGAAGTCTCCGGTGGAGCTTTTGTCATCACTCCTCGTCCGTCCGTCCATCCATCCGTCAACAATTCTTTGAACATCTTCTATAGAGCTATAGGACCGAATGGGTTCATATTTGGTGTGGATGTTCCCTAGGTGACTCACATTCAGATTTGTTCAAATGAGGTCACTGGGTCAAATAGTTGTGAAGCCAGGGCCATAACTCTTTCTCTCCATAGTAATTCTTATCATGTACCATAAGGTCGAATGGGTTCATATTTGGTATGAAGGTTCCTTGGTGACTGGGGTTCAGATTTGTTCAAATGAGGTCACTGGGTCCAATGTGGGCGGAGCCAGGAACATAATTAAAAAAAAAAATTATTTTAAAATTTAATTTTGAAAAACTAACCACATTATAACATCCGCCAGGGTACCTCGACTCATCCCACAAAATTTAGTTGAAATCAGTCCAGGGGTCTGGGAGAAAAATCACGAACAGTTTGTTACCCTTGCCAATTGAGGGGTCAAAGTAAGTGTATGTACTTCTGTTACAAATGTTGTTCATTTCAAATTCCTAACGCCACAATATTATTTGAGCAGTCATCTCTTTCACTAACAATATAAAGCTTGTCTTCCTGCCATTTCTCTAATGACTCCTGTGTATTAAATGAATCTTATCTGACAGCTGTTGATAAACAAATCACAGATAATGTTTATTTGTGTCATTCATTTCAATTTAAATTAGATTAATTCCCATGTGCCCTGTTCTTTGCAGTTGTCCAGGCAAGTGTTTATATAGGCTACTGGCTTCTATTCATCTGTGATAATGATGCGTCTTATTTATTAAGCTGACGATTTCTAGGAACATAAATCAGAGGTGCCATGTTTATAACCCTTCCCTTAATTCTGTAACTTATTTTAATGAAAATGAACTCACTTCTATTATATACCATTTGAGATTACTAGATCAGTGATCTCATAGATTGGGATTTACATTCAAATAAGGGCAGATATATGAGATATAACACTCCCGCACCCACCCTAACTATGCTATTAGTTCATGTTTGCTACTTGTATATAGATTCCTATATTACATGTAATAATTTGATATATACCAGTATTATCAGTAAGGATTTGATAACTTTCAAAGAGTTGGAAATCATGAAGTACCAGTTGAAATTTAGTTTGGACTAGTCGGGAGGTAATGGGCAATGATCTATTGGGGGATGGGGTTGATGTGCAGTTAGAAATTTAAATGTGGACACCCCCATATCCCCTCCCACTGTTCAACAAAGACCCTCTACCTGTGTCCTTTTTTGGAACTACTTGTTTTAAACTGATTTGACAAGTACTTACTATTGTAGTCTCCAGAGTCCCTGTCTTCTCCGTCTTTATATGATGGTGAGCGACCCACAGTCATTGACTGTCTTGTTTAATAAGGCCTTTGATATATTATGGAGCGAAGGCCTTCTGTATAAATTAGCTCGTTAGCTCGGTGTGGGTGGTAAACTGTATGCTTCATTGTGACTGCTACATATATCGTGTTAATGAGGGAGGAAGATTTCTTATCATGACGATACACAAACACGATGGACCGAATGCAAGGCAACAATCGCAGTCTTCTTCTCTTCAACGCTTTCGTTGAACGATTATACTCTTATCGATGGGAAATAAAACTTAACAAGGCTAAATATAAGACGTTAGTATTCATAAAGGCGGACATACAATTCGTCACACACTAGAACAGACACAGCCATACGTTTATTTGCATGGGGTTAATTTGGTGGCATCGATCCGGAACATTCTCGTTTGCACTTAATGATCTGAAAAATAGAGCTTCTAGGGCTTCGTTTAAAGTCAAAAATATATGTTGTCATGAGAGCGCCACTATCAACATTTGCAATCTCGTAAACGACAACAATACTACTGGAACTGCGTCGATCATCGTGCAATATTGCTACACTTGCTGAACTTGGAACGTGTTCTGTGCGGATCGATGCGTTGTGGAGTTCGGTAGCCCAGTTGTTAGAGTGTCGGAGTTGTAATGGTGTTGACGCACCGCGTGAGTTCGCGCCCACCGGTGGACTATCGTCATAACCCCATAACTATTAAGATATTCTGCCAACAAATTCACGAAGGATTGCTTATCGTTAATATTAACACGACAGTCCTCTTTCCTAACAATGATCACATTGTGGTCATTTATGATGGCTTCCACACCACCCTTCAAACCATACCGCGTGAAGTGGGTGTTGTCATTGACCACTTGCATAGCCATCAAATACAACTATGGCGGCTCTGTATTTGCATTATAACATTGACATATCTGACCTTAACTATATAAAATCAAGCAGTTATTATTACCACCTGATTTTAGAGTTATCCATCTTCATCCGCATCTTCGTCCGTTTGACCACGTGCTTCTGGGCCAGAAACAATAGAAATAACAAACATCAAAAATCGATATCTGATCAATCTTAGTTTTGATTGGTGGGTTCCTCGACTCGAATCAAATATTGTTTTACCCCCGAAGTCAAAGAAATAATAATTTAGGAGAGTCTGATCGGATTGAGTACCTTTAAAACACCATCACGCAACGATAAAGCAGAATCACGTAATGATAAAGTATCATTACGTAAAGCTAAAGTACCACCATGCAACGATCAAGTATCATCCCGTAATGATAAAGTACTACTATGTCATGATAAAGTGCCATCATGCAACGATAAAGTATCACCACGTAATGATAAAGTATTATCACGAAATGGTAAAGTATTATCAAGTAATGATAAAGTGCCATCATGCAATGATAAACATATAATCACGTAATTATAACATACCACTATGTAATGATAACGCAGCGTTATGTAGTGGTAAAGAACAGTTTTGCCATTCAAAATATAACCATGTAGTGATAAAGTGCCATGAGGTAATGATACTGCACACTCGTTTAATGATAAAGTATCATCATGTAATGCTAAAGTATCACCAGGTAATGCTAACGATCATCATGTAATGATAAAGTATCATCATGTAATGCTAAAGTATCACCAGGTAATGCTAAAGATCATCATGTAATGATAAAGTATCACCATGTCACGATAAAGAAACAACATGTCATGATAAAGTATCATCACGTAATGATAAAGTACCACCATGTCACGATAAAGTATCATCACGTAATGATAAAGTATCATCATGCATTTATAGAGTAGCATTATGTCATGGTAAAGTATAATCAAGTAATGAGAGAATAGCATAATATAGTGATAAAGTACCTTCATGTCATGATAAAGTATCACCATGTAATAATGTCATAATAAAGTACCTTTATGTCATTATAGAATATCATTATGCAATCGTGTAATGATAAAGTATCATCTTGTATTGCCAAAGTATCACCACGTAATGCTAACGATCATCATGTAATGAAAAAGTATCATCATGTAATGCTAAAGTACCATCATGTCATTATGAAGTACCATCATGCAATGACAACGTACAGTCACGTAATGATAAAGTATCACCATATCACGACAAAGTAACAACATGTCATGATAAAGTATCATTACGTACTGATAAAGTATCACCATGTAATCATGTCATAATAAAGTGCCATCATGTCATTATAGAATATCATTATGCAATCGTGTAATGATAAAGTATCACCTTGTATTGCCACAGTATCACCACGTAATGCTAACGATCATCATGTAATGACAAAAGTATCATCATGTAATGCTAAAGTACCATATGTCATTATGAAGTACCATCATGCAATGACAACGTACAATCACGTAATGATAAAGTATCACCATATCACGACAAAGTAACAACATGTCATGATAAAGTATCATCGCGTAATGATAAAGTGTCATCATGCAATTATAGAGTAGCATCGTGCCATGGTAAAGTATCATCACGTAATGACAGAATAGCATAATATAGTGATAAAGTATCACCATGTAATGATAACGTATACCATCACGTAGTGATAAACTATCATCATGCAATGATAAAGTATCACCATGTAATCATGTCATAATAAAGTGTCATTATAGAAGATCATCATGCAATGCTAAAGTACCACCATGCATGCCATTCTAAAGTATCATCATATAATCACAAAATATCACCGTGCCGTGATCAAGTATCATCATGATGGAGATCGTCACGTGATGATCAAGTATCATGATGAAACGAAAAACTGCAATCATGTAATGCTAAAGTACTATCATTGAATATTGTATCTCACGTGACTTTGTTATTGAAATCAAGCTTTCCGATTGGTTGGCTACTCGACTCTATCAGTGGTAGTTGTATACTACGCCTTCAAGTCTCTCCCATCGTGTACTATGCATATGTAGTTTTGACTACTAAAAATAGTAACGAACACTACATCAAACTTTGTTCTGAAACTACTTGTTATTTCGCCGCTGATCCAAATTAAAGCTTCAGTAAGGCGAACATCAATTGTCTGAACTTAGTAAAAGTTGAAAATTTCTGCATTTGTTCGATACAATATAATAATTAGAGCATGACTTGTCGTGAAATACGCCGATATAGTGCATAGTGCGGTTGTGTAGTTCACTCCGCTTCGCGTCGTGAACTACACAACCTCACTATGCACTATATCGGCGTATTTCACTCCAAGCCATGCTCTATTTATTAAATATTATAGCTCACGTGACTTTCTCGCATACTGATTGGCTGCACACTGCTATACTATTTTACGATAGTACCCCATTAGGATTCATACATACCTACTATTCTTGTTCTATTTATAGTAACAAACTCATTTCGCGAAATCGGGTTGCCGCCTGAAGATACGGCCAATCTTAAACTATGCCTTGTACGATAGTTGTTGCAATATAGGTATATCATTAGATGTATTGGTGAAATGTAATGATCTTACTAATGTCCGATCATAGCTATTCAATGTATTTAATAGTTTGTCCGTTTAGTTTGCAAGCGGCAAGTCCTAACTTTGTATTGCCAGTGGACGTTATTTATAACTTCCTTTTCCGTTTTATTCGAAGTGAAGCAAGTTAACTTATAAAATTTCGCCAAATATAGAAATAAAAGCATGAAGAGATGTTGTTAGATGTAACTAATCACATAGTTATGCTCCCCTGCCATTGTCAAAAGATTGCCGTAAATTGTAAAATGTGAGACCGATTTACAAAATCCACGGTATTCACAAATACAAATGCGACAAATTCAGACAAAGAAATCGTGTGAGAATTGGCACCAATGTTCGATATGATATAATAAATAATGAATGTCTTGTCGTTGACTATTTAGGAGATAAACGTATCCTATTGAGTTGTACATTCTGGGATTCGAGCATGAAAACAGTTTGTGAACGAGCCCGCTTGCCGGCGAGTTCACAAACTGTTTTCATGCTCGAATCCCAGAATGTACAACGAAACAGGGTATGTTTATCTCCATTGTAATTCAATCTAGCAAGGATTTTGCAAAAAACTGTATAAAAGTATTATTTAGTCATTTTCATGACACGAATCGAGACTTTCATTTTGCCGTTGTCACCGTGCACAAATCGTTGGGTTTGTTCATTGCGTTACTCGGAACACTGATCCGTAACAATTTCTTGTGGGACGGGTTGGCTCGTTTCGCTACTTCGTTCTGCGCCGATGAAATTTTACCGTGCTACATTCAGATTTGATGCACACTGAAGCGGCCGATGAACCGTATATATAGACAACAACGCGCGGGTGTGCTCGTTTCGCTACTCCGTTCTGCGCCGATGAATTTTTTACCGTGCTACATTCAGATTTGATGCACGCTGAAGCGGCCGATGTCGGTGGATCGAAAACTAAAGTTAGCCGCTCTCGCCAATCAGAATGTTTGTTTTTAATGACAAATACTCAATTGAATTACAATTCAAAATAGTATTCCTCGATGAGGAATAGTCCACGAGCCACAGGCTCGTGGACTATTCCTCCTCGAGGACCACTATTTTGGCATAGTCAACTCCAAGCCATTCATTATCTATATAATAACAAATTATCCTCATACCATGACAACTTTGCACATAAGGCTGATATGGCATTCCATAAATATAAACGAGAAACATCACCTCTCCTCTCACAACTGGGACTCAAATCGGGGGAGATATTAATAAACATCACAGTAATGTTTACTTGTAATTGTTTATTTTTTGTTTTCTTTGCCTGTTTGACATTACGATATCCAATGCCATCGTACCGATCGAGCAATAACGTATATTCTATTATATCATATATACGGTAAGCTACATGTACAATGCTACATGTTATGTATCAGAAGCTACTGTCTATAGTATATAGATCTAAAACCAACAGCTACGCGAGGCAAAAACAGAAAGTGTCAGATAAATCAATTTCCTTCCATTGCAGGTACAAAGGTTTCATGAAAGACTGTCCAGACGGCAAACTGACATTAGAGGTATAAGACACTGAAAGGTTGTAATGCAATTACCATGGCGGAATACCTATATATATTTACAAGTATATATTGATACATAATCCCAGATATAAACCATTTATGTTTGGGGACTTCGGTAGTTGGAACCCGTATATTATTTGAAGGTTTATGTCATGAATTCCATATATATCACTCTGCATGGTTGGTGCCCACCTTGTAGGCAACCTGATAAATCCAGGTTTCAAGACCTAAATCTGTCGAGATCCAAGCATGTTTACCTATCTGCATGGATATACAATGGATGCACAGACTGCATGCATGGGCGAGTTTCAAATGGTCCCCGTTCACGGACCACCGCACGAGTATACCCTGTCGCTTATATAAACCTACAGCGTATATACAAGCAATTCGATCGGTGAATTTGAACACACATTCATGAAAATGAAGGGAATTAATGGTATATATGATAGTAAATTCTCAGAATGATTTGAATTCAAATAGTCAGGATGCTGATGCATGGGAAAAGATGGTTTATTATCGTCTTGTCAACAGGTCAATATAGTCACAATAATATTTGAGATAGTTGCTCGCTCCTTTTTCATTCAAACAATGCTCTACTAGGCTTAAAGGTCTTAGTTGCATCAGGACAAGTCTATTTATTTTAGTTTTACATTTCTCGAAGCTTCTTTCCTAAGGGTGTCACCTCACCGCCCCATATGCAACATGCCGTAGCTTAATGTCACATCCATAAGGCCCATATGAGGCCCCAGTAACATAACTAAGGTGTATTTGCAGTTATATGTTTTAAACTGTTACATATGTTACATATGGTGCCTCTCGGACCACCAACCACCCCGGCATACCTTCCTGTAATTTTGTTACCCACCCCCCCACCGCGTCGATTGTACCATTTCACAAAATGTAGCGTCTGAAGTTAGCGAAATTGTAAATATTTACTTCTCAACTTGGAAAGAATTAATCACGATAAACAAACGGCGATAATTATGCCAATGTTTGTCGCTGCAGGTATAAGAATGACGTTGTGTGCTGTCCATTTATTTCAGTCTGCAAGAACGACGCTATTGTGTGGTATATATAGTACCAGAGTGTGTTGACATGTTAAGTGTTTGGTTCATTAATAACAGATCAGCAGGGATTTGTCGTGATAACGTATACGTGGAAATATGCTACCTAAACGGTTAAATTAACGGTTGATCTATTACACCACCGTGTATACTCGGTTTAAATAGGTATATTATATAGGGACGTGTGCTCAATTTTGGTGCGGACCGATGATAAAACAAAATCAGAAGTAAATGTCGGCGGGCGGGAGGGCCATTTTTTCAATAATTTTAAAAGAAATTGAACAGTTGCAGCAGCAGCAGCAAAAAAAGGGTGTACAATTGGCAAATGATGAGGGGCGGCGTGACGTGTAACTAGGATTGAACTTAGATATGCAATTTGGAGATTATTGGATGAGGGATGTTATATTAATTATATTAAAGGGACGAGGGGGCTTAGTTGTCGAAAATATTCATATTTGTTCCAAACACCGTAAACAGAAAAATATTAAAAGGCATACATATTGGTTCAAATATACGATCACTATCGCGTAAACATCATGCTCACATAAAGACCTACTAAATTTTACCTAAACAAGAGTCTGATTGTGTTATAGAAGGCAGCACAATGCTACTGGCTAATCACACACAAATGGTATAAATGCTCTTTATTATTTCCAAATAAGGAATTGAGCAACAAAGAACGCTCTTTATGTTTACCATCATAATATAAAGAAACACCAAGAAAGTAACTTTTTATGCTTTGTCAAACAATCGTCAAATTTACGACAATAACATACTGTTTATGAGATATTTCTCATTTGTATATTAACAAAGTATGTCTATATTTGAATATTATTTTCGTTTGCAGCGGTTTTTGACAGGTGGAAATATGTTCACAGGATACCCACCAAGGCCTTCCGTACCTTTAAGGTATACTGCAACTTTGTTTCTTGCCAATAGCAGAATACATAATGCTATTAAGAAGTGACACAAAACACAGAACATTTTTTTTAATTATAAGTATTGAGCAGTGAGAAATATTTGAGTAGAGGAAACCAGTAACGAAAGGCGATATTAACATGATTTCTGTCAGCGAATAATTGTTTACGTTCCAATGAATATTAAAATGTACTGAAAACAAACTGCTAATGGGTGCCAGACTTTCATAAACACAAATTATGTATTAATGGTGTAACGACATATTTCGTTCTTAATTGTCTAAAAAAAATAGGGGATCGGGATGTTTGGATCTCTAGTTTAACGACATTTTTCGGTCTTTAATAGTTTAATGACATTTTTCGGTCTTTATAATATCTCAAGATATAGGGGGTATTTGGATCTCTATAGTTTAACGACATTTTTCGGTCTTTATAGTTTAACGACATTCTCGGTCTTTAATATTTCAAGATATAGGGGCCCTTAGTGGGTATTTGGATCTCTAGTTTAACGACATTTTTCGGTCTTTGATAGCAAAATGGAAGAAGTACATCTTTGGAAAGATGTGGTGGCCCTAAAAAGGAAAGTTGTTTGGTGATCTTGAAATGCAGTTTTTCTGAACAGTCTTCCTTGATTAAAGTGATGTGAAACACTCCGGCAGACAACGGGCAGAGTGATCAAATAGAAATTAAGAATAATCTTTCTCAAAGTAGTTATTTGTTACGAATAGTAATCCAAATGGATGATACACAACATCATTCTTATATATTAGTTAAATGCAATGACTCTCGATGGCGAAATCATTTTTGTTTAATTATAGCCGATAGTTGCGCCCCGAATCGAGATGTAAATATTTACAATTTGGAGTAGTTCAGACGATGTTCTCTATGAAGTGGTGTGGTAGATTATTTTGGAAATTTTCAGTGATGTTAGTAGAATGATAACATTCCCCAGGTTGGCAAAGTGCCTGAGCACTAACTTATCAATTTCTCGCACCCGAAAAAGTCCATAACAAGTCCATAATATGTCTTTAAGCATATATATATATAAATCTCCGAAAACCAAAATTCTAAAGCATTAAACGATTTCTTGAAATACAGTTTTTCTGAACAGTCTTCCTTGATTAAAGTGATGTGAAACACTCCGGCAGACACCGGGCAGAGTGATCAAATAGAAATTAAGAATAATCTTTCTCAAAGTAGTTATTCGTTACGAATATTAATCCAAATGGATGATACACAACGTCATTCTTACATATTAGTTAAATGCAATGACTCTCGATGGCGAAATCATTTTTGTTTAATTATAGCCGATAGTTGCGCCCCGAATCGAGATGTAAATATTTACAATTTGGAGTAGTTCAGACGATGTTCTCTATGAAGTGGGGTGGTAGATTATTTTGGAAATTTTCAGTGATGTTAGTAGAATGATAACATTCCCCAGGTTGGCAAAGTGCCTGAGCACTAACTTATCAATTTCTCGCACCCGAAAAAGTCCATAACAAGTCCATAATATGTCTTTAAGCATATATATAAATCTCTGAAAACCAAAATTCTAAAGCATTAAACGATTTCTTGAAATACAGTTTTTCTGAACAGTCTTCCTTGATTAAAGTGATGTGAAACACTCCGGCAGACACCGGGCAGAGTGATCAAATAGAAATTAAGAATAATCTTTCTCAAAGTAGTTATTCGTTACGAATATTAATCCAAATGGCTGATACACAACGTCATTCTTATATATTAGTTAAATGCAATGACTCTCGATGGCGAAATCATTTATGTTTAATTATAGCCGATAGTTGCGCCCCGAATCGAGATGTAAATATTTACAATTTGGAGTAGTTCAGACGATGTTCTCTATGAAGTGGTGTGGCAGATTTTTTGGGAAATTTTCAGTGATGTTAGTAGAATGATAAAATTCCCCAGGTTGGCAAAGTGCCTGAGCACTAACTTATCAATTTCTCGCACCCGAAAAATTCCATAACAAGTCCATAATATGTCTTTAAGCATATATATAAATCTCCGAAAACCAAAATTCTAAAGCATTAAACGATTTCTTGAAATACAGTTTTTCTGAACAGTCTTCCTTGATTAAAGTGATGTGAAACACTCCGGCAGACACCGGGCAGAGTGATCAAATAGAAATTAAGAATAATCTTTCTCAAAGTAGTTATTCGTTACGAATATTAATCCAAATGGATGATACACAACGTCATTCTTATATATTAGTTAAATGCAATGACTCTCGATGGCGAAATCATTTTTGTTTAATTATAGCCGATAGTTGCGCCCCGAATCGAGATGTAAATATTTACAATTTGGAGTAGTTCAGACGATGTTCTCTATGAAGTGGTGTGGCAGATTTTTTTGGAAAATTTCAGTGATTTGGCAAAGTCCCTGAGCACTAACTTATCAATTTCTCGCACCTGAAAAAGTCCATAACAAGTCCATAATATGTCTTTAAGCATATATATAAATCTCCGAAAAACAAAAATTCTAAAGCATTAAACGATTTGCTATATTTCCAAGGCATATATTTCATCTGATTTAGCGAGAATCCATATATACTTTTTCACGAGAATCCAGGGTAATTTGCGAGAATATTTACGAGAATCTAGATTTGGATTTTCGCCGAAATATAAGCCCTGATTTCACTCTGAAGTGTGCCTAAATGGCATAAATTGTACCGTGGTTCCCATGTTCGCCAAAGTGGCATAAATTTATTTCAGGATAATACTAATTTTAGGCATTCATTCATATCACTGATATCAGGACAATAAATAGCCATTTCCATTGCATGGAACAAAGAGCGTTATTGTTTATTGGTGTTGTTTTTGGAAGTGGTGGTAGTTAAATTTTATACATTTCGACCCCCAATAAGTATTTCCGAACAAATGAATTATTAACAAGCGTGACATGACATCATTGACGAAGATAATTAACACCGATCTACAAGAAATTAAAGTCTTAAAATGAGCTAAAATTTTACATTTTCTTTAAAAAAATTACATTTTTATCTCTCGCGACATAATTGTCACCAATAAAAACAAATTTGATTCATCGTGGAAGTTAGTCGGTGACTATAAATAATGTCACCATTCAACTGAATGTTGTTGAGCATATTTCAACCAATTTTGGAAGTTTAAATGAATATTTTCTTCACACGCAAAGTAAAATTGACAAATTTCAGGATTTTAGCCTGCTTCGTTGGGACCAAAATTTGTTGTGCACACTCAAGAAACGTCTACCGACACTCGCTATGTCAAATTATGCCATGACCATGCTATAAACTAGCTTGAAATTGGCAAAACAATGAATTTTTTTTTGGTTGAAAAAATTTACATAGAGAACGATTATTTTTCGATAAAAACGAAAATAATGCGAATTTCAGCACTCGTCAGAATGGTGCAGAATAACATACGAGTCTTCTTATATGCGAAAATTTGACCTCATTCGATAAATTAGTCTCGTAATTAAGGATATGGAATTCCGTCGCACTGTAGTGTTAGTGTTACTGTGCATGGCCGACGAAATTTTGAAATGTAAACACGCATCAAACACGCATCAAATTTACCTTTTGTGAGAATAACAAAAGCGCAACCTTGATCAAAGTAATACAATACACAACAACACATAGAATAAAACTGATATAAACACGGTATAAGTGAGAATAAGACGCGTATTCAGACGTGCAATTTGACAACATTTCTTCGCTATAAATATATCTGACCCAGATGCAGCTGTTTTGCGCACGTCACTTTCCATATTTGGAATTTCCATATATGGGACCTGAATACCGATCAATCCATTGCAAACAAATTACCACGCAATTATCTTAGCATAAAAATATATTGTAATTTATACAACTACGACCCTGGTAACCCTGATAACTAATACAATATACCGGCCAATTCATTTTAAGATCGTTATTTCACTTTGCTTTAGGCATAAATACACTCTTGAACGCACATAAACGACCCATTGGCGTTAAATTAAATATACTCGGTATTTATTAATATTAGTTTTTTATTGCTCAGTTTTGAGTTTGACCCTTGACACCTGTCAATATATTTGGGCTGAATTCATATGATGCGGTATTATTCCTCGAAATAAACAACAAAGCAGTCGTTACTTCGAAATGTCGTTTGGGCTAACATTTACACAAATCCTTCGCGTGTTCTCCTCAATTGGCACGCATGTTCTGAGCCGACACACAGGTTATCCCAGAAACTGCTGTGAAATAAACAGCCAAGGTTTGGCTGAAATGACTGTACTACCCACTGTGTATAGGAACTGTTACATCGGAAGTCGTTCTATCGCCGGTATTGTGATGGTTCTTGCCTGATTTGTTACTGTTCCTGATGATTGAAAATAATCATTTTTGTGACAAAATCACGCATAATTATAGATATCTTGAATATATTATACTTTCCTGAATGAACAGAGGCTGCAAACGTGCTGTGTTATCGAAACCTGAACTCTAGACCACAATTAACTCGGTATTAGCGAGTTAACGCGTAAATATCAACATGTTATCACTGAAAATCAAGCAACGTGGACGCAATTTCTTTGTTTTTCGTGGCGTATAAAATATGAAACGCATTCTGAAGACAAACACTGACTATAAAGTATACCCGTGTTATTCTTCTGTAAAATAGCTGAGAAAGTATCCAGATAGGGGTTGATAATTGGGAGCTGTGGCCTCGTAATCAACACGGGTGCGTGTTACGGTTCTATTTAAAACCAATCACGGCTGTGGCGGTTCTGTACATGAGATTTATTCGAACGATTTCTGCACTTTGGTCCGAAAATCGTCTTGTGTATCTGACATTTTAAACCAGATACTGACTGTAGCTTATGCAATTTGCATAATATAACAGGTATATTAAGAAATAACACAATAAATACCTAATACGGGAGATTAAGTGACATTAATAGGCAGAACTAAAATATTGAAAGTCCCAATGAGTATAGTATCATAATCATGCCCGCCTATATAAACGACCAATGGTAATATAAATCTACTCTCAGCAGAATATGAGATGTTATATTCATTTACTTAATCTGGGCATTATTGAAAGATCCAGGTGTGACAATATTTCAATGCCAGCGCCATCATATTTCCTCATCTGAAGTCCGCCTGAGGGACATTTACACATGTTTGTCGCCCAGACATGAATATAACTTAGGAAATCACGTTCAACTGAATCATTGATAGGTTATGACGTGATTGATGTGGTGGGGGACTGGGGGGGGGGGGGGGGGGTGCTTAATTGGTGTCTATCCCCAACTTTGGTCAAAATGTTCAACAGTTAAAAATTTCTTATCTTACAATAGATTAGTTTGAAATTTAACACCAACAATATGTTGAAATTGTTCTCTTTGTTTGATTTGACAACAATTTAATAATGGGGAATTTGTCGTTTTTAGACCAACATTTGCATACTTTCCTACACTTTAAACATGTAATCAACTATATTTGACATATACAAATGGACACCTCTTCTTTAGAGTTGATCCAAAACTCATGATGGGTGGACATGAAGTAGGGAGCAGGTGTGATCTAGTTTTCTATATCACATTTACCCCCCCCCCCCCGAAATTGGCAAGAAACTGTTTAATAGACAAATAATCTAATTCCATTTAATTAATATGCTTTGTATTAAATAATGTATGCTCTTTTGCAAAATAAATCAGCTCTCTCTCTCTCTCTCTCTCTCTCTCTCAATCTGTTGGGAACATTTCCAATCTTGTGGGGGTGGGGGCGCCAGGTTGGAAACTTCCAACACTTGGGAATCTTGAAGCCGGTCTAGATGATTTTTTGCAATTTTCATGTTCAGATATCCACATTTTCTCACTGGGCCCATGTATCCTGAGTTTCTCCCCCGGTTTGCATGGTGTCCAATCAAAGGCTACTAATCAATTCACTTCAGAATGGCATACAATCTAGAGCTATAATGTGTGATGCAGTTGGGAAAAACCAAAGCCCAGGCTGTGTGCATGAGTTTGGTCTGTTTCAAGGGGATGATGCGGTTGGAAATTCCAAGGTGGACGCCCCAACATTGTAGACCCTAGCTCCAGCCCACGTCCCTGCTCACTTGACACGTTATCAGTGAGGAATAATAATGTGCCTTATAATAGCCAGGTTCAGACACCCATAACACCGATTTCTAATGATTCATTTGTATGAATGTTTAGCTAATAATTCAAACAATCTGTTACTGCATGTTGAATTTAATAGCTGAGCATTCCTACAAATGAATCAATAGAATTCAAGTCGCTGCTCATTACAGCACATTTATTAACCAAAGGATTAACATCCATACAATAATATTTGTAACTGCATGATTCTTTTCTCACTTTTTGTTATATGTTACTGCTTGTTGAACTTAATAGCCAAGCATTCCTACAAATTAATCAATAGGATTCAAGTCGATTCTCATTACAGCGAATTTAGTAACCAAAGGTTTAACATCCATATAATGATATTTGTAACTGTATGATTCTTTGCTTTTTTATAACTTCTATTAAAAAATCAGAGATCTATAGTCAATCTAAAATATGATTGAATGAAAGGTTATCGTGCTTGTATATTCTAGAATTCTAGAATTTAACCTAGATAATCAGCATCCAGCAAGTGGATGCCCGACATAAACTTCATAAACTGCGTAATCAGAACATTGTATGGGTGTCAACGAACTTTTAACGTCTTATTTTTGGCTTTTTGTTGAGTAAAATATGTCTACGAAAATAGACAACACTAGCCGATGTGCCCCCTCTTCGTCCGGGCTATTTAGGGATTTATTTGTGATCGTCTCCGCCTGGACAAACGATTGTTCGATCGGCCCGGAAACATGCCTATATATGAGCGAATATGGTCTAGGTCAAGGACATGGTGGCACGTGAAATTGGACCCACCCATATTGTTCCCGGGATCAAAGTAGGCCTACATTATACCAAATTTGAGTCGGATCGGTCGAGGTCCAGAAACATGCCTATATGAGCGTATATGAGCGAGGTCAAGGTCAAGGACACGGTCGCAAGTGAAATTGGACCCGCCCATATTGTTCCCCGGATCAAAGTAGGCCTACACAGCAAATTTGAGTCGGATCGGTCGAGCAATTTTTCGAGTCTATAACACAAATACATACATACAGACAGAAGTTCCAAAATATATAATAGATAAAATACAAGACAGATAACTCTATATATCCCGTCTACGCTCACACTTTCCGAAGTCCAGCGCTATGAAATTTCATTATTGTTAACCGGCTGTTGACTCATGGAAATGTTGGGCCTGCAAAACGCGTTATTTTTCAAACTAGCTGGCGACTTTGTGAATTTTGATAGGCGTGACACAGCTTATTGGATAAGCATAGAAAGGCAGTTTAATTCATCGAAATTAATGACAAGTGGTGCGAATTTCAACTTATTGCATAGTTTGTTGTGTTTATCTTTGTATACTTTCACAAAATTAGCAGTTTGAACCATGTACCATGGCAAATATTAGCCATAGTTTTACCCGTATAGAACGATTAAATGGGGAGAGAACCGACTCAATCAGGAGAGAACCCAAACAATTATCAAAATTCGCGGTTTTTGTCGTTGTTATGACTCGCACAATGAAAGTTTCGTTAAATAACACGCTCATTGGTGCCACAGATTGTGATGGGATTGAAAATACCTAATCGAATTATCACCTAGATGCCTCAAAATTGCGTTTTAACTGTCAAAAAGTCGTGTAAATGTATAATTTCGATCATCAGGAACAGTCAAGAACCGCCACAAACCGGCGATAGAACGATTTCCGATGTAACGGTTCATACACAGAGGTACTACCCGCAAAGTCCCAAATCGTTTTAGCCGGATTCCATCGTTCCAAGGTCAAATTCCACTTCTATCTCAAATTTTATCGACTCAATCTTTCGGCTCAAATTCATGACACAAGGCCTTGACAATCGGCATTAATATAAGCTGTCAGATATTTTTTCTTCTTGAACATCCACGTATTTGTCGAGACACAATGGTATATATATTGGAGACATGATGGTGTAAATGGGAAGTATTCATTCTGCAATCAATCGATCAGAAGCCGTCTACGGTCCGCGTCAGAATTTATCCAGAGAATAATTCATCACTCTTCCAGAGGTATATATATATACCTGTGTTCGGCGCCGACATGTTTGATTGCGCCTTAGGTATCGCGTGTGCGTGTCGGAAAGGCAGATGGTTTCGGAGGAACTCTTTATTGCGTATAGACATCGTAAATACGTGTATACTGACGATTGAGCAAGTGATCTGCCCCTACCTAATCACGATGGCGCCATGTTCCACGAACACGCGAACGGTTTCCTTGCCAGAGGGAGCAATCTAAATTATAATGGAGGTAGAATGATGCCTATAAACATGTATATTACAGGCGGTATATATGTTACAGTCAATATGTCAAATCAGTCATTTGGCCAAATGCCTAAAATTTTCAGTCATTTGGTGAAATGCCTGTGACCGCCAGTCATTTGGCCAATTGCCTAAAATGTTCAGTCATTTGGTCAGATGACTGAAATTGACCACCAGTCATTTGGCCAAATGACTGAAGAGTATTTATGTTTTTTTTTTTAAATAACTGAACGTTATTTCATATTTATTTATGTTTATTATAACAAAAATGAATAATCTAAACATGCAACACAAAATTTATAACACAACATGCTTATGTGACACATAATATTATCATTTATTAGAACAATTGACACTGTTGTGACATCTACTATTACATAAAACATTATTCTTGAAACAAGCACACCAAGAAACCCTGACCACCGTGTTGGGACTCTTTTTTGTTGGCCTGTTGGCTATCACCGTTGATGTCCGATTCACTCAGAAGCCGCTGGGGACATAAATCAAACTGGTGTCGACTGTATATTCCCTTCAGAATACCTGAAGGGCAATCGATGGTATATTGTCCATGCATTGTCTACAGCTGTGAGTGTTTTAACAAACCCAAAAGGATAACAAGGTAACAACACAATAATGAATGAACTGTATTTAATAATTTTCTGACAGCTCAATATTAGGTAATGGGCTTATAAGTAGTCAATTTGTGTGATCTGTTCACAACAAAACAAAAAAGTAATGTTTATACATAATTTGACATATTGACTAAAAATGAAATTCCCAATAAGACAAAGTGTCAAATTCAGGTCAGTGATTTTCAGTCATTTGGCCAATTTGACATATTGACAACAAATAAAATTCCCATTTAGGCAAACTGTCAAATTCAGGGCAGTGAATTTCAGTCGTCTGGCCAAATGACTGAAACTTTTAGGGAATTGGCCAAATGACTGACGGTCACAGGCATTTCACCAAATGACTGAAAATTTTAGGCATTTGGCCAAATGACTGATTTGACATATTGACTGTAACATACACATGTATATATAGTTGTCGTCGGTAAATATACGGCACAGATAAGAGTTGTCGGTAGGACACATTTTCTTTGTTTATTTGGAGGGACATTTAGTGCTTAGTATTTGTGTAAATGGTTCAGCTGACGGGGATCTAATTTTCCATTTAATACCAGAATATATCCATTCCAACAGATAATTTTGCTTGCTATAAAGTGAATTTTATGAATTTTCCCCCATATAACTCATTCAAATATATATATCGCCTCGTGTTGTAGACACAGTCATGTCTTTGGTTTGGTGAACGGACGATAGCATTTGAATAACGTAAATGGTGGCGAGTGGCGACTCATCTGTCGATATACACCACAAATTTACACAAATTCGAAACTCGAAAACGTGTTGTAATTTTAAAAATACGTAATAGGGTAATGACACAGGTCCCCAGAACAAAAATTGACCCCATCCCCAATAATACTTAATCCTATTGGATTAAGTATTATTGGGGATGGGGTCAATTTTTGTTCTGGGGACCTGTGGGTAATGATGGAGCTTATATAGCGCGTATCCCCGCGAGGGCCCTAAGAGCTTCACATTATTACCCCAGCTGTTGAGTAAATGATATGTTGAGCAATCCTTAAACGCATGCAGCCATAATGGCGCTTCACAAGATTGCTCTTGGCTTACACTTACCCAACAACCATGTCCCAATTTCTCGTCTGGGTACGACGAAGCAAGCACAGTAAAAGTGACCTTGCCCAAGGGTCACAACCTGGCGCGAGATTTGAAACAGCGTGTGGCTATATATTGCACACACATGCACCGCTTAACCTGGCCAAGCCACTGTTGTGGAGACGATAGTCCACCGGCCGGGCGCGAACTTACGCCGGTGCAGTAACACCATTACAAGTCCGACACTCTTACCATTGGGCTACCGCTATTGGAATGGTAGCCAAATCGTGATGCTGTTCTAGAATGTTGTTTGGGCGTCCAATCCAATGTAAATATTGTCCGCTATAGTTACTTCTTCTATAGGCGATATTGATTTAAATGATACATTCCACTGGAAAATGAAAACACAAATCATCTGTTCCTATATAGCTATAGGCTTATTGTTACGGGGGAAACTGATTATATACGGTAAGGTCATGAGTATACTTGGTAATTAAATAACATGATGTTCCTTTTTAAAACTATCGACTCCGCTTCCGTTTTCAAAAGCTACATCTGGGAATCAAATATCCATGTACCCTCAATATTGCCAGATATCTTTTAATACCTCTTGCTACACTGTGGAACCAAGCGTGATAATCTCAAATCAATAATCGATCACAACGTTGCAGGTCACAGCGAATGTGAATTTAGACATTTGGAAAGGTTACCGGATGAGCGACCAGGAAAGGACACATATTCATTGAAAGTTCATCCTGGTCTGATCCCAAGTCCACTTGAATTCGAGGGAAGACGTGTCGAAATTAAAGACGGGACTGTCTTCGCGAAACTGCATGAGTGTCAAATCGAAGATAAAAAAGCTGAACACGCCCGTGAAAAAGAAATTAGTTTACAACTAGGAAACAAATGATTAAATTCAACTGTATACCAGGCCCAGATAGCTATGGTAATATTTCATACATATTTAGGACCTGGTACGGAATTCGATAAAAGTTAGATAGAATAACTTGTGCAAATGCTGCCTATTTTCGCAGTTAGAAAGCAATGGATATCTAAATAATTAACACACTCATCGCACATGGCATATTGCCCCTGGTTAATATCAGCTGTTCCCAGACTTAGTGCAGTTGTTTTCCCTTCCAACAACAACACTGATGCGATTTCTATAGGAGAACAATACATTCTGGCTACCAGCTAGGCTACCGACTCTTCATAACATAACATAACATAACATAACATTTATTAGCATAAAACACCATGTAAGGCAGTATGCACATAATAACAATATTAATTAAATACAACAAGTAATATACAACAAGTGATGTAGTTATTTCATTGAATATATAATTAGTTATTTAGTATTTCGTATACAATATCATATATATACAAGTGCCTCTTAATACTTTAAAATGAAAACTACCTTATATACATTTATATACATGTATAGGATGCAACCATGCAGTTTGGTTGAATATTACTCTACATATATAGTTGCTACTGCTGGGATCTTCGATCAAAACATTTTCTAATCAAGTTGCATATTTTATAACAAGAATCTGGTTTTTCATTTTTGAGAATCAAATTGAATTGCCGAGTTTCTGACATAGCGCTAAATCCATTATATTGCACTTTCATTACTTCATATAAATATGAACTATTTATATATATATAAATTATGAACATAACTGCAATCGAACACACCCAAGACAGGGCGCCAAAATTATTTCGATCTTTTCAAAAATGTTATATCTATAAATTACACTAAACTATATTTAAAAAGAAGAATGGGCAACATACTGTAAGTGTCCATGATTGCGGTGCTGTAGATCTATCCATCCAAGATAGTCGAGATCAACAACTAATCGACGTACAATTAAACACATCTCCTATGTTCGTGATATAAACAATTAACAACAACAAACAATGAACACTCGCAAAAATACAAAGAAGGCGTTTTACTCGGTAATTCATGGAAAGGATGGCATGAGCGGTATTATCACTGACTGGACAGTATGTGGACCCCAAGTATTGAATGTAAAATCTGCCATTTACAAAGGCTGCACCACATACGCTGAAGCCAAAAAACTCCAACTGTCAGGGAAAGGAAATATGGAAATACACACAAAAACTGCTGTTTTGTCCTGCAGTGAGTTTGAAGAACTGAACATTGCAGAAGACTATGTGGAAAATGAATCGGATCACAAACATAACTTCATTTATGACAGCGACTCGTCTGTACATATGTGGCACGAAACGTGAGCATCGAAAACTATATATCCATTTGCCGTCACGGTACCTTGGCCTATCACTGGTACACCTTGGTACGGCTGTTACACGCCCAATCTAGCGGCCGGGTTCACGTCAGCCCTATACTTTATTTATCCAAGTCAGCCCAATAATTCGCATTACCGGTATCTGAATCATCATGATAATTTCAATAAGTTCTAATTTATCGAAACTAGCCATTTAATTGTTGAAGTTTTTTAAATGTGTTTATCTACTCGTCTGACGGCTTTGAAGAAATACCAGATCATCCCAGCTACAATACACCGACCTCAGACGACAGTAATTCAGAAATTTCAATCGAAACATACCGTAAACAAACTATGAGTCCTGGAGCTACCACGAAACCGAAGAAACCCCTTATTGTTAGAAAAACAGGACTATACACCATCAAGAGAAAGTAAAACATCAAACTTCTCAACAAAATAACATACAATCTGTTTCAGCACAAGTTCTACATCACTCTGACTTAGAAGAAATGAAGAATAACATAGAGAGGAAATTAACAGAGATCCAATCCAGTATGTTCACAACCCTAGAACAAAACATTACAGCAGCATTCGAAAAATTCCGGAATGAGTGTTTATCATTAAAAACAGAAGAAAAAAACACACAACAGGATCACCGTACCAACATAAATTGCATATTACACAAATTAGACAAGATGCAGACTCTCCTCACATCTACTTCAGGGAACAACGCCGAGAGAGATATGGAGCACGAATTATAAAAGCTACGTTATGAGACAGAATTAGAATCTGAAACACTGCGAACCGTTATAAAACAGCAAAAAGACTCCATAAAACAGATGGAATCATCCCACGTCACAGGGGTTAACAATATTCGCAGTGACATACAACTAATGATTTCTAAAAACGATACTCAATATAAGGAGATAAAGACATTGGAAGAAGGAATACGGTCGGTCACTAAAGACAACACTCAAGTGCAAAGAAGATGAGACAATCCAGCTAAAACTACATACACAGGAGGACAATAAAAGTACATCACCGTGGAAAAATGTACTGTTATCCTCCCATAGTCAGAGGAAACTAGTAACAGAGAATAAATCATCGCCTAACAGAAAAGTTGTCACCCATAAGCCGAAAGTTGTCTTAATCGGCACATCAAACATTCCGAAAATAGACCCTAAGAAAATGTCACAGAGATTTGACCTACATAAAATAGAAGCTTACACACTGGGTGAGACTGCAAAAGAACTTAACGAACTAATCAAAGACAAAGACCAAAATAGTTATCCAGATATTCTGGTCTTACATTCTCTCACAAATGACCTGAAATCGAATCCTGAAAGTTGCGCACCAAAAGTGAGAGCAACAATTGGCATCAACAGTAAAAAATAAAATGCCAAAAACTAAATTAGTAATTTCCTTAGCGACTCCCAGAAGCGATTCCGAAAAACATCTTGCCAATGTCAACGTGGTAAATGCAACACTGAAACGTGACTTCCTAAATGTAAAGGAAATTACACTATGTGACCATCGAAACATGTGGGACTGGGATCAACCTAGACAACAACTTTTAAATCAAGATAACTTGTACCATATATCTGGTCATGGCGCTATAGTACTTGCCACTAATATTTCAATTAAAATCAAAGAACAGTTAGGCATCACAACCAATACTCACCAGCACACCGTTAGTCACCAGGGCTTACTCACAAAACTCTTAAAATCTAATATCAGTGGGAAGTTCTACGACATAATAAAAAACATGTATTCAAAGGGTGAATTATATGTAAAAGTAAATGGATGTATTAGTAACTCTTTCGCATCAAATATCGGTGTGAAACAAGGGGACACATTAAGCCCCTTGCTGTTCAACCTATATGTTAATGACCTACCTTCATATCTCTCATCATCAAAAGACAAGGTAAAACTAGTTGAAAATGAAATTGAATGCCTAATGTATGCAGATGGTCTGATTCTTATGTCACATACTGCAACTGGCTTACAACAGAAGCTTCAATTACTTGAACAATATTGCAATGATTGGTGCCTTACTCTTAACACAACTATGACAAAAATTATTATTTTTAACAAAGGTGGCCATCTTCTCCAACAAAACTTCATTTACAACAATTGTATAATTGAGTGTGTCAAAAAATATAAATATCTAGGTCTAATTTTTCAATCAAGCGGTCTGTTCACACACGGTAGGCAGGATATTTATAACAGGTCCCTTAAGGCATCATTTAAATTAAGTAAAATAATGTCAAATTCTAGAGCCTCTCCTGAAACCATGTTACACCTATTCGACCACACCGTCAAACCAATTCTACTCTATGGAGTAGAAGTCTGGGGAGGTTACAGCCCTAACTACAAGGCAGTTCAAAGAGCTAGTACAAATGCGAACCCTTTTAGTACAATATATGAGGACAACATTGCTGACCGATCGCATATAAGATTCTGTAGATTCATTCTGGGAGTAAACAAAAAAAGCCCCAATATAGGAGTTCAATCTGAGCTAGGAAGGTTCCCAATGTATTTTCAAATAGTCAGATATCTCATTACATATCTACATCGTCTTCACCATAATGCCAACCCCCTATTACAAGAGGCTTTTCGGGCAACACAGCTAGGTCATAAAAAGGACATCAACACATGGTATTCTACCATGACCTGAATATTACAAAACCTAAAAATGAGAGAACAAGCCATTCTAAATATCCCACTCGAGCAAGTTCTGAGAATTACTGATAAACAAATGTATAAAATGTTCAAGAAAGAATGGCACTCTATTCGTGACTCATATCTTACAAATGGGGAGGGCAAACTGGACTCATATTTCACTTACAAAAACACATTTAAAAAAGAAGAATATTTAAATCTAGATAACTATGAGTGAAGAAAAGCTATGTGTCAACTCAGAATTAGTGCTCATAACCTGAGGATAGAGATGGACAGACATAAACCAAAAAACAAAAAACCACCCGGTCCTTACGATTATGTAAAGCATGCAATGAGAATAAAATTGAAAATGAATATCATTTTTTGACAGAATGCTCAAGATATCAGAATTCAAGAAAACAACTATATAAAGAAATAGGTTATCAGTGTACACATTTCTCAAACCTGAGTAACCAGCAAAAAATTCATTGGCTCATGTCAACTGAAAACATTCACTCACTTAAGATTATTAGCAATTTCATTAAGGAAAGCTTTATACTTAGACAAACTGCTTTATCCCAATAATCCAGGGCTGTACATTAAATACCCATAACTTTAAATATGGAATTACCTTAACCTTTCTTATTGTCACACTGTATTACTTATCTCTTTTATTCTCATTATTTAGTATGTTTCAAGAATCTAGTCACTTACATATTTATCACTTAACCCATGCAGTACCATGACTGCCGACTACTCGGACAACGTCACGCCTAGCCAAGGCCTATATAGCTACTAGATTAGCTTTTTATACAAACACAAAAGCTAACTCCATTCTCAAATGCTACATATTTAAATCTTTTAGTTTAAAAAAAAAATAAAAAAATTTAATAATAATAATTTTGTTTTATTCACATTACTTGCTAACAACCATTATCTTACTTCAAAGCAAGGGCATAAAAGATCTCACTAGTTATGCAGTCATGGCCACTTTATATGTTTGTATCTGATTATATCTAGTTGTTACACCCTATACTATATGTTTGTTATACTTATAACACTTTGTAACTTACCCACTGAGGGCCTTTATTGGTAAATAAACTCTATTCTATTCTATTCTATAGTAGTTCATTTCTCAAATCAGCATATAACGGACATTTCATTATAAAATGATATTCATCTTCAACTAGTTTCTGTTTGATCGGACAATGTAAACATATTCGATCTTCAATGGATTTCTTCTTCGGTTTGAAATGTCGACCTTTTTCAATGGATAAATTGTGGTTACTAATCCTTAGCCTTGTAAAGCGCATTCTATATATCTTCCACACATTTTGTTCCAATAAGATATTTCTCCATAGAATAGTTATCTTTAAAAAGCCGGGATAAGTTCGTAATTTATTTTCACCACTTTTCTTGTTGTCATCGAAGATCGATTTGATAAATTCGGCGACGTGTTCATTTCGTAATCTTTGCTAAAGTTTACCGACAATTACATTAAATTTGTTGTTTGATAAATCTATGCCGGGATCTAAATCGAGGCCATATGCCTCTATAGTATTCTAAATATTGACGTTGACATACTTTTCCGCGCTCTTTGTTCACAAATAGCATTGTATAAAAGGTCATTTCGAGTATGTGAGGTAAACTTAAGTGCATAACTAGCCATTCTGCGTATGACATCAATATAACAAGGATACCTACCAAGTTCAGCGCGTACAGCGTGATTAGTTGCACCATCACCAACACCTGAAATTCTCTTACAAAACTTGGTACTATGAAGTAATTCAGACGGAATTTGGTATCGGCTACTCGGCGTTATTTCAGAACCCCAAATTTCACAGCCATATAAAGCGATAGGTTTTATAAGCTTATCGTATAACTTGGATACAATATCTAATGGCGGAATAGCTGTTGCGTTGAAGCCATTAGTAAGCGAATAAAATGTTTTCCGACCTTTAGATGATAACTCATTTTGAGCACCTGAAAATTTGCCGTTAGAAGAAAACTTAATTCCTAAATATGGAAACTCATTAACTACATCAACAATTTCATATGAAGGGAAATTTCTACGATTTATGCGCGGATCACGTCATTCATAGAATGAAATTGGAATCTATAGGTAAATAGTCCGTCGCACATCCGGCATTCATGCGGGAAAGTTGCGACTTATGGAATGTTATATACATGCACGAATCTGTTACTACAATGGTCATTTAATGTTGATTTACACCGAACTCCGCGAGAAAATAGCTACCCCGATAGAGCTTGGGGCGCACTGTACCAGTGAGAAACATTAATTATGCCCCACAAACGAAGATTGACAGGGAGATAGAAATTACTTCCGTCCGTGTGTCCGTCCATAACAACTTTCGAGCTATCTATCTCAGTCAGCATGAACATGATTTGAATTATCTTTATATATTATGAGGGAAAGGATGTCCACATGGAACCTGTTTCGTCCATTCGTGTTTTTCAGAGTTGTGACCGTAGTATGAAAATGTATCCTTGTCAAATTGTGTTATCTGTGTCAATATAAAAGCTTACGTTTGTTATATCTGCATCCATTTTCACATAAATAATGTATCTTTGGGGTTGAATTAGCTTCTAGTGGGCATATTTAATCTCTCCGCCCTATTTCCCAGAACATCGCTTAAATCGTCTAAAACACCACATTACTTGGTCAGATATTGGTTCAGTTCTTCGGTCAGTGATTGCTATCGTCAGTAGTCCTAATGCCATGCATGCCATATCATGACACTTTTCCATAAAGCTATAATTAAAAAAAAATTCGAGACAGTACCCCAGAACAAGTCCATTTTTTGCTGTATATACATGTATATATATACATCATCATATGGGAAGTTATTTGTCTACATCACAGAATGCTTGCCATAGAATAAACATTGTTTTAAATGAGTTATGTGGGGTAACGTCTGAAAATCACGTTTTCTATGTAAATTTCGTCATTAAAATGTATTTACTATTGTTATACGATGTTCCATGTACTGGGTTATTACCTTGTCAGTTAACTGCATGGACCATAGGCTCAAATACTAAGCCCAAAATATCCCTCCCAATTTAAGACGCAACGAAATAGCGTTCTGCCACGGCTTTAGATGTAACCACTTAAAGTGTCTAATCGAGGACCGACAACTATTTACCGATCGACAATTATTTACCAATGTAGAATACACCGCGTGGACTGGGTACCTCGGTGCCCATTTCGATGAAATACAGGAAATGAAGCATACAGTTTGTAGCTGATAGTTTATATCTAACAAACCTTCTTTGGTATGATTTGTAATTACAGTATATATATAAGCGAAAATGCATATCGGTTTAAACTAAATGCATATCGGACAAGTTCATAACTTCGAAGTCAGGATATTCTTTCTGCCCACGCAACTACGTTTATAAAAAAAACTTGAAGCGAACCAGGGGCGAACAAATTACAAAATGTCTATACATTAAACAAACATTTGAGATATAGAGGGCAACACGAAAGGGCGATCAGAATGGGTAATAACTCAGCTAGTACATGTCTGGTCAATTTCAGATCGAAGCTGTATCATTCTAAAGTATTGTATTTCTTATATTACTATTACCGATTATTTTCCAGAATATGAATTGGGTGGGGGTGTAGGTGGGGAATGCCTGAAATTGAAATACTTCAAGTTAAATAAAAAATGAGCGCGTAAACCATTGCATTATTTGACGCACGTGGTATACTCTATGTGTTGTCGTCGTCGTTGTTGTTGTTGTTGTTGTTGTTGCTGTTGTTGTTGGCGTTTCAGTTGGTGTTGTTGTTGCTGTTGTTACGATGATGATATAAATTGATGCCGATGCTACCGATGATGATGAGGAGGAGGGGGGGGGGGGGGTGATGATGATAATGTTAAATTTATCAAATGTATGGAGTCACGGACTCAATGTGGATGTTAATTATACTTCAAATGTGCTTGCTTCAGTGAGCGTGAACAATTTCTCATTTCTTGTCGAAATGGCCACGTATCGATCGAAATGGCACATTGAGATGCCCTTCAACTCAGATCAAGTTGAAGGACGGGACCGATTTTCGCCCATGTAGGGGTTCGAATCGGCGCCAAGCCTAGACTGCGATGACCTTATCCCGACGCAACCACATCGGCTATATATGGGGACACACTTAAAACACGTTGCCGAAAGATTTTTGTGATAGGCCGGCCGTAACTGAAGTTATGCCGATTCATGCGATTGTATATTCCATTATGGATTATGCAGTCTGAATTGTTAATCTTCCCTCAGGTGACGTCAAATTTGCAGACATGTCTTGTTTTTGGAATTCGTTTGATGAATAAAGTTGGAAAATTGGGTACAAACACATGTGATGAAATAAGAAAGCTATGGGTGTCCTCGGAATAACTTGCGGAATATATATGAAAATTTATAGATTATGTCATCGCGTTTAAGTACACGTTCGCGACTAATAATTGCTCAAAACTGTTGATTTTATAACTTAGCGGACAGGGAGACTGGCGACCAGATTTCTTCAGTAGATTTCACTAGTTTCCGATACGATATCTCGACTTTGTGATTAAAAAATATTCATATTTGTCTGTATTAACCTTTTTTTTTTTCAAGTATAACAGCTTCTGAAACATGTTAAACTGTCATTTGAACTTAAGGAGATAATTTCCCGGTGTCAGACCGATTTTCCGAAGACCTATTACTACGAAGGCCCACAACTCCGAAGACCCGATTCTCCGACGGTCCACAACTCCGAAGACCCGATTCTCCGACGGCCCATAACTCCGACGACCCGATTCTCCGAAAGCCCATAACTCCGAAGGGCCGATTCTCCGAAGACCTATAACTCCGAAGACCTATAACTCCGAAGGCCCGATTCTCCGACGGCCCATAACTCCGAAGGTCCGATTCTCCGAAGGTCCGATTCTCCGAAGATTTTGTTTTATCGGGGTGTTATCGTTTACTAAATAGTGTACAGTCCAGTGGCGAAGCCAAGGGGTCCCAAAATTCCCATTGCCCCCATTAAACCTCTACTTGCTATTTCAGACAATAAGGGCCCCTACCAAAACATGTCCAATGTCATGTAAACGCCCGGAAATCGTTCATGGGGCATCAAAATATTCAAACTTTTCCTACTGCCCCCACCTAAATGGGAATCCTGGCCCGCCACTGACTATACATCAGATACTATAACGTTACGTTGGCCCATGAGATGCCAGAGTAAAATGTACAGGGGTGAACGGAGAAGAACCTGTCGCCCCTGCATGTGCATGTTAGGCTACTCTGACATTCTTGCAGCGTTTCGTTATAATATACCCGGTGCACACCAGTGGCGGGGCCAGGGTTCCCATTTAGGGTTGCACATTAATTAGCATATGTGGGGGATATGTGGGGGATATATCATGCATATGATATGCCGAAAGCATATCACGAAGGCCTGATTTGGGGAGCGCATACATGGGAGGGGTCGCCCCCAATCGTTGGTCCGGGGGCTCCCCTGGGCAGGAACACTGTGAATATTTGAATGCCTAGGAGGGATTTCCTGACGTTTACATGACATTGACACGTTTTTTGGGGGCGGTCTTCCCTAGGGCCCCATTGACCCCGCCACTGGACTGTACCTTATTTAATAAGCGATAAAACATGATCTTCGGAGAATCGGATCTTCGGAGAATCGGACCTTCGGAGAATCGGCCCTTCGGAGTTATAGACCTTCGGAGTTATAGACCTTCGGAGTTATGGGCGTTCGGAGTTATAGGCCTTCGGAGTTATGGGCTTTCGGAGTTATGGGATTTCGGAGAATCGGGACTTCGGAGTTATGGGCTTTCGGAGAATCGGGGCGTCGGAGAATCTGACCTTCGGAGAATCGGACCTTCGGAGTTATGGGTCTTCGGAAAAACGCTACGTAACCTAATTTCCCTGTCATAATTATGAGTATTATCAGTAGGGTTTTTTATGTCTGTTTTAGACAACAAATTGTGAAATGGATGGGGGGGGGGGGGGGGGGTGAACAAATTGGGAGTTTTTCGTTCAATTTCGCCGAGTTTATATGTCATATGAAAGGGAATTTTATTGCCAATAAGACACAGCTGATGATATTTTGGTTGCAGTTATTGATTTCTAGAATTTATTAGTGCTTTGATAGTTTGTGTGGTTTTAGCCAAAATCGATCATTTGAACCTTGTCACTAGTATGGTCTATATTGGTATTTTAGTAATTTTCCCCAGGAGCCTGTGGAAAATAACTGTTATCAGTGCATCAAGTTAATCAGTGAATTATTTGCATGTCTATCAACTCAGATGAACTGTTACGCTCACAACACCTAAAGTATCCAAAGTCTGACATATATAGTGACTGCATGCTTGTCATTTATAATAATATAAGTTGCTCCAGTAGAGTAACACAAGTGGTATGGAATAATGCTAGATAATGGGCTGGTTGACTGATTAATCAGGAAATAGTTAGAAATTATGGAATTGTGTGTATTCTGCACAATGACCTAGGTTTGCCGGTATCAGCAATTTGTAAAATGATATTTACAATTGCAGCCTGGTAAATATCCTATCTATGTATTTATTTTCAAAATATGTCAACTCTAGTTGAATTGGAGCTGAACAACTGATATATCATGGATATGTCTACAAAATGTCAACAGTGACTCGAAAGTGAAGATTGAGTTCACTGTTCTGAGATGTTATCAGCTTAAAAGTATTACAACCAAAATAGCCAAAAGATATGTTTATTTTGTGTCATAGCTTGCAGGGGAAAATGATTTCTCACTGGATATGCAGGGGATATGCTGGGATTTGTATAATTTGTTTTTGTAAAATTGGATGCATATACCGTATACATGTACGAGTGTGTTATGTATATATATATATAATCCTTTATTTCCTCCATGTAATGGAGGGCTTAGAATAAATGTATACAAATAACGATACAAATGAACAATAACACAAGAAAGAATACATCATGTGAGTATGTACAGTAAGTCAATCAGAGAAGGACATTCATGATAATTTTATCAATTATGCAATAATATATTGTGAGAATTCAGGCACAAGTGTAAAAACGATGTACCTGTTTAGCACGAGAGTATGGGGTTTCGGAATATTGGGATAAGATGCAATAAGATGCTATATTGACAAAACTAAATCGATGATACGCACCATAATATATTGTAGTTGGGATACTCGGACGGGTGCATGCATTATTTGCACTACATTGCTATAATACAATCATGGAATAATAGGTATGATATCATCAGATGCCCGGAGCAGCTCGTGATAATCGTTCCACATGCGGAGCGTACTCCTTGTTATAAATATAATAAATTTGTTAATATCTGTTATTTTTTCCCGAACATGTGGTGGGATGCATGACAGAAGTATCATCATCTGTTCGTAGGTGGTGAGCTTGTCGATTTCTATGAAGCAAGGGATGTCAAAACGTTCAAGAAGTGTGAACCACGTGTCGTTCCTTGCCGCAGATATTTCTGGACAGACAATGATGCTGTGTTCAACTTTGTTGCTGTATTGTTTATTACAGAGCAAACACTTTCCGTTTTCGGGAATCACGGATTTTGCTAAGAGCTTCGCTATTTCAAGGAATTGAACTTTGTATTGTGGATAAGCTCTACATGTGAACCATAACGGCGAAACAGCCAGTGAGCTGTAGCTATCTGAAAAGTGTTGGAGTGAACTTTCTCTATGAAGACGCGCTTTCCATGCCGCTTCCTGGAAGTGTGATACTCCCTGGCAGACTAGCTGCTTCCATGCTTCCTTCGATGGGAAATTCTCGTTTTCAACGAAGGCAATTAAATGTGATTTGAGATTGTATCATCACACACTGACCTGGAAACTCCAATGATTGTATATGGTAGACAAATGCCTATCAGCCAGTATTTTGAAAAAAAATCTTCATATTTGCCTGTATTAACCATTTTTTTTTTTCAAGTATAACAGCTTAAACAGGTTAAACTGTCATTTGAACTTAAGGAGATAATTAATTAATATAATTAATAGGTGTCCACATTTCTGCACCGATTGCCATGAATTTTGGCATGAGATGTGTATGTATTTCGGCTCCCCGGTTAACATGCGATATCCACTCTCAAGAGTCACATACCGAACAGAAACGACACAATCGAACGCTCTTTATCTTTGACCTTATCGGAACAAAGAACACCACGTACGCTCTTTTTCTTTTACCTCATAGGGACAAAGTAAAACAAACATAAAACGACAGGAACGCGCGTTATGTTTTACCCTATTATCGGGACGCTCTGTAATCTATATATTCTGAAGAGATTAACGAATGAGATGGTCCTATTAACCCGGAGAAAGGATGAGAGGAGCGTTAGTACCTGATTTATTGTAAATGTTTAAATTTTAATTTTGCAACATTTTACGGTGGTTTGGCTGTTGACAGTCGTCATTTCAATGTCGAAGTTGGCAGCTGGTATGTCGTTGGAGGATGGTATGTCGTTGGCAGATGGTATGTCGTTGGAGGATGGTATGTCGCTGGTTGCGTACGCCGGGTACATCCGCTAGTAGATATAAATGTATATACACACACTCGACAATAGAAATACCCCATAATTTCGGAATCGAAATAACCGACATCTGTCGACACACTATTCCGTGTATGATTCTATAGTAAAATGACTAGAGTCCCATAAACTAGCTTTTATTGCTCGTTAGGAACTATGTGGAATTTATTACTCGTCTTCTGAGATTAGTTCTACAACGTCGGTGGAATCCCAATAGTTATACCGGACGAATTTATTATGCGGAGTAGCGATAATTCAACGGCAATAACCTACCTATAATATGTGTGTGTGACACATGGGTATAGCTCAATCCGAAACATTGTCAATGTCATTATTACTCCTGGCGATTTGGTGCTCTGTCGATTTTCGGTTAGCGACGATTTCGATTCTCTATATATCGAGTCCTTGTCGGCATAAAACGTCGGGGGGGGGGTACGAGTGTCTATTATATATGCAGAGACGTGTCAGAAGGGTGGTGTAGGGGTGAAGTTTAGTGTGAAAAAAGTGTGAACATTACTGCTTTTATACCAAAGATACAAAATTTTAGACTACATGGCAAAATTTTCAGGCATATGGGTGTTTGGTTGGATTTTTCACTGCAATCAGGGGACGGGATCTGAAGAAAAATTCCGTACATAGGGCCGGGGTGGATAGGTGGTATACAGAAGAGCCCTCAGAAGAAAAAAACTTTTTTCCCTACTTGCAAATGTTTTCCTGGCGGGTTTTTTTTTTACGAATTATTGACAAACATTGATACTGTTTTAGTCTAATCAATACCCCTTTTGGTAGGAAGGTGATTACACGTGTTACCACGTGTTAATTTGCCTAGGTTAGATTCAACCCGATGTCTCATGACTATTCAGGTGTGTTGGATACCATGAGCCATATACCATCATGGAAAATTAAATCAGTTTTGAGTGAACAATTTATATTTAGCTGGAGAAACAACACGCAAAGAAATATATTATCTTGATATATAACTGTTATAAAGAAACTTGCAAAATATTGTATCACATCCTGTTAAAATAATATGATAAGTGGTATCAGTTGTGGTGAGACGAATAAATATTCTCCACTCAACAATGACCCAATCGATGAAGATTGAAGCAGTTACTGTGTTTAACTGCTCAAGAACAGTAATATTGAACAGGTATATTTAAGGAAGTTTCCAATAGCTATTAGTAAAGTAACCAAATAATTTTAAATTAAAAAAAACAAGTCACCACTTCCAAAAATATTACAGAACTGATTACTTTGCCAATACTGTTACACATTAGTGTGGCTATACTCCAGCACACGAAGATCTATATAAACATTCACAAGGGACATGACTAAAAGTTCCGATGGTAGACAAAGTAGGCCTACACTATTGCAGTTATTTTGTTTGCTGATAAATCGAAATTTAAAGATACATACTCCGATTCGCTGGTCCACGTATCATCCAGTCACAACAAAAACAACAACAACAACAACAACAACAACACCAACGGAACTTCACAGAAAGCCGATTTAGTTATCCAAATTAGTTTATTACCGATAAATATATCCCAACAATACCAATTAAGATATCATATTAGTAAACATAGTAACACATTGTATGTCCACGTGTAACCAGCATGGTGCCATATAACTTGTCTATTTGCATGAGAAAACATGATTACCGATTCGTAAATAAGTATATGTATGTATCCGCACGTCAACTATCACAACAGAACGTATTCTTGTTGATGACGATACTTTCTTTTCATCGTCTTCTATTCATAAGTGCGATCGTCACTGATGCACTGATCGCACAGGGGGTCGTGACCGTTCGTAACCTCTCGTAACGGGTCCGCGCCTGTCTGTACTATTTTTGGAAGATGTCAGCGGATTTTTTTGCCAGGCCGCCAAATATTCGAGGTGGTGAAAAATAACAGAATCTGATGACACTGAGCTTTGATCGGTGGGTTCCTCGACTCAATTCAAATATTTGTTACCACCGGAGCCGAAGAAATAGTCATTTATTGTTGTTAAATTGGATTATGTATCTTGAACGTAAGGGGATTGGCATACAATAGAATATATAGGTATATGTAACTGTGTAAACACGCATCATGGTCAGCTTTGTATGATACTGTACATAATTAAAAATAGCTTTCCCCTTATTTCAGGGATTCACAAAGATATACAAGCAATTCTTCCCGTTCGGGGATCCAAGCAAGTTTGCCAGCTTTGTTTTCAACGTGTTTGACGAGAACAAGGTCAGTATAAAATGGAGCGAAACTATCGGATAGATTTATTGCCGCGGCGACATAAAAGGATAGCGATATATTGACCTTTGTTTATTATTTACAGGTTTAGTACCATGAACTTGGCCTGAAGGTTTTTGCATTGTTCTGAACAATCGTTATTTCGCGATCTAGTATTGGAAAACCTCTCGCGTTTGTAATTTCGCAACTTTATGCATGGGTGTGACTAAACACCGCCCGGACCAGCCCGGACCAGCCCGGACCCCCATATGGACTATGTGAGTGATTGTAAGGCCAATATAAGTGCAGGGGTGTCATGGAAACCCACTCAGGGTCGCTATTAACCCTCAAAATGCCGGCATCGGCGAAAATATTCGCCGTGAAATGAAGCTAACAGCCCGGACCGCCCCTGCTGCGTCCAGGTGTGATTTTACTATCCATATCTGTGCGAGGGTGTTAATGAACCCCAAATACGCACGGAGAGTGGTCAAGGTCAAACTGAAGTGCCGCTTATTAACCCCTAAACTTGTCAGATTCAGCCAGAATTAAAAAATTGCGCCCCCAATAAACAAACTCACAGCCCGGACCCCCTTAATGTCCTCGTACTTCTAATAACTCCTTACATATGTGTTGTGGAACTACCCTCGGCTACACTCACGAAGATACAAGGGCGAGTCGCCCACGAATGCCTGGCAATTAACCCCCAAAATGCCGCCATCGCCGATTATGTTTACCGATAACGACGCTGACAACCGGGACCATGCAGACCGGACCATACCGGTCCAGCCCGGACCCCCCATATGGACTATATGAGTGATTTTAGGGCCAATATAAGTGCAGGGGTGTGATGGAAACCCACTCAGGGTCGCTATTAACCCTCAAAATGCAGGCATCGGCGAAAATGTTCGCCGCGAAATGAAGCTAACAGCCCGGACCGCCCCTGCTGCGTCCAGGTGTGATTTTACTATCCATATCTGTGCGAGGGTGTTAGTGAAACCCAAATACGCACGGAGAGTGGTCAAGGTCAAACGGAAGTGCCGCTTATTAACCACTAAACTTCCCAGATTCAGCCAGAATTACAAAATTGCACCCCCAATAAACAAAATCACAGCCCGGACCCCCTTAATGTCCTCGTACTTCTAATAACTCCTTACATATGTGTTGTGGAACTACCCTCGACTACACTCACGAGGATACAAGGGCGAGTAGCCCACGAATGCCTGGCAATTAACACCCAAAATGCCACCATCGACGATTATGTTTACCGATAACGACGCTGACAGCCCGGACCATCCCGGTCCAACCCGGACCCCCATATGGACTAAATGAGTGATTGTAAGGCCAACATAAATGCAGGGGTGTCATGGAAACCCACTCAGGGTCGCTGCGTCCAGGTGTGATTTTAGTATCCACATCTGTGCGAGGGTGTTAATGAAACCAAAATACGCACGGAGAGTGGTCAAGGTCAAACGGATATGCCGTTTATTAGCCCCTAAACTTCCCAGATTCAGCCACAATTACATGGTTTCCATTACTCCCCTGCACTTATATTGCCCTTAAAATCACTCATATAGTCCATATGGGGGTCCGGGCTGGACCGGGATGGTCCGGGCTGTCAGCGTCGTTATCGGTAAACATAATCGTCGATGGCGGCATTTTGGGGGTTAATTGCCAGGCATTCGTGGGCTACTCGCCCTTGTATCCCCCTGAGTGTAGTCGAGGGTAGTTCCACAACACATATGTAAGGAGTTATTAGAAGTACGAGGACATTAAGGGGGTCCGGGCTGTGAGTTTGTTTATTGGGGGTGCAATTTTGTAATTCTGGCTGAATCTGGGAAGTTTAGGGGTTAATAAGCGGCACTTCCGTTTGACCTTGACCACTCTCCGTGCGTATTTGGGTTTCATTAACACCCTCGCACAGGTATGGATACTAAAATCACATCTGGACGCAGCAGGGGCGGTCCTGGCTGTTAGCTTCATTTCGATCGCGGCGAACATTTTCGCCGATGCCGGCATTTTGAGGGTTAATAGCGACCCTGATTGGGTTTCCATGACACCCCTGCACTTATATTGGCCTTACAATCACTCATATAGTCCATATGGGGGGTCCGGGCTGGTCCGAGCGGCGTTTAGTCACACCGCAACTTTATCAATGCCATAGAACTATCCGCAGGATTTGGGCACGACTTCTATAAAATAAATAGTCACCAGAGACGTAGTGATCTATGACATGGCCTCGTGGGTCATTTGTGTTTGTTAATGCTTTTCAGGCCTCCCTATATTCGACCAATCGAGTTCAACGTAGGAATAGTTTGTATGATAACACACACAATCAAAGCTTATATGTATTGTGCACAAGGATACGACATTATGATAAAGTTTATCAAATGTAACAATTATATTTAAAACTTGGACTTGTAGTATGTTGAAGCCAACAAATTATCAGACACAAAAAGTTTAAAGCAATTATGTTCTATTTGTTTCTGAGTAGAACCACTAAATGGTCTAATTAGAATACCTCTGAATGTCTAATTAGAGGCGTATCGCAGTTGAGCAGGCATAATAATGATTGACACTACCAAGTGAATGGGCCATGCATGTCATACACAATAATGATTGACACTACCAAGTGAATGGGCCATGCATGTCAAACACAATAATGATAACCGTTTTTAATACTCGTTTCCACAGGAGTCTGAGTGGGTCATCATGGTGATCTTTGTAACAGCTTACAAGCAACATCATAGTTTATGACGTTAATTTATTCCTATATATATAACCATGAATTATTTGGCATCGTTACAATTACAGTATATATCTCTGTTATCTGATTATACATGTATATGTATACCGTTTTTCCCCACCATTCACGAGGGCTTCCAATATTGTCACGACCAAAATCGCCCGGCCTTGCCAGTTGGTACACAATAGTACCCCATTGGTGATCTGCGACAATTTTGTCACAATCAGAAGAAAATACATTCCTGACAATTACTCGTTGAACCCTTCACTAGAAAAGTGGCCTCCTTGCTGTTGAAAATATATCAATAATGAAGAACGTTAGCATTTATTTGAAACATTTTTAAAGAATAATGCTAAGATAGTACACTAATCTATAGAGATATCCAATTGAATTCATATGCACACATTTCTTTCTGTATACATACACGTGTGTATATATATGTATACAGTATACATATGATATATTTATATAAGTATTACTATTATGTATTATTATTATGTATGAACATGAAATTCTGATGAAAATATTATTCATACCAATGTACATAGTGTATATATGTTATCATGCATGTTCCACATTAATTTGTGGATTTTCGCATTAAACTAATTAATTAATTCATGATATGATTGACCTACACCGCATTGTATGTCATTCCAGGACGGTTTCATAGAATTCCAAGAATTTCTCCAAGCTCTGTCTGTGACATCTAGAGGCAACATCGAGGAAAAACTAAAATGTAAGTGATGTTTATGTGTACCCAAGCCAGGTATGGTACACATGATGCCGACGTCCTGATCAACGATCCGTCGTCCGTCCGTCCGCCTGTCTTGTGTGTCGTACGCGATAACTCGAGTATTTTTTATCGCATCGTGTTCATGTTTTATGCGCATGTATAGGATGAAACGCCCTTCACCTGTTTAGTTTTTGGTATCGAGTGGTTGAACGTTTTAGAAATTAATTAAACCTTCACACATGCTATCCGATGCAATAAGTCAAACACTTTTCTACTGATATGTCTCATATTTCTAACCTAGATTTTGTTAGCATACTCTTCATCTGTATGGATTTTGGTATTAACTAATTAACCATTTTACTCTTGCAGGTTTAGTAATGAAACACTCTATAATACACACATTTAATAGTTTTATACCATTAGATGTGATGTCGTGTTTTGAAAATAGGGAAGATTTTATTCCAATAGTTGCATGTGATATAATTATGTAAATAAATGAATTATCATAAGAACATCCAATATCCAGTCTTGAGTGTACGTCTATTATAACTTCAAAGCATCTTTAGAAAGCAATAAGGTGCACAATTCTATTTGAATTTAATGGCATTCTCTTTAATAGCTTGCAAATCATAATGTAACATTCTACATGAAATCTAAGACTATTCACATCCAGATGCAGGAACAAATAAAGACTACTGGTGTGTCAAATGTGGTTAATGGATAGTTAATACAGTTCTGTTGAAATTTCATTACAGGGTTTTTGATGACACACCTTTCACCTGTGCCTGGTATATTTGCAGTGATCTGCTTAGAAAAACTAAAGCTTCCCAGGATTCCACATATTAGACGCATGCTACACATCGGCTCTCATATTTATTATCTAGGTTTATGTTTTGCACACTGTTCATCTGGTTCCTCTTGAGGCTTAATCACTTAAACCATTCAATATACATATCCATTGACCGAACCCGTAACCAATAACGCCGAACTTTATAACAATAACCCCATATATCTATCAGGTAAATATAAACATAATTATATACAGATCAAGACACTATTGCTATACACAACTATATTATATCCAAATTATCGATATTTGCAATAATTATGTTTTTGTTATATCTATTTTGATGATCAGAATACTAATAAATTGATTGATTGATGGCCTGTATGGATTTTGGTATTGATTAATTGATTTTGAAAATTATATTAACCCTTCACACACATATACACACCCCATAGCCACATGCTAACACTATTACATTAAACTAATGGCTGCTAGCCAATATGAAATATATGTGCAATGGGTAACAAGCAGATAAATCTACATGACATATTATATATTATAGGTGATGCCATGTATTGGAAATCCCTCAAGTGCATGTGCTTTAATGTTAATGAATGAATAGCATCTAACCATCACGTGCTGTTTAGCTCACCTGAGACGAAGTATCCGGTGGAGCTATAGTCATCACTCCTCGTCCGTCCGTCTGTCCGTCTTGCCGTCCGTCAAGAATCATCTCCTCTGGAACCTTAAAACCAAATGGGTTCATATTTGGTGTGGATGTTCCCTATTTGACTCAAATTCAGATTTGTTCAAGTGAGGTCACCCGGTCAAATAGTTGTGAAGCTAGGACCATAACTCTTCCCCACCATAGTACTTTTTTAAACAACTTCTTCTCAAGTTCCATTGGGCCGAATGGGTTCATATTTGGTATAAAGGGTCCTTGTGTGACTGTGGTTCAGATTTGTTCAAATGAGGTCACTGGTTTGAATGTGGGCGGAGCCAGTGACATAATTAAAAACAAAAATTAAATTCTGATTTTTTGAATATTCAGGGCGACCTTGCTCAATTTAACATAATAAAAAAACTTTTTTTTAAACATATTATAAAATTTTAAAAAGTGACACCAATATAACATCTGCAGAGTTATGAAACTTTAATATTTAATGAAATTACGGAAACATTCCATTACCCATCCCCCTCCCACATGTCCCAGACCACCACCCCACCCTGCCCAACAGCCCTACCACTCCTTATCATCTCCCAACTTCCAACTTTTACCTCTCTCACCAGAAGCAGATATTATATCTCTGCAGAGAGACATGGGTCATTAATTGAGATTAGAATAATAGATGTCATCTGGCAGGCTGTGTAAACAACTTCTAACAGTGGTGTTTGTTTTCATTATCAAATTAAAACAAACTGCTGTTCCCAAGCCTGAATTTAGTGTGTCTGACATTTGCAGAATGAGGTTACCAGAGGGTGAATTTAGTGATGATACCCCATATAGCAGGATAACATCACAAAATAGACCATCCAGGGACCTAATTCTGCTTAGGCCTCATCTTCTGGGAAGTATCTAGAGTATAAATTGACATTTTTTTAGTTACTTTTTCCCATCTGTTCAGTTTCTATATCCCCTATTTTGCAGAAGGTACAATGCATAATCGAAGTGCCCAATGGGTGCACATCACCAAATTCAACTGGAGAACTTCAATCTGTTTCAATGTTTCCCATGGCAGCTGAGGCCTAATCAGAATAAGGTCCCCAGAGGGTGAATTCAGTGATGCTAGCCCACCTTGTGGAATAGCATATTACATTCACCCTTTCGGGACCTCATTCTGCAAATGTCAGACACACTAAATTCAGACTTGGCTGTTCCCATATTATTTTCTTAACCACCACTTGCCCAGGTGAAATCATACCTTGATATTTCAAAGAAAAATTGGGGGTTATATTGAATTGAATTGGTCTGTCTGTCTATATGCTGTCATTCCATCTGTCTGTCTGTCGGGATATCTATCCATCAACACTTGTTTTATTCTCCAGATCAATATGGGTTGATATATTTGGGTGTGGATGTTCTCTTGGTAGTCAGATTTGTTCATATAAGTTCATCAGATAGGTGTGAAGCCAGGGATATAACTCTTTCCCTCCATAGTAATTCTTAAAACATTTTCTTCTCAAGAACCATTGGGCCTATTTAGCTTATATTTTGGTATGGAGGGTCCTTGGGTGACCGGGTTTCATATTTGTTCAAATGGGGTAATTTTTTAGGAAACTTTTGAGGGAAATCAATTCATTTCAACTCTTAAATCAACCCTTTAAAATTACTAGATGAATGGATCTCATAGATGGGGATTCACATTCGTTCAAATAGGGGCAGGGACAGCGATAAGAGAGTTAACTCTCCCCACCAACCTACCTGTATCTATGCTGTTTGGTACTGGTATAATAATATATAGATTCCTAATTATTTCTAAGCTGCCTGTGTGGGGGGGGGGGGGGCAATGTTTGATTGAGGCAGTGGGGAGGGAGTGTAGATGGGGTGGAGTTTTGACCCCCTACTTTGATAAAAATTTTCAACAGTTGAAAATTTCATGCCTGATACAACATTAGTTGTAGATTAGATTTTCACACCAATAATACGTTAGAATTGTTCTCATTGTTCTGTTTGATTTTCAGACCAGTATGTTTTAAACAAACAGTCCATATGTTCCTACTTCATGTTAAACTGTTGGACTGAAATAGCCACACATTTTATCTTTATGGGGGATGTCAGATTGGAAATATTCAAAAGTTTGAGAGCTTGGAGTACCAGTTGTAAAAGAGGGACGTACAAAAGAAATTTTGTGAACTTAGTACTGTGGTCTGGTTGTCTTGTTTAAAAAGGGTAAGGGTTGGATATTTTATCAGTTGTGTGCATTTATAAATTTCAAGATAAAGAGCCCTGCTCATCTGAGAACCTCCGGGTATGTCCATGTTTAGAACTATTTGTCTTAAGTGATTTTGTCAATGTACTGACTGGTGTAGTCATCAGAGTCCCAGTCTTCTCGGTCTTTACAGTCTGGTGAGCTACTCCACAGTCATTGACTGTCTTGTTATGAACTATTTGTGATGACCAGTCGGTTTAATAGTTTATGAAATATTAACACCTTCGACCATATACATGATATCTGATTTTATAATTCAAATATTTGCCACCAGATTATTGAAGGTTGAAGGTATGGGTTAAACATCTCCCAATCGTGATTGGCCTCTCATTATTTAGATGATTGCGGACAATTAACACGCGCAATAATGACACATTGAGACAATACACGGGAAACTGCCTATCAATTCATAATGTCTCTAAAATTTTCTGATATTTGCAAATAAAAATTATAGAAAAATTGTAAATAAGTAAAAATAATTTTATATCTTGCATACCGACTCCGTCCCCTTTGGGTATATATGTGGCTATCACGTTGCTATATATGGAGGAAATCGCGAGTTTCACTCTATGTGGTGAATGGTATGTTGCTATTCATTTATACAGGTGAAAACATATACAATATACATATAAAAAGATGAATACTTGTTTGTAATAATTAGCATGTTATGTTCGTTTACTCAGCTTTTCATTATATCAGTAAGAACCCAGAAAGCCAAGGTCCTATCTACCCAATGATAAACATGTGAATCAATTATAATTATTGAGAAATAGCATGGCATTTTTCACCGTTCCGGTGGTAATTGCCCCTGATCTAATAATACTCCTTATATAGAACCGGATTTCAATGTTTGCATTGCATATGACTAAGCTGCCTGGCACAAAGGTAAATGAACTGTTCGGAAAATTTCTAGAAAAACAGCGCCAATGAACGTAATTGGGACACGTTATTAAACCCGGAATTTGTCAACATTACCCGTAAAACATTAACCGAAATGTCTGGTTAGACCAATTCTTCTCGGTCCACAACAGCTTGGGATGTCGGTTGGATTGATGCACCGTTGGACCGAGAAGACTTGGTCTAATGTAAACTAATGGCAATAACACGATTGAGGAAATGTTCTGAGAACTTAGGTGGGCCTCCGTGGTTGTTTACTATAAAGTATCAAGCAAGCTGCTTTGATCGTTTACCTTGTCAAAAACTATGATGGTTGCCCAAGGGTTAATGACTGATCGAAATTCTCATGGCAATGAACCAAACAGCAATTCTCTTATCAGCAAAGCAGTTCTCCGGTGCGACTGGTGGAGTTGTACCCAACAATATATAGAATTTTTTTTCATACACGGGTGTTATTCTAATATGTTCATTAACTATAATGAGGGCGTCGTTAGAACACGCTTTGCCAACGTTTCTTGCGAAGTTATTCAATCAGATGCTCCGCTGGATTCGAATATAGCCAAGTGTATACAATACGCCTTGTGTAACGTTGATACACTTTTTAAAAGTTACTCACTACTGAGGTATATCGTTATAGAGCTTCTCAAACGAGTGAGTTTATTTCTCAGCGAAACAGACTCAGTTTTATAAACTTTAATTAAGCAGTTATGATGATGATAATATAATGAGAAGTTTTCTGACGATTAGAAGTACATTACGTACTTGCTATTTTACAGGGGCGTTTCGACTATATGACCTCGACTCAGACGGTTACATAACGAGGGAGGAGTTACTCGATATAGTTGATGCCATATACAAGATGGTGGTATGTATACTCAGCTCATAAAATTTGTAATGACACGGCTACCATTACGTGACACACAAATGTACCAATAAAAATACCACAATATAAGCTTTAGCACTAAAATACCCCAACATATTATGTCTTAGCACAAAATTTACACCAATATAAGTCTTAGGACTAAAAGTACCCCAATATAAGTCTTAACACTAAATGTACCCCAATATAAGTATTAGCACCAAACGTATCCCAATGTAAGTCGTAGCGCTAAAAGTACCCCAATATAAGCCTTAGCACTAAAGTACCCCAATATAAGTTGTAGCACTAAATGTACCTCAATATTAGTCTTAGCACTAAAAGTCCCCAATATAAGCCTTAGCACTGTAGTACCACAATATAAGTTGTAGCACTAAATGTACCCCAATGTAATTTTTAGCACTAAAAGTACCACCAATATAAGTCTTAACACTAAAAGTACCCCAATGTAAGTTTTAGCACTAAAAGTACCCCAATATAAGTTTAACACTAAAATATCCAATATATATCTTAGCACTAAATGTACCCCAATAGTATAGCCTTAGCAATAAACTACCCCAATTAAGACTTAGCAGTAGAAGTACCCCAGTGTAAGTCTTATAACTAAAAGTACCCCAATGCAAGCCTTTGCAATGAAGTGCTACTATATACGTTTTAGCACTAAATGTACACCAAGTTTAGTCTTAGCACTAAAAATACCCCAATATAAGTCTTAGCACTAAAAGTACCCCAATGTAAGTTTTAGCACTAAAAGTACCGGCAATATAAAGTTTAACACTAAAATATCCAATATATATCTTAGCACTAAATGTACCCCATAGTATAGCCTTAGCAATAAAACTACCCCAATTAAGACTTAGCACTAAAAGTATCCCGATGTAAGTCTTAGCACTAACGTACCCCAGTGTAAGTCTTATAACTAAAAGTACCCCAATACAAGCCTTTGCAATGAAGTACCACTATATACGTTTTAGCACTAAATGTACCCCAAGTTTAGTCTTAGCACTAAAAATACCCCAATATAAGTCTTAGCACTTAAGTATCACAATGTAAGTCTTACACATGTATTTAGTCAGTCTCTTTAAAAAGCCGACGAAAATTTTACAATATTTACGTCTCTGGATATCTCATTCATAATCAGTTACCGAATTGATGGGATTCCCTCCATTTCATTGGAGAGTAGCGAAGCACGCGCATGGTTTCATTGGTTTATGGCATAACTGATCACTTCACAGATCAGAGGTCAATGACGCATTGTCAAACTCAACTATTGTTGGAAACCTGAATACAGGCGATATATCCATAACTAATTTTACTCATCGCAAAATAGATGACATCATCTTCGAGTTTTTATCAGTCAATGATATTCGTGACTGATTATTCTTTCGCATCTTGTTGTATTTATAAATATTTCTAAATACTACGATTCTCACAAATATTTACTGCGCAGGAATGCACTCCATATTTGAAAATGGTTTATTACGTCATGTTGGGAATGACGCGTCGTTGAAGAAATGAAATTTAGTGGACACAATCTAGAGATGTATATCCGTATATTCGTGATCCCTGTTGTCAGGATCGTCGTGAACACAACAAAGGACTTATTCTCTCTATGAATCAATAAAAAGTCCATTCATGAGTTCACTCGGAATGTGTCAATTTGAATAGAAATTCTCAAGTACTAATTCGGGTTCGTTGAAATTATTCCAAATAAATACTCTCGCCGTATAACATCAGCAGTTATAAAGTGACTATATGGTTCTCTGAGAAATAATTCACAACAAATGTATCCTAAGATTTCAGTGGAACAATTTGTTTAAATAGTAACACTGTATATAGTCACTATCCGTTCGTATTGATTTTCGAGTTTCACTACTACAACTGAGCAGTTGAAAACTAAAGGGACGTGTAACGCGAACTCCGAGAATAATTGTATATTGGATTATTTTACTATTGTATAACACATTGTACTGATTCATTTGACTTCAGGGCAACATGGTGAAATTGCCAGAAGAAGAAAATACCCCAGAAAAACGTGTTAAGAAGATATTCGACATAATGGACAAGGTATAGCTGTATATGATACTTGGAAAGTTAATAGCGCACGTTGAATGAGCCAATACGACGAGTCGGTTGACTTGCATGGTGCCACTTCGCACTTCAATCATCGACAAATTGTATACTGCGAAATGCGTCACGGGGAAAATCACCCATTTCTGGTGGCTATATTATGCTTTAGTGGTGAAAATTCATTGTCATGTACCCAATTAAGAATGGATATTTTATTTGATAAGAATTAATTTGTCCAATAATCACAATGAAACAATAAATAACTACGCATTTTGATGACAAACAGTGACATGTATTGTACTGGAGCGGCCATGTTTGACCATACCGGTATATAGTTGGTCGTCTTTTTGTTGCCCCAATGATGATGAATAGAACTCACAAGTTGGCGGAATGAGTATCTAAAGACGTATATCCATTCAGTCTATATACCTACTTTTCAGTGTGTGTGAGGGTGTGTGTGTGAGGGGGTGTGTGTGGGTGTGTGTGTGTATAGCACAATCATTGTTCGTTTTACTTATACGTTCTATTTATGGTTAATCTCCTGTGAAATGACTGATTAAATTATAAGATATAACTCTTATCTCGATCGAGTAAGTATATACGCGCGTTATAGGATTTGTCTTCAAACTTTTCGGTTACAACTGCATAATCTTAATCGAAACAAGGTGTATTTCTTAATCTCATATATATTTTGAAGACCTCTGTCTGTATGTTTGTATGTTTGTCTGTATGTTTGTCTGTCATTTATACAAATCTACGATTCTCGACCGATCGGGACGAAACTTGGTACTTGTGTGTAGTTTGACCAGGCGGTGGACGTTGTCGTATTGGCGAGCCCGAGACGAGATCTCGGAAACTGGTGGAGCTATATCGACTTGAAATTTGCTATGTGAATGTATCTTGCCCGGATAGGAATTTTATCGGATCGCCGAGCCCGTGCGACGCCAGCTTCGCGCATGCGCAGACGAGATATCGGAAACGGGTGGAGCTATCGACTTGAAATTTGCTATGTGAATGTATCTTGCCCCGGATACGAATTTGATCGGGTCACCGAGCCCGTGCGACGCCAGCTTCGCGTATGCGCAGACGAGATATCTGGCGAGCCCGTGCGGCGCCCGCTTCGCGCATGCGCAGACGAGATATCGGAAACGGGTGGAGCTATCGACTTGAAATTTGCTATGTGAATGTATCTTGCCCCGGATACGAATTTTATCGGATCGCCGAGTCCGTGCGACGCCAGCTTCGAGCATGCGCAAACGAGATCTCTGGCGAGTACGTGCGGCGCCCGCTTCGCGCATGCGCAGACGAGATCTCGGAAACGGGTGGAGCTATCGACTTGAAATTTGCTATGTGAATGTATCTTGCCCCGGATACGAATTTTATCGGGTCGCCGAGCCCGTGCGACGCCAGCTTCGCACATGCGCAGACGAGATCTCGGAAACGGGTGGAGCTATCGACTTGAAATTTGGTATGTGAATGTATCTTGCCCCGGAAACGAATTTTATCGGGTCGCCGAGCCCGTGCGACGCCAGCTTCGCGCATGCGCAGACCAGATCTCGGAAACGGGTAGAGCTATCGACTTGAAATTTGGTATGTGAATGTATCTTGCCCCGGATACGAATTTTATCGGGTCGCCGAGCCCGTGCGACGCCAGCTTCGCGCATGCGCAGACCAGATATCGGAAACGGGTAGAGCTGTCGACTTGAAATTTGGTTTTTGAATAGCCCGGACAACGTCGGGCTCATCGGCTAGTGAGATATATATAGTGTATTTGGGATGCGTGAGTGAGGGTGTTTTTGTCGCTATGATCTCGTTTAAAGGATAGCAATATATTAGTATAAAACACAAGTAACCCCGTTAAGATGTGTACGAATCGCAATGCTTGTTACTTCTGTGAGAGCGCCTCAAAAATTCAGATAAAGAACTAAATCGATAGTGTGCCTTATAGACATGCATGATACCTTAACATCGACCTTAAAATCGCAGCAACAATTAAGTCTCACGCGAAACTTTATGTGAAGGACCCTAAGTTGGTATCTTATGTAACATTATTATATAGGACTGCATGTTGAATGGCACCTTATTGAACGTGTTGGTGTCATGTTTCATATCATAACGATATAATTTGTTTACACGCGGTGTGCATATATAGGACAATATATAGTAACATCATCGCGTTATTTTATACCTTATAAGGTTATTTCTACCTTTGTTCACACGCGTTGTGAATATAGGACAATAGTAACACCATCGCGTTATTTTATACCTTTCAGAACAGGGATGACAAACTCTCATTCGATGAATTCCTAGAAGGTTCGCGGAAGGATCCAACGATAATACAAGCACTGACATTATACGACATCGGCCACACGTGATCAAGGAATGTGAAAAGTTCAAGACGTTGTGTGACGACAGTGTATGACGCGCACAGTGTTGCAGATGGAACTCGTGTAACTAGAGTTCCCCTTGCACTTAATTGGGCCTATCTGCGTGATGTGATCATCATGTCATTCTAACGTTATGGCCGTGCTGCGCGGTCTTATGTGTACATATATCTTCGTGAATGACCACCTCAAGATCATTGGTGTGTTTTTTAAACTGATGAACTTCACATTAAGTTGTCATCCTACACCATACAGGCAGGCCTACATTTTTTAAGTCGGATAAATCGAACAGTATACGACGGAATAACGCGATGGGTTCAGAAGAAAAAAAATAGAGTCCGATGTATACACCGAAAATGCCACGGAGAGGAGCTGTAAATTACAGAACAGAGCTGTAAATTACAGAACAATATGATTGTTAGAATCCCATCCTTGAGCGTTCACGAACGGTCGACGGACGTAACGTACGAACGGTGGATGGGCGTGGCTTGCATTCAACAATTCGAACACCGAGTATAGACAAATTAAGAACAGATCAGGAACACCATGACGTCATGTAGGCGGAATGGAGGAGAGCGAGAATTCCAACCCGCCGATATAATTATGTCGCGATGTTTGCGGACCTGTTCTCGGTTCTGAGCCGAATATAGTGCGTTGGTTGATCTCAGATTCCCTCAGTTCGCGAGTACCAATAACTGGATTAATAATTAATATAATAACTGGAGTAATATACCTTCGAGTTATGTTGTGTAATGCTCCTCTTCTATGTGTCAACTTATATAATTGTCGGAAACCTTGTATATTCTATTGTGTGTGACTATTTGAAAGTCGTTCAGATTCGAAGAATGATTTCTGTATGTTGTGTTTTACTTTCCATTAACCATTTGAACCCTGGTTCCCCACAACGATTGACACCATGACTCTGGGCTCACAGTGTTATTTTTGATTTATTGTAGACTTTGTTTAGGCGCAATGTCTGGGTTCTGTTTTAAGTGGTGCCACATATCTTAAACTGTACATATATATGCCCCATGGACCACTGAGTATTTTAAGACCGGGATACATTGCCACACGATCACTTCCTGGCAACGGTTGCTATGCAACTACCCGAAATTGAATGTAAAATGCAATTATAGCTTTTATCGACGTATTTCAGCCCTAGGAAATGGCGTTTTCGATGCAGCCTATGCCCCATTGTGAAATTTGTTATATATATCTGGCCGGATGAGTGAACCTAACTTTTGTTTAAGGGTAGCAACGGTTGCTAACCCCAAATGATCCAATGACACCATTGCCCTGAGCATTCAATCGTATTATGGACCATTTTAGACATATCCTAGGCGCATGTTACGTTTTTCCGAAATCACGTGACGAGCGTTTTGGTTGGTCTCGTCGACATTCAAATGCCAGAGTCCCATACTTTAGGGAATTTAGTTTCAGGGTGTCAGGCGACCTTGCTTTACTAAAAATTCCAATGTGATTTCAGAAGACAGCAGCGAGACACTCATTGAATAATTACATAAAACCCACAGTGGCTAAACCGTACAAACATAATCGGAAGATGCTTTCGCCAAGACGAAAAGTTCTATTTTTAGAACATAAATGCTACCGAAGAATCAAAACAACACCATAAAAACAAGTTTTCAGACCGGATAGACGGTTTCCCCACAGCAATAAACGTAAGTATTAATTGTAATTGTACATACCCATTTGCCGATCGCAAGCGGTCTCCATTTGAGCGAAGGACTCGTTTTTATAAATAAAAACGGCCTTTGATCACTTCAGAAAATAATTTTCTCGCAAGAATTCCCTCTTCAAATGTCATTTTAGCACATATACAGCATCTGTCGGAAATCCCACTATATTGCAACGGAAAGGCCGTTATGTGTACAACATATATTGACATTAATTGGCTCGATTGTATTCACAATATGAAAGTAGAGACTATATATTTGGACACCTGACTCGCCAGTCTCTGTACGCCTAGTTGTTTAAGTTGCGCATGCTGATAACCAGTTGTCAAAAATCTGTACGTCAAGTTGTGATGATGGGATTTGTGTGTAAAGAAGAAACCATGAATTATGTTTCCATATTAGACATGTTCCGCCTCCCGATGGTCATTATTAACATTCAATCATACGACGAAGGCACTGTTTCGTTCCACATCCGTTTTCCGATTTCTCGACCAAATTTGTTTTTATATATTCAAGCACCGAAACGTAACTATGCTTATCGGTAGATACCGTGCTGAAATCTTTAAGTGTACTTGAAATCTATTTATAATGTATTATGACATTGAATTACTTTATGTAGTTCATCGAAAAGCATGATACGTAATTGAATACTTCTGATCTACATGTATGTATACATATTGCTTCTCAAGTTTTCCGGTGACGCAAGAGATGAAGCATTTCAAATAAAATTAAGTAAACATAATATAATAATGTAGAATTAAACTTTTTGAAAAACATAAAACCTTGAAAAGTCTTGAATGTTCGTCATCAGAACTTGGAGTGATTTGTTGATTTAAGCGACAGGAAACTGAAATATGCATGTACAACCAAAATCGACATACCATAACATCTCTCTTAACGGGGTACTTCCGTACAGAGCACACCTTTTCAGATTGGTGGGATATATCGGAAAAAATCGAGATGGTGCGTTGTATCACACTCCCGATAGCTGTTATTTCCATTGCCATGTAATGTTTTTCCAAATCCATGTTTAAAGATAAATTATGACAAATAGACCAATTTGAAATGTCAAGGCTTAAGACACTGGATCAAATAAATCGTTATTAATCAAGAGCAGGGGTCCCATGCATTTAATTTAATTTAATTCAATTCAATCGGACATTTCCTTATTTTGAACCACAATTTTTAGTTCTGTCTTAATATAATTTGGAGAGTTTTTGATGTTATATTGTATATCTAGTCCAGCAATAATTTATTCTCAAATGATGAATTAGTACTATCAAAACTAGCTCCGATGTAATACTTTCGACGTATGTGAGTAGGGTTAATCTTAGCTGAGAGTTCAATGTCCTGATCTGATGTGGGAACAACAACTCTGAGGTGAATGGTCTAGGTCACTGACTTTAGAGTTCACCGCTTTTGTCAAAACAGGTTACTGAATTTCCACCGTTTTGATGGGGCGCGGCGCACACGTGTTCCAATCAAATCACGACATCTGGGGTCAGGGCGTTTTCCTCTCAGAGCATATATACCAGACAGAGCCAAGCTCTCGGGCTGACTCTTGTTTCTGAACGCACACTTGATACTAACGTGCAGCGTGAGAAGATGTGGTTGTATTATTCTCCGTGGCCGCCTGATGTGACTTTGTAAATATTTGTAATAATAAATTTCATCAACGTGTTCTAAGAATTGCCAACTTAATGCTAAGAACCTGGGACCAGCCCGAGAGTGGTACACCGACGGTCCGACCTCAATTCATTTCAGAAACACGGAACGAAAGACACCCGCATCCAATGCGGATTACGTTCCGATTGCAAAACTACTATCATTCCCTATTTATCCGTGTCAAACAAACCCATCGATAACATATTAGAAATAATAGCACGAAAATCTGACTTAATCCAGCTAACGGTAATATGCTTTCAAACACAAGGATGTTATAAATAAAACTCCACTGTAAAGTCAGATAAACGCACGCATGATTACAATAAAATTACCAATCTGTATCGTTACTGCGAAAACAGAAAAAGGTATTCTCGTCTCAGGTTCAAGTCTCGGTTTATACAAAAATCTCAGACCAGGGGGGTACTAGGTCTCAGTTGTAGACTATTACCTATAACACACATAATTATCGATTATATTACATTTTGTCCAGTTCATATATAATTATAATCTTTCTTCTACACGGCATATCAATAAAACACAATTCCTATTTGGTTAACATAAAGATAAATGCTTCCAAAAAATACATATGTTTCTGTTACCAGAACTTGTACGTTACCACGTGGTTCGAATTATAAACAGACTGACACAGGCTTGAATGACAATAAGAAGGCAAACCATGGTTTACGTAAACCTGAGTTTCAAAAAGACGAGAATACGGACCAGTGCTGACCAATAATCCCAGCTTACTCGCCTCGAAGCTGGGTAACACCACAGGTACATGTAACAAATATTTTATTACTTACTATAAAAAAAGAAAGGTATGCCATTCTGGCGACCAAATTTAAATTTGGTTTGCCGCCTTGGCCGGCGGGGGTTAATCTGCACCGATTTAATTCGGGTAAACGGCTAAATATACAATAACTTACGTATACATGCAGTACAATATGCGATTACCACTGCATATGTTGCTTATTTCCTTATTCCAATCAAAAGTGTATGTATTTGATATCTTAGATGATTTTATATAAGTGACAAGTCAATATTTTGTCCGTATATTCACAGTGAATTGTAGCTGGCCGCTGATTGGTTGAAATAAAAAAATACCTCTTTATTTTTTTTCCGTATGTCACATGACTTTTGTTGATACACAAAACGACATGCTGTCAAATATGGACGCTCGAAGTTGCAACCAGGAAGTAAGTTCAAATTTCCCGCAAATAATCCAGAAATAGCTCGGCCAATCGGTGAACATCAATAATTCACTGCGGGTTCAAGATGAAATACGGATGGATTCCCGATCAAGGTGCAATGTTTTATCGTTGTAAACAGTTAGTAATACCAAATATTGTAAAATTCAAGCAGAGAGGGCACAAGGTAGCACATTTCGTATACTAATGTGTTTTTTAACGTAAGTCATAAAACATTTTGCCATTTACCCGAACAAAATCGGTGCACATTAACTCCTACACGGCCGAATCAACAATGGCTGCTCAATCTTGCCACCAGATTGTCAGGCCTTCTATGTATATAGTATATATATAAAAAAAAATTCACAAGCGCCTGTGGGTAACACATGGCGATCACCGTGCTTTCGGCCTGGTCTAGACTATAGTTTACATGAAACCCTGGTCTAGACCAGGGACCAGAATTCGGCCGAATATGTCTTATCCACACATATCTTAGCCAAGTTTACTTCTGTGGACATATGTGGTTTTATTGGAGAAACTGTGTCTAAAATGTGGGCATATATATGGTCCTGTATCCAGGATATGTGATGTGCGAGCGCTATCTACCCCCTCCATTGTTTGTAGTTTTCAATATGAATCTAAATCGAACTACCAATGGGCAGGGTGGGGTTGGGGATAATTTTCTCCTATCGTTTGTCTGTGAGTCTCTGTCGGAAAGTCCAACACAAGAGGTGCAACTCGAAGCTGGTACTTGTAGGACACTTCGGGACTAGCCATTCAATATTCATGTAGAGATACCCAATGAGGCACTCGCAGTCACGACCCCTTCATCACATCACCGTAAATATAAGGCGATGGTGCACATACGACCTGCCTGTAGTTTTTATATTAGTAAATTCCCACGCATACGCAATTTCATCACAAGTCAAGTTCAATGTTTATTCACTCAAATCACAGTAAGTGACACAAGAGACATATTTATAATTATACAGTTCATGGTATGTCATTGGTGCAATATTCAAAGTAGACAACAACAGAAATAGGTATGATAATAACGTATTCTATACGCACATAATGTGCGAATGGGATGGTGGGGTTGATAAGGTCAGCGGTGATCCAAAATAGTTTCGAAGATTTTTTGATGAATCCGCATAGCTTGTGGAAGCATACATTGTTTTTTGGGTTCATTATATTTCTGAAATTATGGACATTTTTTTGTTCTGTCAAATTTAAGGGTAAAAATCGTCTTCGGAGTGAGTTCAATTTGTTACAGTCCATTATGTAGTGATATTCATTCCCTATTTCGCTCTTATCACACAGCGTGCACTTTCTCAATTGGTAATCAATATTGTACCATGATCCAGTTTCTACTGGGAGGTGATGATTTGAACATCTGAATTTATCTTAAATAACTGCTTGTTTTTGGTGGAGTTCGGATAAATATTTTTCTTGTGTGAATTTATATTTTATGATTCGATAATTTCGACACTTATTCATAGAGTTAATCTCGTTTCTCCACTGGTTTTGAAATTTATTTTCCAGAGTTTGTCGTGTGATATTTTTAACCGACTTAGGGTCAATTTCGTGTATAAACTGGTTTGTCCAGATGTCAGGCAGTTCTAATTCTCATAGTGACGCCTGGATGTAATCGATCCAGGGATGAGTGTATGCTCCAGATTTTTGGAGCAAATAATTATACAGCAGTTTGTTAATTTTTTGTTTGTCTGACATAACCACATTAGCCCAGTATGTTAACATTCTACAATTTATATCAACAATTAAAGGATATACTCCTGTTTCTCCGTATACCATCATACTTGGTGTGCTTGGTTTTAACCCTAAAACTTATTTGAAAATTTTTAATTGGATCTTTTCTAAATCTGCGACGTGCTGATAACCCCAGACTTCACATCCATATAATAGTATTGGTTTTACAGTCTTAGAAAAAAGTTCTATTTGGATGTCTATCGATAAATTTAGTTCTTTCGCCTTATGTAGTAGGCCAAACATGGCCCGATTGCCTATTGCTATATTTTGCTTCACGGCTTTTGAGAAAGAACCATTCCTAGTAAAAATAATACCCAGATATGTGAATTGAGGAACAATTTGTAAAAGTTTGCCATTGAAAAATATTCGTGATTTTGGGATTCTTTTACAGCCAAATACCATTAATTTTGTTTTGTCAACATTGACGGTGAGCTTCCAAAGCTCACAGTATTCGGAGAATTCTTTCAGGGCTATACGCATGTCCTTGGCTGTCTCCGCAAAAAATACTGTGTCATCTGCGTACAATAGTACTAACAACTTGATATACATTCCAACTTCTGTTAATGTGTCACTCTCAATTAATTTCAGAGTTGGAACTCTATTGGACAATAAAAAACTTTCAAGGTCGTTTAGGTAGAGTGAGAATAAGAAAGAAGATAAATTTACTCCTTGCAAAACACCAGAATAGCTTTGATAACTATTTGAGAGACATTCACCGATTTTAACCTTAGATTTTACTTCGTTATACATGTTTTTAATAAGTTTAAAGCACTTTCCATTAATACCTGCAGTAATCATTTTTTGCCACAAACCGTTCCCCCAAACGGTGTCAAAGGCCTGTTTGAAGTCAACAAATGTGCAAAACAGCTTTACATTGGCTTCTTTGTAGATACTAGTTATGAAATGCAATGCTAATATATGATCCGTAGTGGAGAAGCCTTTTCTAAAACCTGCTTGATTGATGTCGATAAGATCAATAGATTCTGAATATTCAGTTAATCGTGCATTAATTATTTTGGTAAATAATTTTCACAGACAGCCAAGGATTGTAATAGGTCTATGATTTTCTGGTAACGTATTGTCACCTTTATTTTTATAAATTGGTATAACTATTCCTGTCAACCACTCATCTGGAAATATGCCTGTGTTAAAAATCAAATTAAACCATTCGGTATACAATGGTAACATAAGAATATCAGAAAACATAGGATCAAAATCATGTACTCGTAAATTCGTACATAATTTCATAAAATGCTCAGTAGATAAGAAATAATAAATTAAACTAGTGTTCTTGCTAGTTAGCCTGCCGACGTGCTTATCAGAGCCAATTCTGTCGTTTAAAATACACATATCCATATTTCTACAAAATTGAATTAATCGTCGCCCGTAGCTATTCACTGTATTATCAGATGAAGCTCTGCGTTCGCACTTAAAGTGCGTGACATGTGGGGTAACTCTATATATATCATGGAGTTCTACAAATGAATCGTTATCGTTTACATGTTTATTTCAAGATCAGTTGTTTCGTCAAGTTGACCGCATCTAGCATTCAAGTTTCCCATAAGACATATATTCTTATATCGTTTAGAAAGTTCTAGCTTGGTACTTTCCAATTCTGAAAACATTTCTAAGGAAGAGAATCCGCTACTTTCTGGAGGAATATATGTGATGTCAAAAACGATATCATCTGGGCAATGGGATACATGTTTGCTTAATTAAATCCAAATAGTATGCTTTGAATCTTGTTCAATGATAACAATTCCCGGAGCTAATTCTGTTTTGTATAAAACACAGATTCCTCCAGATTTTGTCTGAGAGAGCGATCTACGATTACAAAAGATATATTCGTAACCCGGTATGTATATTTTATCTGTGTCATCTGTCTTAGTTTCGGATAGACCTACAATATCATACATATTAATAAAATTACAAAAATCTGGAGAACGTAATCGTGCTAACAAGCCGCATACATTCAAACACAATACTTTTAACTTAGATTTTGTCTGAGTACGAGGAGGTGATGCGTTGATATCTACATGAATTTCAACTGGGTGATCACCGCCGAGTCCCTATGTATTCTTCGGGGTCGAAGACATTCGTAGTCTCTTTCCAGGTTGCTTTGCTGGTGGCGTCACGTAATCGCGCATGCTGAGGTTAAGCGGATCGACGTCTTGCTGTTGATTTTTTGATCGCACATCGGCATTTGGTGCCAAAACATGCGCACTTTGTGTTTGCGATCTTCGCTGCTGACCCGTGAACTGTGTGGCGTATCGGCAATCTCGAAGTCGCTGATTGTAAACAGCTTGCCGTCAATATACAGCCTGTCTTTGACAAGCTTCACTCGGTGGTTCATTTTCCTGGCTTTGTTAGCATAGGGATAGAGCTTTTTTCTTCTAGCTTCAATGTCACCAGGGAAGTGTTCGCGGATGTGACTTCCTTTTAACCTGCCACTACAACTATAAATGAAATCACGGTCTTTGTAGAAACTAAACTTGGCAATGATGGTTCTGTTGCGACCGTGCGTAAACTGGCCGATGCGGTGCACACGTTCAAATCCAATGACACCTGGGTTTATGTGGAGCCTCTCTGCGAAAAACTTACAGAATATAACATACAGCCCCCACCCCCAAATGCAGTGTTGTTACTTGCGTAGTATAATAAAAGCCGCTAAATGTTAATACGAATACCTTGTTTTATTCAGACAGAGTCTATAAGTTTAATGGCGTGACATTTTGAAGATAGAGTTATGTTTAAATGGGTTGAAAGGAACATATCATTACTGTATGATTCCAGTACAACGTCGCAACTGGCGAGTGTCGTCGTATACAACTAGGCGTACATAGACCGACGAATGGGGTGTCCAAATACATAGTCTCTACTTTCAGATTGTGAATAAACCCGAGCCAAAGTAATGTCAATATATGTTGCACACATAACGGCCTTTCCGTTGCGATATAGTGGGATTTCCGATAGATGCTGTATATGTATTAAAATGACAGTTGAAGAGGGAATATTTGCGAGAAAATTATTTTCTTAAGTGATCAAATGCCGTTTTTATCTATAAAAAAAGAGTCCTTCGCTCAACTGGAGCCCCCTTTCGATCGGCAAATAGGTATGTACAATTTATACTTACGTTTATTGCTGTGGGGAAACCGTCTATCCGGTCTGAAAACTTGTTTTATTGTGTTGCTTTGATTCTTCAGTAGTATTTATGTTCTAAAAATAGAATTTTTCGTCTTGGCGAAAGCAACTTCCGATTATATGATTGTATGGTTTAGCCACTGTGAAACCGATTGCCGAATTACGCCCGGACACTCAGTTTGACAGAGTTGGATTCGAACATCGCTGTTGTTCGATCTCTCGATTATCTCACATCAAAGGAATTTTCGATAGAGGGAAAGCAACTCTACTTAATCAGCAGCTATTTGGTTGATTGACGGGATTACTTCGTCGGTTCAGCAACTATGCCATATTGGACGTTTCGGTATCTCTTTCTCTCTTTTTATATATCTCCACTATCCCTCTTCCCTCTCAATAACATGTTTGGGACAGTTGTGAAAAGCAATGAATGATACACGGCTTATATCCATTTTGTCAAACATCGGAACACGAGCATTCAAAAACATCGCTGGGAATTGGGATAAAACCAGGGGCCGTTTCACCAGCTGGGGTTATATATATTCCATGTAGTTTATTCGAGGCGACGCTCAATGCGATCCTCTCGGTGGACGTCGATGTGAAGACATCGCCGCGCGGTATAGGATCATCCAATCAAGGTGATTGGGGGACAATAATATCGATTGACCACCGGTTACATACATAACATATGCAGCGTTGGCTGAGTGACAGTACTTACATGTTTGGTTCAGTTCAATCATGAGTAACCGATGTAAAGGATGGGGGGCACAACCGGTGAACGCATCACTTTTTGAGTATATATTGCGTTGAAACATCAACACCATAGAAAATAAAGAGACCGGGAACCATCCACCAGTGCCGCAAAGTAATTTCTTCGGAAATGGTAGGGAGTTGATCATTCCTTGGATTGTGCTTAAATATAGCTTATATGGCGTGCAACAAACATCCACTCATCATATTCTTCTCAGGGACGTGGTGGCAGGATTTTTGTTTGGGTGGGGGTGGGTGGGTGTATCACACCCCCTCCAACTTTTGTCAAATGTTATTTGATTCGAGTCGAGGAACCCACCCATCAATGCTCAGAGTGATTAGATATCGATGTTTGAAATTTGTTGTTTCTATTGTTTGTGGACCACATCTTTCCAGGACCACGTGCTAAAACGGACAAATTGCGTTGTAAGATGGATAAGTCTAAAATCAAGTGGTTATTAATGTTAATCGATATCTAATAACTGAGCTTTGATGGGTGGGTTCCTCGACTCGAATCAAATATTTTTTACCCCCGAAGCCAAAGAAATAGTAAACTAGGAGCGTCTGATCGGATTGAGTACCTTTAACCGTTAACACTAAAGCGAAGAGAACTGTGCGTTCAGCCGCTACCAAATAAACTACCTGGTTTATAAAATAAACCCACTTGGTGAATAGGGCCTCAGAAGTTATGCTGCAGATAATTCCATGGTGAAATTAAAGCACCGATGCATGTGAATCATGAGAATGTTTTCACCCGATACACCCGGTCTTGTTGTGTGCGCAGATAACGTCCAATCATCGTCCTCTGGCGTTCTGGTGGCATGCTCTTGTTATTTCTCCTAACGCCGACCTTCTGCATTGTGGTGTTCATCCGACGAATAAGCTCGGTTTGTGGGTTAACGTTGTCGTCTATATATCGAAGGAGGTTCTCTATCATCTCAGGGTGTGATATGGAGAAGAAGCGCCGTTTTCCTATTTCACACAACAAATCGACGAAACCTCGAAAGCACAGACCTGTAAAAATTATGCGCCAAATTTACAGCCAGAACGGTGGGAGTAACAAATTAGCAGGAATGTATGCCGGGTGCGAGGTCGAAAAGAATGATCAAAATGACATGAGTTGATGCTATGGACTGGTTGACATAGTTATATAGGAATACCCATATGAAAAAGTACGTTTGTACTATATACCCTCATATTCTATAGGTATACCCTGGTGTACATGGGTACTTATCCTAGTTCGCCAGTATCCTATCCACGTACCGAGCATGCTATACCAGAGTATATTGTGGGTATACCCAATACATACATTTTTGTTCACAGGACATGAGTTTTATCCATTGTATGCAACAATTTCTTGCATTTTACCTTTTTGGAACCATCTGTTTTCATTACGGTCTCATAAATTTACTCTCAGAAAACCTTTGAGTAAATAATAGCATGCTGTATATAGTTTTGAAATTATTGTATCATCTGATTCACGCCCACTGATCTGAGCCTTATACTGTTTGCAGATATTATAGTTAATCATTGTTCAAATGTATCAGCTCCATAGCATAGGAGTCGTATACCAATTAACGCGGAAATTAGGGAAATTTTGGAGGTGTGTGTCTAAATATCTGGTATAAAACATATATTTTGCAGGGTTGGGGCGAGTCCCCAAAATCGTTAGGTGCAAAAAAAAAAAAAAAAAAAAAAAAAAAAAAACGACCGGCATACCTCCCTGCAATATTTTTACTACCCTTCCCGGCCCGAGTGAATTGTTGCTTCCATATACGAATTATACAAGCACAACGATAGACTTGAGTCCGAACCTGTAGTACTTTTATATAGGTTATTTCCACTGGGCCACAAATAATATATAAAGAATAATATTATAAAAATGCATATTACGATAAATTTAACTTTTATGAACACTGGGAAGCTCAGTAAATTTTCACGATTAATCCCTGATAAAATCTGAATTGAGTTTTTCGTTTATGAAAGTGAAATTACAAGCATGTTTAAAAAAAAATTTTTTTATATATATTTCAAGTTGCTATTTGCTTGACTGTATGTTATACAAGGGGACAGTGGGCTCAACTGCGTATCTAAAGATGCCATACGATTGTTGCAGTGGTGGTCAAAAGACATATTTCAGTTTATATTAAATGCATCTCAACACGACGAAGAGAGTGACAGGGCGAATTGAAACAATTTCTACAATTTACACGAGTTAACTTACCTTGCACAACATCTTTTGGGTATACGTTATATATCTTCAGAGTTTCAGTGAACATGAAATCAAGGGTAGTGCTGTTAAGACCTTTGCGACTAAACCGACATTTCCTGTTGAGAACAAAGGTTAGAACAATATCCAATGTAAAGTTTTTGAGAATTAATGTCCATGCAAAACTAATGAATTATTGACAAAGCATGCAAATATATTATAAAGTACATATTTAATAAGTATTTCGGGAATGAGCATTTCTCTTACCGAACCATGCATGGTTAGGGGGGAATTAATAGATACCGTTGCATATATTATATATGAAGCTAATGATCAGCATCGATTAAACAGTCATTCTCATAAAGACACGTTGATTTGTGGCATACATATTCAAAATAGATTTGAACGGTTAAAATTAATTTTGATTAAGCCTGGTCGCCTCTATTATGTGCAATATGCATCATCAAACACATGTCATGCATATAGTTCAAACTGCAAATTCTTATAACCGAAATGAGCGGCAAACAATCTTGATAATCAAATTGCATGAAAACATGTCCAGATACTTACTTAACGAAAACCCTGAATCCTGATATCCCCATCTTGGTCGAACCCTTCACCCCGCAGAATTGTATAAATATATCGGCGACCTTTTCGAGACTGCGCAGGCGCCGGAAGGATAGTTCATATTCATCCGGGTATATATTTCGTAGACAGTCTTCGTCTTCCACGAGTTCATTCGTCAACAATTTCCTAGTTTTTCTTTCTGAATATCTTTTATCATTGCCTTGAACGTTACCTCCAGAATCTACCGTCACCGCCGAACCTGACACGTATTGAGTGTTCTGTTGGTGAGCAGCATCTCTTAAGCGAAGTGTTTCAGATTCGCCATTCTCGGCTGCTCTACCAAGAGGCCGAAGGGTGTTTTTCAGATGAGATTTGGTGCCTTTTCTGGGAGAATTCCGTTTTGTGAATAGCATATTTGCATTGCAAGATTCATCAGGGAACATTCCGAACACTATGCTACTACGTATTTTATCAGCTTGGGATATTTCTCCACGCAACAGAATGGCAGAATCTACACTCCTGGATACCACTGGACGTGTTTCTGTTCTTGGACGTATAACAGGATTCCTAAAACAAGAACCCAGAGAACTGCCGCTAAATACGCAAGGAAGTGACGATTTGTTTTTATCTGATTCACCCTCAACGTCTATTGATGGCAAAGAATGACGAATTGATATGGTAGTTTTTGTACTGTTCGGATATCTGCCACCACTCGGTAGAACCTTCGTGTTTTGGTCATAGTTTTGCACTACTGCTCCTCTGACCTGTTTGTTTGAATTTGAACAAGGAGATTTTAACGCTCCATTTGGGGAGTCTGAAGTCCGATTCATATGGTTGAGTTTAACACCATGGTTATTGGTCAACCTGTGATGAATAGCATCTATTCTCATGGACGCAGTAATGGTATTTCGCGAATGAGACGAAATCCCTTGAGAAATATTACTTGCACTAACGGTGCTTTGGTAAGACGTCGCTGATATGTTAAAATTGGAGTCATATGAAGTATCTTCTGCATCCCCAGAATAATCGGATGTGCTATCCGTATCCTCGTCTGAACTCTCGGATGACACATCTGTATCCTCTGTTACAACATACAAATGTGTATGTGGTATTCGCGCCATCTCTAACGCATGGTCCTTACCATCAGTCGGCTTGAGGATAACCAAGTTGGCTGGAGCGGGCTTCAGTCTGGACAACTCTCGCGACAGTCCGTGGGTCTCTGCACCGGGTTGACGCGAGTAAAACCTGCCATCATTTTCGGCGCTTTCCATGCGCATTTTTCTTTGACCTTTTCTTGACACATTTTTGTCGCTTCCATCGGTTTTAATATGACGACCGTCAACACGATCATTGCTATATTTATCCCGACTGAAAGGTCGAGTCTGAGATATTGTGTCGCGTTGTTGTGCTTTTGCCGAATCGTGATCTTTGGAAGTGGATGTAAATGATTTTTTGTGTGCTGACTCGCGACTGTCTCCCGACAATGCGTTTCTGGTGGATGTAATTGATTTCCCATGTGGTGACGCGCGACTGTCCCCCACACCTGTGCTTCTGGGAATTTTTTTGGGGTCGACAACACTTACGACCGAGTTCTGCTTCTGAGTACAATCGATTGCAGCTCGTTCTGTATCTTTATCTGGCGTTCCTTCTCCTTCGACCGCGCAAATGTTCGACCCATCAGTCGCATGTACCGGCGGTGGATTTGACCGGTTCGATCCGTTGTTTCCTTTTTCCGTCTGGTAGTCTACCTCTCCAGATATATTGCTAACAAATATTGTTTCCTCATTTTGAACGACATTCCTTTGTTCCGCAGGTGGATTACTATTTGACACAGCCAAAGGAGTTTCTTTTTCAATTCGGCTCTTTTTGCTTTGGTCGGATTTCGATTTCGCAACCGATCGACCAACTGATAACGCTTTAACCGAATTATCATCAAGTTTACGTGTATCACCTGCGCTGACCTTGCCTTCATTTTCTGCTAATCCAGATCCACACGGGACGTGACCCGGTGTTGCCTGTACATCAACATGTGGGACAGTCGCCGGTGCGGTTGTATCGTCACCTAAGGTCGTAGTATGCGTGAGGTCCTGTGGTGATAATGTCATATGTGTATATACATCAATATTTGATGGCAAATCTCCCTGTGTACCAACCTCAATCGTCGACGGTAACGTTCTCTGAGTACCGACGTCAATTTTCGGCAAAGTTGTGCTCTGTGGCGAACAATTCCTCTGTGTTCCGACATCCACCTTGATAGGGAGTGTGCCAACAATACGCGGCGTGTCCGGCTCAGTATCAGGGAAGTCACTCTGACACGCTGCGTCGACCACTTCAGGATGTCGATCAATTTGAATCTGCTCTTCTTCCGTTTGAGTTTCTAAAGCACACATATCTGGTTTAGAAGACGTTTGGTCACCGCTATCACGGAAGTTCAAGCTGCCTTTACCAGTTTTCGAGTGACAACTTACTTCCTGCAATCGCGGATTGTTGATATTGAAGTTATGTGGCGATCCTTTACTGTAAGGACCAGTCTCTCTGTGTGTTCTGTCTGTTTCTGTACTTACAACATGACTGGTGTTTTTTACTATTGACATCGACAGCGTACCGATTGCATATTCTGAATCGTTATCTTCTCCTTGGCGCGCGGGTGTGTCTAGTTGGATCATTTTTTCAGCAGCACTGCGAACAATATTATCACCCCCATCACCTTTGGGAACAATAACCGTCATTTTCTCGACTTTAGAAGGGTCATCCTCTGATATTTCGGTATCAATGTTATGCTTTGATGGACTGCACGGTCTGCTGTTGGCGACTGGGATGAACTCGACCTCTTCTCCATATACAAATCTCCGCCGCCTCCTGCAAAACGTTATAATACTCCGTCAACATTGGATATATATCAACTGTGGGTGTTGCAGCATTCTTGTTATTGTTGTAGTCGAAAATAGTTGTGGTACAACTGATTTGTAACTTATCGCCATTATATCAAGAGAAATTGCGTGAATATGTTTTAAATATAGTTTTCATCAACCGTATATGAACAGTATGTTGATTGAAATTAATATAACACTTAAAATTCGAAGAAAAATATTTCAACCAGCATAATTATGCATCCTGTAACCACGAGTATATTGACTTATATTCACAGTTGAATGATAACAAACCTTTTCATTTCTCTAGTTTTTACTGACGGGGCCATTAGTAGCAGCGTGTCTCTAATCAAGCGGTACTTGATTTCAACATCCTTTGGACTTGGTATGTGTTTATAGACACCGGGCGTGATCTCGATTTCCTCATTTATTTTCAGACTTGGACCAGCGTTCACTTCTAATAACATTGGAGTTAAATTTTTCAGTAGAATTATATCGAAGCCCAGAATCTGAAACGAAATAATAACGAACATCGTAATGACAAGTGCAAGCATGCAGATCGACATTTTCGCAAATTATACTATGTATTCTTTTTTATTTTTGCGCATATGGTGGACTTTTATTCCATATTTATCGGAAATTGTTTTAAGCTCGAGGATTATCACTAAAGGTGACGCGCATAAGGTTGGTGATCCAATATCACACTAACTTTGTGCTGTTTTTAGCCTTGTTTTTATTATTTTCGTGTAGGATGATGAAGACTATATAATATTTGAAGTCCATTTTCGGGTGGATTATCCTGACGATTTATTTGATTGTTATTACGCCACATGTGGTGTATCTAGTTTCGGTGATTTTGATATTGTGTGGTGGACTGGACGAATGTATTCTTGGAGATTATTTTTGTACCTTACTCAATCGTACCAATAGAATCACGTATATGCTGAAATTGTAAAGTTAACGGCACCGGTGTATAATATGTTTTTGAAAATATGATAAATCGTATCCATAGGGTCAGGACAGGCTGAAATTGTAAACTTAAAGTCACCGGTGTAATAATATGTTGTTGAAAATATACATAATCTGATAGCCTGAAAATAATATATCACCCATTGGGAGCCCCTGGTGTATTCTTGGATATTTTTATTTGTACCTTACTCAATCGTACCGATAGAATCACGTATATGCTTAAATTGTAAAGTTAACGTCACCGGTGTATAATATGTTTTTGAAAATGTGATAAATGGTATCGATAGAGTCAGGACAGGCTGAAATTGTAAACTTAAAGTCACTTGTTGTTGAAAATATAAATAATTTAATAGACTGAAAATAATGTGTAACCCATTTGGGAACCCCTGGTGTAGTGAAGTGAATTGTGGGTAGTTTCATTGTGATTCTCCGCCATCTTTATTTTCTGGAATTATCACCAAGATTTCTCCACTCGATTCTCTTAAAATGCACCCGAATCGGTCAAATTCTTTTGATAATTCTATCTAAATACATCTTAGCTAATATTCGGATCTGCTGTCCCGGTCGAAAATGGTTTAGTTTGACCAAAATGGCAATTGACAAAAGCCTGTTTACAAAAATGCGTCTACTCGATGACCCGTCCACGGTCCACGCTGTGGATCTAGTGTAAATTTATTATCGAAAACAAATTCAATTTCTTCCATCTGAAACATAATTACGCGCTGAACTCTGTCATTTTAAGACTATATAAGTATTACACACATACACACCAAATTTCAGCTCAAAATTTTGAAAAATGACAGTTTTAATGACATAAATCGATTTTAATGGGAAATCCTGTGTTAAATTTTATCATCGAAAAAAAATCATTTCTTCGATCTAAAAAATAATTACGTGCCGTACCCTGTCATTTTAGGAATATATGAGTATCTCACGCACACACACCAAGTGTGAGCTAAAAGTTTTGAAAAATAAGAGATTTATCGACATAAATCGATTTGTATATGGCAGATGCCAATTGCCTTGTTAAATAAATTTTAGGGCCCTGCAAATGTTTTCTGAGCTGTTCCATATTGGGCACTAGAGTCCATATTTGACCGTTATATCTGATAATTGTGCGACAGCAGAATAATGGGTAATTTATCAGGATTTTAAATGCTGAAAAAATACCCATAATTCTGCTGTGGTTAAGTGATCAATTACTTTGGGCATTACTGTAACCAATATAAGGATTTGAGGTTTAATGATAACCCAATCCTCATACAGTAATGTTCAAAGTAATGGACCACTTAACCACAGCAGAATTATTGTTAATTTTTCAGGATTTTAAATCCTGAAAAATTACCAATAATTCTGATGTGGTCAATTACTTTGGGCATTACTGTAACCAATATAAGGATGTGAGCTTTAGTGAGAACTCCATCCACTTAACTAATAAATATGTGTGAAAATTAAAACAAAACAAAATTAATTCCATGGTGGCGTCCAATATGGACTGCCTAATTCTGCTCCAAAACATGTATATTTAATATATGGATGTTTATTGGGGGAAACCGATTATTTCAATGATATTTTCATTAACTGGGATCCAAAACCCGACTTACGGGAGCGTGCTTCGCGCGCGACTGTATCTTAAGCATATGTGCATATTTAATAAGCCAACAATTGGAATCCCAACAGAGAAGATTGGCGTGGGTCCCTTGTGCGATCTGTCCATCGAAAACTATTTAGACATCTCAAGACACGTAAGACCCAATAACTTAATATACAGAATAGATACATCTATTGCCTGAGTGACTAATATTTATATTTGTTACAATGAGGTCAAATAGTTGCGAAGCCAGCACCACAATTCTTTCCCTCCATAGTAAATCTTAAAACAACTTCTAAAGAATTATTAATTTACCTTATATTTGGTATGGAGCGTCCTTGGTTTACTGGAGTTCAGATTTGTGAACATCGCGTCACCAAGTTAATTACTTGCGAAGCCACAGCCATAACTATTTCCCTCCATAGTAATTCTCAAAACAACTTCTTAAGAACAATTGACCAGGTCAGTCGCGCAATTATTGGAAGAGCCACGGTCAATCATTTTTTTAAAACCAAATGTTACATTTAAATTATTGCTTTATTTAACAAACAAACAAAATTAAATGAGAAAATTAACTTTTACTACTTGCTAAATTTTATCTTTTAATTATTTCATTTAAATTTTAGTATTTACAGTATACTAAGTCCAAGTCTTTATAATCTTTTGAGTGACCCCACAGTCGTTTACTTGCTTTGTTAGTAATAATTTGAAGGATTACTTGTTTAACGCAATTGTTATCAAAATATTTTATGTACTTTTTATAATTTCTATTTATATGTAATACTATAATCTTGGTGGCGTTACCATTTCTGACTATGGTTTTCTTGTACTCACCTGTGTACACGAAACATGACTTCCAATGGACGTGGCGGCGCTGCAGTTAACCTTCAGTTCAGGGATGATGGCTATAACCGTCTTACACACTATCTTCTCAATATCTCCCCATAAATGTGTCGTGTCTGCGCCGAGATCTTTGAGGAACGCCATTACGCTAGAAAGCTTTCTTTTGCTTCCCTCCTTCTCATTGTCACTCCGAACGAAACCAGCGCTGTGTTTGTTCAACGAATAGTTTGTCAGATGCATACACGCTTTTCTAATGTTACCCTTGTTCGGGATCTTATACTGGATAGTAGAGAACCTCACTAAGCCCTCTTTGCAGATATAGATCTCCAAAGGATCAATACTCTTAAGAACGCAATATATTCGAAAGTCGAATTTATATCCATCGATGGTGAACACGTCATCAAGGTACTCCTGGACGACATGCCTCTCTTTGCTGCCCGCGGTATAGTGTTGTGGATCGCGGATAAGATATATTCCTCGACCTTGACATCCGTTGTCCGGTTTTACTATGTACGTTTGGTTGGTTCGGTCTGACTCAGCTGCGGCATTGACGAAAAGGTCGTAATCTGAGGGTAGTATCCATGTTCTTGGATAAAATCTGTAATCGTCAGGCCAGAATGATTTCATGAGCTGCAACCATCGAAATAAAGTAGCCTTGCACAGCAGTCGCGACATTCCTGAAATCGGAAGTCACATCATTTTTTTCGATTGATCGATTGGACAAGAAGATACATTAATCTGATGCGTGTGTGTGAGAGCGACTGGAAAAGGGTGTGTATGTGTATTTATTTTTTTGGAATAAGGATTAAGAGTAGCGAACAGAACATACATTTCAAGTATCTTAATATCTTAATTTTAACAGTTTATATATTTAGTATACTAAATTTCAGGAATATACAAGCATGTATATACATACATACTTAAAAATATAACATGGCCTCGTGTTATTGTCATTTTGGCATTAAATTTAGCTAAGTGATGGCGGATACAATATTTCGTCTTGTCAAAAGTCATCTATTCCAAAATAATATACAGGTCAATTATAAGCATCTAGGGTCTACAAACGAGACAAAATGCCCTTAGTACGTGGTCAGCAAAATGTATAAATCCAGTGTTAAACTTTGAATGCAGCTAATTTAACAACCGGGACACAGTGGGGAATGGTTCAACGTCAAGAGGAATAATTCCAAATCGGAATAGAAATTCATCGCATCCTTGTTCCTCTCTGGTGTTGGCGAACAAGTCCAAATCTCGTTGGATATGAATGGTAACCCCTTCGAATTACCTGGATATTTGTTGACACTGGTATCTGTGAGAAGTGGACATTCCTCGAACATCGTTTGCCATGATATATCGCATCCTTTATACTTCCGCCCCTGTGGATACTACAAAGCGGAAAGATATATAGGCAGGTATACTACGACTGAATGAATTTTTATTCACAATTGAATAAGTCGTTAGCTTATTTTCAAGCCATAGTTTAGTTGGGAATCATTGTTCAAACCATGGCACCCGTTTTATCATGACCAATAAATAAGTTATTTTGACTTATATTTTAGTTGTACTAAATATTTTTTTCCGCAAAAATTAAATACAATCAAAGTGTCCTCCGAAAGGTGGCTTCATTCGGGGGGGGGGGCTTTTTATAAATAAATCAACAAGGACCCCCTAACTCCGGTAAAATTAGGCGGACGGAACCCAAATTGTGGAACTTCGCCTGTATTTTCATATGAGTAATCTATTTACCAAATTATAAAACTAACACATAACTATAACTAAAGCTAACACCCGGAAACCAAAATAATCAACAATAAGTCAATTGTAAGTCAACAAGGACCATAACCCTGGTAAAAATAGGCGGACGGAACCCAAATTCGAACTTGACCTCGACAAAGTTTAAAGCTTAAAGGGACACAAGGCACTCGCAGTGGGTAAATGTGCAAGCAATATAAAATTCTGTAAAAACATCCCCACAAAGAAGAACGTGGAGAAATATATCAACTCTATTCTCATACAATCATTATTGATAGTTCTCCAATAACGAACTTTCGCGTGTTGAAATCATTGTTTTGTAAACAAAACGGTTACAGTGGTTTGTCAATAAACATCGCTAATCGTGTGGTAAGTACACATATTTAGTCTGAATATGATGCTCAGAATATTTGTCAATGCTTTGACCTTTTCCAATGTTTACCATCAAGATACTTTGGTATCTTATTTAACTAATTTGTATTTTATCGCTAATTCCACTGATACGGTCGTTTACATAACAATGGTTTTGACATGCAATATCTCATTATTGGAGAGTTATTAATAATACAAATAAGAACAAAGTCAACTTATATTTTCATGTACATGTTGATGATAGTTATTTTACAGACTGTTATTTATTCCGCATGAACCAAATTCAAACGCCTTCAGTCCCTTTAAGATCCTCATTCACGAACATCTAGTCTGATTCCGAAAATTGAAATGCCGATCGGCCGACGAAGGGCTATAGTGTTTTACAGATCAATGATTTTTATACGCCATCCAATATTTCAGGGTTGTTTTTCAGTGCATGCAGCCAATAATGTTAAATTCAGGACTGTATGATAGTTACGCTGTCGCACATGACGTTGCTTACCTCTTTCCAACCAAGGTCCCGAACGCACATCTTTAACACTGGCGCAATGTTCCTGCACTTTGACGTGTCTACTGTCACTACCTCCGCCGTCCCAGTAGAGTCCTCTTCACCAGGTGGCTTTCCGTGAGGAGCACGCTCATCAGAGACCAGCGGCCGCGCATGACTCACTTTATGCATTTCGCCGCCCTATCTATCCCACGACTGGGTGGCCTACCAAATATAGAAACACACGGACCATTAAACATGCTTATAAGGATAGGATGCTCTTTCCTGGATACGGTTGATTTTCTAGATCGGTGAGATCACGATCGGCAGATGTTTAACCCACATCCCTTGGCGATAGTAATTTGCTATGATCGGAATCGTAACCTAGAGTTTAGGTGTTGAATTATTGAGTATATTGTTATGTACTAAAGTAGTACAATGTGTGGACAAATAACACAAATTATTGGAACTTATGGGTCAAAAGAGATGGGTTAATATAAATTATAACATCTATAATGTAAGTAATTATATTTATGTTATTGCAAATTGCCATGTGAGATATCAAAATAATATAGTTATTTAAAAATGAAAATAAGTTTAAAAGACATGGAATGGGTAAAATGGGTTAATTGTTTCCAAATCGATCAACCGATCGGTACAAAAAAAAACGATAGGAGTGAGAGGTTCTTCATCATAAACATGGAAATGAAAATTAAAATGATTTATATAAAATGTTTGAGTTATCGCAGCATGCGGTTGAAGTTAGTTATAAATTGGGATTTTGCAACAGCTATGGTCATATCATGACATACAGAAAGAGGACACCTAAATTCAGAATACGACGTTCATTTATGACTTCTCCTACTTTTAGAAGACTTCTGCTCCAGGCAGTGACTATATTGGCCTATTCTTTATTCCATGTTGGGACATATCCCAAGCTTTAGAGTATAAACATGTACCACACACGATGCTCACCCAGGGACAACACGGGACATGCTGCTGGAAGAGACGAAAAGACATGGGGTAGTCGAAATGGGTTAATCATTTTAAACCGATTAACCGGGAAGGTGTGGATGGCTCCCATCTGGATATCACATCGAAGATACGTATGAGGGATATGACCTGTAGGGTGTGCCATGGGATTTAGTCATGCAAAGAGTAAAATCCAAGATGACTGCTGGCGGCCTTTTCTTTAATGAATTTCGGAAATAATCGAAGGCTCCCATGTAGAGGAATCACGGAACTAAATGGTTTCCCATAGGCGACAGTGTTAACGTTTCGGCCAAATTCGCTGAATTGAAGCCTGCAGGCCATACCAGTGATGTTTACCCAGCTAGATTGACACCAGTTGATCACGAAAATGCAAGAAAAATCATAGGTCATGTGGTTACTTTTTAAAATAAATCCCCAAGTGTACGACAGGGCTATCTCACAGCCAAATTTGATCTGGAAAAACCCAGATCTACAACAGCTAGTTAAATACATTTCCCGCTCACAAAAATCCGTTCCCCCATTCATTCACCAGTTTAAATTATTTAGATATTATGTACAAATCAAATAAACGCGATGTCATCCTTTAATAACGTGTCGCATGCATCAGGTGAAGGTCATTCTTCAGTTACCTTCACCTTTAGGGTTCCACGGTGTACTCGCTCCCCGACTCTAGAACACATTTAACTCCCTGATTCCTAGAGGTCAGCCCGATGATCCATGTGAAGTTTTGTGGCGATCAGATGAGGGATATGATATGTAAGGTGTGCCAAAGGATTTAGTCATGCAAAGAGTAAAATTCAAGATGGCTGCCGGCGGCCATGTTTTAATAAAAAATCGTTCAAATTCGATAGCTCTCATCTAGAGGTGATCCTAATCATGCCTGTAAATTTACAAAACATTTCTTTGATTATATGCGGGGTGCAGGGTTTGCCGATGGATTCAAATGCTGATGGCCATGTTTTTAAAGAATTTCAGGAATAATCGATGGCTCCCATCTAGAGGTCACCCCGAAGATCCATATGAAGTTTGGTGACGATCGGGTGAGGGATGTGGCATGTAGGTTGTGCCTAAGGATTTAGTCATGCAAAGAGTCAAATCCAAGATGGCTACTTGCGGCCATTTTTTTCTTAGCAAATTTCGGAAATAATCAATGGCTCCCATCTAGAGGTCACCCCGGTGGTACCTATGCATATTGGTGTCGATTATATGAGGGATGTGCATGAACTGTTGGGTGTGCCAAAGAATTTAGTGCAAAGAGTAAAATTCAAGATGGCTGCCGGCGGCCATGTTTTTCATCGAAAATCGCTAAAATTTGATAGCTCCAATCTAAAGATGGTCCAATAAATGCGGGCTGCAGGGTGTGCTGATAGATTGAAATCCAAAATTTCTGCTGGCGGCCAATTTAAAAAAAAAATATCGGGAAAAAATCGATGGTTCCCATTTAGAGGTCACCCCGAAAATTCAATTAAAGTTTTGTGATGATCGGATGAGGGATGCGGCCTGTACGGTGAGCCAAAGAAAATTGTTGACAGAAGCACGCGCGCAAAGACGACGGATGCCAACCCACGGCATAGCTCAAACTGTACAAGGTAAAGTTGAGTTGAGCTAAGAACTACTCCCACGGATTCGTTGGTATCACCCCTCTACAGGAATGCTCATACAACCTTTCGCTAGCACCTGATGGTGACCGACACTCAAACGGGTGCACGTGTCGTGTGGACGTTTGTCGAGAACGGTTTGGATTTCGGCAAAAGTAACCCTATAGGGTCAGATGGCCCACAAAAATACACAACAGCCACCTATGGTGTTGTCTGTGTGCTGGGGATGTCAGTGGAGACATGGAGGTTCTGCTTATAGAAATGTGATTTAAAATGTACTAACAATTTCCGTACCGGTTAGACCGTTGCAGGATGTATGTATTCGCCGATGTATCTTCGGGTGTCTCATTTTTGCAGCATGTAAATTTTATGACACTGTATTTGCTTTCGATATTTTGGTGTGAACAATGGCTCTTGAACAGTTTATTGTGGGAATACAATATATAATATAATGTTCAGGTAACTATCAATCTCTAAGGGTACAAATTAACATCTAACGCTTTATTATGACACATGCTTTTATAAATCCACTTGTGTTTTACTTGTCTGTCAACCCTGACCTTCATTATAAATGTTGTTTGAGCTCTAATACGTTCCAAATATTACCAGGAACGGTCTGTACCGCAGTTGAAAGTTTTCTTGTTTTTTTTTAAAGTGCGCCAAACTTGATGCCCTGATAATTGCATTAATTGAATGATACATTGAAACCAAATTATGACGGATAAACATGCATGTTCAATTATGTGGTCTAAAATGAGACACACACAAATAATAAAACTCAACTTTTTGGATTTGTCACATTGGATACAATCTTTTGTGGGTCCTTAAAATTCCTTTGGGGTGATATCAGACACTTGCCCAGGGTAAGCATCTTCCGTCAGCACCGCTAATATAGCCTAAATATTCTATTTCACTATAAATTAAGGCGTTTGTCATTTTGTTGGCAATAGGTGTTTGGTTATAACCAATAATATATTGGTGTATCAATGCAATGGCCGTTGCATGTTTGGCGATGAACCTTTCAACTAATTAGAACGTATGCTCCCTTTATGAACACATCACGTATGTGTGTACATATTTTATAATTATCATAACATTAGTTTGGCACGTCTGATTTTGTAAAAATGTGTTCATATGCTTTACGACCAAGCACATACTATACACATATACACAAAAATTATATATAATCAGCTATATATACATAGGCATTACCTATATAGACATTTTCACAATCACTACATTAAAGCTCCAATATATGGTATATGCCTAATAATATGATCTAGATGGCGTTACCATTTCTGACTATGGCTTTCTTGTCTTTTCCCAAATAATGGGTTTCTGGGTGTGCGGTAAATAATGGGTTTCTGAGTGTGCGGTGTGCGGTGTGCGGTAAATGGGTGTGAAAGCCATATTTGAGATTGTTGTAAACCTAATCCCATTTCTCTTAGCAATAACATAATTAATTAAGTCTGCTCCGAATGTGGGCGGAACTGACACGCAGATGGTTTTCCAGATTGGTTGGGGTTTCAACAAGTCACGCATTGATGGATGGTCCATATAAACTCCTATAAACCTTCGGGTTGGATTTGTCATTTCCAGTGTTTAATCCGGTTTATCATATATCAGATCACATAATTCACGGAACGAGTCTAACCGCGGCTCCAAGTTTCACATTTTAAAATTACATACAAGTATGTGTTTTTTTTTATGGAAAGTCTGTTTGATATGTAATGTCAATGCAGTGGTAGTCCAACAATTCGATGAACTGATTTAAAGTTCAGCGCTTTAATTGTTTTATGGAAAGCCTTCGGTTTAAACTTTAAACCGCCGTTGTTTGCTTGATAGAAAAAACATTGGATGTCAAATCAGATGCGATACCTTTGAATATTACCAACTTTTTTATAAATATACAATTGTCAAGTTTTGTTTCAGGGAATCTGTAGAACTGTTTGACCAAATGTTCACAGATTCCCTGATTCTACACATTTATGGCAGTTTTAAGGTTATAAAATGTCCCCCACCCACTCTAATGGTTAATACAACTTATTTTCATATAATGTACTGGTGTAAGTGTACGGTTGTAAAAGTCATATCAAATTATGCTCGTTATCTTAAATATTATATTTTTACTGTCGATAGAACGAGTCCGTTGACTTGACTTGAAACATATTTTATATGCATAATATACAAAAGGGATTGGGGCACAAGTTATTGCAACTTATGAAGCCCCTCTCGTAATACAATATAATAACACACATGTGATCAAAATGACGGTACAAACGTATTTACATGGTGATAAGTTATGAGAGATATAGTGTGTAGTGCCTTCCAGACATGATCAGACATGAGGTTGTTTCTTGGCTGTGAGAAATTTGTATTTAAAGAATGTCACTACATTATGAATTTTGGTATGAGTGACAAGAACCAATATATTATCTATTCTTAGTACTTTTATGTTGGCTGTAAAATATAATGGTACACTTGATTTGTTTTCTATTTTTGTCATTGTTGTGCTCTGGAAAGCAATACAGATAATAAATCAGAATGAGATGTTTGAATGGGAGGTTTGTCCACTTGTGAGGTAAATGCGACATATCAAGGTGAAATTCCGGAAGCATTTGTTTTTAAAGTATAGATTCGCATATAAAATAAATATAATCATTTGGGGGTCGAAACGTTAGTCGCTGCAATATATTGCTGTGTGGTGGAAAATAGTTTCATATTTTTTGGGGACGAGATATAATGTATTCCACACATGAGTTCTGAAATATTGCTTATTTTGAGATTTTCGCGGTTTAGATTATCAACGAATACTGAGCGCTCACGTTGGTGCAATGGGCACATGAAGAAATAGTGATAGGCGTCTTCAGATCGATTCCCACATGAGCATGCGGGGCTGTCAGCGATATAATTGTTGAACATATCACATCTGAGTTCACTGCAAAAATTACGTATGCGTCAAGCATAGAAATGCAGAGGGGGTGGGGGGGGGGGGGGGGCTGAATGTGGGATCGATATGGTACAAGTTGGTTTGAAAGGTAGAAAATTGATCAGCATCGGTGATTACGTTGGGAAGCTTATTCCATTCTGTGACCATCGCTGGAAAAAATGACAGTTTGAAATGTTCAGTATTGCAATAGTATGAATAAAATTTACCGGGGCGTCTCCAATTATAATCTGCATGCAACCTCATGTGATATGGGGGGAAGTGTATTGGCTAGATAAGAGGGGGCTAAACTATTGATTATTTTATAGAGTGCCTGCAGTTTATGTAGTTGACGTCGTGTATTGAGTGAGGGCCATCCAACCTCCTGTAATACCGTGTTGTCCGAAGCAGAACGGGTGATACCGCTGACTATCCGTCCAGCGTCGATATGAAGCCAGTCAAGCTTCTCTAACATATATTTTGAAGCATTGTCCCAAACGGCGTTTGAATAATCAAATAAGGGTAAAATATATGTTTCAATGGTTTTCCGATTAAGTTGATATTTAATCCGTCGGAGTTGAGACAGGCGCGAGGCAATTATTTTGACAGACCCTTCAATATGTGCGTTCCATTTGAGATTTGATTGGAGTTCCAGACCAAAGTGTATATGCTTGTCCACGAAGTCGATTGAATTTCCTACGAAATTGAGGTTTGGTTTCACTGTTGAGTTGAATGTCCGTGAGGCAGGTGTCGTCCGCATACATTCTCGTTATTGATTCAATACCGTCGGCTAAATAATTTATATAGACCAAGAACAAAAACGGACCCAGGATAAACCCTTGCGGAACTCCCGCTGGGATGACCTCATATTTTTAAAATGTATCATTGATTATGGCCCTTTGCGTCCGATTTTCTGAATAGTTTTCTATCCACTTTAAAATATTTCCTTCCAATCCATAATCATTTAATGTGTGTATCCTTTCAAATGCTTTATTACCATAGTTATTCTCGTAAAGCTCAAGTTTATCATACTATAGAATCAGATTGGGGTGCAGTAACCTGAACAAAGACCTTGTCACAAATCACCTTAAAGAGTCCCCGATGTGTCCTTGTGGTGGTTTTGAAATTGAATCAGCATATCATTTTCTCTTGAAATGTCCATTATATACTCAAGCAAGAACTGAAATGTTAGCTGATCTGCCATCAATTATAATATCACCTGATGTACTTCTGTATGGGTCTCCTGATCTCGCTGTTGTACAGAAGTTCATTGTCTGTACTGGGCGTTTCTGACTCACGGGTAGGGTGGTTTAAGCCGAAACACGCGTGTTACTAATAACCTATATGTTATGTCTTAAATTGTAGTCACTGTGCGTGTTTTAGCCCTACCACCTCGCCCTCTATACTGGAATAATTATTTATGGTACATACACATTTCGTCACTTATTAAATACTTATTAAATACATTAACTAAAAAGCTCATTAAAGGAATGTGAATGATTCTGATATTCCGCCGATTTGGAATTCTCTCCAATTGGGTCGTAGCGTGCTCAAATTTATTTGCATTAAGACTTTTCACTGGCTTGTGACAATAAATGGTTACCAATTTAAAACGATACAATCTTCACTTATTTCTCCGTGATATATCTGATCCTACTGTTAATAGTAAGTTCACCGACCCATTTTCAACCACCGCCTGCACTCCCTTTCTCTTTCCTATCCCTTCACCTAAACTTTATTATTCGGACCACACAGAACCAAACCCGTCTGCTATACCCCAATGGTATCTATTGGGGTAACATTTATTTTCTGAGGATAGGACTTAACAAAAGCCCCCAAGCTTGTTGCCCAATCCTCTTTTGAACACTAAAAAAAATTATATGTTTTGTATTTATTGTATGTAATTATGTTCTGTATTAGTTCAAATTAAATATTGTTTAAACCAAAGGCTTTGGAAATATCACAGAATATAGAACATCTAAATAGTCCTTAAGTTTGTCAAGGGATTGGCACAAGTTGTGATATAGGTATAATAGTTGGAATGTTGTACTATGACCTGTGAGAAAGCCTGATTGATGGAAATACAAAAGTTCATTTTTAATGAAAAATTTATTAATCTGGTTCAAAACCACTTCTCAAAATCGAGTCGGTTAGTATTATGCATGTGCGACTGTTTATTGCTAACTAATCTGATAAACCGGGTATCGCTGGACCGTGTATCCATCACTTAGCGTTCTCGAGTTATTTAGTTTTATCCAATGAAAAGTGCTTGCCATGAACTTCTTTTGTAACAAATATGCACGCACGTTGGAATACCACAAGAACATCTGATACAAGAAAACCATAGTCAGAAATGGTAACGCCACCAAGATCGTATTATTAGCCATAAATATAAATAATAATACAATTATTCTATAAACTAGCTTTCAAATTTTATGCGGGAAATTTGCGTACTTCCATATTTCAAGTTTTCCCGTGGCATACATTACTTTCATCAAACTGTCTTCTTTATTACACAAGCTGATAGGCCCGACTTCACCCGGGCTGTTTCACATCTGCTTTCCGGTGAAAGGTGCGATTTGACCTTCAATTGACTATTTCGAAAGTCAAGGTCAGGTCAGGGTCATGATTTGTCCAGTCCAAAACACCCCCACCCGTAGAAAACTACCCATAGGTATCAAATTTCGTCGAAATCCGTCCGTTTTACCCAACTTGACCTTTAATTAACAATTTTGAAGGTCAAGGTAAGGTCAGAGTCATGATTTGACCCGTCCAAAACACCCCCCCCCCCCCGACAAAAGTACCCATAGGTATCAAATTTCGTCGAAATCTATCCGTTTTATCCGAGTTGACCTTTGATTGGCCATATTGAAGGTCAAGGTCAGGCCGAGGTCACGATTTGACACGTTCAAAACTCTCCTCAGACCAAAGTATCCCTAGTATCAAATTTCGCCGAAATTTGTCCGTTTTACCCAAATTGACCTTGCATTGACAGTTTTAAAGGTCAAGGTCAGGTCGGGGTCACGATTTGACCCGTTCAAAACACTTCCCGGACACAAATACCCATAGGTATCAAATTACGTTGAAATCTATGGAAAGCCGAGGAGGACATGTTGGTTGCTAATTGCTAGATATACGACGCGGTATTTTGAAGGTGTTTCAAACTAGGAGATAGAAGTATTCTGCCTTTCAAATGGTGATGAATTATAGTAGTTTATTCAAATTTTATGGCATAAATTGTTATTAAAACCGTATATACTATAAAAAATTAATGACTCGAAAATTAAGTGGGCCTTTAAACAAAGTCACAATTGCATTTAGGCTCATCTCATACTCGTCCATTCAGCGATATTCTACTGCGCAGTTTGTTATAGCCTCCAGTATTTATTGAGCGTTATACCCCCAACTGTTATAATTCGCCTTTAGCAGGCGTACTCTTGCCTCAGATTATTGAGATATTAGGTCACACATAATCACATTAAATCGCATCGTAACATAGCAATTGTGTGGGCTCCTTGGCGTGAATATGTAATGAGAAATAAGGTCATACGTAATGACATTAAACTCAAGAAAACCCTCGAAAACAAAACAAAATCACATTTAATGTTTTACGTTATTTCCTTCATAAAAAGAATCTTCGTGATAATGAACCCTCTCGTTACTTTAGAATATAGAATTAACCTTAAAATAAAAAAAATCTTTGGAACACAGAACCTTCGGAATAACGAACCTTCGGATTGGTGAACCTTCGGAATAGCGAACATTCAGAGAAATTTCGGAATAGTGGACCTTCGGGATAGTGAACCTTCGGAATAGAGCCATGCCCCCCAATATTCATATTATATGCCCAGAGTTCAAAGGTATGGACCCATAAAATTCTAAACTTGGCCCTTAAAATAATGAACTCCAAATTGGAGCACACACAGAACACCACTTAAGTCAACTGAACCTATGTCATGTCCCAATGCGGGAGGGTCCATATATACCACAACATTCATAGTATATGCCAAGAATTCAAAGGTATGGGCCCACGTAATGACATAAAATCTCAAGAAAACCAGCGAAAACAAAACAAAATCACATTTAATGTTCTAAGTTAAGTTATTTCCTCCTGTATCTGTATCGGTGTGCGCGCATGATCAGTTCGGATGTGAGCGCACACTCCATATAAAGAATCTTTGTGAAAATGAACCCTCTCAAATTAGTCTCAATACTTTAAAATATAGAATTAACCTAAAAATAACAAAAACCTTCGGAATAGAGAACTTTCGGAATAGCGGACCTTCGGGATAGCAAACCTTCATAATAGAAGCATGTCCCCACAATTACACCGGTGACGTAAACACATGTGCCAATCTTAGTTGTACTCTCGTAATTATCGGTACGATGAAACGGTGACGGAATCTGACGAGGTTTGCCGAATGTACAATCACCCAGTGAATTATCGATCGCCCATGCGATACAAAAAAACCAAAAGCAATAAACACCACACTACGGTGGCGTAATAATGTTCATCCGGCGCAGCGCAGAATGAAGTCACAGGCAGAGACAGTCAGTCACACCAACAGATAGATATTACATCCGAAGAGGTCGATTGTGATACAGAGGTACGTGTATCTTCAACATAATATGCTCATAAAATGTCACTCAACGCTCAGAAGATTGCAAAGAATCATAAACTGACTGTTTAGGCACAAATTTCTCAGCTGGAATGATGATAAAAGACAGTCGAGTTTGTTAATGTCGCAGATGAACCAGGTGATAACGTGGAAATACCAGCAACCCAACAGGATAGTGCCAGTGGAGATCACAGAACCATGATTGGTATCGTAAGAAGTCGGGATGATAATGACCAATATATGTCCTGGCAGTTCGTGCTAAACTTCTGAAGGAATCATATTCCTGGAATCAATTCGATACTATATGCACAAACATCTCTTGACAGAGAAAGACGCGAACACTGAAACGGTGACAACTTCAAGTGTGATACCGCCTTCGCCTCAAATTCTACTTGTTCATCGTTCGATAATTCCTGCGAATACGGTGGCATGTTATCACTGCCCCCCAAAATGCCATTCCCAGAAATTATCGTGTTGAAATATATTTTTAAAAGGCAAAAAGGTTCTAAAATATTTGCGTTTTTCCTGCCTTCGCTTCGATGTCGATTTGCGGCAAAAAACATCATCACAAAGTCCTATTCCAATGCAGAAAAACACATTTTGATATAGTATACGGCCAAAAGTCTACCGATATAGTATACGGTCAAAAGTCTACCGATATAGTATACGGCCAAAAGTCTACCGATATAGTATACGGCCAAAAGTCTACCGATATTTCGCGCAAAATAGACTTATAAATCCCGTCACAGGCGGGTGGTGAATATCCGCGAAGTAGCTTAAGATGGAGATGCACGTTTTGCACAATTACAGCCAAATATGGCAAGAGATTTTCAACATAGAATTTCTCTGGATCTATCGGGCGAAAAATCTTGAATTTCACATATCATCATTATTTGCAGAATCTGAGCAATTATTAAGAGGTGACAAATATATTTGGAAAGTTGAAAATATTATTTTCTTTGTTGTACCTTTCGGTACCAAGAACTCCTAGAATAGTTAATAATTTCACACAAAACTCCAATCACGAAACAGCATATTGTTTTGACTACATGAGAGGAGGCGTCATTTGTATCATTATGTGGAGTTAGATTTTTAATCGCAAAATATAGTGTCATAACCCCATTTATGTTCTTCAGAATCTCAATGACTATGTATAGGGAAAAGAGGGGAACTCGGAGGATGAGCTTGGTCATTGACAACAAACACTGTAGTTCAGATTCAATTGGGCTGTTTATTATTATAAACATAAACAACCAATAATAACTTAAACAAGATATATTGTCAAGAAGGTGGAGGCCAATAACCGCCCTCCCACCTGCTGATATATAACAATGTTCCATAAACATATCTAGCATCAATAATCTAGCTAATGCCTTAGTAATAGTGGAAACATATATGTAGCCATAATAAAAAGTTTTGGAATTTCAAGAGACGGATTAGTGAGAGAGATGAAACATAAATCTAACATAATATTGGGGTGGTAGGGTGGGAAAATGAATCCTGATAATCAAAGAAATATGGGAATTATGTTATTATGCACAAAATTTATATTTCTCTATTCCCGATTGATGGGGGACAAAGAGACTGCGCATGTCCGTACATAAAACGTACATCCTGTTCTTAAAGAGGTACTACCCGAACGTTCTGAATTTAGTTCGATGCTTGAAAATAAAATTGATTATTTCATAATCAAGGTTATATTATAACGACGAATAAAGCAGTCACGAATATTCCAGTCTAACGAAAACAACTGTTGATATGTAGTGTGGTCCACTTAATCAGTGAACAATCAACTGGAAATCAAGCCACAGTGTTAAAAGATTATGGTGGTCGGGTTTAACTTCGTTATGAAGCCATGACCCAGAACTAATCTCCGCCAAATTTTTTGTTGAATAACATGAAAATTCTCAAATATAGAAAATTATGTGTGGGTGGTTGTCTATCTAAGTTTTCAATTTAGTATTAGATTCAGGTCTATTTCCAAATGTTTGGGGAACGGGTATGATAATGCCTCTTTACAAGAATAAAGGATGTAGAAGCGACCCAAATTCTTACAGAGGCATCACTTTGCTGAGTTGTATTGGCAAACTATTCACCGGTGTTTTGAATCGACGCCTTGGAATTTATGTTGAGAGGAATAAATTGCTTAATGACAACCAGGCGGGGTTCAGAAAGGGTCGTTCAACAATAGACAACATTTTCGTTTTGTACAGCTTGACTGAGATTTATTTACGTGGAGGGAGGAAATTATATTGTACTTTTGTTGATTTCAAGAAAGCATTTGATACAGTTTGGCGAGAGGGTTTGTGGGTCAAGCTTCTGAGAACGGGAATCAACGGAAAGATATTCAATATAATCCGAAGCATGTATCGTGTTACTAAATCATGCGTTCTTAGTAATGCTCGTATGACTGATTATTTTGTCTGTTGTACAGGGGTTAAACAAGGTGAAAACCTGTCACCCCTATTATTTTCTATCTATCTAAATGATCTTGAAGACTTTTTGGAAAGTTGTGCTATAGACGGATTGAACTATCTTAATGATCGTATTTTTAGCGAACTGCAGACTTATCTGAAATTATGGTGCATCTTATATGCCGATGACACCGTCTTGTTTGCGGATAATCCGCACGATATGCAACGCATCCTCGATGCGTTCTCAGACTACTCTGATTCATGGGAGCTCAAGGTAAACACTCAAAAAACCAAGATAATGATTTTCAGTAACAAAAAAGTTAGATCCTCTCCAACATTCACACTATCTAATGATAAACTGGAAATAGTTGAGCGCTTCCCTTATTTGGGCATTGTGTTATTTTATAATGGCCGATTTTGCCAAGCAATCAAGTCGATAAAAATTAAATCGACAAAAGCTATGTACGGACTTCTGTCCAAGGTGAGAAATCTCCAAATTCCTGTAGATTTGGCGCTAAAACTATTTGACTACCTTATACAACCTATTTTATTGTATGGGTGCGAAATATGGGGCTTTGAAAATACCCGTGCTATTGAAGCCGTTCACCTAAAATTTTGCAAGCTTTTGACAAACATGAAGATGAGCACACCAAATTATATCGTATATGGTGAACTGGGAAGATGGCCCTTGCGTATCGAAATTGAAAAGAGAATGATCGCATACTGGGGTCGTTTACTGAAGAAAGAGACATGCTTGCCACTTACTCTCTACAAGCTAATATTAGCTATTAAAGATGGAGGCAAAGATATACGATATATAAATACCATGAATGATATTTTTGTCCGAGCAGATTGCGAGGTTAGCTGGAAAACACAGTCACCAATTACAAATGGTATGCTTCAAGCTATACATGGTAAACTACTGAACCAATTTGTATGTCAATGGAATAATGACATATCGAAATCCTCACGTGGAGAATTCTATCGTATGTTGAAGGAATCCCCATCACTTAATCGTTATTATATTGAACTTCCCTTCAATGTTATTATTCCTATACAGCGAATGCGTACAACGAATCACAGGTTGGGTGTGGAAACTATGAAATGGTCTAGATCTAAGACCAAATCAAAAGGGAAGTCACCAGATAGCTCATGTAAACTATGCGGTGCCACCATGTGCGATGAATTTCATTTTGTAATGGTCTGTCCAGAATTAAATGAGCTTAGAGCTAAATACTTCGACAAATGGCAATTGACTAGCCCATCGAGAGACACTTTCTACAATTTATTGAACTCTGACGACACGATAAAGCTCCGCAAACTGTCGACTTTCATCAAAATTGGATTGAACAAAATTTGATAACGGTTCCAACTGTTTGTTTTGTTTGTTTGTTTGTTTTTTTTTTCTCCCACATAACTCACGCAGATATTAATATATACAACAAAATTTAATAGAACGAAACCTAATTGCATTTTTATAAATGTTGAATAATTTGCTTTCAAATTTCTATTAAAATGCATTTAATAGTCTCATATTCTTATAAGCGAAAGTTCTGCTATACATTTAACAGTCCTTTTTTATGTTGTAATTATTTAAGGAAGTACAGATAGTTTCACGCATATATATAATTGTATGTGTGTATGTATGCATAATTGTTGTTATATATTGGGTGTGATGATTGTTTTTCAGTATTTACTGTTTGCATGTGTATTTTCAAATATTTGGACCGGAGTGTTCTCATTTGTACATAGTGTATTATATGTTTTCTCATGTACCAAATTACCAATTGGCTGGGAATAAAGCATTACTTACTTACTTTTAAAACTATCATAAAATTTCATGAATCAAGAAAAATTAAGTCTCATCTCATGATCTTCAGATATGATATCATAGATATATGAACTGCACTTTTGAAAGAAATCTAATTTACAGAGGTTCTTGGTACCTGAAAACAGTGAAATTTAAAATATTTTCCATGCCATAAAAGTGAAGTAAATGAGATTAGAGCACAATCCCATTGTTGCAATCGTTCCCTGATTTTTGGTAAAGCACACCGATTCACAAGGCTGGCGAATGAATAGTTCAATGATTACCCCATTGTTAGGCACACTCAACTCACAACAGACAAATCGCACGGTCGCTTCGAAGTAGCTTCAATTACCAGAGGCCACAGGGGCACGAACAGCGCTCTGCTTCCCCCAAACACACTGCCATTATACGCCGTTACTATTTATGCACCTCTAATATACTAAGCAGGCACATATATAGGCACATATAAGGGGAGTGCGGTGGGGGATGCACGTCCTCTTGTATAATAACTGAAGCTACATTGAAACGACCGCGCGATTTGTTTGATAAGAGTGGCGCGTCTCGAACAATGGGATATCACTGAAATATTAGTTTGCCAGCCTTGGGAATTGGGTGTAATTTACCAAAAATACAATATATATATACATCAACAGGACGAACGGAGGGGTGGCAATAGTAACACATGCATTGGTTGAATTATTTATTAACTAGTAGAATAATTACATTTATTATAATTATTCCACAAAACTAATCCAGTTCCGAAAATATTCTCAGGACCACTAATCCAACGATGACACAAAACGAATTAACATTTACATTTAGAACCACTAAATAGTGATATATCCAATAATCCAACAGAATCACCACTTCACTATATAGCGCTCCACATATCCGATATAACAAACAACAGAACTTGTATCTGGAAAATATGGAGGAACCAATGGACTATTATGGTAGTAATTTCGAAACAGTTTCTTGAAAAGGCGACACGTTTGTCACATAATAATGATGTGCAGCATTACCTTTGGCAAAAAGTAGTTGGTTGTTGGTTACAGGTCCAAATTCCATGTCATCATTCTGGCACACAGACTTCTTCGGAATTCATGATCCACTTATACAATGTATATAATAATAGTAAGACACAATCATGCGACTTCCACATTTGACTTTCCAAACACATCTGCGAGTGACTTGGTTTGTGAAAACGCGTCAAACGTTAATCCGTGTCGCTTCGGACTTATTTATTCACATTCAACGGCGATCACTACATGGGTAATCACGATGATTGGTGTGGCTAAAGGGTCATTGTGTTCATCTCGGCCAGCGCACGGATTGTACGTCGTGTTCAACGCACGATCAATTGCGTATTTCGAGATAATCGCATTATGTGCGGTCAATTGTGCTCTAAGTAGGTCAGAGCACGCGAATAGTTCTTTACCAGAATAAATCTCATCTCCGACTCGATTTATTCTGGTAAAGAACTATTCTTGTGCTCTAACCATTACTTATAATAGCCAATTGTTCGATGGTTCCTAAATAATGTATCACAGTAATCGCTTCTACCAAATTTCACAAATAAATTCCTGACAGATTTTGATAAAATTCATTTAGAAATACCAGGGTCAGACGCACGTTTTTCCAAAATTTCCTGGTATTTCAAAATGGATTTTCTCAAAATCTGCCAGTAATTTCCATGTGAAATTTGATACAATCCATTATTGTGATACAATATTTAATAACCATCGATCTATTGGATATTATAGCCTCATTTACTTTACTTTTATGGCACGAAAGAAATTTAAAATTTCACGGTTTTCACTGGGCAGGTATCAAGAACTTCTGTAAAATATATTTTTTCCCGAAGTACGTACGTGATATCATATCTCAAGATTTTGAGAGGAGACTTAATTATTCTTGATTCGTGAAATATAATGATTATTTTCAGTTAGAAAGGCAACTATATGGGCGGCCATTCGGTCGGAAATTACATGAAATAAAAGTTAATGTTGGTTTGTGAAAGCAATAGTAATCTATTTCAAACCAATAGTCTCTATTTTCGAACCAATAGTCGTTCTTGGATTCAATAAGAGACAGTTCCGTTTCAATAACCATATTTTTTTAATCAATAGCAATCTATTTCAATCCAATAGTCTCCATTTTCAAACCAATAGTCGTTCTTGGATTCAATAAGAGACAGTTCCGTTTTAATATATATAGATTCATAGTCAATGTTGACCGATGCAAAATTAATGTTCTAATTTAATTTAATAGTATTCATTGTTCAATTAATATCTAATAACAAACAATTATAGTAAGATTCGCGCATATTCAATGAACGTACATTCCGTTTCAATAGCCATATTTTTTTTATCTATAAACATATTCCAAACCAATAGACAATTTCCCACGAGCAATGATCGTCGTTATCAAACTAATAGACCTTATTGTCATTCTTATATTTAAAAGATATAAATTATCACCAATGCAAAATTAATGACGTTCTTTCAATTCAATAGGTTTCGTATTCGAATCAATATCTAATTGCGCAATCTACTATTTCCGGTCAAACCAATGATTAGGAATTTGAAATCAATGATTATAACAGGAATTAACGCTAGGGGTCTCTGATGGCGATGTTTGAAGAAACTTTATTCATGTGACGTCAGAAATATATCAATAAACATGGGAATATCCAATGTCATGTCGGTGTGACGATTTGCAGTAGTTCACTCGGTGCAAATCAAACGACGATAAATATTCACTATAACATAGTGGAGTAGATTAAGTAAAATTTTCAAGACAATTGTTAAAATTGTGTGACTAAAGCATGAAACTTTGCACATATGTACATATTTACATACGTATTGATATTAGATATGGAACGACGCTGGAATTTCACTCTAACCCCTCTTTTAAGGGGTTTTCCAAATTTAAAGAGTGTTTGGTGATTATATAATTTACTAAATGTCGCAAGTAATCTTACCATGAAATATACGATTTAAAATTAGGCATATTCAGTACGTATGACTCTGAGAGATAATACAATGCCACATTTTTAGGGTAAAATTGGAACTCCCCGTCCAAGACGGTCGTCAAAATGACAGCTGAAAGAGGGAATTTGACGTTTTTTCGCTGATATCTTCTAGATCAGGTTCTGCTGTATGGAACTGGTTCGGAAATGTGACTTCATTTTGTATTGCTCGTGTTAAGAGATAATTGGAGCAATGAAATATGTCATTCGTATGATCCCAGTCCCTTCCGATCCCTCAATAATTTGATTATACATAACTCGGTATGAAATTTCACCAAAAATCACCGTTATGAATCTAGTCATATTTTAACAAGAATTTGACAGAACTTTGCAAATTATGGCATACAATTAATTTTGAATTTTTTCCGCTTAAGTGCAAATAATTTACGCTTAAAGGGGTACTGTATCCCAATTTCAATAAATTCCCGGTGACAATAGCGATCTAATATGAATATTATATTATAAAATAACTCATTTGAGTCGACGATGTCTACTGAAAACGTTCCGGTTAACAGGCTATCGTAAAAGTAAAATTGAATTATTTAATATAAATTCATTTATGGCTGGAGTCATAAAATGGAGAATTATGCCATTACGAGTTACCGTTCTTGAAATCGCATATGTTGCGTGTCTTTTATCGACGGCCGTTCGCGAACATTATTGAGTTGCAAACAAAACATGTTACCTGCAAAAGAAGGCCCGTTATAACCGATTCGGAAAAAAAGGAGAAAGAAACAAGAGTCATAAAGCGTCAAGTATTTTATACGGAGTGAGATTGTTGGATGGAAGAGATTGAATGCATCAATCGAAGCTGTGAGCAATGAACTTCCGGTTCTTCCTGCGACCTGCGTCTGCTCCGGTGAAGGTCAAAAACATGGCGCGTAGTTTGAAATCGTAATATTTTTGTTTCCAAGATCAATATTTTCTTCGCTAAATTAGGTTTATACGAAACTCATATAACACGAACACAATCTAACTTGAAAGTTATTTCAATGGGAGTAAATAAAAAAATCGCCTATCTTTGTGTACAGTACCCCTTTAAGCACAACTCATTTACGCTTAAGCGCAAATAGAAATTAATGCATTGATCTCCCTGAATTAATTTTAAATGGCATAGGCCTAAACAAATCACTCAAGTCTATATAGGCCCATCATATGAGGGAAGCAATCCCCAGTAATCCCTAGATACCTTTTATGACCATGGAAATGGTATAGATCTGTGCAGCATATGTCTCTTTTATAAACTATACTAGATCTCTGGGATGGAGACACAAATTCTTAGGGACAGGGATGCTGATAATATTAAAATATGTTTTTTCTCCTATTTCAATTCAATAAGTACACCATGGGGAAGCAAGCCCCCAGTAACCCCTAATTCCCCATTTATGGCCATGGAAATGGTATATACATGTGCAGGAGATGCCCCTTTAATGAAATATACTAGAGCTTTGGGAGTGAGGCACCAATTCTTGGGACACCAGGGACAGAGATGCTTTTGACTTTTCAACTTTCGAGTCTGTATGGGGCTACTACTATGGGCCCATAATAATATACTATGAGATGGACTCCATCATTCACAATCAGAGGGAAGTAAGGGAGTGTTAGGTATTTGGGCTTAAGCGCAAATCATTTACACTTAACGCAAATGATTTTCGCTTAAGCGCAAATAAATTGATAGACACACATTTGTGCCTAAGCGCAAATGACATTCGCTTAAGTCCAAAGGATTTATGCTTAACCGCAAATATTTGCGCTTAATATTTGTGCTTGAGCGCAAATAAATAATAAATGTGAAAATGGCCTCTCATAGTAAGAGGGGGACCTCTAAATTTCTTGAACATTGAAATTTCCTTTGTTTGAGAATTTGTACGTGTTTATATTGAATATTCTCAATAAATAATTATTCTGTGTGTTTCAAAAGAAATCAGAAGAAATTGTTATTGTTTTTAAGTATTGGTTACAGATAACAGTTAATTAGATTGACTCCCCTCTTCCCAGACGCATCCTTACTGTGGAAGACCGAACGCCCGGCGATTCACCCAGGTCTGTTGGATGGCTCAGACGACTTTTCCTACTATGGCCAGTTTGTACCCTTGATTTGAATGACACATTTAATTGTTTCTTACCATGTTTTTGGTCATTTCACACCATATATTGGTATGTTTCGTGGATTCCCAAAAATGATGATTGGTCATTCGTATGTGAAAAAATATTTTAATTGTGTTAACTTAATGAAAGCGAACATGTTCATGATTTAACGTTCGTGGTGATGACAACCCGATAGTTACATGTTAACATATTTCTTTCTTTTTTTGCGAAACAAAATGAACAAATTGAAATCGTTGCGACAAAGTTAAAGATGCATAATCCGAATTAACGCTTGAATATTACTATTTCCTTGGCTTCGGGGTAAAACATATTTGATTTGAGTTGAGGAACACACCCATCAAAGCTGAGAGTGATCAGATATCGATTTTTGAAATCTATTATTTTTCACCATCGATAATTGTTTATGGCCCAATAAAGAGTCGAAAGAGGACGGATGAAGATGGATAACTCTAAAAGCAAGTGGCTTTTTTGTGTCAGATATTATGCAAACCGGCAAAATGTCATTGAACAGAATGTTGATAGATAACAGGTTTTGGGCAATTGTATACTATATTTGACTGGTTAGCATTATCACGGATCCGAGTAATACACGGTATGGCTTTATGACATGGTGTAATTCTATTTCACTGTTAGATAAGGAATAGATACCATTTTTTTTGTGATGCCACTCATTTGAAAGAGTTGTCAATATTACACTGTTACTAAGAGGCGAACTACCGTAATTAATATGTAGGGTATTACTTTGTTGGTTTGATATTATAGGCCTGATTTCAGCCCTCAGTAACCTCATATCAGCCTTCGACGTCAGGCTGATTGTGATATGAGGTTACCTCAGGGTGATATAGGGCCTAATATCAAACCAACGATGTTGGCGCTGCTAGTCTACAGGGTCACTGTCTGGTTGTTACCCTTGCCGAGGAGATATAAATGGGCACAGGACGTTTTGTATCGTCTTAAGTCATTTCGTACCACATTTTTGGTAGTTTCGTACCATATTTTTGGTAGTTTTGTACCTTATTGTTTGGTCGTTTGGTACTATGTAGGAAATCAATTTGTCATTTTGTACCCATGTTACTACATGTATGTCACACCATATGGAAACAAATAAATGATTTTCTACAAAGTACGAAATAAAAAAAAAGGAACCAAACAATCCGGTATGTAACAACCAAAAATATGGTATGGAACGACCATGGTTATGGTATCGAATACTGAAATAATGAAGAAGTCACTGTAGTTGTATATCATTTATGTGGTCACAATATCTATTATATATTTTGAAAGTTCTGTGTGTGTGTGTGTGTATGTGTTTGTGTGTAAGTTTGTTTGAAATCGATGGACTCCAAAACGACTAAGCCAATTTCGATGAAATTTGGTATTTTAGGGTATTTTCGGCCGGAGACGAACATAGGCATATTTATTTGTCCGTGCGAGGTCAACTTTTCACGTGCGGAGGTCAAATCTATTTTTACGCCGTTTTGCGCTAATATATTTCAGTTCGGTGCTCACAAATCGATACGATATAGCGCGAATAATAAATTGCCAGTCATATACTTTGCACGGTTAGAATCTGTGTGGCTTCATCTTTCCAACGATATATAATATGTATGTATCCGTTTTAGTTATCTGCCTCAATTATTAGGGACAAGTGGTACGACTCTTTTATCAGGATAAAATAAATGCGTAACTTCTATGACGTCGTCAGAGGTCATAAAGTTAGATTACGTTAACTCTCACCCTGCCGATGCATTTGACTGTGTCGCGTTAACTCATCACCGGCCGAGGTATCCGCAAATGACATTGGGCTATATATCTCGGAAACGGGTGTAGCTATCGACTTGAAATTTGGTATGTGAATGTATCTTGCCCCGGATACGAATTTTATCGGGTCGCCGAGCACGTGCGACACCAGCTTCGCGCATGCGCAGACCAGATCTAGGAAACGGGTGGAGCAATCGACTTGAAATTTGGTTTTTGAATAGCCCGGACGAAGTCGGGTCACCTTCTAGTATACATATATAATGCAACCTGTAAGTTGACATGACCTCTGTTCTAGTTGGCTTATTATTGTGTTCTGAGATTGAGCACTGTCAGGTGTACTCGATAAATACTCCAGCAATGTTCAGAATCCTATCCCACGACACTCGTATGAAACGTCTAGAAAATAGAATCCATATTTAATAAATCCTTCAGACATTCAGTGTTACCGATCGCCTGAATCAACATCTGACTGTTCAAGGCGGTTCCACTCAATGGTTGTTTTTAAGAAGAAATCGTCGTAATGTACAGTGCATGCTAGTACGCAGTAGATCGAACGATTATCTTACGGTGTTAGATATGTTGTTGTTGTTGTTGTTGTTGACATAATCATATTCATACTGCTGTTGTTGTTAGTACTTGTCACACACATCCTAAGTTCTCCACCGCATTTTTTACAGACAATCCCTGGCACACTGAGAACAGTGACAATCACAGTAACACTGACAGTGAATGAGTGATAGCTACTGGGTGACAGTGATTTTTTAGAATTAGATACAGAATAGATTCTTCATTTGTAGAATAACAGTTATTATGACAATCGTCGTCAACAATGAATGACAGTGATAATTTGATAGTTGGATAATTTGATCGATTCAATGATTCAATTTGATTGTTGACACTGAATTTCTGGTCTAGCTGTCCTATTGACTATTCTGTATTTGTAGTTGTTACGTCCTAGTGACCAAAGCTGACTTTTACAGGACGGCATCTGGTTCATCTAACCATGGGCCAATATTTAAAAACAAGCTCTCAAATGCATCTTCGGTATCTGCTACAGATGCAGGATATAGTCCACAATCCGTATATCATCGCAATTTTCATGTTTTTGACGAGAAAATGTGCGAGAAATTGAATTTTTTTTTATCGCGGGGGATATCCCACGGTGACGTCACGGATTTTGCGGTCCATCACGTGACTCGAACAAATTGGTGGCCAGCGCCCCCAGCGTTAATTCGTGAATTGTTCATTGGTTTGTAAACGGAAGCTATTAATTATGTAGACTCGTCCATTAATTCTGCATTTTTAGTCATTGGTTTGACCGGAAATAGTTGATTCCGCTATTAGATATTGATTCGAATACGAAACCTATTGAATTTAAATGGAACGTTATTAATTGTGCATTGGTGATAATTTATATCTATTAAATATAAGAATGACAATAAGGTCTATTAGTTTTATAACGATAAGCATTGCTCGTGGGAAATCGTCTATTGGTTTGAAATATCTTTATTGATTAAGAAAATATGGCTATTGAAACGGAATGTACGTTTATTGAATATGCGCAAATCTTACTGATTGTGTGTTATTAAATATTAGTTGAACAATGAATACTATTAAATTAAAATAGAACATTAATTTTGCATCGGTCAACATTGATCATGAATCTATATCTATTAAAACGGAACTGTCTCTTATTGAATCCAAGAACGACTATTTGAAAATGGAGACTATTGTTTTGAAATAGATTTCTATTGATTAAGAAAATATGGCCATTGAAACGGAATGTACGTTTATTGAATATGTGATGGCTGTACTAATGTTTTGTTATTATAGCGCCCGCTCTCCCGCGGCGAAGCCGCTGAAGCGAAGCGACCTAGGGTATACGTATGCGAATATGAGATATACTAATCGACTTTTTCAGCCACTCTAAAAGTAGATTAAATTACCTAAAGTAGAATAATTTATTCATAATTCAAAGGTCAGCGGAGTCCAAAAATGATTGTTGGTGACGGCCGCCATTTTGTTTTGATTAATGCCACCTCGAAATGTGTAATTGGGCAAAATGTTCCAGGGCAAAAATTAAAAACTTTGATCTAGGAACTGTTAGCTATACTTCATCATATGTAGGAACATCATGCTCCTAAAGCCAAATATATTTTCAAAAAGTGAATGTAAATTGAACAAAAGCTCTAGTTAACATAAAAGTTAAATTGCATGAAAAAGTTTTGTTTACATATTTCATAAAATTATTAAAAATATTTACCCATAAAGAGGAATCTAGCGACCTTGCTGGCCGTTTACATATTATCTTCAATTTTCTAACGGTATTTCCACCTAAAAGATTGATGAAATATTCTCAAAGTTCAAGGCCGACAAACGGAAACTTTAAGTTCCGATTGAAAGATCGCAGAGTCATTTTAAGATTGCTTCTTGGGAAACCAGTACAGGCGTCATGACATCAAGACGTACATCGTGACGTCACTACCTACACCGGCGCGCAAAATTCCAGACAGGACTGCGTCGATGGCCAGACAGCTGAGACTCGTATTACATGGCAGGCTAAATATCCACATTTACGTTATATGTGATTATTTACATACATTGTATATATCATTTTCTTGTGTCCCATTATAAGGGTGGATACACACATGCATGTAATTTCCAATAATTGACAACATATATCACCTGCGCGCGAACGGTTCATTGTTAACAGGCCAGACAAGTGAGTAGTGCTAAGCGTAGTCAAATTGTCTTCTATCAGTACATTTAAGGCCAGTCCAAAACATGTCTTCTCTTACGGATGCGGAAATTAGTCAAGTCTGTGTGATATCTGGCATTTTATTAATGCACGGACACCAGAAGCCATAGCCTACAGGCTTGATGTAGAACATTTTCAACCATGATGCTTGTTTGTGTGGGGTCTCGAAAGCTTCAAATCGCCAAGGGACTTAGTTGAATGTATCGGTCGGAATAATCTGGGCAAGAATGTACAATATGATATGTTTTACTTAAATAGCTCAGAGTTAGCCACCCCCGCCTGGTAGCTTTCGGGGTCATATATAGCCCCTGCATGCGTCGGGGAAATCCTAATCCACCATTGCTATAAATAAGAGAGGACTGGTAATTATTTAAATAGAAAGTCTACCACATGGGTTATCACACGAACAATTAGTTTAAGTGGCCTGGCGACTCGGACCAAGATAACGGCTTATCTACATTCCGACTTAATTATAACTAGAAATCAGTGCGTTCAACACGTAGGCAATGATTCGGTTGTCAGTGGACACATATTACATCGTCTGTATGATCCATGTAAAACGCCAAATACACGATAATTACAGAGATAAATGCATGTGTGTTTCCACCCTTAGGGTTTATCATCAAATCCTTCTATACAGATAACAATTCATCCGATAATTCCATGAACAGAAACAAGCGGGCGCAAATTACGTTTACGTACATGATCATATTAGCTCCCGCTCTCCCGCGGCGAAGCCGCGGAAGCGAAGCGACCTAAGGTAGACGTATGCGGATATGAGATATACTAATCGACTTTTTCAGCCCAATCTAAAAGTAGATTGAACTTACCTAAAATAGAATAATTTATTCATAACTCAAGGGTCAGCCGAATCCAAAAGATTATTGTTGGCGACGGCCGCCATTTTGTATTGATTAATACCACCTCGAACTGTGTAATTGGGCAAACTGTTCCAGGGCAAAAATAAAAAAACTTTGTTCTGGTAAATGTTAAAGGTACTCAACCCGTAAAGAGGGTCCCCATCTCAACAGATTCCAACAACAACAATCCGATCAGAGGGTCCTATATTACTATTTCTTTGGCTTTGGGGGTAAAAAATATTTGATTCGAGTCGAGGAACCCATCAAACAAAGCTCAGAGTTATTAGATATTGATTTTTGAAAATTCTTATGTTCTCGAGATGAGTACTTATAACTGCCGTCAATTTGGTAACATGCTCGAGATTTTACGCCAAAATTCTATTCAAACAGACAAGGATGGATAACTCTATAATCAAGTGGTAATAATTGACTACGTACTGGGCCAGGAAGAATTCCCGATAATGAAAAATAATAGATTTCTAAAATCGATATCTAACAAATCTGAGCTTTGATGGGTGACTTCCTCGACTCGAATCAAATATTTTTGACCCCCGAAGCCATTGAAATAGTAATTGAGAGGAGTTTTATCGGGTTGAGTACCTTTAACTATACATATGTAGGAACATCATGCTCCTAAATCCACAGATATTTAAACAAAAGTTTTTTAAATTAAACCAAAGCCCTGGTTAACAAAAACTGAAATTGCATGAAAAAGTTTTGTTTACATATTTTATAAAATTATTAAAAATATTTGCCCCGAAAGAGGATTCTAGGGGCCTTACTGGCCGTTTAGATTTTATCTTCCATTTTCTAACGGTATTTCCACCTAAAAGATTGAAGAAATATTCTCAAAGTTCAAGGCCGACAAACGGAAACTATAAGTTCCGATTGAAAGATCGCAAAGTCCTTTTAAGATTGCTTCTTGGGAAACCAGTAAAGGCGTCAAGTGGGCCTTTAACACTGACCTTATTCCAGTTGATTGCACCCTGCTTGAGTGGACCACACTGCATATCAACATTTGTTTTCATTGGGTTGGAATGTTATTGACAGCTTTATTCTTCATTATAATATATGGGGGTACGATGCTCTATTATGCAATAAAAAATCTAACTCAACTAAAAATAGTTCAATCTAAAATCATCTGTCTATCGGTCTCACAGAGCCAAGGCAATAGGCCATTTGGTGATTGGAGTTTTGTGTGAAATTATTAATTATTCTAGCAGTTCTTGGTACCGAAAGAGACAAAAAATAAAATATTATTTTCAACCTCTCAAATGTATTAAAATTCATTTTTTTTTGCATTTTAGTGATTGCTCAGATTCTATATACAATGAAGATGATGAGATAGATAGATCCATGTAGAAATTCATTGTTGAAAATATCTTGCTATTTTCGGCTGGATTTATGCAAAACGTACATCTCCTCGTTCTTTGGTGCCGCGGCTTATGCCGGTTTTTGAGGCGGTTTACGTTCCTGGGTTCCCATTAAAGGTACTCAATCCGAATTAGCGATCGCAAATTACTATTTCCTTGGCTTCGGGGGTTAAAAATATTTGATATTAATATCGAGTCACTATAAAATTCAAACTTCAATACAAAGGGTTAATTCCTGTGCCAATGGCTATTTTACCTATGGGAAATCATATAGGGAAGTGGTGTGATGATTTTTTTATGCAAAAAACACACAAGGCTATTGGCCAATCAGGGCCAGGCTGACCGTGTGAACATTATTTTTTGGGAGATCCAAGGAGACTTGGTGCACGTTTTGGGAGATCTTGGATAGCTTTATGCACACAGACATGCGACTATGACCAATTAAGCATAAATAACTAATCATTCTTAGAGGAGCCATAAACAAACCCCATGTTAACTTTGAATGCCGAATACGGCACGGTAAGTTTAATGACATAATACACCATATACAATATACATCCATTACACAAATATATGACAATATTTATACAATATGAATGAAAAATAATGTTAATAATAGACCATTTTACAGACTATTTTGCAAAATCAAGTTGTTCATGTTTTTCATGCTAGGAAAATAAACTTTCTGCTCATGGTTCATAGCACCGAAAGCAGAATCTATATTGCTTGTATTTCGTCAAAGATGTGATTTGTTATAAAGTGAACATTTCATCATAAAGGTTTTTTTTTTCGTTCCAATTTTTGTCTGGTTACATTTGCTGCAAAGCCATTTCTCATATGGAAGTTTTGGCTGCTTGTGTCGCCCCGTTTCGACTTCAACTTTGTGGTTACTTACTCTGAGTTTGCTAAACGTCGATCTCATTTCAAAGTTCTTCACATGAATTAAATAGGGCTCCATCGTGTATTTATCTTTAAGCAGTTTTACGTTCTAAGTTAATTCATGCCTTGTTTCCTAGTGTCGTCAAAAATATCAAAACTGAAGTTTGATATATTTGTTAGCTCCCCACTCCTCTCTGAATCGCCGATAGTTAGTGTCACGAGATTTAGTTCAAGTAATCTTTCTCTGAATGATGATAGCAAACAGTAGATAACCAATAATTGTACCATTTAGTGAGATCCGCCAAAAATGCAGCTTTGGTGTTTGGCTGACTTGTGTCTAAGTTTTGTTAACTTATTTTAGATTTAAGAGCTGGAGTGTCCAGCATACTCACGGGAATGGTATTATTCCAGTTTCCAATCGTTACGAAAGAGAAAACACCGTCTATTTAAAGCAACAAGGACACCGAGCACATTGCTATATCCAACCTGCGAACATTTAACGCGTCCGCGGTATCCGTATACATGTATACAATACTGGCATGCACACACAGTTACTCAAAAGAAGGATTAACGACTTAAGGGATTACTTCGCTATGACTTCTTCGATTGACATGATATTATAAATAATTGTTGTGACGATAGGATTGACCCTACGTGTATTTCACGCACATTCTTTTTTGGGAAAATCTTATCCAAAATCCACTGATTAACGCGCATGCCATCACTTTAATAATGATACATTATTCATATATAAGTAATGGTATGTGTATTTATCGGCGGGTTTTTGAAAGAATTTCAAATAACTGTTAACATTTAAAGGTACTCAATCCGATAAAACTCCTCTCAATTACTATTTCAATGGCTTCGGCGGTCAAAGATATTTGATTCGAGTCGAGGAAGTCACCCATCAAAGCTCAGATTTGTTAGATATCGATTTTAGAAATCTATTATTTTTCATTATCGGGAATACTTTCTGGCCCATATCTCAGGCAAAATTGCGTTATTATTACCACTTGATTTTAGAGTTATCCATCCTTGTCTGTTTGAATATAGTTTTGGTGTACAAATCTCGAGCAGGATACGAAATTGACGGCAATTATTAGTACTCATCTCGAGAACATAACAAATTTCAAAAATCAATATCTAATAACTCTGAGCTTTGTTTGATGGGTTCCTCGACTAGAATCAAATATTTTTTACCCCCAAAGCCAAAGAAATAGTAATATAGGACCCTCTGATCGGATTGTTGTTGTTGGAATCTGTTGAGATGGGGGACCCTCTTTACGGATTGAGTACCTTTAACAATACACGACTGACGAGTATTTGGAAATACACCTTGAGACTTGTTGTGATAATTTAATCGCACAAACTTTCATCGATGACATATAGTGGCCTTTATCACGTGAAGTGACATCACAGCAAATATTGAACGTTCGATCATTTTAAAGGCCCACTTAATATTCGAGTCACCGATTACTTTTTTATAGTGGCTTGATATACGGTTTTAACAACAATCTATGTCATAAAATATGATTACAATACTACAAGAAAACCAATGTCAGAAATGGTAACGCACTCAAGATCATATATTATATACCCATGATTGTAAATATAGAATATAAAATATATTGAATTTGATTTTTGAGACAATGCAAATTTTTTGAGATTGGGTGGGATACGAACCCCGGCCCGACGGCGAGCGCGCCTTGCGCCTAGTGTGTTGTATAGACCCAAGCATGTTCTAAGAGCAATGCTCGTCGTGTTTCGGAGGCATACAATATATAACATTGCTGCTGTGCCGTACCTCCTATATATATATATAATATATTGGTTTCACGAATGACCAACTCATAATCCCGTTAAAACAACTAATCCTTCAAATTATTACAACTATATATACGGCTTATCACTGAAGGTTTCTCATGCATCTCACCAGAATTCCCAACTACACGGACTCGGCCTCCGGGTTGCAGTTCGACTTTTAATTCGTCCCTAAAAAAAAATCCCATTTCTATAAATAAAACGCCCATGGCCCATGTATACCAATAATCAGCGAAACATTACACACGCGGAGCGCGAAATAATTCATCATCATTTGAAATGTCTGTGCCTCGTAAGGTGCCCATAGATTAATAGTAATTAGCTGAAATAATACAATAAGTCCCCCCCCCCTTCTTTGGCTCACAGAATGCAACATAATTCAAACTAAAGATGTATTTTCAATGAAAGGGGAATAACTATATATATATATATATATAGAGTTATTCCCCTTGCATTGAAAATAATTGACTTTGTGCATAAACATGACCACAGAACAGACGCCAGTTTTTCAATAAAAACAACATGTTGACAGTTTATTACATCGAATAAGTTGAAAATACAATGTTTTGAAGTTTACTCTTTCAATTAGTATATACTATGGCATATATTTTACATAATGTGAACTGGGGGTTCGAAAATTAAGTGGGCCTTTAAAGGTGCTCAATCCGATCAGACCCTCATAAATTACTATTTATTTGGCTTCGGGAGGGGGGGGGGGGGGTAAATAATATTTGATTCGAGTCGAGGAACCTACCCATCAACGCTCAGAGTGATCAGATATCATTTTTTGAAGTTTTGTTATTTATATTGTTTATAGCCCAGAAACACGCCATCAAAAGGATGGTCTCGGTCAAAATTGGCTTATCATTACCACTTGATTTTAGAGTTATCCATCTTCGTCCGTTTGAATAAGTGTTTCTGGGGCAATTATTAGTACACATCTCGAGAAATAACAAACTTCAAAAATCAATATCTGATCACTCTGACCTTTGATGGGTCTGTTCCTCGACTCGAATCAAATATTGTTTACACATGAAGCCAAAGAAATAGTAATTTAGGGGTGCTTAATCGGATTGAGTACCTTTAATTAATAAAGGCCAAGGTGTATCTCCATGCAATATTCTGCAGTCATATTTCAGACATTCAGAATTAACAGGATTGTGCAGGCTTTGGCGGCACCATTAGATATATTATATATATTATATAAATATTCAACAAGAAACACACGGTGGATATAAATTTGGGCAGCAGACCAGATGGCACCCACATGAAGGACCCAAGCTGCAATGAGCTTGCGAAGGAGCAGGACGGGTAACATAATATTACATTTACCCAATGCCAGATTAATTGTGGAGTAAAATAGTTTGGAGAGAACCAACTTGATCTGGTTTGAATGGATTAAAGGTACTCATGGCCTCAGTGTATGCTAAACGGTTAGCCAAGCCCCATTGCGACCACATTCGATATACTCGAAAGTTGGATCTGCAGTCTATTATTTTGGGTTAAAAGTACCCTATACAAGACAAATCCTACATTTATGCTTATCAAAGCTTACGTTGGATGTTAATTTTCGCACTGTTATTGTCCCCTTGTAGCCCAAGAAATGACATTTAGCGATCGGTTCGTGGTTCGATCTGATGTTCCCGATTTGACCGAGTCGATTGTGACTCATTTTATGTATATATCTCAGCCCCGTATGTTTTCCGTGAGTCAGCCCGGTGGACCTGCAAAGTCAACTCTATACAATGAAAACAAGAAGAAGCCCACTTTTGTCATCCCATTTCAGTAAAAAGCTCCTGTATCTAAGTTTATCATAAAATATAACGTATAATAAGGTCGTAGAATCGTTAAACTGTCGTTGCACCGTGGTTGTCAATCCGCAGAATCGTGAAATTGGTCGTAGAATCGTCAAAACGATTGTGCCGTGTGATATGCGGTCTTTTGTAATGCCAGAGCATTATCTCAAGAATTTATACAAACGTTTCTATTTTTAAGTTTGCTCAGGAAAATGTCCCATATGGTGAAGGTATATTTTCCTCAAAATTGCACGAGTGTCTTCCAATCACACGAAATATCAACACACTTACTCAGAACTGTATTGACCAAAAGGTTGCACAAGAGATAATGTAAAAACAAAACTTAATTCTCTTCTTTGTTTCTGCCAACGACCGCGTTGGATTGTCATGTATAGCGTTTAGGCAAAACAAATGGGCATATATTCTGGGTGAGACTCTAGCGGATTTTACTAAATAAGGGGGGAACACTATAGTTATAGAACAAATATAACTTTCTTGGATATATGGTAACAAAAATATGGAGTCATCCTATATTTGAACTAATGTATTGTAACAACAAGGTTTTGTACTAGTAGAACAATGTATTTCAATTTATAAGTACGCATATATTGGGAAGCAGACTACACCTTATTGTGCCAATTATGTAGCAACCATAAGCAACTCGTCCAAGTTGTACAACATCTTTCATAATTCCAACCAACCTTGCATGTGACAGGGTGTATTGCGGTATATTTGGTTATCAAGGTATATATAATTATACCAACATGACTTTTGAAGTGATTGAATTTGAATAGAAATACTTTCGGAGTCAGACAGGTGTACACGTCTATAATATGAAAGTGTCAATGACACTGCAGCTCAACTTGGAAATGGAATAATTTCATGTGTTACATCCAATGGAGCGATTCGGAATGCGGAAAGTTGAAATCTCAAAGTTATACTAGATTATCAATATGGAGAGATATATATAAAGTAAAATCAAAGATTGGCAGCTGGCGGCTATGTTTTCCAATGAAATTCAAATTTCATAATGATCCGACCAAAGAGTACGACTTGAAGCCGGTGCCAAAGGATTTAGTCATGAAAAGAATAAAATCCAAGATGGCTTCCGGCTGCCATGTTTTTTTTTTTGCCGAATGACCCCAAAAATGACTCGTTCCCATCTGCATGTAAATATTAACATCCACGAAAAATATCATGATGATCAGACGAACACTCCGTTCCGTAGCCCGTGCTAATGGATTGAATTTTGAAATCAAAGATGGTCGCTGGCGGCTATATGTTTTTTTGCCGAATGACACAAAAATGACTCGTTTCCCATCTACATGTCAATGTCAACAGCTATGACACATTTCATGATGATCCGACCAAAGGTACGACCTTAGCCCGTGCCAAAGGATTTAGTCATGCAAAGAGTGAAATCGAAGATGGCTGCCGACGGCCATGTTTTATGGCCGAATGACCCCACAATGACTCGTTCCCATCTGCATGTAAATATTAACATCCACGAAAAATTTCATGATGATCAGACGAACACTCCGTTCCGTAGCCCGTGCTAATGGATTGAATTTTGAAATCAAAGATGGTCGCTGGCGGCTATATGTTTTTTTGCCGAATGACACAAAAATGACTCGTTTCCCATCTACATGTCAATGTCAACAGCCATGACACATTTCATGATGATCCGACCAAAGGTACGACCTTAGCCGTGCCAAAGGATTTAGTCATGCAAAGAGTGAAATCGAAGATGGCTGCCGACGGCCATGTTTTATGGCCGAATGACCCCACAATGACTCGTTCCCATCTGCATGTCAATATTAACATCCACGACAAATTTCATGATGATCAGAAGAACACTGGCGACCATGTTTTTTTTTTTGCCGAATGACCCCAAAATGACTCGTTTCCCCGTCTACATGTTAATGCCAACAGCTATGACAAATTTCACAATGATCAGACCAAGGAGTACGACTTGAAGCCCATGCCAAAGGATTTAGTCATGCAAAGAGTAAAATCGAAGATGGCTTCCGGCGGCCATGTTTTATGGCCGAATGACCCCAAAATGACTCGTTTCCCATCCACGTAAAATTTCATGATTGTCAGACGAACACTCGGGCCTCGGTGCAGCCCGTGGCCGCTGGTGTCATGATTTTTGCCAAAATGACTCGTTTCCCATCTACATGTCAACATCCATGATGAATTTTCATGATGATCCGACCAAAGGTACGACCTGTAGCCCGTGCCAAAGGATTTAGTCATGCAAAGAGTAAAATCCAAAATGGCTGCCAGCGACCATGTTTATGGCCGAATGACTCCAAAATGACTGGTTCGCATCTACATGTCAATAATAATATCCATGACAAATTTCATAATGATCCTACCAAAGATACGACTTGCAGCCCGTGCTAAAGGAAATTGTTGACGGACGCACACATACGCACACACACGGACGATGGATACCAAGCCATGGCAATAGCTCAAACTTTACGAAGTAAAGTTGAGCTAAAATTAATAATTAATCGTTATAAGGAATGTGCTGATAGGCGGGTAGTGAAATCTTAAATGTCTTAAAAGGAACAGTTTGATGGGGTCTCAATATACAGCTGGTTATGACACACGTGGAAAATGTACAATGCCCCAATTCTGTAATCACTTGGCTTCAATCTAGATTGGCATGTTAGAGTATGTGTCTGCTTCTTACAGGGAAGGGGAAATCATATATATAATATAAGGATCAAGAATATCTGTGATATCAGAATTCTTTGTGATGGACAGTATAGGTACGATATACAAAACAAGTCTTAACGTGCTATAGCTGAATTTAGGCCTCCTCTTATGTCGCGATATGACATTAGATGTTGAAAGTGACATTAAACCACAATTAGCCAACTAACTAACCAAGATTATGTCACATGGAATGCCAGCTAGTGTCTGCACTTAAGTCATGTATAGGGCATAAATGCTATTCGTTTCGTTTTGTTCTGTCAAGGTGATGTCACTGAGATAACATGAAGTGAATTTTGTATAGCATGTGTATTGACTAAAATACATTTTCGTTTTATCCTATAAATAGCACAATAAAAAGACGTTTTTGTCCAATGCTGATGAATAAACTCATAATCAGCTTATCACTGAAACTTTAAATTATTTAGCACACCAGTGCCACACAGAGAGCTTTGGGGCGGGTATGCGGTTTTCTCTTGAATCGAATTTTGTTGGAATGTTCGAAACGAGAGGCCGATCACGATTGGCAGATGTTAACCCATCCCTTGGCGATAGTAAATTACTATGATCGGAATAATAAATTAGAGTTTTGATGTTGAATTATAGAGTATACTGTTATGTACTATTATAGACAAATGTACCTAACACAAATTTTTGGAATGTATGGGTCACTCGCATATATAAGAGAAAACACTGGCACAGGATCTGTAATGGTGCACCAGCGCAGCCTTGGATTCAATGTGAAAAGGTGATCCGGACATCACTGCTGACCCATTAATAACAATAATACAGCAGCGCTTCAACTAATCACTGGCAATGTTTATGCTGAACATTGGCTTGGCATCTCTATTAAACATATAACATTTGTAATGACTTCAGACCATCTGTAGAGTGATATAATCAGCTGTGCAATGCAGCGAAGATTTTCTAGTCTACTGTTAATAGCATGTCATGTGTATTGTTGAAACATTTAAAAAAAAATAAAAAATACCATAGCTTTCCGTACCTGCACATTGGCATAAGAGACATCAGAAAATGATATAGCCATATTAATAGCTAAGTAGTCCAAAGGCATGGGATGGAATTGGTGAATTGGGGGATAATATCACTCCCAAACAAATTTACCAGTACATAAAACATGATTTTGTACCTATTTAAACAAAATTTGGTGTGGTGACTCGGGGTACCTTGGCTGAGTTAGAGTAATCAAACCCATATTCGAACCCGATCTGTCTTTTGGGCTGAGAATTTCATATACAAAATTTTGTTCCGATCAGATAGAAATTGTTTGAGTTATCGCACCATGCATAAAGTGTCTACGGCAAGACAGACAGACGTACGACGAGAGATCAATCCGGACGTCGACACTGTGTTTACCATACTACGGTATTATGGGTAAACATAAAAAGGAAA